>OX578273.1:91184297-92425898 GCA_951217065.1 Baccha elongata | reverse complement strand
ACCTATGTAAAAAAAAAATCAATCATACTATATTCTATTAACACTATTAACGTACCTATCTGTTGAAAACAATCCGTCCAGATCGTCCAGGCTGTCAGGCTGTATGTCCTATACACCACCATCTCCGTCGTCCACCTATGTAAAAAAAAAAATCAATCATACTATATTCTATTAACACTATTAACGTACCTATCTGTTGAAAACAATCCGTCCAGATCGTCCAGGCTGTCAGGCTGTATGTCCTATACACCACCATCTCCGTCGTCCACCTATGTAAAAAAAAAATCAATCATACTATATTCTATTAACACTATTAACGTACCTATCTGTTGAAAACAATCCGTCCAGATCGTCCAGGCTGTCAGGCTGTATGTCCTATACACCACCATCTCCGTCGTCCACCTATGTAAAAAAAAAATCAATCATACTATATTCTATTAACACTATTAACGTACCTATCTGTTGAAAACAATCCGTCCAGATCGTCCAGGCTGTCAGGCTGTATGTCCTATACACCACCATCTCCGTCGTCCACCTATGTAAAAAAAAAATCAATCATACTATATTCTATTAACACTATTAACGTACCTATCTGTTGAAAACAATCCGTCCAGATCGTCCAGGCTGTCAGGCTGTATGTCCTATACACCACCATCTCCGTCGTCCACCTATGTAAAAAAAAAATCAATCATACTATATTCTATTAACACTATTAACGTACCTATCTGTTGAAAACAATCCGTCCAGATCGTCCAGGCTGTCAGGCTGTATGTCCTATACACCACCATCTCCGTCGTCCACCTATGTAAAAAAAAAATCAATCATACTATATTCTATTAACACTATTAACGTACCTATCTGTTGAAAACAATCCGTCCAGATCGTCCAGGCTGTCAGGCTGTATGTCCTATACACCACCATCTCCGTCGTCCACCTATGTAAAAAAAAAATCAATCATACTATATTCTATTAACACTATTAACGTACCTATCTGTTGAAAACAATCCGTCCAGATCGTCCAGGCTGTCAGGCTGTATGTCCTATACACCACCATCTCCGTCGTCCACCTATGTAAAAAAAAAATCAATCATACTATATTCTATTAACACTATTAACGTACCTATCTGTTGAAAACAATCCGTCCAGATCGTCCAGGCTGTCAGGCTGTATGTCCTATACACCACCATCTCCGTCGTCCACCTATGTAAAAAAAAAATCAATCATACTATATTCTATTAACACTATTAACGTACCTATCTGTTGAAAACAATCCGTCCAGATCGTCCAGGCTGTCAGGCTGTATGTCCTATACACCACCATCTCCGTCGTCCACCTATGTAAAAAAAAAAATCAATCATACTATATTCTATTAACACTATTAACGTACCTATCTGTTGAAAACAATCCGTCCAGATCGTCCAGGCTGTCAGGCTGTATGTCCTATACACCACCATCTCCGTCGTCCACCTATGTAAAAAAAAAATCAATCATACTATATTCTATTAACACTATTAACGTACCTATCTGTTGAAAACAATCCGTCCAGATCGTCCAGGCTGTCAGGCTGTATGTCCTATACACCACCATCTCCATCAAAAAAGGAATCAAATATATGTCCTTCCCCTCTCTCCTACAAGCCCGCTGACCTCCCCCCCTCCTCCGGCTCATTTCAATTTGAGTCTGGCCACAATGGGATTTGAACCAGTGTCGCTGAGGTTGGCATATTTTTGTGCGCTAGTCAGTTGTGCCATGGGGCCAGTTCTTTTTGATATGCCAGTTTCAATGACTTTCTTATTTTCAGTTGCATAGGTAAATTTTAAGTTAGTTTTTTCGTGCAACTTAACTTAGTTCTTAATTGTATTGAACGTACCCAATATATGGAGTAGAGTTAAATTGTAATTTAAAATTATACCTGAGATAAAATCCAAAATAATAATATATAGGCGCATTTAATTGTATTAGATGCTAGTATCAATGTCTCTTTTATTTTCAGTAGTGTAGCTTTTGATTTTATTTTGACGCGGAAAAAAATTTTTCTGCCATGGTGCAACGAGTTAAGGTGCGTGGTAGCTAGATTGATTTAAAGTTGTTACTGTAATCAAGTTCAGGTCAAAGCAATTTCGTTTTTTTTTTTTTTTTATTTATTTATTCATTCTTCATCAGTCGGCTATTAAAAAATAAGGAATTTCCAAATCAACATCTTTTACTTTTTGAGTGGCGTAGCTTTTGACTTCATTTTGACGTGGCAGAAAAATTTGCTGCCGTAGTGCAACGGGTTAAAGTGCAGGTTAGCTAGATTGATTGAAAATTGTTACTGTTTTCAAGTCCGGGTCAGAGCAATTTCTGTTTTTTTTTTTTGTATTTATTTATTCATTCTTCATCTGTTGGCATCTCGAGTACAAACTGCACAGGGACCTTCCTAGGCAGTTCTATGAAATACTCAAATCATATATTACCGACCGACTTTTTAGAGTACGGTACGAGCAAGAGTATTCGGAACTTAAGAAAATCGAAGCCGGCGTACCACAAGGAAGTGTCTTAGGACCAACCCTGTATTTGTTGTATACAAGGGATATTCCAGTGGACAACAATGCGATCATGGCCACTTTTGCAGATGATACTGCGATATTAGTGTCAGATAAATGTGTTGAAAAGGCAACAGAAAAACTGCAATATGCAGTCGACAAGATAAGAGAATGGACGCAACAGTGGCGTATCAGACTCAATGAAACAAAATCAACGCATATAAACTTTACTAATAAAAAGATTAATAATGTTCCACTTTTTATTAATAGTAAAGTAGTACCTTACTCCAATACGGCCAAATACCTTGGGATGACTTTGGATGCAAAGCTAAAATGGAAAGAGCACATCAAGAAAAAAAGGGAAGAACTTAACTTAAAATATAGAAAAATGTACTGGTTACTGGGAAAAACCTCTGCCCTATCAATTGAAAACAAATTAATGTTGTATAAGCAGGTATTAAAACCTGTTTGGACGTATGGCATCCAACTTTGGGGTTGTACAAAGAAAACAAATGCGGAAACCATCCAAACATTCCAAAACAAAGTCCTTCGTGGAATAGTAAACGCCCCTTGGTATATAAGAAACAGCGATTTACATCGTGACCTTCAAGTAGAAATGGTTACAGAAGTAATTAGAAAACACGCTGTATCACACAATCAGCGACTGCTTAGTCACACTAACTCCGAAATGGAGACAGTCTTAAATGTACGTACCAATGTTCGGAGACTAAGAAGAACCAAGCCTCATGAGCTGATGGTCTAAAAGCGATGGGAAAGTATTAAATCATCAAACTTCCCAAAACGTGAACTAAAAATTGAGAAACTAAAATCATTTGTCGATCTTTTATAGATTGGTCATGATTCTAGGTGGTTTTAGTGCGGTAGAAGTCCCACACTACTTGATACCGAATATTATCAAGTGTCTTTTGAAGATTTCCACCTACCGAAAGAAAAAAAAAAAAAAAAAAAAAAAATCTGTTGGCTATTAAAACATAAGGAATTTTCAAATCAACATTTTTTATTTTTGGTAGGTAAATGAATAGGGTACTAAACTAACATACAGGGTAATTTTTTATTCCGGGCACCTTCTTGTAACATAAATATAAATGTAAATATTTGATTTTGCAACAAGCAACATCACCAATCACAGAAACATCATAGTGCATATTCATGAACTTCAATAATACAAAAATCACACAGAGCACAAAATTCAGTCTGAGTTTTTTTTTTGCCTCGTTTTCCTGTATTATAATTTGTATAAGTTAGATTAAGAAAAATAAACAATCATGACGTATGTATGAATTTAAATGTTTTCGTTACAAAAATATTAATTCCCCAACACATCGTTTTGTTTGCTTTTTAGTCTGTTAGTTTGGGCAAGTTTTGCAATTCCAGCTACCGCGGGGTGCTCTCTTCAAGTCTGCATATTTCAAACGATAAACTGACTTGCATTCAGTGTAAGCTATTTTTCCTCCATTAAACGAACACACTGCATCTCTGGAAAAGAAATACAAATGTAAGTTAAACTCATAATTTAAAACTTAAATTATTTGTTCATACTCACTCCAAATATACTATTACGTCACTTTTAACTGACAATTCCTGGTGGTGTATGAATTTCTTTATCTTCTTCTTCATTTTAGTGCTCGTCTTCATCTTCTTCTCCAACCGCCGCCTCCTCCTAAACTTCTTCAGCAACTTTATCATCAATAAAACAATCCCGTCGCGTCGGTCGGCGTCGTCGTTACACAGTTCTTCTATATTTTCCAAAAAGAAAAATTCGTTCGATTTTACAATCTGTACAGGCACGAGTACACGCTGGCATTACCTTCTTCGTCCATTAGGAATCCCCTTCATCGGCGCAATCTACTGTCGTCAAAAAACGCGTTTTCGATTTTAAAAACTTACAAGGGTTGGTTTTGTGTTATTGACAAAAAGAAGGAAACACAAATATTTTGTTTCCAAAATTAAAACTTGAAATTTGTTACTTAAATAAAATATTCAATCCAGCGAACGGTTAATTGAAAACATAGGGTAAGCTACGTAGTGACCGAAACACACTCATCTCAGTTCTTCCGTTCTCCTAATGTTTTCTCAGACTAAATGCTATGAGAACTATTTTTAATGGGTTCAGGCCAGATCTCTATATATAATTGGATAGTGGATAGACACCAAAAAGTTGTGCCTATTTGAAGAATTGTTATACAAATAAAAATGATAAACAAACCAAAATCGTTTGTTTATCTATATAACATTATTCCAGTTTAGGACACTTTCACAGATACAAAAATGGTGGTTTATTTACGTCTGTTGTTCTGTGTGCTGCTCGTGGTTTTGTTCAATTTATTTTTACTTTTACTTATTTGTCTTTTTGTTTGTGATTTGTCGCGTAATGAATACTAAAATACATAATAATTAACTAAAAACTAAGAAAGAGTGTAACATACAAGTGAATAAGTGATGCTCATGTTTTATCTGTCGGCATAGCCATGATTTTTAATTAATTAATAATTTGATTCAAACATACCTTAGATGTTATGTTTTTAATTTGTCTGATTGTTTTGTTTTAGTCCAAAATATCAATCAAAGATGAATTTCTTTAAAATTCTAGTTAAGGACGATTTGCCAATTAAACAAATTTATCATTATTCATTTATCAATAGAACAAATATTGAGAAACAAGAAATAATTATAAAGAAAATTAATGGTTTCTCTGCAAACCATCTTTGAGAGACGTCACATAATTTAAACAAAACACCTAAATGTCATCTTCAAATGGGCACACAAAAAGTGTTAAACCACTGATCTCAATATATAACTGGATAGTGTATCCCATAGAAGGTATAACAGTTTTTGTGTGCTCATTTGAATATGACACTTAGGTGGTTTGTTTATTTTATGTAACGTCTCTCAAAGATGGTTTGCATAGAAACCACTCATTTTCTTCTAATATTTATAATTATTTCTTGTTTCTTTGCGTGTTTGTCAAATTTATTTTAAAGAATTAACAACATTTTGAGGATCTGCACAAATGGTAAGGACCTACAACGAATTCTTAATTTTTAATTCATTTAAAGGCAAATTCCGTATGTTTTAGATTTAAAATGGCTTTACTTCAGGAATAATACCAATCAACGCAGTAGGCAGAGGAATCTGATAAGGTTCACCAGCACATTAATTTTGATTTTCCACCTTTTTCGCCTTGTTGGATGCCGAATTTGATAACATTAAACAATACAATTCTAAAATATTAAATTAGTGTACAATTCTTGCAACAATAACGAACAGTACAACCACAACAGAACAGTTTTGGTACTTTCAAACTTTGTTTTGTAATAATTTTGTTATATTCAAAAGATTATTTCTATTTGTTTATTTATTTGTGTACACATTTTGAAAAGTTTTAGCAGTCCATTTTATTTGTTAGATTCGACGTGTTGACTTAAGAAACCGTCTGCAATCATCGCGGCTTTATATTGTTCCATTTCTGATGCTAAAATTCATTTTTAGTTCTTCAACCGTTTTTCCTGGTAGTAATAAATATAATATCATATAATCATATCGTCTTTTTATTTATTTAATTTATTATGTTAGTATATTAAAACCGCGAATTTACGCGAAACACAAAATATAAAAGAAAGCAAAAGTAAAAACTAATCTTCTTTAAATACCAGAACCAGCCACAAAAGTAAACAAACCACCATTTTCGCAGTTGAGAAACTATCCTAAACTGGAATACTATTATATAGATAAACGATTTTGGTTTGTTTATCTGTATAACAATTCTTCAAATAGGCAGAACTTTTGGTGGTCTAAATCTTTCTTAGGAATGGATTTAGAACTTTTAATAAAATTTCATACGATTTTTTAGTATATTCCTCTTGTATTAAAAAATATGTCAAACTCAAAATCTTGTAAAAGAATTTTTTAAATAATCTCTTTTTTTCCTTTGAAATTTGAGATTTACGTGACTATAAGGTTTAATAATACACCATTAACAATTTTCGGGCACAACATTAATAATTCGGCTCTTGTTTTCAATCAATTTTTCAAAAAAAAAAAAAAATGAAAAATTAATAAAAAAATGTTCAGCTGTCATCCCCGTACTGCTGATTTGGACACTCCTCTGCGAACGAGAAAGAGATATATATCGTTGTTACCTAAAAAGCCCTATCTTTCTTTCTATGGAAAGTGACAGATGCACTGATCTCTATGCTTGCGTTCGCGTGCACCACTATTGTGGTTCGCATACTTTACTGTTGTTGTAATTCCTTGTTAAAACACAACTGATCGACCATATAGCTGCGGCGGGGAAATAAATCTGAAAGTATCCTAAAATTGTCAGTATACTCACGAAGCCAAGGGAGGATTGGCAAACAGCTGACTACGAATATGTGTTTGTGTGTCTTTTGACACCTATCCGGTTTTGGTCGTTCGCAAACTCATACGATACAGACGTATCCAGATAGCTCTTTTGGTGTGCACCCGAACGTGCGCTATATATATTATATATTATATTGAGATCATTGGATAGATGGTAATCTATGAAATCTTGCTCGTGGAGACAGCGTGTTATGGAACGATACGCGTAGTGTTTTTATTTCTCTTTTAACAATTAAATAGTTTCTAGTGTTTTAAATAATAATTCGATTAAAAATAGTGGAAGTGTTAGTGTTAATACGATTTTTTTCTTAATTCGATATTTGACTCTGACGTATTCGGATACTTATCTATTGAGTTTGATGTTGATTGTAAATTGTGTGATATCACGGGATCGGGATTTGAATAAAGTCAGGATGATGAGTGCGTTTAAAATTAATTTATTCGTTATTTTTTCCTTATTTGCATGTGTACACTAATAGTCCATAGTCATCTTAGTACCAAAAAAGGATCCACAAATAATAATAAGTTTGAAACCACAAATGTACATATGTTTTGGTGAGTAAAAATTAGAAAACAAAAGTAACCATTTTTTGCGAATCATATAGTAAATAACATATTGAAAAAAAAGTTTTTTATGGGAAAAATCAATTGAAAAATAAAGTGGTTTTTGAGAAAAATAAGGTTTTTGATAACCTTTATATGGCAGGTACCGTTATTTTAAGACTTACAGTGACCTACAAATAAATCTCTGGGCGTATTACCCTTAAAACCATACCTACCAAATTTGAAGTAAATCGGCTCACCCGTTGAGGCTGTAGGTGCCGAGACAGACAGACAGAATTGTGGACCCACTTTTTTCGTCTTCTCTATCATCGTAATGTCATGTTTGATTGTTATCTCAAAATTTTTTTTTGCACGAATCCAAGACTTGCCTTATAGTACCTATACTATCTCAACTTACAACTTTTAGCGAAGCATGACAAATTTTCTTAGGCTTTCAACTTTTTTTTTTTTTTTTAAACTTATTTATTTAATAACTTTAAACTATTTTTAAATAATACACGATTTTTATTAGAAATTATCATCACGTTTTAGAGTTTGAGTAAAGAAAAATATTACAAAATTAAAAATTGAGTAACGACCTTTTCGCTTAGGAGGGCAGTATACAGCAAGTAAAAATTCAGTGGTTAAGTAGGGCAAATCCAATACTGTAGAACTGTGAATCTGCATCAAAAAACAATATAGACCTTGATATTTTGGTTTTACCATCTACCATCAATGTGGGCGGAATTAAATTATGTATTAATGTTTGTTGGATAGTAAAACCATAAAAAGCAAAAAACTGGAAAAGAAAAATATTGAATAGTCAAATTAAAAAAGGGCACGACTGGGTCGCATTAACTTTCTCTTGTGGCAAGTTACCTGAGGTTTTGAAGTACAAACGAAATATAAAAAAAAAATTGTATGAAAACCATATCTTGCAAAGATTCAAACCAAAATCAAAGTATGCAAAAAATTTTCCTTACTAATAATGAGTTTAAGAAAAAAAAATTTCAAAACCGTTGGACCGGTTTTCGGAAAAATTTATTTCATGTTAAAACTGAATTTCATAAAAATCCGTCAACTGGTTTTTGAAATATTGAATTCACAAAAACAGTTTTTCAAAAATTAAATTAAATTCAAACATGTATGCCATGTTATTTTGAATAGCTAGGACAATTTCAGTATTGAGTTTCGTTCAAATCGCTTAAGCCGTTATCGAGATAGTCGAAATTTAAAAATTACGTTATATGGCAGGTTCCGTTAAACGAATTTTCTTGAAAGTTTGGTTTTCACTATTTTATACACCTTTTACAACTTATTACACATGTGAAATTTGGTCGAAATCGTTAGAGCTTACAATGACCTACAAAAAAAGATTTGAGCATGTTGCCCTAAAAACCATACCTTCCAAATTTGAGTAAATCGGCCCACCCGTTTAGATTGTAGTTGCCGATACAGACAGACAGACAGACAGACAGAACTGCCGGACCCACTTTTTTGGTCTTCTGTATCATCGTAATGTAATTTTTTGATTGTTATCTCAAAACTTTTTTTTTTGCACGAATCCAAGACTTGCCTTATAGTACCTATAGAGCAAGTAAACAATTATCAAGCGTTGTCCGGAAAACTGAAAATCACCTGCTTACCATTAGACTTTAGACTTTAAATGTCTGTAATCTTCACTGATTGGCTCGCTGCCTTTTGTTAAATCATGAAAGACAAAGTCTATTCACTATTTTTTCTTAAAAAAGAAATAGTTTTTAAAAGCATCAATAAGACCTAAAGCACACTTTTAGTTACTTACTAAAATTAATGTCTTTCTTAGCATAAATTCTTTTTTGTATAGGTATACCTTAAAGAAGTAGGTTCACATGGTACATCATATATGTACCTACCTACTTATGTACCTTTATTATAAGAAATACGAATGTACATACCTACATAGATAATTTTTGGTACAGTGAAAATAATGGTGTTTTATACTAAATGTAAGATTATTTTATTAAACTTTTTTATGTACCTACTAATTGAGTTTGATGTTTCATATTGTAAATTTTGTGATATCACGGGATCAGGATTACCAAAAAAGGATCCACAAATAATAACAAGTTTGAAATCATAAATGTACAGAATTTTTGTGAGTAAAAATTAGGAAACAAAAGTCACCATAAAATTTTATTAACAAATAAAAAAAAAAAGTTTTTTAAGTGGTTTTTTTCATGGGAAAAATTATTTAAAAAAAAATTAAATCGTCTGCAACAAAATAACTAGTTGGATAAAACCTAAAAAGCAAAAAACGAGAAAAAAAATATTGAATAGAAAAATTAAAAATTATCAAGCGTTGTCCGAAAACGGAAAATCGCTTATGTTTAAGTTTAGTATTAGAATTCTGTAATCTTAACTGGTAGGCGCGCTGCCTTTTGTTAAATTATGTCTATTCACTATTTTTTTCTTAAAAGAGAATTAGTTTTTAAAATCAATAAAAGTAATAAAAAAGTTATACTTACTATGGCAAGACGAGATAAAGAGAATACATCCTTAAAATTAATTTCTTGTTATTAATAATTCATATGTAAATACCATTATAGAGTTTTCGAAAACGTCATGCAATTTATTTATTTACAACAGTTTTTGTGTAACCGCGATATTAACACAATAATTATTTCTATGAAAATATTGGAGTTGATTTATGATATCATCAAGTATTCTAGTTTAACTACAATTTAAATGGAATTTCCTGATCATTAAGCTGATCTACAACAAAAATTCAAAATACTGCAAAAGCTCATAATGTAAATAAATAGGAACAAGTTTGACTTTATTTGCTATCATGAAATATCTGACAAATCAAGCCAATGGTTAAGTTTTCTCTCTTAAGAGTCGTTTGGTTTAATACCTCGTTTTTGGTTTGGATTTGAAATTATTGTAAAATACTGGCCTGAGAGTTTCAAAAACAAATAATAAGGAATTAACTATACCATATAACTTAATTGATTATGGCTGCTCAATAAAAAAAAACTATTATAAGGAATTGGGATGTCCACCAGGTAGCTGTCCAGCGAGTGTGCAGGATCTGCAGCAAAATTTAGCGTAATATTCATTTGAGCAGTATCTTCCTTTGACGATCAGAGCGCAGTTCGCAAAGAAAATATTATCAGTACAGTCAGGGCTCACATGCACACCAGCTATAAGGAAAATTGAGTTAAAGAAACATTATATAGCATTTGAAGACTTAGAAACTTACATTCTATCAACACCTTTTCCTCGCTTGTCTTAAAACTAAAGGTATTTCTAGCTGTACATTCATAAAAGCCAGAATCTTCTGCTGTAGCTCCGTAGATTACTAGTCGGTATGGGTTTTCTGTAAGTTAAAATTTAGAAAGGTGTTAGTAAACTTTTCAAAGATTCGAATAGTTCAACTCACCAGTTATTTGAACTCTATTAGATGAAAACACCTGTTTACTGTCTTTGTACCACGTAACATTAGGTGTGGGATATCCTCCAACATCACATGTCAGAACAACATCTGATCCAACAGTGTAGTTATTGCTTGCGTCACGTCGAATCAGAGCACTAGCACTAACTGTCAAAACAAATATAAGTAGATTTAACATTTTACATTGATTTATGTAAACCAATATATTGAGTTATAGATATTTAACTATAGAAACAATAATCAAGCAATTAAAAAAAAAAAAAAACAGAAATATTTACTTACCCGATTTTCTGTATGGAGGAGACGTAACAAATGTCATCTCATCACTAAATCTCGGACTCAAACCAACCACTTGTGATTGAGATGGTCTTAGATTCGGTCTTGATTGGTGGTAGGGATAAACAGGCAAAGATGCATTGGTCGAAGTATGGTCAGTAATATATTTTAAAAATGGTTTATCACTAAGACTTGTATCATGCACTGGACCTACTGCTTTAAGAACTACTATCAGTGAAGCTGGTTTTCCATGCCCTGTCCAAGCTGAGCATTCATATGGCCCCAAGTCAGATATTGCTATACTGCGAAACACTAGAGAATAATCACGCTTCGTATCGTAACGAGGAGTAGTTAGAGGCATCCTGGTTTTTCCGCGCCACCAATTTACATGTGGCTTAGGATATCCTCCTGCGGGACATCGAATCATTGCAGGTTCATTTAATGTTACGATTTGGGTGACATTTTTAGGGCCATAAATGTATGCTGGAATGTTCCTTTTAGTGCCTACATAAACATAAACGTACCAAAACCATAGGAAGTCATGCAATAGAGTTTTGTTAAATAAAGTTAGTTAATTAAAACATAAACTGGTTTAAACAGCATTTAGTTTTATATATTGACATGCAAACATATAGCTGAAGTTTTCTACATTTAACTTCACAACTTTTACCTGGTACTTGAAGATTAACTTCGCGTGACACTGGTGCTCCAAGCTCATTCGATGCAACACAAATATAAGAACCACTATCTGATTGATGTACTTGAACAATTGTTAAATCCCCTGATGAAGTCAATATATAACGACCATTGTTTGTATCGATCTAGATATATAGGAAAATATGTAATATTCAACATTTTTTTTTTGTTTTGTTTTATACTTACCAAAACTGCGCCACGTCTCCATGTTACAACAGGAGGTGGGTTCCCAGTAGCGAAACAACGAAGAAGTGCTGCACTACCAATGGAGCTTGTTACCTCAACTTCCTCAGGTGTTTTTGGCTCCAAGGAAGCAGCTGATTCCCCTGGCAGCATTATTTCTGTTTTTGGAGCAGGAGGGCTTAACGTAGTAGCTTGTAAAGAAGGTTGATAAGGTTGAACACAAACGAAGTTGCAACCTTCCGAACAACACTTGCTTTTATCCCTGCAATCTGCGTCGTCATTGCATTCACGATGACAATCTGAACTATTGGATAACTTTGGACATATTCCAGTTTTATTGATCTGTCGACAAATAGGTAAGTAGGTGGGCTTCGTTTCATAAGTATCGCTTGACACATCAACTGCGCATTTTTCTTCACTTGGGCATATATGACCTTCGCAAGGATTTATACAATCACAGCGCTGGCACCCATCAATTTCTAGTTTTCTTACACCAAATGGACATTTCAGTGTTTGACACCTATCCTCGAAAGATTTACATAAATTGTTGACTGGAGGTTGCGTGATTTGATCTAAAAAAAAACTTTCTATTTAAATGTATTACCCAAATGTCAAGCAAGTGCGTAGGTGTTATTTTACCAACTAAAGTGTTTTAAAACATTTGGCAAACTATTAGAATTATATGTATGTAGATTTATATTTTGCATAATCAATGTTTATTGATTTCTACATAACTGTTTAGAAAATACCAACAAATACATAAATTTGTAAATCCACAAGAAAAAACCAACCAGCAGTTTATATGTGTGAAGAAGATATTTAAAGTTCTATGGGAATCAACCATGGTGAACAGAGATTTTACAATTCTAAAATCATTATGTACATAGGTAGGTATATAAAATGCGAAAAATTGTCATATTTGAGATTACAATGATAGGTTTCTTTATTGTGTAATCTGAAATAGAAGAACGGAAATGATTTTTTGATGTTCAAACGATCAGATTTCGATCGATCAGATTTATATTTATATACAAAAAAATAGAGTAAATGAATGCAATGGTTTCAAATTATTGTCGCGGACATCGAAAATTCCATCGTTTGTATTTGCCAATTATTTCAAAAATATTATTTGTAGAAATTCTTCTCTGGTACCTAGCTATCATTTATTTAAATAATAAAGGACTTTCCTCTTAACAAATTCATTATTTTTTTTTCGAAAATAAATTCGTAAATAATTGATGCTTTTATTGTGATTGTTTGCTCTTCGCTTGACAAAAATTTTGTTAGTATTTTCAAGAGAAATGGTCACAAAATGGCTTAATTTTGTTTTAATACTACTTATTTTATGACAAGTCTAAATTTGCATTAGATTTTTCGCACTTTATTTTTGGATTCAAGTGAAATACATATATTTTAATAATTTTATTAACGTATGTACCTACATATAATTTATATTTTCTTCATACAATTCAATACACTATAAATAATAATGCGATCAGCGTGTTTAATAGTATTATTTTGCAAATCTCTTTCAGCCTTTAATAAAAAAATAAAATGTAATTTAAAGTCTTATTTCCGAGTTAACTTATACATGGATTAAAAAAATTCAACACTCAACGCATATTATAAACTGTTCCAGTTAGTTTCAAAACATTAGTAATACATTAATTAGTTTTCTTGAAAATTAGACTTAAAATTACAGTTAATTTTTTATTAATAAGGCAGTTTAAAACTCAACTGACGTTCAGAAAATATAAAAATTGGTTAGTGCTGAGCAAATACGAGTCAAAAATGCTCCCTAGCCAAATCTTTTTCAGACCAAAAAATTAGATTTCGCGTTAAAAAATTACGTTTAACAGATTTTTTTCTGAACAAAATCTGTTTTTTCTAAAACAGATCAACTTTTTTTGGTAATTTGGCATAAATTATAGGAATACTAGTTGTGTTCTGAAGTCGCCCCAAAGCGTTTTTTGAAAAACCTCAACTCGCCCTTTTTTTAAACCTAGGGTCGCCCCATAGAATAATAAATAAAAAGAACATCAACTCGGAGGCTCCACCCACTTTTGCCTACAAACTTTCAAAACTGCAGAGATTTAACTCTGTATGCGTGCCCGTGCATTTCAAATGGGACTGTCGAATTTGGCTAGACCATACATTCTTACAATTTTGCATTTTGCTGTTCACACGTATTCATGTATAGAAAAGCGCGTGTAAATTTTTTTTTCAACGGGAGGAGGAGGGTCATCATGTTGATAACCTGTGGGTCGCCCTCAACTCGCCCTGAATTAGATCTAGGTATTTTGCTGGGGCGAGTTGAGGTAAACAAATTGACATGTGTGTTGTCAAACATATGTTTACAATTGAATATTTTATTTTTGCTTTTGCAATGCAAAGAAAAGAAATTATAGATTTATTTTAATGAAAATAAATAGAAAACATACAAATAAAACAAAAGGTAACTGTTTTATGTTTTGGAATGTACCAAAAGCAACAAATTTCAAGTTTTAATTTCGGAAACGAATATTTTTTTTTCCTTCTTTTTGTCAACAACACAAAACATACCCTTGTGCGTTTTTTGAGAACCAAAAAACACAGGTTTTTTGACAGCTCTTGGGGCTGTCAAGAAAATCTGGGTCGAGTAAAATCCAACGAACACAACTTATGACAGATCGATAGTTTAAATTATATACCTAGTTTATATGCAGAGTCGAAAGATCGAGTTTTAGTTAAAACGAAATTCCAACACAGGTATTTCAGCAAACTAGTTGAAAGCTTGAGGAGTTGAGTTAAGTGCGAAAAAGTTGAAATGACAGGAGAATACTTGCGTTGCTTTGTAGGCATTAAGGCAAAAAGATTGAGTTTTCGAAAAAAAAATATTTCTATAGCTCTGACAATTAATGCGCATACTTTTCAACAACAAATATTCATTCGTTAATATGCATTTGATCACATGCAGAAATAATTGTGTATTCAACATTTCAACCCAGGTATTTCATTTAATTTTCGACTCAACACCACTGCTCGAGTGCGATCGAGTCGAATTCCATTTCGTTCCAACTCATCCCCGTTTACAAATGGGTGAACCTAAGTTCAAGCTCGCTTCAACCATGCATATAAACTAGGTAATACACAACTGTTTTGTATATTCGCATCTTTTTTGTTGGGTTTGTTTTTAGCCTTGATTACTGAAATTCAAAAATATTCCTTTTGAGTGGTCCCTATTTTTAAAATTATATTATATCTAATAGTAATTAAATTAATATTTACTTACCAATATTTTTTGACTTCCTACATTGGCGTTCGCATAATTCTTGGCTTTCAAAACGATTTGCATTGCCATTACAACCTCTGAAATAAAATCTTACACACTGCTCCAATGCATTATTGTAATACCAAGATGGAATATTTTCTGTGCAGTCTCCACCTGTATCCAAAGGAAGGTTACATTGATTGTCATCCTATGATATTAAAAAAAAATAGGTAGATAGAGCTATATTAAGTTTTATTGTCACCTTGAAAACATTTTAAAAAAATTAATGGCAATATTGGATTAGTAGATACTATGGGCTTTACTAAAGATCAAATTAAGTAAGGGATTATACAAAAATCTTCACACTTTAGAAAAATGTTGGTAGGTATATACCTGTTTTGGCTAAAGGGAGAAGATTTTTATTAAAGCTGTTACTACTTTCAATCTTTCTGTTCTACTTTCAGCCTTAACAGTTAGTTGGTTGGTTAAAATCAATTTAAAAATAGTCACTAACAAAACAAATAGTAAATATTTTAAAATCCCCTAGACCTAACCCATCTAATATAAATTATTAATTTTTAATTAATTAAGTTTGTATTAATAAATACAAAATTGCTACGAATTTCAATCAAGTGTTGGTCAGTATTTATATAAATGGATAAACAGTTTTTCACAGCAACTCGAAGCTATCCAGATCGCTTTGGATACAATCGATAAAAATAGATGCAATAATGAACGCGGCCGATAATACAAAGATGTACAAATGAACGCAGCAAAACAAATGTCGAAAATTAAACACTTGCTAAAATTTTAACGAGCTCCTGAGCAGGTTAATTTTTACGTCTGTATTCACCTCAGTAGTATCAAAATTTAGCCATGGGATCAAATTTAACAGCCTTTTAACACAAAAAAATGTGTCTTTGTTGCATCCATAATGAATATTTGTTCATCAAGCGAAGTTGGTGTTTGATATTTGCAGTGTTTGCGTGTAGTTACGTTCCACAAAACTGGTCTAGTGAGAGAGAATGGTTATTCTCTCTGAGAGATTTTGACATGTTGCCAGGGTTGTCAGGTTTTAAAAGGAGGAATCGCCAACTCTAAAATAAAAATCGCCGAAAAATCGCCAAATTCAATTTTTTTTAATAAAATTCGAAAAAAATAAAAAAACTTTATTTCACAAAAACTAAAAATAATAAAAAAAAAAAACAATTTACATAACGAACTTTAGCTGAAATTGTTATTCAAGTTAAGCCGGATCTAGCTCGGGAGGAGAGATAATCGTTAAAATTGGTTTCCATTTCTAAAATGTTGACAGTCTTTAGCCGATAACTTTTTTTGAGAAAGACTGTTAAAAATAATTGTGAGACAAAATTGCAGAAAATATTTTTCCTCATAAAACTAAAAAATAGTAAATTATTATACGACCGAAAGAAGTCGAGAAAATCACATTAACGCCTTTTTCAAAATTGCGGACAACGCAGATTTTTTTTTTTTGTGAACTTTCTGAATCTAAAAGAAAGTAAAGTTGGAGAGTCTTACTCCAAGTGATACTTTCTTTTAGACTCTCCAAGTAGTACTTTTTAAACCAAAAATATAATCTCGGATGAATACAGTAGTTTTTGCAGATATTTGCTCATTTTTCTGCTAATTTGACTGGAGTACTCGATGAGTATTCATTTTCTGTGATGTTAATCTAATCTAAGTCTTAGCCGCTTAAATTTGGCTATAGATCCGCTCCGATACAATAGAACAAACAAGGCACGCAATGGTGTTCGTAAAAATAGCTTTCGTCATGAAGCTGTCTTGAGGAACATTATTAATATTGAAGAAAAAAATAATTGTTTGTTTAGTCTTCAATTGTCATTTATATTAATTTGTAAGAATTGAGTTAAAATTAGAAAAAAGAAAAAAAAAATACTACTATTTCGATTCAAAAAATTAATATCACCAAAAACTTGAAAATATCGCCGATTTTGGGTAACGTCGCCAAACCAATTTTCGTGTCGCCAAATGAAATTTCAAATCGCCAGTTTGGCGATAAATCGCCACATCTGACAACCCTGCATGTTGCTAAAAACTTTATAGTAGATAATTTGCTAAAAAAAAAATTAAGGGAATTGATGTTTTCAACGTTAGCATGATGCTAGTAGGGACTAAAATTTTCGAATTCAACAACTTCAGCATTAGCTGTCGATTAAAAATTTGCGCCATTGTTACGAAAGACGACACGATTATCTTCGGGGTAAATAAGTTGGTTAAATATGAAATTGAAAGAGACACTGCTTGTCTTAAACCCAAATGTAACTCGTTTCAGAGTGAAATAAATCAAATTAAAACCTCTGCGAATGCGACAAACTTAATTTTTCGATTAAAAAAGTACTGGGGTGGAATCGGCTAAGGTGATTTGTGATAAGTGATAATCAAAATCTGCATTTTCTGTCTGCGTAAGGTGATCATCACAGTGATAGCTAAAAACCAATCACCAAAATATTGTGATAGTCACCTTCTCCTGAAATTGACGTTTTATTTTCATTTTTGTGGCAATGTGACTAGAGTTACCACACGCATACAAAACATTATAAAATTTTCAACTTTTTTTCAATTTTAGTCACCAAATCATCAAAAACAATATTTCTTTTACCATATGAGTATACAACAATCGAAAATAAATGGTTAAATTTAGAATTATTGCATTTATTCACTAAAAAATTAATAATTTCAATGAATTTACTTGAAAATATGACAACGGCAACAATGTTTTTCACATATGTCACTGACAAATTGAACAAAGTTGAATTGAGTTGAATTGGTGGATGTGATCACCTTACGCAGAAGGAAAAATCAATTTTATCACAAGTGATGATCAAAAATGTGACAATCATCTATCATCTTACGCGATTCCACCCCTGAATAATCCACTTATAACAACCGAAAACATTTGAAATGGTTTAGTAACAACTTTGGTAGAACTTAAAAACAAAAATATAACATTTAATGTTCAATACAACGACATCACTTGTTTTTTAAGAGAGCTTTTTACATATATAGAAGAAGGTATTTTTATTTAAAATCAAAGGCTTATCAGCAGGAACTAAATTCGAAGGGACAACATTTGGATTCCATAAAGCAACACAATACCCATCCAATTTTATAATTAGATGGACTTGGGTAGATATGGTCAGATAGATTTCTAGGAGTATAAATAAAATGGCGGGAAGGAGGTTTGTGTTAGACGCCATTTTAAAAAGCAAGTAGGTAGATGTAGATGTAGTTGAAACTTACCCTGAATATTTTCATTTTCGTTGAAGACTCTTTCAAAAACATTATGTGATTGTATTTAAAAACATAAAAACTATTACACTTAACATCATAAAAATATACGATGTATGTAACTTCAAAGACATCAAAATAAAGCTATGCGAATTATCTCAAAATATAATGGGTTAACTTTTACCATTTATGATAGGCGAAAAGCCCGTTGTAAAAGCATCGTATCAAACTTTCTATTAGGTGCGTCCTACCATTGTATATAAATTTCTATAGTATTTTCATGCTGAATAATCACCGCCTGGCCATCTTGAGAAACGTGTGATAAACACATTTTTAGGTTCGTGCATTTAATAGTTGTCTATTCTGTAACCCTGACAACAGTCGTAAACATATATTATTTTTGTTTTGTTTACGACTCTTGTCAAGGAAATATGGATTTTAGAGCCAATAAAATACATTACATATTATTAATTTGTTTCGTAGACGACTATTGTTAGGGTAACAGAATAGACACTTAGTAAATGTAAGAACCTCCAAATGTGTAGTTAACAACTTTCTTTAGATGGCGCTGCTCCATGGTTGTACTATAGAAATTTATATACAATGGTCCTACTTACAAAAATCTCACTGAGATCTCAATGTCAGTTTGACAGAAACAGAATCCTTTTCTCAGTGCAAACATATCAAAAAGTAAAACAAAAAGCAATATCAAACAAATATTTTGTTATTTATCATTTTGAATGATATTTCTTTCAAGTTTCTATTTTTGTATTTTTAATAGTTTTTACTTTGGATTATAGGTACTATAAGGCAAGTTATGAATTCGTGCAAAAAAAAGTTTTGAGATAACAATCAAACATGACATTACGATGATAGCGAAGTCGAAAAAAGTGGGGCTGGAAATTTTGTCTGTGTGTTTGTCTGTCTGTCAGTCTGTCATTCGCACCTAGTCATATAACGGTTTTTATAATTTTTACTTTCTCGTTAACGACTCAACGGATCTTAACCAAATGTTATTTTAAGAAAGGCCTAGATAGCTGAATGATAACGGCGTACTTAATTGTTTCATAGCTTTTTTTAAAAAAAAATTATGTTAATCAAACAATTTTCTTTTTTTAATTTAATTTAGTTTTCGAGTAGAATTTATTAACTTTTTAAAATTGACACTCAAAATTTTTCATAGAAATATGTTTAAAAAGTTATTTGAAAAAATCAATTTTTTTCAAAAACTGGTCGTTCGATTTTCGTAAAAAAAAAAACTCTAAATTATATTATATTATTTAATATAATTACTGACATACCACGATTTTCTGGGAAAACTCTGGTTTGTTGTACGTTATTTTTCAAAGTATTTTTTTTAATTATTGTGTTTTAAGTTTATTAAAAGAATTTAAAAAATTATTTCATATACAAAAATTGAAAGCCTACAAAATGCAAGAGAAGACCGCGGGACCCATTTATGCCTTTTTACTGTTAAGTCCCAGCTTTTATTTTTTTCTTATTAGTTTTGTATAATTCAATAAAAAATGATAAATAACAATATTTTAAGTATATTATTGGCCCTTAAATCCGTTTCCTTGACAAAAACAAATCAAAAATCATTATAGTCTGAATTTTTTTAAACTCTTATAAATTTAATAGACACTAAATGTGTATCGGGGAAGTTAATATACATGATCGGGGATGTTAATCTACATTATAGTTCTATAGAAATTGGAATTTATATACAATGGCAAAATATTTAATTGAATAAATAAATGAAATCCAAATGCTAGGGCTTGTGAAGGCAACTTGTTCTGAGGAAGAGCTGTTAAAGAGCTAGTTAAACAAATCTTCAAACACGCCGAGAACTACTGCTGATAAGTTATTTTCTTTGATGACTGTTATGACTGTTTTTTCGTAGGTTTTTAGGTAGCATATTAAAGAAAAATAAAGATTTTAGCGCTTTAAATTTTTAAAGTAACTAATCTCTAAACACAAACACTAATAAAATACTATAGGCAGATACCTGCATTCTTAACAAAATTTTCAAACACTTCAAAAAAGCAGAAGAATGAAAAAAAAAGGAAAAAGCAATAGAGTTAAGAAGTTAAATTTTTATTTCAATTCTTACCGATGACCCTTCAGAGCGAGGCACATCTTCAGGATGAGAACAATAATCCATGCACTCATGTTCATTAAAGAAGTTGTTACGATTACCCCGACATCCACTAAACTCAAATTCGAAACATCGTTTACTTTGTTCATCATAATGCCATCTTGTTGTATTATCATTGCAGCGACCGTAAACTGGCGGAAGTAGGCAAGTTGAATGAACATGGAAGCAACTTTCTTCACATTCTGTTTCTGTAGCAAAGTTGTTATGGTTTCCCCGACATCCCCTATAAATAAACTGGTCGCATATTCCTTCACCAGCGTTATAAAACCAACGATGTAGATATTCATCGCAATCGCCAGCTTCCGCGGGCTGGAAACATTTGTCATCGTAAATAACAGCGTTTTCAGGTGCAGGAGCAGATGTGGTGATAGGCGCCGTGGTAGGAGGTTGACGTTGTGTAGTTGGTTCTTGGTGAAGATTCTTTTCACATTTTTGTAAACATTCTTCTTCGTGTACAAAATTATTTTTATTACCACCACATCCGCCATAGTAAAATTGCCGACAGCGGACATCCTTTGTATCCCAATACCAACGGGCAGTGTAATTTTGACATTCACCTACTTCTGCTGGTATTTCACAAATATCCTTAGCTAAAAATATTTAGAGTTCATAAATGTTAGTCCAACTAGTCCTTTACATTTTATTTCTGTTAATAATAAACAAAAAATAAAGAACATCGATATTTGCTCTCACCTATTATTTTAGGACAATGATCTTCACAAGACGCCATAGATTCAAAATTGTTTTTGTTTCCCCCACAGCCAGTATAGTAGAAAGGCAAGCATTTTTGATCACTTTCAGAGAAGTGCCAACGTGCATGATTATCTCTACAGTTACCACTTTTTTTCTCAAGTGAACATAATTCTTTGTTTATTTTGTTTATTTATAACAACATGCAATCATTATAAAGAAGAGCATTCAATTGCGGAAAGAAGCATACAATTATAAAAGAACGTATTAGAAATAATGTTCAGAAAAAGAAACATAAAACGAAATATTAGATACAATAGAAATTGAATACAATATTCATAATCTTACAACATGAAAGGTGGCAATAATTTGTAGGAACGGTTTTGATAAAAATCAAAACAATTACCTCAAACCAACGGCTGGATAACACAACGTAGGAGCTTTAGTTTTTTATTTATTTTAAACCGAATAACACCGCATATAGAGTCAAAACTCATCGTGTGTTGCTGAACTCAGATGACTCGCTAAAAATCAGTAATTCTGTAGGTTACTCAAACCTACAGAATTACTGATTTTTAGCGAGTTCTTTGAGTTTTCATTCTTATATGTACCTAAGTTATTTTTTGTTTTCGATTTGTTAAATCCAAATAAAACTGTTTTTACCGTGATTTCTGTTTGCGCAGGAAAATGAACACACATTTTTTATACCCCGCGTACGTTAATATTATAATAATTAATATTGTATTTCCAAGCTCCAAGTTTAAATACATATGTTGTGCGACCCAGCCTAGCATTTTATTTGCATAAAGCAACTTGTCTAAGAAAAACGGATTCAAATTGGATGCACTTACCTTTATGTACCCCAGGCTGTCGACAGTGATAGTTGCAGGCATGTTCGGTCGCATAGTTATTTTTGTTGCCCTTACAACCACCATAAGCAAATGGACGACAAATATCAGTCTCATTGTCATAGAACCACCTCTGGAAGTTCCCTTGACAAGGTCCTTGGTCTTGAGGCTGTTCACATGTTGCTACGAAATAAAAATTTAAATAACAAATCTGCTAATTATTATGCTACTTACGTAAACTCTCTTCCACAGAGCACTGTGCCTTGCACTCCTCGAGACTATCAAAGCGATTGCTTGTGCCATAGCAACCACCATAGTTGAATTCCTCGCATCGATTTCGATCAGAGTTAAAGTACCACTTCTTTTGGAAACCTGGACAGGGCCCAGCGCTCTTCGGCAATAGACACGTTTCTTTACCCTGATATTCTTGACATGTATTTTTGCATTCAGTTTCAGTTTCAAACCGGTTTCCATTTCCACCACACCCTCCATACCAAAAGCGTGCGCAAGCACCATATGATGTGTCAAAGAAATATTTGATTTTGAAATCACTACAATTTCCTGTGTCTTTAGGAAGTCCACACGATTTTTGAGGGGATTCTTGTAAGATCTTGCAACCTTCAAATCTACGGCCTTGAGCTTCATTAATTCCATCAGGACAACATCCAAATTTACTATCAGCACAAGTGCAACCTTCATAATTTGGTCCTTTGGCAGAAGTTTTCTCATCAGAACAGCATTTAAACTGTGTTTGTGAACAATGGCAGCCGTAGTGATGAGGGCCTTGTGGTATAGTTATACCATCAGGACAACATCCAAACTGCATTGTATGACATGGGCATCCAGAAAACTTTGCACCTAAAGCTGGTGTTAGCTTATCAGGGCAACATCCAAATTGAGTCGATTCACAACCGCATCCCTCATTGTTGTAACCACGAGAGGCAGTACTGTTGTCAGGACAGCAGCCATATGGAGTGTATTTGCAATCGCAATCCTGGAAGTTAGGGCCTTTTGCAGCGTTAATATTATCAGGGCAGCAACCAAATTGGGTATTTAAGCAACATCCTTCACCCAGTTCACCATGAGCGGGAGTAAAACCATCTGGACAGCAACCATAAGGTTCATTTGAGCACAAGGCACATCCTTCCTCGTTTGGTCCGAGAGCTGATGTTTTTTTGTCTTTACAGCATCCATGTAATGATTTGGAACAATTTTTTTCATAAAAAACATCTGGTTTTACTGTTGTGTCGGTTGTGTCTGTTAATTCTGCGTTATATTGTAGGGTTGTAGAGTCGGTGGAAATAGATTCATTTATTTCAAATGAAATATCCGTAATGTTTGCAACAGGGGTTGTTTCGTCATTTTCTTCTTTCAACGGTTCGGTCGTTGAAGGCGGAACTGTGGTTAGTGAGGGACATCCTTCAAAATCTTCGCCTTCAGAAGGTGTAAACTTATCTAAGCAACAACCAAACAAGGTTTCTGCACATAACGACTTTGGACACCCTTCATAGTTCTTACCCTGGGACGGTGAAAAACCATCTAAACAACAACCAAATTCTGAATCGAAACAAGTTTTGATCACTGGACATCCTAATCCGAACGGTCCCTTAGCACTATTTTTTTTATCTGGACAACAGCCAAATTTGGATAAAATGCAAGACTGTTTTTTTGGTTTCCTAGGTTTACATTTCTTTGACTTTGGTGTTAATTCCTTATTTATAACAGCAATTATATTGTTTGGAGTTGAACTCGAAATGTCTTCATCAGTAATTTCGGAGTTCCAAATATCAACTGTTGTAGAATCTGTTGTAAGTTCATTCATTAGTTCAGTAGTAGAAATTAATACAGTACTTTTTTCAGAAGCGTTATCCGAGTCAGAAGTCAAATTTGAAGGATCTCGTGATGAGCTTGCATCCGTACTGGTTCGTATTAACTCTGTGCTTTGACTAGTTGTGTCAACATCAAATGTTGTCAGCATGGTGCTGATCAAAGTAGAGGAATCGCTGGATGACTCGGAAAACATATCAGATGCTCCTGTTGTCATTTCTTCAGAAGACATTGAAGAAGTTTCTGTACTTAATTTCTCGCTCAATGTGGATGACTCTGTTGAGGTTGTTGTATCGGGGGTGCTTTGACTAGTTGTGTCTTCATCATTAAATGTTGTCAGCATGGTGCTTATAAAAGTAGATGACTCACTGTAATCAGATGTCGTTATTATATACGTGATTGGTTCAGATGACCTTTCAGTTGCCGTACTATCTTCTGAAGAAGAGGAAGAAGTTTCTGTAATAAAACTATACGTGCTAGAGCTTTCGGTGAATTCCGGGCTTCCTGTGCTGTCAGAGTATGAGGACGGGCTTAAATCTGTTGTTTCAAAGTTTGTTGTATATGTGCTGCTTTCCGAAGTCATTTCTGTTACCCTTTCTGATGTTGAATCAGTGCTACTTTGAATTGAAGTATCGGTATTGCTTTCTGTTGTTGTTTCTATGCTTGTTTCAAATGTTGTTTCTCTGTAGATATTTGATGTTGGTTCTATTGTTTGATCTGAGTCTGAAACTTCAGTAGATCCACTTGAAATCATTGTATTGATTGTAGAACTTTCATATGTCGTCTCACCAGTTGTTGACGTCTCGTTGGCCCTACCTACTGTAGTCGGATTATCTGATGACTCAGTTTGTGGCGATTTAGAACTGATTTCTGTAAATGTGCTCAATGCTTCGTTGGTTTCAGACGAATTAATAATAGTTGCATCTATGTCAGTTTGTGTACTTGTTATAATATCTGTTGTCGTTTCGGAAATAAGTTCTTGGCTGGATATAGATTTTGATAAGGGCAAAATGCTTTCAGTAGTTGATGTTTCAGAAGAGGTGGAAGTGTAATAGTCAGATGTAGTAACCGTTTCGGAAACAGATGTCGATTGGCTTGATATCGTTACATCAGTGCTTGAAACCATCTCAACGTCACCGCTGCCGCTAAACGAAGAACTTTCGGTGTCACCAGATCCTTCGGATGGCATAAACGTTGAAAAAAGCGTTGTTAATTGTAAATCTTCAGTGCTAGGAGAGTCACTCATCATAAGTTCGTTTGAAGGTAATGAAGATTCTAAATTTTGGCTATTTTCATAGTTTTCTTTGATCTTTCCAAATGGAGATTCGGATGCATAGTCCTCTTCATCATAATCTTCATCGCATTCTTCACCGCTGTCGTCATCGTCTTCTATTGACTTACTTGTACTATCAATCGGAATGAGTTCATCTTCTGTGCAAGCTTCATTGTTGCAACTTTCCGAACCGAATTCTATTTGCGATTCTTCGCATGTAGAAACTTTAAGGCCATTTGCTAAGCAAAGAACTTCACGAGTTCTTTGTCCGCCACCGCACACCTTACTGCATTCACCCCATGGGCCGGAAAACCATTCACCGGAACATTCTTCTTGCTCTCCCTCACATTGTTGCTCAATATTTGGTTTTTCTAAAGCATTGCATTTCGAATCATCAAGAGCTGGTGTAATTTTCATTCCATCAAATTCACCACATATGACAATACGAGACTGGATTCCTGTTCCACATTTAGCAGAACATTCACTCCACTGAGAAGTAAACCACTGCGTTTTGCATTTTGTAGAATTGCACGATCTGGATAAAACAGGCTTTTTTAGAGAACAAAATTTATCATCGTAAACTTTTCCGGCCTTTGAACCACATAAAGCTGATCTTGTTTCTTTTGTCTGGCTACATTTTTCACACTGAAAGTAAACAATCATTATAATTTTGAATTAATGGCATTATTCGATATAGCTAGTTATCTTACACCGCTCCATTGTGATATTATCCAGTCAACTCCTTCGCAGGGAGCAATTAAGCAATGTTCTTCCGTATTTGGCATTTCATCTGAACATTCGCCACTCGATAAAACTATTTTTTTACCCCCTTCTTCTTTATAACACGTTACTTTCCTCGTTCTTTTTCCTTCGCCACAGAGCTTATTGCACTAAGCAACAAAACAAGATTAATAAAAAAAAACAAAAAACAAATAAATTAAATAGAACTTACGGGCGTCCACGGACCCGTGTGAAATCTTGGACAGTTTTCTGTATCCCTGTTGCAATCCTGTGTGACGGCGGGTTTATTACCAAAAGCTTTGAAGCAAACACTTTCATCCACAACACTAGCCACACTAAAATTATTTTATTTTCAACATTCATATATTGTTTGAATAAGAGAAAATAATGTACCCGTCTGGCGATATTCGTTCACAAGATATTGTTCTCGTCTGGGAGCCGTCTTCTCCACAAGTTTTTGAGCATTTACCCCAAGCGCCTTCAACCCATTTGGGAGCACACTCCTCAGTTCCACATACTTGAGTTTCATTTGGTTTTGTATTCAAATCGCAAAGACTAACATCTACTTTTTCAAGAGTGAGCCGATTGTTACAAGTGACATTTCTACTTTGAGTGCCACTTCCACAGGATACACTACATGGGCCGAACTCCATGTGTGTCCATGAATAAGTGTCTGGAAGGTTTTTAGCAATAGTTTCCGGAATGCTGTATTCATATTTGACACCCACGTTACGATCTTGTATAAGCATCACTATATATATCGTTTCCGTAGTTGGACCGCTACATGTAAGTTGATCTGGGGCTGCAAAACCTGTTGGTTTTCGCTGATAATGCCACCACGATCCGGCAAATAGCATGGGTCGAGGAAAATCGATTCGCCAATTACCATTTAGATAGAAATGACCAGTAAGATTTCTACACGCTAAGTAGTTGTTTGAAGGTTCTTTCTCTTTTAGAACTATGTTTGTAGCTCCACTGGGAATTAATAGAATATCATTGTACCCTATAAATAAAACTAGTTTTAGGAAATAATCAAAACTAAAATTATGATGATAAAAAGACAAAAAATGTACACGGCAATTCCGTAAATCATAAGCCTAAACGACTTTGTCAATTTGGCTGAAACGGTTTTACGTAGTTATTCTCGCAAACTTTAGTTTGAAAGTTACCCAAATTTAGTTTTCTGCAGTTCTTCAGGTGCAAAAACCTTGTGAATAAAAAAATGCTAAAGCTAAAACTTTGTTTTTGTTTTGCGTGTAAAAATCCTAGCGTTTGCCTTAAAATTAGAGTTTTAGTATCTAATATATAATGAAATTTTAAAGTTTTAGCTATGGGGGGCACCCCTCTATACGTACACCACTTTATACGCCATAAACTGAAACTATTCGAGATTTTGTCATTGTAATTTTATACTCGTTTTTCATTTATCAGGCAAGCTGCTTATTGTTGGTAAAGAAAAAGGACCAGGTGCGTAGCGAAAAAAAATAACGATCCATTTGGGGTGTGAACATTAAAAATTCGCCCATTTTTTAAATTTTCGGTTGCTTTCCCAGTGTGTTAGATTTCTAGATTTTGATTCGGTATGAAAAACCTATTAGAGCAGAAAATGTGAACGGTAAAACCTTGCTCTTTCTAACCGGAATAGTATAGAGTAGTTTACTGAACAGGGCCTTACATACATTTCATACTACAAGTCTTCATTTTTATTTTGTTTTTGGGTGGTGATCAGACTCTCCGAAGGATGCCAAGTGAACAAGCAATGGTAGCTGATTTGTTTCTGAAGTATGTGAGTCGTAGCATTGGTCAAATATCAACGCAAATTTATAAACTTTATGTTTTTTACTAAAATTTTTAAATTTTCATCAAATTTCAAAAAATTGTTGAAATATTTAATGCGCAAACCGCAAAATTACAGATGACATTGTTTTGAAGTTTGAAAACATGAACGCATGGGTGCTTCTCGTTTCGATTTTGAATTAAAATCCAGAAGCATTTTTCTCTCCTTTCCAGAAGAGGAACTTTCATTCTGAGCCAAACGAACGGTTACAAAAGACTTCTGAACGCTTTTAGGTTCACATGATGGCGCTTCTAAGCCATTTTAGCAGGAACAATTTTATGGAAATTTCAACCAAATGCAAGGCCAACTTCACGCGTGTTCCAACATAACTAGGGGCGCCATCAACTACTAGCGGAGAATATGCGTAGCAGTGCTATGTTCTTTTAATTAGTTATTTAATTATGATACATGTTGATTGTAATTTTCTCTTCGATCAGATAATGTCTGGGGTCAAAAGTAAGGAACTTTGTTCCTGACGGAGGTCCAACGACCGCTCTCTTTGTTTTTATTCACAAGGACAAGGTCTCTACACCTGAAGAAAAGAAATGCAGAAAACTAAAGGGAAAAGGTATAAGCAATGGAAAACTTTGCTTGTTTGATAGAGAGGTAAGACATAAGTGCATAGATCTTCATAAATAAATTAAGATTGGAAATTATATAATTTACTAATGCCTTTTACTGTAGCACCAAGTTGTTTTAAATTTTTTTTTGGGATATTAAGAAAAAATAAAAAAAAAAAAAAGGAACAGATTCTACTTGTAGCCGACAAATTGGATTTAGCTGGAGACGTTTGTTTTGATGTCTTGAGTGAGTCCTAAGAAAATCCTATAACATCATATTTTCTATCTATGTATGTATATATTTTCTCAGTTTATATTTTTCTTCGTAAGGCATAACACTTAAGGTCCCTTAGGAGTTATAGTGCATACAAGTTAAGCTTCTTCAAATTTTGCTAAATAGACTCAAGCAAGATCTGCTCAATTGCGACGATTTTTAACCGGTTTGTTTTGTAACATGTGTACTTAGTGACTGAAGAGTTCTACATATATGTCGATCTCTTCAGACATTTTTATCATCACACCATATACATACATTAATCCTCTTCAAAAAATATTTATTCGTTACGCTGTTGCTCGCGAATTTTAAACATAACAAAATTGACAGTAGGTATATAAAATTAAATATGGGAAATACAAAAAAAATCTATATAACATATAATGTCTTACTTCAAAATTGAGTTTTTGGTGTTTATTTTATTCTTATCTTACCTGCGGCTAGGTCGTTTGTATCGAATGAACCGGCAATGGTTTTACAGGAGCTTCCATCCCCGGCGCATTTTCTGCACTTATCCTCTCGGATATTTGAGCCAAGCATCCTGTCACATCCAACGGGCTGGCAATCACCATCTACGCATACATCTAAAGTTTTGTCATTGCATCTGGTACCGTCGATAACTTTTGCCTTATGTCTATAATAGAAACGTTCGCCACGTGGCATACAATTTAGCTCACACGGATTTGGAGCATTTGTATATGGAACCCATTCGTAACGTACCCCATCGAATGGAACGCTATCAAATCTGGAGCATTGTTGTGCACGGAAGTCAGGTTCCTCGTCCGGACAGTCCTTTTAATGAATACAAAAAAATATGAAAGTTATCACTTTTTCAAAAACTATTTACCTTGTGAAAAAAACGACATCAGTAATTAAACAAATACATAGGTCCATATGGACTTAGCTAATTAATAAAAAATAAATAATTATCGGGAATTCGTTAAGTCCATATATCTTAACTACATTACCGGCACAACTACATGTGTGTTATATTTAAACGTCCATTTTCGTCGGTAATGGTGTGGGCTAGTTCCCAATGTATTTTTTTTTTTAACAAGTCGATATGGAATTCCAAAAAAACACAGCTAATATGGCTATAAGATACACAATCTATATACATAAATAAAAATTAAGTGTCTGTTTGTAGTGTTAAAATGACGGCTTTTTACAAGATGTATATGAAAGCATATACGGCACTTATAACAAAACATAAATAAATTTTTGTCTGTCTGTCTGTTTGTCCCGGCTAATCTCGAAAACGGCTGGACCGATTTTGACGGGACTTACACTGACCGATAGCTAATGTTGTATTTTTATTTCTCCCTAGGTGGCGCTCGGGTCGCTTTTTTTTCGCATATTCGTATATATGAACCGATCATAAACTACTGGACCGATTTTGACGGGACTTTCACTGACAGATAGCTGATGTTGTAGGAAGTAATTTATTTACTAAATTAATCTCAAAGATGGCGCTGGGATAGCTTTTAAGGCGCACGCGACGAGGTAAGAAATGACTAATGGCTATTTCAATTACCGAATAGATGGCGCTGGGTGGCTTTTTCGAAAACTTTTATATATGAGCTTAAAAGCTTTTGGCAAAATGTTAGACCAATAGGATTCTGCGGGAGCAACGCGCCGGGTAACGGCTAGTTAAAAATAAAAGTAAAGAATGATAGCCGTATTTATTAGATTTCCTTAATACATGTCCCACACGTTATTTAGTTTATTTTGCTTAAATATTTAAGATTTATTTTTGAGTAACCTTTTTAAAATTTCTTATTTAAGCCTAGTATCCAGCTGAATTTAAACGAAAAATTCAATACAAAAACGACCCAGTGAAATCATAAAAGAAATTTTCCGTCCTTCTTTCCGTTTTGTGTTACGCAGCTTCAGGGTGAAACGGTAGATAACCGGTTGAAGTCTACACTACACTCCACTCTCTTTTCGCACACAATTTAATTGACCAATTTTGTCGTGTTTTTGTTTTTTGAGGTTATTATTATTATAAAATGATTTTTCTGTTCTTTTTCTTTGTTTTTTTTTTTATGTTTTTTAAAATATCCATTTGTAATGGCGGAACTCTACACAAAATTTTGTTCGGAACCGTTTCGTTTACACTTTTTCTGTGTTTATGGAGACGAAATTTTGTTTTACTTGAGAGGCATACTAGTCTTTATAATCAATTTTTCATTGATACTTAAGCCTAGTATGCAGTTGAAGTGAAACGAAAACTCCCATACAAAAATGACACAGTGAAATCATAAACGAAATTTTCCGTCCTTCTTTTCTTTTTGTGGTACGCAGCTCCCCGGTGAAATAGTAGATAACCGGTTCAAGTCTCCACTACTCTCTACACTATTTTCGCACACAATTCAATTCACCGGGCATCAATTGCTCGCAAAGTTTTGACGTTTCTATATTGTTCATGTTTTTTTGTTGTTATTATTATTTTAAAAAATTTAGTTCTCTTCTTTTTATTGGTTTTTTGTGTTTTGAACTCTACATGAAAATTTGTCTCATACCGTTTCGTCAAAATTTCTTCTGTGTTTTTGGAGACGACGGAAAATTTCGTTTCACATTAGTTGCATACTAGACTTTAAAGCCTAGTATGCAGCTGAAGTAAAACAAAAATCCCATACAAAATGACACAAAGAAATCATAAACAAAATCTTCCGTCCTTTCCGTTTTGTGGTACCCAGCTCCACGGTGAAACGGTAGATAACCGGATCAAGTCTACATCACTTTCCACTCTCTTTTCACACACAATTTAATTGACGGGGACATTAATTGCTCTCGAAATTTTGACGTTTCAATTCTGTTTGTGTTTTTTTTTTAGGTTAATATTTTTATAAAATGAGACGACTATGCTCTATAATCAATTTTTCATTGATACTTAAAGCCAAGTATGCAGCTGAAGTGAAACGAAAAATCCCATACAAAAATGACACAGTGAAATCATAAACGGAATTTTCGTCCTTCTTTCTGTTTCGTGGTACGCTATTCCACGGTCAAAAAGTAGATAATCGGTTCAAGTCTCCACTACTCTCCACTATCTTTTCGCACATAATCTAATTGACCAGAACATTAATTGCTCGCGAAATTTTCACTTCAGCTGCATACTTGGCTTAATGTCATTTTCAATTCAACGTTCGGACGGCCCTCCGAGTGAAAAAAAAACCTCCCTAAACCATTCCATTCATTGTTTGGAGTGATGTTTGGGAGTGCTAATTTGCCGCAGTGTTTTTTAATTTTTTTTTTCAATTCAGGAACTTAAAAAAAAAGTGCAAATAGTAACAAATATTGATAAAAATACAAAATATAGGTTACAAAAATTTAATTTAAACAATCTTTGTCAATACCCCATACACAATTGAAATAGAGAATGTTTTTTACCGTTCCATTGAAATCATATTTCCTTCCTCGTCGGAGTGGTGAAATGAATAGAAAATGACATAAGTAAGTGACGAAATAACTGGTGAAACACACCTCACTGCCCTCCAATATATGTATATACATAATAAATAGGTATATTCTCCTAAAAAATCCTGGAAAATTAGACAAACAAAAAATGCAAAGTTACGAAAAAAATCCGACAAAGCTGTATTTTGGTGGAGAATTGGAGACCTTTGTTTTGATGAACTTTTTGAAAAAATGTTTTGGTAAAAGTTGTAGCACTTTTTATTGTTAATTCAATCAATATCGAGGAAAAAATGTTGAATTGTAAATTTTTTTTTTTTACAAATACATGCATAGATTAAAAAAACAAACAGAAAATTGTCTCAAGAAGACTTCACTCATTTCCATGCAAACTTTAAAATCGTAAAATTTTACATTGAGTAGGTACTTATGATCGCCTGTGCATTTTAAATGATTCTGTTGTTTATTGTTAATTACACTACATTCCAACAATGTTCCGGATTTATATCTAGGAATTGTGCGGAAGCAGATTTTGTTTACCTGTGGTGTAAACATAAAGGGTAGTTTTACAAAATGTTACACTTTTCAGACTATGAAAACCCCTATAAAAGATTAATTTACCTTTATATGAGGTTATTGTCATTTAAAAGAGCCGGTTACACAATTTCATGAGTATTCATAAAAATCATGAAAAAAAAATTACGTATGTATGTATAAATGAATGTACAGAGCATCTGATTTATAAACTAAAAGTTTTAAACTTTTATAAATGCAATATCTACTTATATAAAGATTTTTTTGAAAATTATATCACAGACACTGAATTTCGTAATTTTTGTTTTTGCTTCAAAATCTGACAGATTTTTGAACTTGACAAACGTCAAAGTCAATAATAACTATTTAGCTTTAGTTACGCCAAAACTAAACTGACCATCATTGCCAGCTGAACGTCATTAGCATACATTCCCCTACTTTTAATAAAATTTCATATCTTTTTTTTTTTCGTTCATTTTTATTTAAGTTTTTTTATTATTTTTGTTAAGTTCTCAGGTAACTTGCCACAAGAGCAAGTTTGTGCGATCCAATCGTGCCCTCTATTTTTCTAATATTTTAATGGTATGATACTACAATACTGTTTAAAAAAGCACTTAAGGTTCTAATTGTACCTACCTGTGTATTGCAGGAAAAGTATTTTCGAGAACCGCCTTTGCACTGCTGTGCTCCACTTGGTCTAAAAGAAGCAACATTTTAATAATATAATAAAAATGTAAAAACTAACAAAAACGTACGCGTAGTTCAAGCACTCTCTTGTTTGAAAAGAAACACCACCTCCACATGATCTTGAACATTCAGATGGTGAGCTCCATTCACCCCATTCATTGAGATTGAGCTCACCTTCTCCGTTAGGAACTATAAAGCTCTCTGGGAGATACATATGTGCACCATATTGTCTTTTGTGCCTTTTTCCGTGCTTTGAAATTAAAAATAATTAGAGTTATAAATAAATAAGAAGTTTTTAAACGAATAACTCACATATCTACTATATGAAGAATGGATGAGTGCGAACAGTATGCAAGTTAATAGAGCGGCTGATCTGTAAATACATAATAGTTTTTTTATTATAATTAAAAAATTTTTTTTTATAATTTGAAGCATTACGTCAAAATATGTATGTCATAAAAAGAACTTTAATTAAGGAACTTTAAAATATTCGTTTATCTATAAAAAAAAATACAATTTTTATTTCATGTGCATAGTTTTTATTTTTAAAATTCAATGCTCTTTTTAGTTTTTATTCAAACATATTTTTTTGACGAAAACCACTTTCTTCTTGTTGTTCTTACTGGACTGGACTTTTATGCAGTTTAATAAATATTGAAGGATTAACCTTAAAATATCCATATTATTAGCATAAAATGAAGTGAAAAAGTAATGGATATTCTACACGTTTTCTTATTGATAACACTTTTTTGATTTGCAATAGGACTTAGGCCTATTTTGTTCAGTATAGGGTTAAATTCGAGTTAACTAACCCAGTAATATATTTATCTCTAGTGTTAATATCGGGTTAATTTCTCGTTTTGTTCACTTGGAGTTAGTTATTATTCTTGTTGAGTTAGTTAACTACAAAATCTATTCCATTTCCAATGACTTTCCAGACATTTGTCAAAATTAACTCGAGCCAAAAAGGAAATCAAGAAGAGAGAGTGAAAAAGCATTTCATTCTATTGTTGTATTTGCTACCTATTTCTTTTTATTTTCTTATTTCGTGTGCAGCATAGATAAGAATTACAACAACAACAATATATTAATATACACATTTTCCATCTTTTTTCTGATTTTTTACATTTGTTTATCGAGAAATGATTTTCTCGAGTTAAAATGAGTTAACAAAATGAAACGGTGTTAAATACTGTAATGAACTCCGAGCTAAAGATAAATCGGGGTGAACAAAATGGAACAAAATGGACCCTAATAATTTAACACTTTCCTAATTTAGTAGAAAAAATGTAAAAATATTCATGTTTTCAAAAATCCCACAGGAAGAAATTAATCGAAGAATGATGGTTTTAAAACCTTTAACTGTTTAAATCATTAATTTTAATTATTTAAAATATATGTTTTTCGTTTTTTTACTTGCTGTATGGGTACTATAGGGAAAGTCTTGGATTCGTCAAAAATAAAAATGTATTGAGATAACAATAAAAAATGACATTACGATGACAGTTAAGACGAAAAAAGTGGGTCCGGCAATTTTGTCTGTCTGTCTTTCTGTCGGTCTGTCTGTCTCGGCACCTACAGCCTAAACGGGTGGGCCCGTTATCATTCCACTGCAGACATTGAAATACAGCCGAAAGAAGTAGTTTCCAGTGTTTTTCTTAGAATTGAGCCTTATAAACGCTACAAAAAGACAACAACATAATTTGAATTAAATTTCTAAAATAGACACACCTCTTTTTGGAGAACATATAATTGACAATTGCTTAATTGCAATAGCAGTATAATTTTGAATGCTCTCTTAAGGTTTAATTCATTCGCAGTTAAAATTTCTTTAACGCGAAACGAATCTAAAAGGTTAAGTTGGGTTTTTGTACAGCAATCATCAAAGCCTTTTCTTGGTCTTCCTACCGTGTTTACACAAGATGAAGAAGGAATTGCATCTTAAACTGTTTGTGGGAGTGTATAGAAGCGATCTCGATGGTTATATTTTTGGCCATCTTGTCGTCAAACCTCAAGCATAAGTTTCTTAAAGTCATTTTTATTGACCTAATTGAAAACGATCAAAAAACGTACTATTATTGAAGCAGCTCATAAAAAATAAAAAACAGCAACAAAGCGCTTAATTTTGATCTTAGCAATCCAAATATTATGAATTTGTTTCTTTGTAATTTCAGTAGCCATCCTAAAAATATAATTAGTGGCACCTGTGCGCGGAAAGTCAAAACACTTTTTGGTTACCAACATACATGGCTTTACAACTAATAGGGCCTTTAAATTGAATAACAGTAAATGACTATACTTTTGCTCTAATGAATGCTTAAAACCGCAAAATTTTTTAATAATTTTTTTTCCTCGCCGCCTTAATTTAATTAAAAATACCCAATATCTTAAATTAACTAACCTTTTTATATGTTAAGATTACATTTATGAATATGTAATAGATACAACTTTGAACTAATTTTTTTTTGTTGCACGTGTTTCTAACGGGTTGGGTACGAAATCCCAACTGCCAAAATCCCGACTGGACAAAATCCCGACTGAGAATCCCGACTGCCAAAATCCCGACTGACGAAATCCCGACTGACTCAACTACTTTTTTTTTGGTAAAGGCAATTTAAAACTGAATTTTTCAATAAAAATTAATTGCAAAAATGTTTCATAATTTCAGTAGGTATTGTTTTTACCAGTTATTTTTCATGTATTTAACTTGTTATCTGTAGTCAGCCGCTCACGCAACTTCGTTGCTCCGCTTAGGGTATGTTCAGTCGTCTGGCAGGCGCCTGAGTCAAATGTTTCCATATTCCACAGCACTTGGGTGGCCAGCTTCGCGGGTTCAAGAGATTTTTACTTCCTTTCTGTAGTCAGTCCCGCTCACGCAACTTCGTTTCTCCGCTTAGGGTATGTTCAGTCGTCTGGCAGGCGCCTGTATTCCAATGTTTCCATATTCCACAGCACCTGATGTGTGGCCCGCTTCGCGGGTTCAAGGGATTTTAACTCCTTTTCTGTAGTCAGTACCGATCACGCAACTTCGTTGCTCCGCTTAAGGTTTGTCGAGTCGTCTGGCAGGCGCCTGAGTCCAATGTTTCCATATTCCACAGCACCTGGGTGGCCCGATTCGCGGGTTCAAGGTCCAGTCGGGGTTTTGGAAGTCCAGATTTTGTCCCTATCCCGTTTCTAACACAAAAATTTTGTCATATCCATTGAGTGGGAGGTTTAAGCTGCAAGGAAACCCGCAGCTCAAGTTAACATTTGAGCATGTCGAATTTTTAATTAAACCCCGCTAAATATTGAAAATGCCACACTGTTCGTCGCGTCGTCGTTACTCAAAATTAAAACACAACAATCAAAACAAAAGAAAAAAATTTAACTGATTTTTGTTTGCATCGTTTGGCTATATTGGGCCAGTTGTGCCACTTAACTGCAACTGCAGTAAAAAATAAGTTTGATGCGCCTTTCTGTTTGCAACCCTCCATTTGATACATGTCGGCTAAACAAAAGTTATTTTGCATTTATTTCTCTAAGAATTAACTGTTTTTTTTTAACTGAAACCTCCGCCAGCCAAGTCCAAGAAACCCCAACCGGACATGCGCAGTGCTTATTTCTCAAATGAACACAATAATTGCTTCCTCATCCTCAGCGGCTCAGCCCAGTGAGTGAATAACACATAAGTACAATTTTTTTTGCTTAAGAATGCATTTGTGTGATATCACCGGTGTGGTATTCAACCACACACGCCACACTGATTCGTACACACTTCGTCGTTTTGTTAAAAAAACTATGATTTTGGCTTTCACTCCCAATTTACTATCGTGGATTGAATCCTTTTTAATTGAACGAGAGCAAAGAGTCAAAATAGGAGACATGTTGTCTGAGTCATTCAAAGTTAGTTAAGGGGTACCCCAAGGACAATCACTTGGGTCTTCTATTGTTCATCCTTTTCGTAAATGACTTATTATCTAATCTTAAGTTCGTAAAATCACTTATGTATGGTGATGATTTAAAAAAATTTCTCAGTATTAAATCATGTAACGACTTCCTATTCCTTCAGAATGCTCTCGACCATCTTGTTGAATGGTCCGAAAATTGCCTCAAACTTAATATTGATAAATGGAATGTTATGTCATTTTATCGGCATGGTAACCCAATATTTTTCAGTTGTTTTAAAAATAACGTTAATCTTGTTTTACTCACTAAAGGACCTTGGCGTTCTCTTTGATCATCGGTTTAAATTTAACTTACACATTGATTATGTCATGGTTAAAGCTAATTCAATTTGTGGATTCATTAAACGAAATTCTAGTGAATTTTCAAATTTCTCAACGCTATTGCAGTTATATACTTCGTTGGTTAGACCAGTTCTTGAATACTGCGCAATAATTTGGGATCCGTATTACAACACCTATACGAATCGCTTGGAAAGTGTTCAGTGGAAATTCATCAGATATATTTTTTATAAAATGAAATGTTTTTACAAGGTTTTAAATCTCTTACAAATAGAAGAGTTGTTAATAATATAGTTTTTGTAAGAGATTTGTTGCAATATCATATCGTGTCGCCTAGCTTGCTAATTTTGATTAACATAGCTATATGCACCTGAAAGACGGATTCGTTGTAGACAACTTTTGTTTTCACAACGCCACAGAACCAATTATGGTGCGAATGAGCCGATATCTCCTTCAATACAACTTTTTAATATGTACTGCACTTGTCTGTTAGCCGTAATGTGTTTAAAAAAATATTGTATGATAAATTAAACTTCCTTTGTTAGTCTTAGGTATTTTTGATAAGATCTATTTTGGGTGAGTTGAGGGCGACCCAAGAGCATGTCTCAATAAACATGGAATTCGCCAGCCAGGGTACATTCAAATGTCCCAAAACGCTTTTAGGATACCCAAAGACCCCACAATGACTCCAGAATGACTTCAGGGCAGAACGAACAAAGCCAATTTTAACTACAATATTATATAAAATAGGTAGGTATAACAATAAACAAGGATGACTCAATTTATAGTTTGTTTGGAATTGGATATTCAACAGGTAGGTACATTCAGTTGGATTATTTTCTTAAGAACATACTGTTATATTTACACTTTTTATACTATAGAAGTATAGACTATAGTTGTCTTTATTATCGTTAAGGCTAACCACATAATTGAAACGTGATACGTAAGATAAATTACTTGTGACGGGTATCATAAGAACCCATTGAACAAAAATTATACATGAAAAAACAATGGCTAGGTACCTATACCTAATAAGGGAATTGATGGTTATGTACCTCTTTGCAACAACATATAGAACATATAACAAATTGATTTATGAAGTTATCCGTATTTTCGTACATAGCGTTGAAATCGTCACACTGCGTTCTTGTTTATTCAGTAAGATAAAAGTATTGGAATTCAAACTTTAATTCCAGTGAAGCCACATAAACTAAGTTTGGATTCCTTCCAACTCGGTTCACTTAATTCATAGTACACTGTTGTGTGAGATAGTGTTTCATGGTACAAAATATATATCTTCAATTCAATTCATTTTTATTTCAATTCTGTGTACAAGTAAGACTTAGTTTTTGATAATACCTACATAGGTACCGTAAAACATAGTTACATTTTAATAAATAAAAAAATATGTATCCTTCAGGTATTTTTAAAATTACCTATATATATTAGAACAAATGGCCCATAGCTTGGTGCCTATAAAGTCAAAAGAACTTTGGTTGGGCTTATATTGTTGCGAATTGTATTGCCTTTAAAAAAATATAACGTTTTGTTTATCGAAAAACGCATCGTTTATGACTTTACCACAAAATGAAAATCCCCTAAGTCCTTTTTTTACGTTTTGAGATACCTATTTGCAATTGAAGTTGGAAATATACGTGATGCAATTCTATAAATTGTTTGCTTCTTCAAAGCATTAGAGAAGAAGGAGTATTTTGTTCTGTTAGATGCTGAATTGCCAAAATAGTGGCTGACAAATGGTTACTGCGTTTGTTTTTGAAACCTATAGCTATAGATAGAGCGGTTAAAACATTCTGTTTCATAGTAAACATCGATATCCGTTTATTCCTTCCATGTTGAACATTTTTTTCTTCTTAGTACCTATAATCGTAACTGAAAAAGTTTATAATCAAAAGAAAACAAAATTTAGGAAAAATCAAAATGTTTATTTTCAAAATTTAAATTGTTAGTTTTTTTTGCAAATGTTATTTTTTTTTAATAAGTGAAAACAACTTTCTGATTTTTCATAACATTTGAATTTTAAAAATGCACGTAAAATTAGAAAAAATCTCCATAACATTCTGCCATCTGACCACAGTTTTCATTGAACACTATCTCAATGAAGAAGAAATACAGGAAGATGTGTTCTGCAAAAAGAATGCGGCACTTTTAGTCCAGTCGGCAGGTAGTTCTTAAGCTTGTTTGTATATTGTATGTCACTTCGTTGCCGAAATATTGCGCTCCAAAATAAGGGTGAAAAAAAATGTTTGTGCGAAGCGTCATGTTTTAATAAACTCGCACAGAGAATGAAAAAAAAAAGTAGGTACACCGACCTCTTCGGACAAAGCAAACCTGGTACTGCACGTTTTTAACAAAACCTTAGTTATCAGAGTTGTTGGAAGTGTTTAAAATTGAAAAAAAGTTAAACTAAATGATATCCAAGTGGGTGGTACCATCATTGAGTTTATACACAGAGGAATCAAGATGGTTCAAACTCACCGAAGTAGATGTCGCTAAATGAGTATACTTATATCGAGTACTTATTATTGCAATAATTCCCTGTAAATAAAATCCCGCAAACCGAACCGAACAAAATTCTTCTGCATACATTTGTATTTGTTTTTCTTTATTTCTCTTGCCTTTTAACTCAAGAATAATTGCTACTAGATTAAAACAAAATAAGTCGATAGTTACGACATCCTACGAGAAAAGTTTGAAACTTACTTATTCTTATTCTCGAGTTAAAAGGCAAGAGAAATAAAGAAAAACAAGTGCCTACCTATAAATTTCTGCAGATGAATTTTTTTCAGTTCGGTTGGAGAGATTTTCGTTACTGGGAATTAGGGCAATAATAGTTACTCGATAATCTCTTCGGTGAGTTTGAAACCATCTTGTTTCCTAGATGTGTATAAACTCAATGGTAATACCTACCATTGAGTGACAAAGCTTGACCGAATACGGAGTAGAAAGATCCAGAAAAGCCTCCACGTCAAAGAAACCATCGTTCAAAAAATGCACGACAAACTCAGCTGGTACTGTCATGTACTTAGGAGAAACGCTGAGAACCCCGTCCAAAAAGCATTATCATACAACGTTCCAGTACAATCGCGGAAGAGAGGCAGCCCCAAGAACTCCTGGAGAAAACAAATGCAACGACACCAGCATTCAGTTGGCCTCAGACATGGAACCATCCATAACCGGGAAGCTTGCCGACACTTTCTGAGGTCAACCCGACGAACCCCACAAGCAGATCAGTAGAAAAGCGGTGAAGTGGGAAAGTTTTGATCCCACTCGAGATCATAATATCGTCGGAAAGAAGAAGAAGAAGAAGAGTTTATACCTGCATCTACTTCGGTGAGTATATGAAACCATCTTGATTCCTCTGTATGTTGTGTAGGTATAAACTCATTGGTATTACCATTGAGTTTATACACATAGAGGAATCAAGATTGTTTCAAACTCACCGGTGTCGCTAAGTGAGCATATCGAGTAATTATTTTTTCCCTAATTCCCTGTAACGAAAATCACTCAAACAAAATTCTTCTGCTTATTATTTGAAGGTATTTGTTTTTCTTTATTTATCTAGCCTTTTACCTCAAAAATAATTGCTTCAAGTGTAAAAAAAACCAGTCGATAGTAACGACATCCTAATACGAGCTGTATTTGAAACTTACACATGATTTCTCGCTATATGTGTATAAACCCAAATGCTAATACCTATTTATAAGTAGTTACATAGGTATGTAGGTACGTAGGTACCAACTAAAGTGAACGTATATCCATGTGTGTAATCGTCCCTATAAAAATAGTAGGTAGGTAGGTAGGTAAGTACCTAACTTACCTATTAAAATACCTAGTGAGTTCTAAAAATATTATATATGTATATTGTATAGGTAGTAGTTTAAAATAGCTCAAGAATACAGCATTATGTATAATGTTCAATCTATAATTAGAAATTCAATCTCTTTATCCAAATAGTTTCAAACATCTATGTTCACCCCATGCTGGTTGTTCACTTAAGAGTAAGTAGTTAATGTTAAAGTTCACAGTCGGAGAATATGAAAATATTTTTTGTCTATGAGGAGATGAGATACTTATAAACATTTTTAAAACACTTTTGACGTAGGTAGGTACATAGGTAGGTACATACATGAAAATACCACAATAAATAAAAATAAACATTATAAAAAGAAACTCTCTGACCTCCAAGGCATCATAAAAAGGTCCCTTTAAAATGCGGAGCACGTACCTATGTATGTCTACAACTACAACAAGAACAATTATTATTTTTTATTTAGCAAATAAAAAATAAATAGCCTCAGAGGCATTCTGTCAGACTGAAATCGTGAAACTGGTTTCAAATTAAAGGAAATTAATTCAGCTAATGCACCGAAAAGGAACCTGTTCTGTCAAAAATAGTTTGTTAAAGAGCTATACCTATACCTACTTTATATATCTCTCTTGGTGGACATTTGTCCATCTATACCCGAAATTCAACTACCTACCTATGTATGTATATCACAACACAAATCACAAAACTTATAAAGCCAGGATGTCTGCTTTTGTTACACTTTTTGTAACTAAAGCAACTTGTTTCTTTGTCCGCAAATGTTTTTTTAAGGTAGAACTTTACAATACGTATTTATGCTGAAGTAGTGGGATTGATTGCACCGCCCGCCAGGTTTCAATTCGAATCTTCAGAATGAGGCTTTCAATATGTCTTTGTGGGCCCAACTTGGAAAACACATTAAAAGGTAGACAGGAGATTTGCTAGCTTATTTAGCGAATTCATTTCCTTCAATTCCAATGTGGCTAGGGACGCACATAATTTTAAGTGTGTTTTGGTTTTTTATGATGAATTCCATAATATTATTTATAACAGACGAACTGTGGTTTAGGTTGCTTACTGCGTGCAGTACTGAAAGACTATCAGAGCATATAATGGCTTTCGTACGCGATTTAAGAGCTATTTTGGTAGCTTCTAATATTGCGAGTTGACGTTCTATTTTCGAAAGTGACCGGAAAGTCCGATTTTGAACCATCAGCTTATCTGAAATCCAAACCGGACACATAGATATAATTTTAATTTTAAATTTTGACCCGAAGCTAAGCATTTTTCGGAGATTCGGTAGACACATCTTAATTATATTTCCGTTAAGATGTCAACGGCTTGCCTGGCAAACGACCCCAAAGTTGCATTTTCGGAACAAAACAATTAAAGCTATTTATTGAGATTTTTTAGAAAAACTGACTAAGCAGAGACAACCTTCAAAATGAGCTTTAGCACATTTTTCGTTTACTTAACATCCGATAATCCGAACCACCATAAACATCGAAAAATAGAGTTTAATGTTTGAGGAAATGCTAAGCCGAGACACCACAATAAGTTGTTAAAATTAATCTTATTGGAGTCCAAACCGGATATAAGAAATTTTATTTTTATTTTAATTATTTCAAATCTTAATGGGAAGCTTAGTACTTTTTGGAGATTCAAAAGAGGTGTGTTCCGAAAATGCAACTACTTCGAAATTTCATTAAAATGGAAAACATAGATTTAAATAAAGATTATAAAAATATTGACATGCATTTGCCCCTTTCTAAAATGTTCTTTGGATTAAAATTTGACGAGCACGTTAAAAAAATAGAAGAAAAGAAAATTAAAGAAAAGAAAATTAAAGAAAAGCTGCTTGGCTTTTTATATCAAACTTTGAGATGAACTCAAAAAAGGTTTAATTTCTCAAGTGACGAATTGAAGTTGCTTATGTATATTAGCAAAACAAATGACAAACCAATCGGATATTTTTATTCCTTCCGTATAGTCTAAGAGCTAGCTACAAAAATACTTACGTCATTTGATAACGAAAATAATTAGTCTTATTATCATCTCCCAGCACGTGTGCTAAATAATCCGGAAGTCTGCCAAGCCTCCAGTGGTGGGTGTGGCTTGTATGGGAAAATTTTGTCGTTGCAAACTAATAATGGGATCTTATAATGCGACAAAATACAAGCATATTTTACTACAGGGAGAAGGGGTCTATCTCCCCCCGTTTAGCCAGTAGGTGCAATTTTATTAATATAAAATAAATTTAATTTTTTGAAAATTGCCCCTCCCGGTGAAATGAGGGGAGATAGACACCCCTCCCAGTAGTAAAATATGCTTGTATTTTGTTCCTATACAAAATCTCATTATTAGTTTGCAGCGAAAAAAATATGCCCATACATTTCTTAACTTAACAGTGCATGGTGGCCACACCCACCACCGAAGGGTTGGCAGACTTCCCGATTACATATCACACTTGTTGGTAGATGATATAAGGGCTAATTATTATTAAGTATTTTTGTCGCTAGCTCTCCATCTAGTAGAGTTGATACATTTTCAATTAAATTTTAAATTTTACATTTAAACCTCGGTTTGCACTTATATAAAAGAAACAAATATGTATACCAAAACCATGATATCAAACATTACCTTGATCTCGTGTGCTTAAAAAATGTGGTTTTATGAAAAATCTAGATATTATTTTAATTTCCTGACTCACGGAACAGTAAACGAAATCAGATGATTTTGCCCGAAAATCGTTTTGATTTGTGATTTTTAAGTGATAAACAATAATTTCATTGGTTTAAAAAAAAAAAAAATCAAAGCAAGTTCGTGCGAAACAGTGCCTTTTATTTCTTTTTAATCAGTATCACGTAATTTTCAAATCGACAACTGTTAATATCGCTAGTCCTGCATAATATAATAATGTCATCTGCATAAATGCAGTGATTTAAAGTTTTATATTTTAATATTATTTCACTAATTTAATCAAAAGCTACTATAAACAACATCACATATAGAGGGAATCCTTGGGGTAAACCGTTGATTTGTGGAAGGGTGGAGGAAAAAATATTGATGACCTTGGTGGACATTTTTCTATTTGATAAAAACGAATTAATGTAATTAAACATCTTTAGTCCGATGCCCCAGTTTTGGAGTTTGTTTAAAATAAGGTGAATGCCAATCCTGTCGAAAGCTTTTTCGAAGTCAAGCGAAAGTAGGGTAAGTGGCTGCGAGCAGAAAGATCTTTAAAAAATAAAGTGATCTACAGGGTGAGTCATGAGCAATGCGACAAAATGCTAGGGCGTGTAGGTTGCGTTGACAAGAAAAAAATCGTATAGGAGGGGGGGTCTATTCCCCTCCGTTTAGCCGGGAGGGGCAATTTTCGAAAAAACTGACTTAAAATGGGAAAAAAATTATTTAAAATCAACGGCTTCATTCACAATGCTGTGCGATACGTTTTTGAAAAGCCAATAACTTTTTCTTTCATTCTGTGTTTAAATAAATCTATTCTAAGAAATAGTTTTTGAAATATTAATTTTCAAAGTCAAAATTTTGAAAAAAAAAATTGAAAAAAAAAATTCAAATTCATTTTTTTCAAAATTTTACGTAATTCAGTGCTAGATTTAATTTCAAAATTCAATGCTGTTATTAATTTTAAGTCTAAATAAGAAAACCGGATGCAAAAATTTTATGTCGTTCTCAAGAAATTAAAAAAAAACCAAAACCACCTTTTTCTAAGAAAAACATTTATTTTTATTGTAACGAAGCAATTTATTTATTTATTTAGCATTTATCTTAGTTTTTTTACTTATTTTTTAATTGGAGTTTTATGAGAACGTAATAAAATTAAATAGTATTGGAATAACCCTGGATTAATATTATTTTCATTGATAACTTCTGAAAACTGACCTGTCAATATTTTTGCCTTGGCCTGCCCGCAGCCCATGGGTTCTACCTGTTATGGGGACAATAGGGACAATAAAACCGCATTTTTTTTAATGAAAAAAAAAAGAAAATTGCGCAACGCAAGATAAATAAAAGGCATTGCAGTTTTGCTTAGTAATTATTTCAAATTTGAATATTAACTCATTAACACGTAACGATGTCAAGCTCATACACCCGAGAAGAATTAATGGACATGCATTTCTGCTACGGTTTAGCTAATGGTCGAAGTCGTGAAGCCGAAAGACTGTACGCTGAAAGATATCCCGATAGGAGGTGTCCCCATCATAGCACGTTTCCAAGAATCCACCGACGTCTAAGAGATCATGGAGTGCTGGAGCATCGAAGAAGCGAAAGGCCAGTTTCTGATGAGTCAAGAATCTTAGATGAAAGATTCTGGATTTAGTCCGAAATAATCCCTCCGTCAGTACAAGAAGGATATCCACTATGCTTGGAGTGTCCCAATCTAGAGCATGTCGAGTACTTCGGGCGGAAAATTTACACCCGTACCACTTTACGCCTGTTCAGGAACTCACCTCAAATTGAGAAACGAATTTTGTAGAACATTACTACTTAGAAATGAAACCGAACAAAACTATTTTAGAAGAATATTCTGGACGGATGAAGCACAGTTTACTAGGGATGGGGTTACTAACTTCCACAATTTACAAACAAAACAAATCACAACACCGCTTTAGTTGTAATGTTTGGCTTGGTATTGTTGGACACACTGTGATCGGGCCCCGGTTTTTGAATTCCATTATTAATGGAGAATCATACCTGCAATTCCTACGAGACCTTTTACCCGATTTATTAGACAGCGTTCCATTGGTTATAGCAGATACTTTAATCTACCAACAAGATGGTGCTCCAGCACACTACAGCTTACAGGTGAGAAACTGGCTGGATGATCATTTTAGTGACCGTTGGATCGGAAGAAGGGGCCCCACGGAATGGCCGCCTAGGTCACCAGATTTAACTCCCCTAGATTTCTATGCATGGGGATTTATGAAGAATTATGTTTACGAAGTGGAAATAGTATCATTGGAACAACTGAAGGAACGAATTGAAGTCGCTGGAGTCAAATTGCAGGAAAATTTGTCAAGCATAAACTTATGTGAAGCCATTACAAGGAGATATAATCTATGCCTTCTAAACAATGGAGATCATATCGAGAATTTTTTATAAGTACTTCCAATAAAAAACATAGTAAAAATAAAAGGAATAAAAAAAACTAAAAAAACTAAGATTAATGCTTCTTAATTGCTTCGTTACAATAAAAATAAATGTTTTTCTTAGAAAAAGGTGGTTTTGGTTTTTTTTTAATTTCTTGAGAACGACATAAAATTTTTGCATCCAGTTTTCTTATTTAGACTTAAAATTAATAACAGCATTGAATTTTGAAATTAAAATTAGCACTTAATTACGTAAAATTTTGAAAAAAAATGAATTTGAAATTTTTTTTTCAATTTTTTTTTTTCAAAATTTTGACTTTGAAAATTAATATTTCAAAAACTATTTCTTAGAATAGATTTATTTAAACACAGAATGAAAGAAAAAGTTATTGGCTTTTCAAAAACGTATCGCACAGCATTGTGAATGAAGCCGTTGATTTTAAATAATTTTTTTCCCATTTAAAGTCAGTTTTTTCGAAAATTGCCCCTCCCGGCTAAACGGAGGGGAATAGACCCCCCCCTCCCATACGATTTTTTTCTTGTCTCAATGCAACCTACACGCCCTAGCATTTTGTCGCATTGCTCATGACTCACCCTGTATATGAAGTAACGCGTCGGCACAACTTCTGCCAGGCTTTAAAGCTACTTGGTTGTCGCTTGTTAGATTCTGTGATTCAATGAACCAAAGAAAACGTTTTGAAATTATTTATTCCAGTACCTTCGATGTGCACGAGATAAGGGATATGGGACGATATCCGACGACGGAATCAATTGCTTTTTTGGGCTTTGGTATTGGTATGACTGTTGAAGATTTGCAGTTTTGGGGAATTGTTCCGGTTTCAAAAACTCGGTTGTATAAACAAAGTAATCTTGCTTTGATTTTTTTGGGGAGAGTTTTTAGCATAGGATAAGAGATGCGATCTTTACTTGGAGTTTTGCCTTTTAAAGTTATAAGCAGTAATCGAGCTCTATTATGTTGATTGGACACTCTAGGTAGTTTGCTGGTTTGGTACTGAGATCGCTAGACCTAGCGGGAGAAAGACTTAGTGAACGGTTTTTCATAGTTAAAACTTACTGTGAAATTTGAGTTGATAGGCTGGACCTTTTTTCGGGGAAGAGGTTGCTTATAGTGGAAGGAGAGGTGATGGAGCCATTGTCCGTTACGATACATTTGATATGACGAGGAGAGACGTTACCCGTTAGACTATGGATTTTTTTTTCCAAATATTTGATTGGGGTGTGTTTGGGTATATTGACAAAGAGAATTCATATAAACATTTGGCCTTACTTGATTTCATTTCCCCGCGGAATAACGCTTGAGTTGGGTGTTTTTTGAAAGTTGCCAAGCTTTCATTTTACGTTCTTCCAAAGATTTTATGATGGTGTTCCACCAGGGGACTTTTTGTTTTGTTGGGAAAGGGTAACTTTGAGGAATTGAAATATTGGTAGTAAACTGTATTACTCTTTGTATCAGGGCGGCTTCCTTGTTTGTGTCGTTGGAAATGGCCTTATTGGATAGATAGTTAGAACATTGGCTTGAAATTTGTTCCAATCAGCATTGTCTGTTTTAAATTTGAGGGACGGTGCCACGGTGGCTAAAATTGATTAATCGGGCCGGTACGTAGGTTACAAATTATGGGAAAATGGTAGCTGTTGTGTAGATCATGAAGTATTACCCATCATGCAGAAGAAAGGATGGGTTATGAGCAGCAGGTTATATCGATATGAGTGAACGTTGAATGTGCTGACAATTGTGTGGCGAGCCGTCGTTTAGTATGCCGAGATCGGACCTCAATAAAAAATCTTATATTATTGTACCCCTGTAGTTGGTGAGAAGGGAGCCCCAAAGAGTGTTCCAAGAGTTGATGTCACCAGAAAGCAGGGGGGTTATTCACAAATGCGCGGCGGATCGCTTTGAAAGCGATAACTCGATTTCGACCGTGTTCGCTTTGAGGTATTTTAAAATACGAACACGGTCGAAAATTATACTTCCATTTTCTATTTAAATTGCAACTAGTTCCAAGTAATTTCCATTCTGATTTCCAGTTGTTTCCATTCTGACTTCCAATTTTCCATTATTTTTACAAAAATTTAACACTTTTTTTCCGTTACTTACGTAGATGTAGTTGCGACAGTGATTATTAAAAACATGCATTAAATAAATACTCATTAAAGAAAAAATACAAAAACAAATAAAAAGTAAATTAATAAAGTAATTCTTTTTATACTACACTATGAATTTGGCAGCAACTTTAATCTTGTCATATTTAAAAAATATTAACATTTTTGTTTGCTCTTCAACCAATCCGCCAGCAATCCGTCACCTAACTACATGTCGCTTTCAATATCAATACTACACCCACATTGGAAAGTAGTTTCCAAAGATTATGAATACCGAAATGGGAAATGAATTGCCCGGGCTTCCCGTACTGTACAGCGACAGTCGGCTTTGATTTTGTTCACCGATTTGTGCCGCAAAAAAGAAGGGCATGTTGTGTCTTAAGAGGTGTTGGTTTCTTCCTTACAGTTGATGCAGTAAACTCTATTGCACTGATCGTGTGGAAGAGGTAGGCAGCATTCTTTGCATATAACGGTGTGTCCTAACTTTTGGCATTGGTTGGTTACACCTCATGGGGAAGGCAATGTGTTCGTCGACTTTGCATTTAAGCCATCCAATTTTAATGTCTGGTGGACGGCGAATTAAATCGAACGTTAAGATCGCGGCACCAGTTGGAAATAAATTATTTTGATCTTTTTACAGGATTTTTTTGACTTCTATAACCTTTTGGTTTTTAAGTTCATTGAGTAGCTCATTTTCTGGGATTTTAATAATGCACTTAGGGCCAGAGTTGTACAATCGTGGTTCAAGGTGGTTCAAATTTTTAAACCACTTATTTCCATAGATAATCTGCCAAAATATGTGGGTTAAAAATTTTTAAACCACTTATTTCCATAGATAATCTGCCAAAATATATGGGTTAAAAACTTGAACAATGATTGTACAACTGGTCCTTATAGTCTAGTCAAACGGTAGTTTCATGTTACAAAAAATATACAAATGTTTTTTTTTTTAATTCTATGTTTTTTGGGTCGCTGAATCTGAATCTGAAGAAATCCAGCAAAATTTTCTGGTCCGTTTTGAGATATCCGCAGAAAACCGCGGAATTTTCGCACTTTTTTGCTTACATCTCGGAAACTATGCGTCTTAACTGAAATTTTACCACAACAAAACTTAGACCATTAAATTTCATATAAAATTCATATATATTGTTTGTTTCTCAGACGTACGTTAGAGTTAGTTGAAATTTCAACATAATTTTCCATTTCTGTAAAAAAAAAACAATATGTTTTTACATACGAATTTTTAACGGTTTGTTTTGTTACAAAAATGGGAAATTATGTTGAAATTTCAATGCACTCTAATGGGCTAACGGTACGTCTGAGAAATAAACAATATAAATGAATTTTGTAGGAAATTTAATGGTCTTTAATTTTCAGTTAAGACGCATAGTTTCCGAGATGTAAGCAAAAACCGAAACAGCGGTTTTTCGCGTATATCTCAAAACGCACCAGAAAATTTTGTTAGATTTGGATTCAGCGACCCAAAAAACAGATTTAAAAAAAAACATCCATTTGTATATTTTTTGTAACATGAGGCTGATTTTAACGACGCTTCGACTGGACTATTAGAAAATATTCTGCCTTGAACCGAGTTAAGAGAGGTGAATAATAAATAATAAATAATAATGAGATACATATTAGCATTGAGTTTATACACATAAATAAATCATTTGTAAGTTTCCAATACTGCTCGTAGGATGTCGTTACCAACGATTTGTTTTTTTTTTACTCTTGTACAGTATGATCTTATGAAGACAACTCAATAAGATCAGAAGTGTTAAAACATATGCCACTAAATCATAGACAACATGTCTATAGAACAGGTAGATCTACCGAAACTGCACTATTTGAACTTACCAATACCATAAAAGAAGCCCTGATCGAAAGAAAACGGCATTATGCGCATTCTTAGGCATAGAGGGTGCCTTCGATTACACCTCCCATGAGGCTGTAAATAAGGCACTTATAAAGAAAAACGGACCCGGCACAATAACAAGATGGATTGGTGAAATGCTATGTAAAAGAACGGCAGAGGCGCATGCCGGGCTAAGCACCCAGAAAATTATCACAACAAGAGGATGTCCTCAGGGAGGGGTATTATCACCTTTACTGTGGAGTCTTGTTGTGGATGAGCTCCTAGAATGCCTAACTTCTAATGGCATACGATGTATAGGCTTTGCCGATGACATTGTTTTAACAGCCTATGGGAAGTTTGAGGAAACTCTCTGTGACATAATTCAAAGAGGGTTATCAATAACAAGAAAATGGTGTATATCAGTGGGTTTATATATAAACCCTTCAAAAAACCACAATAATACCATTTACCAATAAAAAAATTCTTAAGCATATCAAACCTATCAGGTTAGACAATAAAGTAATAGAATTAAAAAAGGAGGTCAAATATCTAGGCATTACACTAGACAGCAAACTCCTATTTAATAAACATTTAGAAATAACTGTCGGAAAAGCCACGAAAGCCCTCATGATATGCAAGAGACTTGCAGGCAAATCATGGGGGTGCAAACCAAGCATCCTTAGATGGATGTATACCATGATGGTGAGACCCATAATCACTTATGGTGCGGTTGTGTGGTACAAAAGAACTGAACTCGATACAACTAAGAAAATACTAGAAAAAGTTCAAAGGCTAGCTTGTTTATGTATAACTGGAGCAATGAGAACATGCCCCACAGCAGCAATGGAGGTCGTTCTCAACCTGACCCCACTACACTTAGTAATCGAAAGTTCTGCAAAGGGTGCAATCATGCGTCTAGCAAAAGAAGGAACGGGAGCAGGCAAATGTATAGATTCCAAGGAACTTCAAACACTGTCCAACTATGCACCTCTACTTGACATTCCTAGAGACATGATTAAGAATTACAACTTCGAGAAAAACTTTCATATGAAGTTGAGTAGTAAAAAAGAATGGGTAGGAGAAAATGTGAACTACACTTTCAATACTATCAAATGGTACACTGATAGATCAAGAACTGCCGAAGGGACAGGTGTAGGAATTTTTGGGCCTAGAACCAAATGCTCTGTATTAATTGGACAGTCCTCTAGTATTTTCCAAGCAGAAGTAAACGCCATAAGAATATGTGCGCAGTTAAATATCGAAAGAAATGATCGAAATCAAAATATTGTCATAATATCAGATACTCAAGCGGAACTCAAAGCACTAAACTCCTACATAATCAGTTCAAAACTGGTCTGGGAAAGTGTAAAAAAACTCAACAAACTAGCCAAAAACAACGAGGTAACCCTCTACTGAGTTCCGGGACACGTTGGGGTTGAGGGAAATGAGCAAGCCGACGTCTTAGCAAAAACTGGGGAGGGAACACCCATGTTTGGGCCCTATTGTGGGATTGTGGGATAGGAGAAAATGTGATTAAAAATCAAATAAAATCAGAAAAGGAGGCAAAAAGATCCAAGAACGGGAAAGAACTTCCAAAACTAAGCAAAGCCAAAATGCTTCTTGGGAACTATAACCAAAAGCGTTATTTAGCTTGTACAAACCTGAGTAGAAACAAAGTAAGAATTATAACAGGTTTCCTCAGTGGTCACCGCAAACTTAAAAGACATCTTAACATCTTAGGTATATCTAGCAGTGCAATATGCAGATTCTGTGATGACCAAGAAGAAGCGCCGGCAGTATACGACCAACCCCATTAAAGTATATGAGGCTCCTCTTTGCAAGAATGAAATTGTCAACTCATCGTTATTCTCACTTTTCCACCCGGTCAAAGTCACCCCAACCAGTCCAAAGTCACTCCGTCATATGCCGTTTAAAAAAAAAATTAAATAAATTGTTTATAAAATTGCAACAAAGGTAGGATTATTACTGCAACATTTTGATACCTTGCAACCTTTTATGGTGTTTTTTTTTTTTTTTAGTTTTTAAGAAAAATATTTTGTTAATAATGTTTAATTTTTAATGTTATTTAAAAAAGCTAGTATGTTAAGTTTTTATTTCATTCACTTATATTTACGTATTTAGAAAAAAGTTTGAAAATGATAACACAACTCCTTCATATTTAAAATACATTTTGAAAAAGAGTCCATTCAAAAGCCAAGGTCACCCCAGTTCACGGTACTCGATATGCTCATTTAGCGACATCTAATTCGATGAGTTTGAAACCATATTGATTCCTCTATGTGTATAAACTCAATAATTTCAAATTATCCTCATTATAAGATTTTCTTATTCAAAAAACATGTAGGTACCTTCGTATTTCCGTATCTTCTATTGAAGTAAGTATTTTACTTAGTTATTCTTACTTGATTAAAATGGTTTCAAACTCACCGAAGTTGATGTCGCTAAATGAGCATATCGAGTAATTATTATTGCCCTAAATCCCCGCGTAACGAAAAACACTCAAACCGAACCGAACAAAAATCTTCTGCTAACATTATTTGTATTTGTTTTTTGTTATTTCTTAGGCCTTTTAACTCAAGAATAATTGCTACAAGAGTAAAAAAAACAGTTCGATAGTAACGACATCCTACGAGCAGTATTTGAAACTTACACATGATTTCTCTATGTGTATAAACTCAATGGGGCATATTCATAGATGTTTACTAAGATCTGGCTAAGTAAGTATTTAGAAAGTCCACGGTTTAACATATTCATAAATAAATTTAAACCTATGCTTAGGTCTTAACCTGTAGTCTAAATTTAAACATAGTAATTGTTGTGTTTATTCGTTATTATCGTGATCAAATGTCAAATAAATTTTTTTTCACGAAGTCAGCAGACTCAGAAGTTGATGTAAGCAAACAATTACATATCATTAAATTAAATCAAATAAATGCTCAAAAAATTTATCTTCAGTAAAAATGTTTCTCGATATCGCAATACTAGAAGATCTGGATATTTTAGAAGATTTTGAACTATTTGGTGAAGCTGAAAATGTGCCACAACGTAGAAGAAAAATATGTACAAACCTACATACATATGTATAAAGGGTGTCCTGTGACTCAACGTCAAGCGGGTACGGGGTGATAAAGTAGGTTATACCCGTACTGCAAATAGTAAGAAAAAAAATTATCTCGCTGGGTTACGTAATAAAAGCAATATTTAAAAAAATTATGAAAATCGATACCCACGGCCACATTTTTATGTACTTTATTCACAAAAAATTTTAATATTTTTCAGTGATTTTTTTTCTACGTTATCCTTAATAACCATGCTACTGAATGCATGTAAGTTTTGCAAGAAAAATGAAGTTTGACTGAGTCATTTTTCAAACGAATTTTGTAAGCAAACTTTAATACATCATATTTAAAAAAAAATGTAGTACACTACCCACGGCAAGTTATTTAAAAAATTGCCCATTTTATCAAGTTTTCAAAATAGTTCAAAACTTGCCACTTGCTGCTTCCATAATCATGTTACCTACATTTAAACCATTTTCGAGCAAGTAAAATTTAATTTTTTTTTAAATAGGAACGTATTATACCTTATTGATGTAGGACCCAAGTAAAAATATTGTTCAAGCTGCTTAAGTAGTAAACATACTCACAGTCCTGATCCCTGGGAGGTGATCCGGAGTAGGGCAAGGAGTATAAAGCCCCCAAAGGGGGCTTTTGGGGATTTACTCTTATACCACGGAAATAGTGCGTCGTAGCGTATTTTTTTTTAAGAATAAACAAAAGCCCATCCAATTTTGTACAATTTTTGTTATGATCACTTTTTTTCAAATATCAACTGTTTCCGAGATACACGAATCGCAAGGGAGAAAAATTACAAAAACAAGTGTTTTCTTTATATTTTTCATCAAGCATTCCATTATATCGTCTACTCTAAACTGTTAATCTGACAAAAAAAAGTCCTTGGACAAAGTTATAGAGAATTAAGTTTCTTTTGAAAAATTACCTATTTAAAATAGATTCTTGAATGCAAAAGACCATCATCGGCTTTAAGGCTATGCACCCTTCGCGTGCGAGGCAAATTTACGAACATCAGCCTCATTAACGTTCACGGACCTACGGAGAAGTCCTCAGACGAAGAAAAAGAGACTTACTACGAACAAGTCGAGAGGACCCTCAATGCCTGTCCAAGGTATGACGTAAAAATCATCCTTGGGGATTTGAACGCAAAAATAAGTCGGGAGCCGGTATTCAGGCATTACGCAGGCACCCATAGTTTGCATGAGAACACTAATGACAATGGACTTCGAGTCTTAGAATTGGCAGCATCGAAAAGCATGGTTGTTGCGAGTACCAGGTTCCCGCAAAAAGATATCTGCAAAGCCACCTGGGTATCACCTGATGGAGTCACTCGTAACCAAATAGACCACGTGTTGATAGACCGTCGCCACTACTCGAACTTGATGACGGTACGAACGTACCGAGGCGCCAATATCGACTCGGATCACTATCTTGTTGGTATGGTCTTCCGTGGGCGGATTGCCTTGCGAAGACGTATTGCATCCGCCGATCAGGTTCGAATCAACACGGCTGCCCTGCGCAATGAAAATGCCAGTAATACCTTTGGTAATGCGTTAGGACCAACAGAGCCTACTACAGTCTGTCAAAGCTCTTCAAACCAAAAAACTCACCATAACTTCAAAACTACTGCTGTACAGGACCATGGTCCTGCCAGTACTCACATATGGATCCGAGACTTGGGTGCTTAGTAAAAGGCACTCTGACCTCTTAGCCGCGTTCGAGAGAAAAGTCTTAAGGAGAATTTTTGGCCCCATATGTGAGGAAGGACAATTCCGGAGACGGTACAGTCTTGAATTGTACGCAATCTACCTTGAAGCAGATATCGTGACAAAAATTAGGCTCGGTAGACTCCGGTGGGCAGGGCACCTAGCTCGCATGAGCGAAGAGGAACCTGCTTGGAAAGTTCTTTGTGGTACATTCTATGGCAGACGACAGCGTGGTAGACCATGCTTGCGCTGGAGAGATGGCGTAGACCAGGACGCCCGGAGCCTTGGGGTGCGCAACTGGATGGCATCGGCTCGAGACCGGGATAGGTGGAGATAGGCAGGACCGGACCCCGGTTGTGGAGTCGATGATGATGATGATGATAAGATACCTAGCTATTATTTGTTTAAGACAACAGTAGGTACAGGAAGGAGTACCTACATACAGGATTTTGGTGAGGATCTATTATAGCTAGCTGCTTTCTTATTTGATAAATCGTAAACAGTACGTTAAGATTGGTTCTTCTTTGTCTAAGGTCATTCATAATTTTTCCGATGTTGCGCAGGGCAGTCATCTCGGCCCTCTACTTTTCTTACTCTTCATCAATGATTTACCTCATTTTATTCAGCATTCAAAGTGCCTCTTGTTTGCAGATGATTTAAAGTTATTTAAATCCATAAGTTCCCTATCCGATGCTCATGATCTTTAAGAAGATATCAATAATTTAACAAATTAGTGTACACTCAACGGCCTGCATTTAAATATTGACAAGTGTTCAGTTCTCACATTTTCAAAAATTTTCTTACCTTTTCAGTATGAATGTAATATGCTAAATGTGATTCTTAAGAGAGTTGATAATCATAACGATCTTGGGGTAGTTTTCGACTGTAAACTAAATTTTAGTATGCACTACGATTACATAATCTCACAAGCAAATTCCTTATTTGGTTTTATTTGCCCCAATACCAAAGAATTCCAAGACCCGCATACATTGAAAACTTTATATAATTCCTTGATTCGATCTAGATTAGAATACTGTTGTAGTGTATGGAGCCAAAGAAACGCTCTTCATATTGAAAAAGTCCAAAGACGGTTTACCAAGTTTGCTCTTCGTAAGATGGCGTGGAACGGTAACTTTCCTACTTATGAAGCAAGATGCGCTCTATTAGGCTTAAAGACATTAAGCAAAAGGAGAGTCTATTACGCGGTTTTACTGGCGTAGGATATTTTAACTGGTCACATTGGCTGTCCTTGCCTGCTGTCCTTGTTTTTTGTTTATTCTCCATCGCGTTTTTTACATCCTAGAGACCAAAATTTCTTTTATGTTCCCAGGCATTATACCAACTATAGTTTTAATGAACCAATTTCATCAGCATGTATTTTATGTAATTAGTATGATCGATAATTCACTCGATTTTAATGTGAACAGACTAAATTATGAAAGTCTAATTATGTGTTTAGTGTAAATATATTAAGCTTTTATTGTAATATTATTTTAACTTTTGAGTATTATATTGTATCCTTGTTGATTAAGTCTATGAAAGTTTATGTACTTGTTGGACGTAAATAAATAAATAAATAAATAAATAACTTGTATATGCCAGCGTATCAGTTCTTTCAACAGCTCGTGCGACCAGTTTTCCAGCCGTTATCTTTCTAAATTTTCTTAATTATTCATCTACATAAATGCACAATTTCAAAAATGTCTTTTTATTATTATGTTTTTTAATTGCAGTTCAAAAATATTTACAGTTACATTATGTGTTTCTTTTAAGAGATATAGAAAATTAAATTCTTTACAGCTTCAATATAAACTAAGTACTAATATGAAAAATGATTTAAATGAAATGGAAAAAAAATGACAAGGGAAAATCTACAAGAAAAAACCCTTATATGATACTTAAAAAACTAAAATTGCACAAAAACCCAAATGTGATATGAATAAAATATCTAATTTATAAGATTAAGAATTAGCTCATTATCAGAATAAGAACATCTTCTAAAAAAGTTGTCTTGTAAATTATAGAGTACAAGCTTAAGTTGATTAACATTAGCCTTATCATGAAGCCTGGCTGTAGAATAATGCCTTGGCAAGTTTAGCATTAATTTTAATATTTTGTTTTGCACTCTTTGAAGCTTTTTTAAATGGGTTTCAGCGCAGTCAAACGACACTGGAGCACCATAAGTAAGTATAGGCTGGAAAATAGTTTTGAAAATCAAAATTTTATTATGCATACCAAGACCTGATTTGCGATTTATGAACGGGTATAAAATTCTTATTACAAGATTAGTTTTGTTTATCGTGTTAGCGATATGTTTGTCGAAAGTCAGTTTCTTATCGAGTGTTACCCCTAAGTATTTGCAGTTTTCGGACCAAGCAATATCAACAGAGTTTAGCTGTACCTAATGTATTTTGTGGCAAAAAATCTGATTTTCTTCGCCGAGAAAACCATAAAGCTTGTGATTTTTGGACATTCACCTTGATTTTCCACTTGTGAAAAAAGTTTTGCAGGGTATTCAGTGAGCATTGTAAACTTGTCTTGTTTTTCAAATAAAAATAATTTGCACTACTTACTTTCGACCTGACCTGCCCCAACCATCGAAAGATCAAAGATACCATCCAAAGTGCGACCAGTTTTCCTGACGCTATCTTTTTAAATTTTCTTTATTATTCATCTACATAAATGCACAATTTCAAAAATGTCTTGTTTTTCAAATAAAAATAATTTGCACTATTTGCTTTCGACCTGACCTGCCCCAACCATCCAGCAAAGAAAGATAATATATTTTGACGCAAATATATTATTTGGCAACTGAAATGTCATCATTTGAAATGTAGTTGTAGTAGATTATAGTCAAAAACTCAAGTTTTGAAAAACACAACCGGGAAACTGATTATGAATAGCAGGTCTGTTTATTTAAACAATTTTGTAAAAACTACAGGTCAAAAAGTCAGGACTTTAGTAATTCTCTATGAATATGCCCCAATGGTAATAAGTACTATACTATAGCCTTGCATTTTGATATTCTATCTGATTCTGTGCAAATATTATCTACGATTTGATGAATGTTTTATGTTAAGAGAGTTCAATATTCTCTTTCTTACAGTTTTCTTAGAATCGAACAAAAAACAATGTTGTAGTTTTTGGAAGTTTTTTTTTTATCCAGACTTGACTTGAACACTTCTTGGAATCGATAAAAAAAAAGTTCTGATTGTTTGAGAAAGCTGCTACCTATTCATCACTATTCTTCAGTCATATACGCACGATCGCTGGAAAAATATAAAAGACTTTAACGACACAATTATACATATACCTTTAGCTAAACAATTAAACGTTGAATGTGATAAAATACAACCAGTAAGATGTAAGTTAATGATGCTAGGTAGATTTATTGAAATAAGTAAGATAACATTTTCAAAAGTATGTAGTTAGGTACCTTACTTTTATGTAGAGTTCGTGGTTCAGCTGAGGTATTACCACAACCACCCGTCGACCTTAAGTGTTAACTTGCAACTTAATTTCAGCACTATCATCGAATTAAAATGAAAATTTGATTTTTAAAGAATACCTTCATACGATTTTCTTAATGCTGTTGGTAAGACAACGTATATGTACTTAATCATTGTACCAACATTGTATGTATATAAATTTCTATAGTACAACCATGGAGCAGCGCCATCTAAACAAAGTTGTTAACTTCACATTTGGAGGTTCTTACATTTACTAAGTGTCTATTCTGTTACCCTGACAATAGTCGTCTACGAAACAAATTAATAATATATAATGTATTTTATTGGCTCTAAAATCCATATTTCCTTGACAAGAGTCGTAAACAAAACAAAAATAATATATGTTTACGACTGTTGTCAGGGTTACAGAATAGACAACTATTAAATGCACGAACCTAAAAATGTGTTTATAACACGTTTCTCAAGATGGCCAGGCGGTGATTATTCAGCATGAAAATACTATAGAAATGTATATACAATGGTACCAATTGCAATGGTACGTTTGAGTCACACGAATTTTTATTTGTGTCAAATTAATTAGTAGGTAGGTAATAAAAATAGTAGGTAGTCCAGTCCAAACTAAGCCTAAAACCAAAAAAATCGCGTAGTTCCAATTTTTTCGGGAATGTATAGGGGAATGCCGCGGGGGCTAGGGGCATGGTTAAAAGGTATTTTCCAACGGATACGTCGGAAAAAACCTCAAAAACCTGTTGACGGATTTTATGAAATTTAGTTTTAAGGTACAGAAAATTGAGTTCAAAAAACGTGCTGCCCACTTAAAAATTATTTAAAAAATCGATTTGAATTTTTTTTTTTCATAAACTCATATTTAGTAAAGAAAATTTTTTGCATGCTTTGATTTTGGATTGAATCTTTTTAAGATATGGGCTTAGAACTTATAATAGAATTACATTCGATTACCTTATCTGTGTGTGTTTTTTTTAGTTCTCAGGTATAACTTGCCACAAGAGCACGTTTGTGAGACCCAGAGATTGAGTAATGCCCTCTATAATTTATTCGTTTTTGCCTTCAACAAGACGAAACAAAATTGACTGAAGAGTTTTTTTTATCAGTAATTAATTCATCAGTGGAAGGGTCTCTCAATTTAAAGAGTTATCGGAAATGCTTAAGTTTATTATGTATCCTTATATGTATCCTTGTCACAATTCGCCAATTGGTTGGGCATTGAAGATATTGAAATGCAGCTGAATGAATTCTAGTTAAGTTCGATGTGGTCTCAAAAATTGGTCGAAACAAGGAAAGAGTTCGAATCAATAGAGGAAGAAAGACTGTCAGGCAAGCCGACGAAGAATGCCAGTTACATATTAGTTTAAACTTGGAATTCGATTGCCGAAACATACTGCTGTTTAAAAAATCTGGTGTTTGCTATCTACAATATTTTATAGTAGTCTGATATTTCCAGTCCAGCCTGCTTGTTTCTTAAAGTGACGAAATACCGGGGTAATATAAACTCCTTGGAATCAAGTTTGCAACAATAGACAAGTTGTTTGATTGATTTTTGTTTTTGTTTTGTTTTGTTTTTTTTTTTGCTAATCTAAAATGTTTTTTTCTTTTAGGGCTTGTTTCACAATATCGAAGTAAGTTTCAATAAAGCTATTCGGAACTTTTTTTGTAAGAAAACAACAAAACAATACACAGCAAACTACGAATTTAACTGCTGAGTATTTTACTTGAAAATTACTCACAAGCCCTTATTAAATTGAATTTAAAACTGTTAGTTTCAAAGACTAATTAATATGTGTACAAATAAAATGCTGCACACTGTGAAATTATTTTTGTTTCCTAGTATTCATAAGAAAAGCGTTTGTTGGCACGCCAAATGCACTTCAAATTATTTATTTCTTAAAAATGGCACGATGCTTCACCAAGGCTCGCCATCCCTGACCTAGGTATGAATGATGAATTGCAACATGTTTTTGGTAAGCTTTCTGGCATTTTTCCACAGTCTTGCAGGCAGAAAAACCACTGGAATACGTCTAGCAACACAATATTTGCAGTCGGTCTTAAAATTTTTAAGAGCTTATCAAAATTGTTTTCCCTCTGGAAAAAGAAATGCATTGTTAATGCAGTCCGAAATCAGAAATGCCCCACATATAAACTGTTACATTCCACTGAAGGATGGCTACGATGATGAAGGATTGAAAACCCTCAAAAAAATTGTGCAAATTGTATACACGTTCAAGTACAGGAATTTGACAGTTAGTTTCTTACAATGCTCTACACAGCGATCATAAGGCCTCGGATAGAATCACTTATCGTGACAAGCTAAGCAAAGTTCAACGATCAGCCTGCATGTGTATCAGCGGAGCTCTCCGTTCGACTCCTAAAGCTGCCCTAGACATACTACTCAACCTCATACCTCTCAATATATTCGGCAAACAACTGGCTGCCAGCACAGCCATTCGTCTGAAAACCACCTTTCAATGGACCAGTAACTCAATTGGACATACCATAATTCTGAATTCATTCAAACCATCTTCAAGTCGCTTCGACTACACTACCACTCAGCTAGCTTTTGATGAGAATTTGCAAGTCACAGTTACATCAAGATCTACTTGGGAAGATGAATTCTTGACAGATAATTCAGTTCATTTCAAAACTGATGGATCAAAAACCGAACCTGGTGTAGGTGGCGGAGTGTACTCAGACAGACTAAATCTTAGTCTCTCATTCCGTCTCCCAGACCGTTGTAGCGTTTTCCAAGCAGAAATTCTGGCGATTAAAGAGGTTCTATCTTGGCTAAAAGAAAACGTGTTATCCACATCGGATATCTGCATCTTCTCAGACAGCCAAGCAGCCCTCAAATCACGCGATGCTTTTTCCACAAACTCAGTAACTGCCCGCAACTGTCGTTTATCTCTGATAGAGATGGCAGATCAGTTTAAAATTCACCTTTTTTGGGTACCGGGTCACAGCGACATTTCAGGAAACTGTAAGGCCGATGAGCTCGCCAGAATTGGAACCTTGCAACCATTAGCATCTGAAAAGTACCAAATGTTTACTGTCTATGAGCAGAATGCATCTTAGCTCCGTAAATGATTTTCCAGATAGAATATCTCAAAGACGGTTCTTTTTTGCCAAATAATGTATGGTACCAAATTGTAGAAAATTTTGTTAGCTTCAATTTTTGTTTTATACGACGCCATTTTTCCAGATATACGGACGCACGCGTGGGAAGATAACTTTAAACCACGCCACTAGCCCCCGCGGCTCCCCGGTAACTGGGGATATTTTACTTTGAGCACAGGGGACCTTCCCCTACACATTCCCGAAATAATTGGAACTACACGAATTTTTTGTTCATTTATTTTTTTCAGGCTTAGTTTGACTGGACCACTTACGGCCGAAGCGATTTTATCAAAATTTTCTAAGTAAAAATATCTTGCTAGCAAAATAATGATAAACATAAAAACAACAAAAATGCTATGTAAGCGTTATGGTTGGGTAGAGACAATAAGAAAATTATTATAAAAGAACCACAAGGCTAAAGCTAAGAACATCATACCTTAACATTTGTTAAGTCAAAAATCGCGTCTCTTATTGTATTTTTTTTTTATTACAAAATAAGTTTACTTTTTTTGAAGAAGCAGCAACATTTAAAAAAAATTAAATAAAATTGCGACTATAGGATCGGGGACTAATAGTATGCTTACCTCCTCACTAGTCTGAACAAAGCTGCATACTTAGTTTTTCACCCCCGATTTTTCCACCTAGAATAATTCTTTGACTGGACTATTAGTTAGGCCTTATTATCCGCAACTACCTTAGGTACCTGCAGCTTCTTAGGTATTCAAATCACTTTAAACTAAAAACGAATACTAACAATTTAGAGTAAATACAAATATTCATATCTATAATTTAAAATGAAAGTAAACAAAGAAGTCATCGCTGATTTTAGGAAAACCAAATAAGAAAAAAATATGAAGAGTTTAAACTCAAAAAGCAAATAGTCTTTTAATGGTCTTATACGATTTAAAATTTCTATCGACACTCAATAAACAGGTGAATATTAAAACCAAGGCAGCAATTCATGAAAGATGACTACTACTTTATTTGAAGTTTGTTTGCTTTTTATAACTTTTCCGAGGATTAATTGCTGGATGATTGTATTTATAGTTGCTTTTTTTTCTTAAAAGGAATATAATAACCATTCATTTTATCGTCATATCAAATAGTTATATACATTATTTAAAAGTTACTGAGCAAAATGTTTTATTTAAACAAACATAAGTTTTTAAACTAAAAAAACTAATTCCATCGAAAGCGAAAGTTTTCCTATGTGGGTGATGGGTGAATACTAAACAAATCTACATATTTTTTTATACCTTGAATGATTTCATGATTTTGTTTACAAGAAAATACATTTTTAGATTTCGATACATTGAAACATTTTAATTCGAGAATCTGTTAACATCCTGGAATCGTTTGTAAATTTGGGGCACGAATGTGATTCAGCATTGTGCAAAAATGTTGTAAAAAATGAAGTTTAGCCGAATTTTATGTAGTTGTAAACAAATCAAAATAGATTTTTGAATAAATATTTATTTCTGAATCTATTAACTCGAGTAGAACCCTGTAGATTTTGTTGGGTGTGCAAAAATATTTTACTTAAAAAATTAAAAAAAAAAATTAAATTAGGTACACATTAAGTCATGTAGGTATATTTATTATCTACTCAGGTAAATACATATTGAAGCAATAAGTATTATTTTTTGTAAGCGCATACAATTGAGGGAACAAAATTTAGTATGGTGGGATGGCGTATTGAGAAATAAAAATGAAACTTTAGTGTTAGATTTCCGATTTGTTTTAGGTAGCTAGCTTTATAAGAGTAAATATTTAGTTTTTTTTTATTACCTATAGAAGACTTTAAAATCATCATATCGATGGAGAACGACTGATATTTTAGTAGTAGGTAGTTACCCACTTATATATTTTTAAAAGAAATGGTTTTCGTATTTCTTAATTTTTATTAGTAACAAAAAACATATATAAAATGTTCCACAAGCGACAAAGAAACATGTTTATTTTTTTAAATTATTTCTAACGAAATAACTTGTAGTCCCAATAAAAAAGGTCAATTATTTTACTAGATACCTACCTATAGCACCAAAATAATATATCAATTCAAATTTACTTTAAAATTTTACGCAAACAAAGGACCGCATATGGGAAATGTTGTATGGAGTTTGGGCCCATTTTCAATATTGCTCAATATATAGTTCAATAAAAGTCGACATTATAATGGCAATGCTTGATGTAGCATAAGAGCTACACCAAGCATTGCAATTATTTAGTTTAGTATATCACTGGTCCATACAATGTTAGTATTATTGCAAAGGACCAAGGCCATTTTGGGCGCATTTTCAACATTGCTCAACAGTAATGAAACTTATGTCATATGAAAGCATATAGAGAGCACTGTATTTCATTATATGGCAGCTAAGTCGAAATTGAGCGCAAAAGTGCTGTTTTGGTGCATTTTATAAAACATTTTACACAAAAGAATTAAAACAAAATATAGGTTGGTAGGTAGGTAGGTACTTATCTATGTTTTTAATATGTAATTAATAAAATCCTATGACACATGTAAAAATACAAAGATACCACGGTACAGATAAACTGTCGAAAATCTTTAAAAAAAAGCAATGAATAAATGTTGCTTTACATATTAAATGAAATCTAGCTATGTTGTACCTACCTAAATAATTGTAGGGATTACAAATTGGAGAGTAAACATTATTTATAAGGATTCTCTCATTTGATATTTTGATAGCTATATGCATCGATTTAAGGAAACATTTAGAAAGCTTACAATAAGTATCTTGAACAAAGTTAATTTGGTTATTTGAAAAGTAGGTAGGTATAGGTAGGTAGTTACAGTCAGTGGTAAACTAAAAGATTTTAAATACTTCATTTGAAACATTTAAAGGAAACAACCGTAAAAGAAAATCTAGGAAAATTCGGCACATGTTAGCTAGGCAAAAATTTCATTTTGAGATAACTCCTTTTAAAGGTTTTGTGGCCTTAACTCCAAGTTTTGCGTAATACGCAAAAAAATTGAATTAAAATTGAATTTCATTCATATACACTCCACTTAATAATATTTAATTTGGCTATTTTTAGTCTTTTTATTGTTAATTTTTTTAAAACTAATAACTCGTTTTAGCTCAGGAGAGCAGAATAGCTTTAAAAGGATCTAGAAAATTATTTTAATATCTCCCTACGAATTTCCTTTCCACTTTCATTTTAGTTTAACACCGAAAATCAAAACGAAATAAATATATACATATATCGATAACACTTACTTAAAATGTTTTAATAAATCCATTTTGATTGTGATACCGTTTTGGAATAATCCTTTGGGAAGTTAATATATTTTCATTTGCTCTTGATTCGTTAATATTTTAAAATTACGTCTTTTTTTCAAAATTATTGTTTTCACTTTAAGCACTTTAAGAATAATAAAAAAGCATATTTAAAATTTAAGTTCACTTAAAAAAAAGAATCTATTTTGTTTTGTAGGATTAAAGTATCACCCTCTGCCACAGAACACTAGCGAGCAACTGACCATATATCACACGATCACTTCAAATGTACCTACTTCCTCCCGAGTAGTGAAATAACAAAAAAGTATGGAACCGATATAATAGCATGGTGAATGAAATAAAAAAAAAATCTTATCATATAAAAGTCACACTTATCCGTTTTTATATATATTGTTGAGAAAATAGCAACAGTGCTAATCCGTTGGGCACTAACAAGATGAATGGTTGAAACAAAAAAAAAACGATTATTATATTTATCTACAGCTGTATGAACAAAATTGAAATTGAAATTAAATAAGTTGACGAAATTAATGTCAATATCTTATTTAACCTAAAACTAGCCAATTTTCAAAGCCCTCAAATAAAGGCCACTATTTCCGACTATCCTACTACAAACCAACTGGAAGACTAATTCAGATGTGGTGCGATGATGATCATGCAACTTCAGTTTTCTTCTTGTACATCTTTGAGATTATAGCAGTTCATTCTACCATCAAACGTTTCCATGGTTCATATCTTTATACTCTCTTGGTCCCTATACGCTTAACACTTGCATCTTAAACCGCCTATAGTCACTTGCTGTTCACAGTGTTATGTATATGTATTTAACTTTTACCCACAGTCCGTTGAATCATACCAAAAAGGTTTCTATACAGGGTGAGTCATGAGCAATGCGACAAAATGCTAGGGCGTGTAGGTTGCGTTGAGACAAGAAAAAAATCGTATAGGAGGGGGGGGTCTATTCCCCTCCGTTTAGCCGGGAGGGGCAATTTTCGAAAAAACTGACTTAAAATGGGAAAAAAATTATTTAAAATCAACGGCTTCATTCACAATGCTGTGCGATACGTTTTTGAAAAGCCAATAACTTTTTCTTTCATTCTGTGTTTAATAAAATCTATTCTAAGAAATATTTTTTGAAATATTAATTTTCAAAGTCAAAATTTTGAAAAAAAAAATTGAAAAAAAAATTTCAAATTCATTTTTTTCAAAATTTTACGTAATTAAGTGCTAATTTTAATTTCAAAATTCAATGCTGTTATTAATTTTAAGTCAAAAACAGAAAACCGGATGCCAAAATGTATCTTAGTTTTTGAGAAAATAAGAAAAACTAGAAGTATTTTTTTCCAAGAAAAACACTTTTTTTTTTGGTTTTCCAAATTTGACCTGCTCAGGTCAATTATTAATAAGGGAATTATTCCTTTCTTATTTTTCATTACATACCATCCGATTTTAATCAAATAATAAAAAAAAACGAATTAACTTTTTACTTATTTTACTAGTTTTACTTTTAATTTTTTTTTTATTTCTCAAAAACTAAGATACATTTTGACATCCGGTTTTCTGTTTTTGACTAAAAATTAATAACAGCATTGAATTTTGAAATTAAAATTAGCACTTAATTACGTAAAATTTTGAAAAAAATGAATTTGAAATTTTTTTTTCAATTTTTTTTTTCAAAATTTTGATTTTGAAAATTAATATTTCAAAAACTATTTCTTAGAATAGATTTATTTAAACACAGAATGAAAGAAAAAGTTATTGGCTTTTCAAAAACGTATCGCACAGCATTGTAAATGAAGCCGTTGATTTTAAATAATTTTTTTCCCATTTTAAGTCAGTTTTTTCGAAAATTGCCCCTCCCGGCTAAACGGAGGGGAATAGACCCCCCCTCCCATACGATTTTTTTCTTTTCTCAACGTAACCTACACGCCCTAGCATTTTGTCGCATTGCTCATGACTCACCCTGTATAAAATTCGAAGGGCTTTTAGATCTGGATGACGCATAGCACTCAACTCTTGACTTTTGAGTGCACAAGTGTTTGAACTTCGAAGCATCGAACTTCTGCTGGTCATTTTGTATGCAATTGCGGAATGCTAAAGCGTAAACTATAACGAATTAAAAAAAAAAAGGATGTAAAAAATTGCATTGCAGATCAACGTATGTTGGCATACATTATACATAATGTGTATGATGTATCAGCATAGCAGTTTTATACTTTGTCTAGATCTCTCCCCCTACAGTGTAAATAAATATAAAATAAATGCGTATCTCTAAGGCAATATGAATGTTAGTGATCATATTAGCGTCTGGAGAAGTCGATGGTTTCCTGGGAATTCCTTCTTTCTTATTTTTAGTTGTGAATTTGAAGTGAACCGACCGACCGAGGCGACGACGACGCGATGGTGCACTGCACATGTGTTGACGATATTTATGGATGATCGTTGAAACTTAACAAGCGGTACTTTTGTATTAGGTATTTATACTTTAAATCCACTTTACATGAATGCATTCACATATGTTTGTTATTAAAAGAAGTCCTTTATGTGTGGCAGTACCTACCCAGGTCATATAAAATGTTTTTCGTAAGAAATGCAGTGGTTAAAAAAAACGTATGTCTTGATTACCTACATACCTAGGCATCAAAAAAATCATTGCGATAGATTTTTATCACTAATCGTAATGATATAAAGACAAAGAGTTAACTACCTACATACTTATAGGTATACTACCTATACTAAAACATAGAAATCAAGAATGCAAATGAAAAGTAGTTTATAATATAGATGCGATTAAAATACATGCATTGAAAAAAAAGAATAATTATATAGGTACCTATTTTTATATTTCATAAAAAACCACTCATCATGGCAATGATAATATCAATGAACGAAGACTGTAATCGTTTATTCGACTTGAAAAATATCACATTTCTGATTATTTTTTTGTAAAAAAAAGTGAATATTTTTCGATCGCTAAATTGATTTGTTCATGTTTTTACTTCTGACACTCCTTAAACAGCACTTATATTACTTGATAAAAGTATTAAAAGTAAACTAACTGTTACTAAGATTATTCGAACATTTTTTATTTCCCTAAGATATTGTGGGTAGGGCTTGGACATACATGGTAATGATATTTTTGGTGTTCAAGTTGAAATTACGGTTATATTTTATAAGAAAATAAATTTTGATGAGATGTCAGAAGTAAAACAGTTCTTATTAAAGCTTCATAACTTTTGAAAATGATTAATATTTCTTAATTAAAAGTGATGGACTACAGAATATTAATATTTTGAAATATCCACCCACATATTATTTTTGCCTTCTATGATTTCAAATGTTAATTGTCATTGTATAAAGACATGACACAGTATAACATTGCAAACTGTTAATTGCCTTAATTACAATGGGAGATAGATATATTCTTTTCCGTATATACAATTAATTGTATTACTCATAATGTTTAAAGTGGGTAGGTAGATATAAATAAAAACTAGAACAAAAATGTCCTTTTCGGCAATTAACAATGTAAAGAATCTATATCTAGATCTAGAGCTATAACAACACCAAAACAAACGTTATATGTATATAATATATATTATAACATAGTACCTATGTATAAGTATAATGCATATACCCTAATTCTTAATAAGTAATGTAAACTTGATTTTAAAGATATTTAATAATGGTAACAAAGAAAAACAATACTTTTTGTGAAGTGAAATAGTTTTTGCACAGTCCAGAGCAGAGGCCAACAATGAACAAAAATGGACTTTTTTTTATACCCAGTGGGTATTGAACTGTGGGTATTTTTTAAAAAAATTCTTTACCTAAGTAAACTCCTTACCTACATAAGTAGCTTAAGTAACTACTAAAAGAAACTTTGCATTAGGTACCCAAACTCCCACCCATCCCAAATATGCTACAGCGAGCACAGGCAGAGGGGCATGCCGTTCCAATCTCGATGTTTACACGAACTTGGTAAACTGAAAATGAAACCACTTTTTTTTAAGCTTATAAGATTCGGTATTTTGTCTTTCGAGATAACTTGAAAAAGAAAAATTATGATCCCACTTTTCAAGAAATTATTAAGCACTTTTGACGCAATTACATGGGTTAAAATTAAACGAGTTGCTTTATTATGTCTAGATTTGTTTAATTTTCGGACATAAAATTCTTTATTTATTTCTTGTCATCGTAGAAAATGATGGAGAAATAAATTTGATGTTTCGTAACTTGAGAACTTACTAAAAGAAAATAATGAACTTAAGAAAATAAAAGCACGACTGGGTCGCACAAAGGCAAGTTACCTTTTTGCTAACGACTTGAAAATTAATTTAATCAGTTTTTAACAAAAAAAATAGCATTTAAAAAAATTTCGTTAAGTATTTAGTAGGAATTGCAAAACTATCTCAATATCAAATATCATCAAAAACGGTATAAAAATTTTCGAGATAGTTGAGTTCGTGAAACCCAACGACCTTAGACTTAAAGATATCCCAATAAAATATGTCACTGCAGTTGTAGCACATATTTTCAATTTATGTTAGAAAACAAGTAAGAATCATAGACACTTCTACACGCACCGCCCACCACGCTGTAATAAACAAAATTGACATGTCGATATTCAAGTGTTTTTCAATTTAAAAAAAACGTGTAGAATAGTATTTACCAGAACTTTTTCACTTTATTCTATGCAAATAACATTCTGGATATTTTAAAAATAATAAGAAAAAAAGTGCACGACTGGGTCGCACGAAGCTGCTCTTGTGGTGCACGACTGGGTTGCACGTACTTGTTCTTGTGGCAAGTTGCCACACAAAAAATATTAAATTTGATAATTTTTGTTTTTAATATTAAGGAAAAAAAATCATATGAATTTTTCACAAAAGCGCTAAAACTTCTTTTTACAAAGATTCAAGCCAAAATCAAAGTACTTAATAATTGTTATAAAAAAAATTTTTTACGAACTTAAAAAACGCCAATTTAAAGTGCTAAACAGTTTGCATTTCATGTACAAAAAATAGTTTTAAATTGCTAAACAGTTTGCATTTCATGTACAAAAAATAGTTTTTTTTTAGTAAAGCCATTTTCCAAATATTGAATTTACAAAAAAATAAATTCAAAAATTAATAAAAACTAAAACTAAGTATTTTAGCAAAATTTTGGTGTCGAAGTTTTATCAAGTCATCTAGGTCTATTTTTTTAAAATTAAAATAGTTTAACCCGTTCACGAGATAGCTCAAGAAGAAAATAACGGTTTTATGAAAGGTTCCGTTAATAAGCTTGCAATTTTTTTTTGTTTGCAAGTGAACAAAAGACAATCGGATGAAATCTGTACTTTTTTTGAAGAAAACCGTTGGAGCCGTTTTCGATAAAATTAAGTTTTTCCAAAACCGTTATATGGCAGGTACCGTTATTTTTTGAGCTAAAAAAAAATTCAATTTCCCCTATAAGGAATGGTCTACGAACGAAATTTGACAAACAGAATTTCCGGACCCACTTTTTTCGTCTTCTCTATCATCGTAATGTCGTGTTTGATTGTTATCTCAAAACTTTTTTTTCACGAATGCACAACTTGCCTTATAGTTCCTATAATCGTAAGAAAAAAATGGTTTTTCATATAAGAGATGGTTCTCGTTATTTTTGATAACAAAACATTTTAGCATCCGGTTTTCTGTTTTTGACTAAAAACTAATAAAAGCATTTCATTTTGGAAACAAAAATTATACTTAAACATAAAACAAAAAAAATTACTTTACATTTAAAAAAAATTCAAAATGTTGAGATTAAAAATTAATTTTTCAAAAACTATTCACAAAAACAACTTTATTTAAAAAGAACAGATTTCTGGATTTCCAAAAAAGTGCAGCATGGCATTGTAGGGTACCGTTGATTTTTAATAATTTTGTTTCTGTTTTAAGTCAATTTTTTAGAAAATTGCCCCTCCCGCTTAAACGGAGGGAGATAGACATCCCCTCCCATACGATTTTTTTCATGTCTTGTTCCAGCCTACTTGCTCCAACTTTTTGGCACAGCTTATGTGAATCACCCTGTATACAATAAGAAAATAATGACAAGAAAATTTAAGAAAAACATACTTGTTATTAAAAAAATTGTTTGGAACATTATTATATGTATAGGAAAAATGAAAATACATTTTTATAGAACATATGTATATATATGTATATATATATTATAATTCAAAATTAAAGTGTTTAGCGGCCTATAGTCCAAGAAAACATTGCGTTTCGCCCGATGCTATTATATATTTATATAAAAATCAAAAACTGTTCGTATGTCATCTACTCCCAAACGACACTACGGATTTTAATAAAATTTTGTCCGATAGATGGCGCTATAATAGTATACCTGGTGATGTACGTTTTACACATAGGCTGTGTTTTAAATGTGTTTTAAAATAATGAGAAAATATAAATATAAAACTTTCATAAGATTCAAATTGAGAGGAATTTTTGAAAGTCAGAAACAATGCCACCAAAATGGAATTGGTCATCCTACCATAATAATAATTAATAAATTGGAATATTTACATTCGTGAAATTGAAGAAATATACAAAAAATATAATAAATGCTTGATTTCAAATAAGAATAAAAAAAAATTAAATGCTGAAGTGCTTCCGAGAAAATGGAAATTACAACGCAATAATTTAGACTTTAGGCTTACCTACATATCACTAGATGCTGCAAGACTTTTAGCAGGATTAACACCAGAACGCGATGAATTCATATTAATGTATTTGGTTTCCGACATCAACATTAGGGCAGAGCGACCTTATATGGGAAACATAAAAACAAAAATATGAAAAATATACCCAACGCAAAAGTTCCACAGTGTTCTTTTGATCATTTTAAGACTTTTTTTAGTATCTTAAGTGACCGCTAGGTGTCGCGCATTGCAATTAAAATTTAAAAAAAAGTATAGGAATTAAAAAATCTCAGTAACAGATTATGTTATACAATTCTTTATTCATTATAATTTTTTTCTAGAAAGTAAAGTATTTTTAATGAGTCTATCCATGTTTTTAAACTCACAAACCGGTCTGGGAAGCTTCAGTGAACAATTTCACCGTTCTTTCAACTGATTGACTATGGCATGGAAGGGTTTCTTTTTGTTGACAGTGTCCCAAAGCTTTTCTTGTGTTAGACCTACGAGTAAAGGTGGTTCTGTTAAACGACTCTTTTGAATTTTCCACCTATCTATTACCTCATATAGTACTCATCGGCTTCGATACGGAAGCTTGGAAGATTAAATTGTCGAACACCTTCTTCACTTGAATTGCTGTTAAACATAGCTTTAGCTACCAAAATGTTCTCACAGTGTCCAAAATATCAATTTCGAGCGAGGACTGCATCCACTATTGTTTTTAAATGGTCTGGTAAATCCTTGATAACTTAAGTGTTTTATAAAGCGTTCTGCACCACACACAAAAGATGGTTGAGATTTTGTTTCGAACAACTTAACAGCGTTAACTTAAGCAATGTACAGAACTATCTGCTTCAAGCTTCGAAGAGTCAATTCATTTGCATGGAGCAAGCAATAGACCATTGCAAGGCCCAATAAGCTTAAGATTATCCATTGAGATATGTGATTGCTCGAAAAATTCGATTATTGGACAGTTATGCAAAGCAACTTCGGAATGCAAAACAACTTCGTTTCGAATTTTGGTTCAAGTAAAACTAATTTGTAAAGAAAAATGCAAGACTCAGTTGCGAATTGCTTTTAAATGTAAATATCATCACATGTGTTTTGTTTTTCAGAATGGTAAGTGATTTTTGTGTTGTCTATTCAAATGTTCGTGGGCTTAGGAAGAATTTCTTTTCTGTGTACGTTCATACTGTGCAATACAGGCCAGCTGTTTTGGCATTAAGTGAAACCCAGGTTGGACAGAATACTGATTTATCAGAATTTTGTTTGGTTGGATATAACTTAGTGCCATTCATTTTTTCCCACCATGATGGTCTTGTCGTTTATGTTAGAAATGATATTGCTTGCCAGAGCCTTCCCCAATATGGGCATTGTTCTAATACGAACTTTAATTTCCTGTGGCTCAAATTCACTGTCCGCAAGCATATCATTCATTACTGTTTTATTTACAGGAGTCCGAATCTTGACAGCATGTCTATTTGTGATGAGTTAGATGTTCTGTCAGATTCAATTTCCCGAATTGTTTCCCGTTGTCCTCACACTGAAGTCGTGATTACGGGCGACTTCAATGTACACAATTCAAGTTGGCTCCGCTATTCTGGCCAGACAACACTCGAAGGAAGGTATACCGAGATCTTTGCTGAGTATAACCATCTTACTCAGCTTGTCGATGAGCCTACCCGTATACCGGATGTTGATGGGCATTCCGCCCATACTCTTGACTTGTTCCTTACTTCCCACCCTGATAAATATACTATTAAAGTAACTTCTCCATTTGGCACCTCGGACCATTGTGTCATTTCAGCTAATTTCTCGATCTCCAATCATCCAGTTAAAGAAAAAATTCGCACTAGGACCGTTTGGCAATACGAGAAAGCCAACTGGGACGGTCTGAATAATTTCTTTCGCAACTTTAACTGGTCATTATGCTTCCTCGATAATGACATTGATGCCAGTGCTGAAATGATTACAGAAGTTATTTTTCTTGGAATGAGAACTTTTGTCCCTCACAGAACAAAATGTATCAAACCAAAAGAAAAGTCTTGGTTTACCGAAGAGTGTAAAGAAGCTATCAGGTTGAAAGAAGTAAGCTTCCGATCCTATAAAGCCAACCCATCTGAGGAAAATCGGAAGAAACATAAACATGTTAGGAACTCATGCAACTCCGTTATACACAAAACGAAATTTTTACATGACCAGAAATTACGGCAAAAAATTCTGCAATGTCCCAAAGGCAGTAAAAACTTCTGGTCATTTGTAAAAAACGTCAAGAACTCAACGTCATCATCAGTTCCAACGCTCATCGTCGACAATAATCCAATTGTCAGCTCTTCAGAGAAGGCGAATATGCTCGCAGCTCATTTTGCTGCAAGTTCTACGTTGCCTGCAAGCAACAATGTCCCTCCTGTACTTGAGAACGTTAATTTTTCTATGGGACAGGTATTTTTCCGCACTCGTACAGTAGCAAGATTTTTCATGTCTTGTTCCAGCCTACTTGCTCCAACTTTTTGGCACAGCTTATGTGAATCACCCTGTATACAATAAGAAAATAATGACAAGAAAATTTAAGAAAAACATACTTGTTATTAAAAAAATTGTTTGGAACATTATTATATGTATAGGAAAAATGAAAATACATTTTTATAGAACATATGTATATATATGTATATATATATATAATTTTTACATGACCAGAAATTACGGCAAAAAATTCTGCAATGTCCCAAAGGCAGTAAAAACTTCTGGTCATTTGTAAAAAACGTCAAGAACTCAACGTCATCATCAGTTCCAACGCTCATCGTCGACAATAATCCAATTGTCAGCTCTTCAGAGAAGGCGAATATGCTCGCAGCTCATTTTGCTGCAAGTTCTACGTTGCCTGCAAGCAACAATGTCCCTCCTGTACTTGAGAACGTTAATTTTTCTATGGGACAGGTATTTTTCCGCACTCGTACAGTAGCAAGATTTTTCATGTCTTGTTCCAGCCTACTTGCTCCAACTTTTTGGCACAGCTTATGTGAATCACCCTGTATACAATAAGAAAATAATGACAAGAAAATTTAAGAAAAACATACTTGTTATTAAAAAAATTGTTTGGAACATTATTATATGTATAGGAAAAATGAAAATACATTTTTATAGAACATATGTATATATATGTATATATATATTATAATTCAAAATTAAAGTGTTTAGCGGCCTATAGTCCAAGAAAACATTGCGTTTCGCCCGATGCTATTATATATTTATATAAAAATCAAAAACTGTTCGTATGTCATCTACTCCCAAACGACACTACGGATTTTAATAAAATTTTGTCCGATAGATGGCGCTATAATAGTATACCTGGTGATGTACGTTTTACACATAGGCTGTGTTTTAAATGTGTTTTAAAATAATGAGAAAATATAAATATAAAACTTTCATAAGATTCAAATTGAGAGGAATTTTTGAAAGTCAGAAACAATGCCACCAAAATGGAATTGGTCATCCTACCATAATAATAATTAATAAATTGGAATATTTACATTCGTGAAATTGAAGAAATATACAAAAAATATAATAAATGCTTGATTTCAAATAAGAATAAAAAAAAATTAAATGCTGAAGTGCTTCCGAGAAAATGGAAATTACAACGCAATAATTTAGACTTTAGGCTTACCTACATATCACTAGATGCTGCAAGACTTTTAGCAGGATTAACACCAGAACGCGATGAATTCATATTAATGTATTTGGTTTCCGACATCAACATTAGGGCAGAGCGACCTTATATGGGAAACATAAAAACAAAAATATGAAAAATATACCCAACGCAAAAGTTCCACAGTGTTCTTTTGATCATTTTAAGACTTTTTTTAGTATCTTAAGTGACCGCTAGGTGTCGCGCATTGCAATTAAAATTTAAAAAAAAGTATAGGAATTAAAAAATCTCAGTAACAGATTATGTTATACAATTCTTTATTCATTATAATTTTTTTCTAGAAAGTAAAGTATTTTTAATGAGTCTATCCATGTTTTTAAACTCACAAACCGGTCTGGGAAGCTTCAGTGAACAATTTCACCGTTCTTTCAACTGATTGACTATGGCATGGAAGGGTTTCTTTTTGTTGACAGTGTCCCAAAGCTTTTCTTGTGTTAGACCTACGAGTAAAGGTGGTTCTGTTAAACGACTCTTTTGAATTTTCCACCTATCTATTACCTCATATAGTACTCATCGGCTTCGATACGGAAGCTTGGAAGATTAAATTGTCGAACACCTTCTTCACTTGAATTGCTGTTAAACATAGCTTTAGCTACCAAAATGTTCTCACAGTGTCCAAAATATCAATTTCGAGCGAGGACTGCATCCACTATTGTTTTTAAATGGTCTGGTAAATCCTTGATAACTTAAGTGTTTTATAAAGCGTTCTGCACCACACACAAAAGATGGTTGAGATTTTGTTTCGAACAACTTAACAGCGTTAACTTAAGCAATGTACAGAACTATCTGCTTCAAGCTTCGAAGAGTCAATTCATTTGCATGGAGCAAGCAATAGACCATTGCAAGGCCCAATAAGCTTAAGATTATCCATTGAGATATGTGATTGCTCGAAAAATTCGATTATTGGACAGTTATGCAAAGCAACTTCGGAATGCAAAACAACTTCGTTTCGAATTTTGGTTCAAGTAAAACTAATTTGTAAAGAAAAATGCAAGACTCAGTTGCGAATTGCTTTTAAATGTAAATATCATCACATGTGTTTTGTTTTTCAGAATGGTAAGTGATTTTTGTGTTGTCTATTCAAATGTTCGTGGGCTTAGGAAGAATTTCTTTTCTGTGTACGTTCATACTGTGCAATACAGGCCAGCTGTTTTGGCATTAAGTGAAACCCAGGTTGGACAGAATACTGATTTATCAGAATTTTGTTTGGTTGGATATAACTTAGTGCCATTCATTTTTTCCCACCATGATGGTCTTGTCGTTTATGTTAGAAATGATATTGCTTGCCAGAGCCTTCCCCAATATGGGCATTGTTCTAATACGAACTTTAATTTCCTGTGGCTCAAATTCACTGTCCGCAAGCATATCATTCATTACTGTTTTATTTACAGGAGTCCGAATCTTGACAGCATGTCTATTTGTGATGAGTTAGATGTTCTGTCAGATTCAATTTCCCGAATTGTTTCCCGTTGTCCTCACACTGAAGTCGTGATTACGGGCGACTTCAATGTACACAATTCAAGTTGGCTCCGCTATTCTGGCCAGACAACACTCGAAGGAAGGTATACCGAGATCTTTGCTGAGTATAACCATCTTACTCAGCTTGTCGATGAGCCTACCCGTATACCGGATGTTGATGGGCATTCCGCCCATACTCTTGACTTGTTCCTTACTTCCCACCCTGATAAATATACTATTAAAGTAACTTCTCCATTTGGCACCTCGGACCATTGTGTCATTTCAGCTAATTTCTCGATCTCCAATCATCCAGTTAAAGAAAAAATTCGCACTAGGACCGTTTGGCAATACGAGAAAGCCAACTGGGACGGTCTGAATAATTTCTTTCGCAACTTTAACTGGTCATTATGCTTCCTCGATAATGACATTGATGCCAGTGCTGAAATGATTACAGAAGTTATTTTTCTTGGAATGAGAACTTTTGTCCCTCACAGAACAAAATGTATCAAACCAAAAGAAAAGTCTTGGTTTACCGAAGAGTGTAAAGAAGCTATCAGGTTGAAAGAAGTAAGCTTCCGATCCTATAAAGCCAACCCATCTGAGGAAAATCGGAAGAAACATAAACATGTTAGGAACTCATGCAACTCCGTTATACACAAAACGAAATTTTTACATGACCAGAAATTACGGCAAAAAATTCTGCAATGTCCCAAAGGCAGTAAAAACTTCTGGTCATTTGTAAAAAACGTCAAGAACTCAACGTCATCATCAGTTCCAACGCTCATCGTCGACAATAATCCAATTGTCAGCTCTTCAGAGAAGGCGAATATGCTCGCAGCTCATTTTGCTGCAAGTTCTACGTTGCCTGCAAGCAACAATGTCCCTCCTGTACTTGAGAACGTTAATTTTTCTATGGGACAGGTATTTTTCCGCACTCGTACAGTAGCAAGAGTTCTTCAAGATCTTGATATACACAAATCCGCTGGCCCGGATGGTATACCCCCTATACTTCTGAAGAGGTGTTCTTCATCGCTGGCAAAACCATTGCGTAAGCTTTTCCATAGCTCCTATCGTTCAGGTATCTTTCCTAGTAAATGGAAAACAGCATTTGTCCAGCCCGTCCCTAAAAAAGGTGATTCCTCCTCCCCCTCCTCCTACCGACCAATTGCACTTACGTCCCTTTTTTCCAAGGTCATGGAAACGCTGATAAATCGTCAGCTCAAGAAATATCTCGAAGATCGGAAGCTTTTAAATGACCGGCAATACGGCTTTCGTAGCAATCGTTCCACTGGTGATCTGATGGCATATCTCACCGAACAGTGGAACAAATCTGTGCATCGCTTTGGCGAAAGCAAGATTATTGCGCTTGATATTTCAAAGGCGTTTGATAGAGTTTGGCATGAAGCTCTTTTATCGAAAATGCGTGCATTTGGTATCGATGATACTCTTATTCGTTGGATTAGAAGCTATCTTCTGGACCGTTCAATACAAGTTGTATTAGACGGTTTCAAGTCTGATCTCCACAAAATAAATGCTGGTGTGCCCCAGGGCTCCGTTCTGTCTCCGACTCTCTTTCTCATTTTTATAAATGATCTCTTGTCTGTGACTTCTAAACCATTAAATTGTTTTGCTGACGACTCAACCCTCAGCTTTTCATATACGTTTGATAATTCACGGCCTTCGCCTTCGGACGTGTTACAACGACACCGTATGATAAGCTCATTAAACTCCGATTTAAACAGCATTGTGAATTGGGGTATCAGAAATCGTGTGGAGTTTAATGCGTCGAAAACTCAATGCTGTCTTTTGTCGTTAAAGTTAAACATACCCCCGAAAAAGCTTTCAGTACTCGGTATGTGTATCAGTGACAACCTTCGTTGGAATGATCATATACTTGAGATTGCTAAGAATGCTGCAAGATGCTTAGGCTTTCTTAATAGATGCAAGAAGTTTTTCACCCCTTCTGATCTGGCTACAATTTACAAGGCGTTTATACGCCCTAAACTCGAGTATAATTCCCATCTCTGGGCAGGTGCTTCTCAAACTTTTCTTCACCTGCTCGACAGAGTTCAGAAAAAGGCGTTAAAATTGATAGGAGAGAGAAACATTGAGGAAACATTTCCATCACTTGAACATCGTCGAAATGTTTCTTGTCTTTCTTTATTTTACAGGTTCTTTTATAAAAAATGTTCACTTGAGGTAGCCAGCTGCGTTCCACCCCTTAAACATTTCTCCCGTAACACTCGTCTTGCTAGGAACGCTCATCAGTTTACACTTGAGCCCGATTTCGGTCGTACCGTGAAATATAGAGATTCTTTCTTTAGCCGTACAACACGAATGTGGAATGAATTGCCTGGCACAATTTTTCCTTGCCATTTTGATCTGCAGACATTCAAGATCAATGTTCATCGACACCTCCTTTCCCTTCCTCCCTAAATTCCTATCGCTCGAGCTGTGACTTTTCATTAAAAGGGCTATAACAAACCCCTTGAGCGCGTGTGCATTATGAAAAAAAAAAAAAAAAAAAAAAAAAAAAACACTGCCTTTCTTGCTTACTGGAAATATTAAAGACAGAGGCTTTTTAAAAGAACGTCCTACCAAAAACAGTTTCACCAAAAAAGAGTCAAAGTGAATGGACTCACTAGAGTATACAAAAAAAAATACCTACTGCAAAAATGAATCTGTACCTACTTTAAAATGGACTACGCCACTTTTATAGACAAAGTAAATGGGTTTTCAACATGTGGTTTAGATACATTTTAAAGTTGAAGAATATCTCATACAAAGGTACACTAAAAAAAAATTTCGTCTGCGCGACACTTAGCGCTGAAAATAAGGAAAAAAAGAATCGTAAAATTTATCTTTATCTTACATGCAACTCTTGCGCGAGGTTTTTGAATTTATAAAAAAAAATTCACTCCGCCCTAAACTGAACATGTCATTTATGCAAACAGTTCTCATTTCGGCAGACTCCTTAACGAAAACGTCAGAGTTCGTAAGCCTTCTTGAACACCAGGATATGATGTTTCTTAACAGGTTCACTGTCCCCATACAAAATTTACATTTTACACCCCTACGTCCACAATAAAAATTGACTATCGCTTCACTGTCCAATGTATCATTTCTGCACACGTCCATTGTATCATTTTTGATACATATGTACAATACGCTTCACTGTCACCATACAAAATATATTTTTTACACCCCTACGTCCACAATAAAAATTGACAAATTTTATAATGTGTGCAGAAATGATACATTGGACAGTGAACCTGTTAACTCGCATAAACTCTGATAATTTTTTTAGGAATATAGCCAAGGTCACTTAATGGAAGAGATTTTAATTTTTTTTGTAATACATATATGAAAAAGAAAACATTTTATTTTCAAGACATAGTAGCACAATATTATGGCACTGTTAAAAGATTTGGTTGAAGTTGACAAGGGGATTGATAAGAATCAACGTTATTGGGATTTTTGAAAGACTAAAGCAATATTTTTATCAACAGTATACCTAATTCTTTAGCTTTGGGGAAAAATAAGTCAGAAATTATAATTTTGAAGAAAATTATTTTGAAGTTTCAGTGCCTGATCCATGCAAGTCGATAATTTTTAAGTATATTGGACCGTTTATTTCTTTAAGAAGGAATAGCACTAGACTAGATTTATGTTTTTGTTAACAAATAATAGAGTTATATTATTAAATTTAAAAAATGAACATTTGTGACTTAAGAAATTTCTAACTAACGTCAAAGAATTTGAATTCCATGCAGAACAACATCTGCTGCAACATATTTTCTGGTAAAAGCACCAACTTGCTGTTTAAGTTCAGACGCGTCAAAGTCGTTCTGTGAATGGGTTCTGCACATTCAACAAGGACAAACTATAGTCAGATCAATCAATAATCAATTGATAAGGTTATGGAAGAAGAAGTAAATTCACAACTTACTGGATTCGCCAGGAGACGCTAGTGAAATTAAAAATAAGAGAGCCCAACATACTCATTTGGAATATTATTCCATCGCGTCTCTGCAATGGGACTAGAAGTAAATAAAAAATATAATTGAATCGATCATTTTGAATTAAACATTGAAATGAGAATATAAACTACTGCCAAGAATACTTTTGATACCTACTAATATGGCAAATGCGATTCGCTTCCGCAATAACAATCAATAAAGGGCAAGGGCAATTACTACAAGTTTGTGGATTGCTTCTCAAATTGACCAACTGCATGTGTATTTGAGTTGGAAAACCATATTATGATCTCTTTGTTTAAGCACCAAATAGAATACAGAAGAATATTGTGTATCGAAAAGTGTTGAAAGTGAGAGTTAGTATTTAATTGTTAGGTTAATTTATTGAATTAAAAATTAGCACTGCAATTTCATAAGAAAATATGTTAATGGCAGTACAAAAAACACGTTCCAATTATTCAATAAAATAAGGCCGCGAGCAACGCCGGGCTGAGCTAGTCTGAAATAAATATTTCTAGTGGAGCCGCTTTGTCACTCCTCATTGACAACTTATTTTTGCTACTAGGACCCAAAGTTAAAGCAACAAAAAGAGTTTTGACCTATTAAAATTGAACCTGTGTTAAGACCTACAACAAGAATAATTCTATTTATTAAGCGTAAAGATAGTGCAGTTGCCCGCGATGAGTCATAAATGTTGCAATTATTAACTTAACCCTATTTTTTTTTTACAATATAAACCTAATATATCCTTCATTCATTGTGCATTTGGTTTTTCCCAAAATACCGGGGGGTTTGAAAAATATGGCAAAATGAAAATAGAAAACTGCCTGTCCTTAATCAAGTGACACGGAGTGTATGTAGATGGTTGTTTGTTATGTGAAAGCTTTTTTGCCTGATCAAAATGTAGTTACTTATGTTTTTATTTTAAACTTTATCAAAGATCGCAACTTACTGTATCCAAATTTATGGATAGCATTGCGAATATTATTGACTAGGTGTACAGGGTGAGTCATGAGCAATGCGACAAAATGCTAGGGCGTGTAGGTTGCGTTGAGACAAGAAAAAAATCGTATGGGAGGGGGGGTCTATTCCCCTCCGTTTAGCCGGGAGGGGCAATTTTCGAAAAAACTGACTTAAAATGGGAAAAAAATTATTTAAAATCAACGGCTTCACAATGCTGTGCGATACGTTTTTAAAAAACCAATAACTTTTTCTTTCATTCTGTGTTTAAATAAATCTATTCTAAGAAATAGTTTTTGAAATATTAATTTTCAAAGTCAAAATTTTGAAAAAAAAAAATTGAAAAAAAAATTTCAAATTCATTTTTTTCAAAATTTTACGTAATTAAGTGCTAATTTTAATTTCAATGCTGTTATTAATTTTAAGTCTAAATAAGAAAACCGGATGCAAAAATTTTATGTCGTTCTCAAGAAATTAAAAAAAAACCAAAACCACCTTTTTCTAAGAAAAACATTTATTTTTATTGTAACGAAGCAATTTAAGAAGCATTAATCTTAGTTTTTTTAGTTTTTTTTATTCCTTTTATTTTTACCATGTTTTTTATTGGAAGTACTTATAAAAAATTCTCGATATGATCTCCATTGTTTAGAAGGCATAGATTATATCTCCTTGTAATGGCTTCACATAAGTTTATGCTTGACAAATTTTCCTGCAATTTGACTCCAGCGACTTCAATTCGTTCCTTCAGTTGTTCCAATGATACTATTTCCACTTCGTAAACATAATTCTTCATAAATCCCCATGCATAGAAATCTAGGGGAGTTAAATCTGGTGACCTAGGCGGCCATTCCGTGGGGCCCCTTCTTCCGATCCAACGGTCACTAAAATGATCATCCAGCCAGTTTCTCACCTGTAAGCTGTAGTGTGCTGGAGCACCATCTTGTTGGTAGATTAAAGTATCTGCTATAACTAATGGAACGCTGTCTAATAAATCGGGTAAAAGGTCTCGTAGGAATTGCAGGTATGATTCTCCATTAATAATGGAATTCAAAAACCGGGGCCCGATCACAGTGTGTCCAACAATACCAAGCCAAACATTACAACTAAAGCGGTGTTGTGATTTGTTTTGTTTTTTTTTGTGTGGATTGGCGCTACTCCAATAATGTAAATTGTGGAATTTAGTAACCCCATCCCTAGTAAACTGTGCTTCATCCGTCCAGAATATTCTTCTAAAATAGTTTTGTTCGGTTTCATTTCTAAGTAGTAATGTTCTACAAAATTCGGTTCTCAATAACTTGTCGTTTGAGGTGAGTTCCTGAACAGGCGTAAAGTGGTACGGGTGTAAATTTTCCGCCCGAAGTACTCGACATGCTCTAGATTGGGACACTCCAAGCATAGTGGATATCCTTCTTGTACTGACGGAGGGATTATTTCGGACTAAATCCAGAATTCTTTCATCTAAGATTCTTGACTCATCAGAAACTGGCCTTTCGCTTCTTCGATGCTCCAGCACTCCATGATCTCTTAGACGTCGGTGGATTCTTGGAAACGTGCTATGATGGGGACACCTCCTATCGGGATATCTTTCAGCGTACAGTCTTTCGGCTTCACGACTTCGACCATTAGCTAAACCGTAGCAGAAATGCATGTCCGTTAATTCTTCTCGGGTGTATGAGCTTGACATCGTTACGTGTTAACGAGTTAATATTCAAATTTGAAATAATTACTAAGCAAAACTGCAATGCCTTTTATTTATCTTGCGTTGCAATTTTCTTTTTTTTTTTCATTAAAAAAAATGCGGTTTTATTGTCCCTATTGTCCCCATAACAGGTAGAACCCATGGGCTGCGGGCAGGCCAAGGCAAAAATATTGACAGGTCAGTTTTCAGAAGTTATCAATGAAAATAATATTAATCCAGGGTTATTCCAATACTATTTAATTTTATTACGTTCTCATAAAACTCCAATTAAAAAAAAGTAAAAAAACTAAGATTAATGCTAAATAAATAAATAAATTGCTTCGTTACAATAAAAATAAATGTTTTTCTTAGAAAAAGGTGGTTTTGGTTTTTTTTTAATTTCTTGAGAACGACATAAAATTTTTGCATCCGGTTTTCTTATTTAGACTTAAAATTAATAACAGCATTGAATTTTGAAATTAAAATTAGCACTTAACTACGTAAAATTTTGAAAAAAATGAATTTGAAATTTTTTTTTCAATTTTTTTTTTCAAAATTTTGACTTTGAAAATTAATATTTCAAAAACTATTTCTTTGAATAGATTTATTTAAACACAGAATGAAAGAAAAAGTTATTGGCTTTTCAAAAACGTATCGCACAGCATTGTGAATGAAGCCGTTGATTTTAAATAATTTTTTTCCCATTTTAAGTCAGTTTTTTCGAAAATTGCCCCTCCCGGCTAAACGGAGGGGAATAGACCCCCCCTCCTATACGATTTTTTTCTTGTCTCAACGCAACCTACACGCCCTAGCATTTTGTCGCATTGCTCATGACTCACCCTGTATATGTTCCTGTAACGTTTTTTTAGGGAGAAGAGTTTTTCTAAGCTTAAAGTGATAAAAACTTTTTTGTGATCGACAATATCTAAGTCTAGATTGACAAACTTGGCAACTTTGTCAATCGAATGAAATTGCTGAAATCGACTTTGATAACCTAATGAAAGAGTTATAGAAAGGCTAGAAAAGTATCGAGTTTTCTATTTGTATAACTACACATTAATAAGAGCATTGGATTTTATAAAAATAAATTGTACTGCATTTGCATTATCTACATAAATTTAAAAAAAATATTAAAAAAAAAATTCAAAAAATAGTTTGAATTTCTTTTTACTTTATTTTTACTTTTAACTTTGAAAATATTATTTTTTTTTAACTGAAAAACAACTTTAATTAGTATGAAAATAAAAGAAAAGATTTCTAGCCTTCCAAAAAGGTATAGCATTGTATTGTGGTGTTACCGTTGTTTTTTTTTATTCTTATTTGTATTTTAAGTATTTTTTCTGGAAAATTGCTTAAGCTAACAATCAAACATGACATTACCATGACAGAGAAGTCAAAAAAAGTGCCTTAACGGCTTAACAGATTTGCTTCAAATTTGGTATGTTGGGTTCTAGACCCTATAGAGGAGAAATTGACATTTTTATTCTAGGCTAAAAAACAACGGTAGGTACATGCCATATAACCGTAAACGAAAATCCAATTTTTCTCCAAAAAAATACGATCAATTTCTATAAAATTTTGAGTGATTTGTTGCCAAAGGTTTTTTTTCACGGTACCCCCCATAAACCTTTTTTTTACTTCAACTATCTCTAAGTTTATTAAGCTTTTTTGATGAAATTCGAAATTCAGATAATCATACAATGCCTGATAATATATATCAGGCACAAAAAAATTTGAAAAAATGTTTTATTTTTGAAAATGATTGTTTCTTAAACTCGTCAAATTAATATCCAAGTCGTTAGCAAGTAGTTGACTTGCCACAAGAGCAAGTTTGTAAACTATAGGATCTCTAGCTTTTTTTGCACCTTTTTTTAACCATGTAGCTTCAACTAAATAGAACAAAATTTGACAAGAAGAATTTTGTAAAGCAGAATTATTTTGAAAAGCAGAATTTCAAAAGCAGAACTTTGACAAAAGAATTTTGACCCCGGCAGAATTTTGACCCCCACCCGAAACCACCACTCAATGTGCAACACAAATGTAACACAATGACTTAATTTTTCTACATCAACTTATCTCTGGACTAATTGATTCTTCGGACCTGTTAGCCTTTATTGGTTTTAACTACCGCGGACGGTCGTACCATCTTCGAAGTTCTGAGCTTTTTAAAATTGAACATCACAGAACCAATTATGGCATGCATGAGCCTCTCACGCGGATGAGTAAGTTATGTATATAACTTGAATAGGGGTGTGTTGGATTTTAATTTAAATAAAAGTAATTTAAAAACTATTTTCAGAACCAGTGCTCCGCGATCCTATATGTTTCTGTGTCATTTTGTTTAATTTTGACTTTATATGTTTTCATGTTTTTTTGTGCATGTGTTTTTGTCTTTGTTGCATTGTGCTTACTAACAACTAACACCTGCACTAAGTGATGAGCCTGTGGGAAACATTATATGTGTTGGCAAATCTTCTTTCATCTGCTGATGCTTGCTTTAAGCTCCATTTGAATAAGATCTGATAGTGTAAAAAAAAAATTAGACGTTTGGAATTTTCTGACTCTATAATGAGTTGGACAAATTAAAGGTTTCACGTGGTCTCTTTTAACACCCTCAATTTATTAACATTTTACTATTAGGGTTTTTCATTTACCTGAATCTCAAAGACTTGCCATCAAAATCAAGAAGTGCTCTCTAAGTGTTGCCACTCGACTGGAAAGTCAGGGAATGAAATTTTGGTCAGGGAAAGTCAGGGAAAGTCTTGCAAAAGCAGACAGGGAAAACTTTTCAACAGAAACAGATATTCACTCTAATAGAATTTTTTTTTTTTTGTTTATACATTAATTATTGCGCACTCAAGGGATTATGACCACTCTGTAATGTTAATACAATTTTTTTACACAGCACGAGCTTTCAGAAAATATTGATTTCAAAGAAGATGTCGATGTACATTACATAATCGTCTGAGGCAAAACACTCCACAATCTAGGCACGTCAGACCACTGCGTCGTATCAGCGACTTTCTCGAGCAAATAAAGTACAGTTAGAAAAAAGATTCCAAAGACAACCGTTTGCAATACGAAAAAGAACTTTAAATGGTTCCTGTGGTGAGCTATCAATGAAAAATCAATTATCCGCACAATTTGGTGTTATTTCGACGTTGTTGCTGTATTTGAGAGCGATTCCATGTATCAATTCTTCCTTCATACTCTTGCGACTGTACAAGAACTTGAATTAAACCCGAAATAATATACCACGTCCTATCTGCCATCCTAAGCAAAAAAAAAATTTATTATTTATAAATAGTAGTGGAAAGTGCAGCTAATACGGCCACCGCTTTTGTTTTTCTATAAAAACTCAAAAAACTTACTTGTATTTGAAATTTATATTTGCAATCAGCAGTTTCAACCTATTTGCAACAAAAAACAGTAGATACAAGCCAAACAAAGTAGATATACCAAACAATTTAATAAAAAAATATGTTTAAGAGAAGTGCAAAACAACGATTTTCAAAAAGTGTCATAGTAAAATGGCTAAACCTACCCAAATCACATTTATATTCGCCTTTCTGGCGTCAGCTCGACTGTGATGCACCTCGTGTCAATAGTTTAGTGTTGTTGTAATTCCATGTTAAAAAAATTCTAGCAAGCGAAACATCATCTGTCAAAATCCAAACTAAAGGTATTGAAAAATTAAGCAATACTCAGCTATTGAATTTAGTTTGGCTCCATAAAGAACAGTCTCATTAATTTTTTGACATTTAAAGTTTCAACTCGCTTTTTCATTCGGGAAAGTAAAGTGCTTCGCATTTGATATCGTTGAGTCCTTCTCTTCGTTGGATGAGAAATTACTTTTCTGTTCGAGTCGTATTACGGTTTTAAATCTTGTATTCACAAAATAAATGATGGACACAACAGCTCCCAGGCTCCGTTTTATCTCCGACTTTCTTTCTTATCTTTATTAATGATTCTCCTTTAGGCTTCTAATTCAATTCATTGTTTTGCTGACGACAGCCACTCATATGCGTTTCCAGACTCAAATCCCTGCTCTTTGGATGTGGAACTCCAACGATTCTATACGCGTGTTTGCAACCCCGTAGAACTTAATGCTTAAAAAACTCAAAGCTATCTGCTGTCTATTAAACGAAAACATTTCCCATTGGCCATTACCATTATACATGAGTGCTACTTTTGCATATATATAGATGTAACTAAGAACGCTAGGTTTTCTAAAAAGATGCAAGCAATAATTCACCCCATCTGGTCTGGCTTCAAAGCGTATATTATATACGTCCAAAGATGCAGTATAATTCTCATGTTTATTCTGGAATCTGGACCACTAATCGCATATCTGCAGTTACGGGACATAATCCAAAACATTCTTCGTCGAAACATTTCATGCCTTTCTTAATTTTATCGATTCTCTTATAAAAAGTGTTCCATTAAAATAGCAAGTTGTGGTCCTCGCCTTAAAGAATTTTGCATTAATACCTCCTTCGCAAGGAACGCTCGTCAGAGACCAACTTCGGACGTACTATTACGTTAGATTTTTTACATAAGTAGCCAATTCATAAGGGAAAAAATTACTTGCATATTTAAGAAAATTTCTAGTCCTACATCCGAAGAGCAGCGATGTGAATTTGAGAACCAATATGAAAAATTGAGGGCAATGTCGTCAGCGAAACAATTTGATGTTTTAGAAAACTCAGACGATTCATTGATGAAAATCAGAATGAAATTCGCAGACAAGACGGATCCGTAGTGTATATTAGAATATATTTTGTGTACTTAATATCAGACTTGATACCGTGCAAAACACCTTGAATTTAATGGTCTGAAAGGTAATCATGCCTATAACCGTTGTCGTTTGTCGTAAAAAAACGACATGACAACGAAAACGACAGTTGTCGTAAGCGACAAACGATAACGGCAATAGACATGATAATTCATGCTTTCGGAAGCGACAGACGACAAGAATAATATGCATTGTAATTCTTGTCTCTTACCGTTATCGTTTGTTGCTTACGACAGCTGTCGTCTTCGTTGTCGTGTAGTTTTTTTTTTACGATAAACGCCAACGGTAATAGGCATGAATATCTAATCCATCGAAGAAGAGGCTCGTCAAAACCAAATGCAGACATTTTTGATAAGAACGATTCATGCCAAACTCTATCAAATGTTTTTGAAATATCAAGTACAAAAACCTTCATGGACCTATTGCTACGAAGCAGATCTGCTGGCCATTGAAAAGCTGTCGTTCTTCCAGATATTTCTTTTACTGTTTATTAATTAGCGTTTCCATGACGTAAGAAAGAAATCGGTCTGGACTCTGGACCTAATATGAGGGGGAGAGAACTTGCATGTTTTATGAACTGTCCCACAATTGCAAAAAATTCAACTTTTAATTATAGGTCAGGGAAAATGAAAAAAATTGGTCAGGGAAAGTCAGGGAATAATCAGGGAAAATTATTTTGATAATGTAGTGGCAAATAAAACATGTTGGACTTTTTTTTTGTACGCATAAGCTGTGTGAATAATATGCCTGTGTTCCAAACGATCATCATAAAATCACTAGCCGTAATTTATATTTTACACTCCATTTAATTACAAGTAGGTACATTATTCAATATCATTGGTTAGTAAGTAATAAGCCGTCATTTATATTTTACACTTCCATTTAATTACAAGTAGGTATCATTATTTATTATCATTGTTTGTTTACTTGAACATTTGTACAAATTCGTAAAAAACATTGTTAAATTTATGAAAAATATTATGAATTTGTATTTTCTCGGGTGCAATAATAGGTATTGGTATACCTATACCGTCCAACAAGGCAAAGCAGCACAAAGTTATCCAATAACTTTAGGATACAAAAAAACGCGCAAACTAAAATTCGCCATTAAAATGTTTTTATGTGTCAGTGTTAAGATCAAACCTCTCAAATTTGCGAGATCGCATCTTTCTAGTTGCGATTTGCTCTTTTTCCCCTCTTTTCATTTAAATGAAACACCAAAAATGCAAAAAGATCAAATCTTTTGAAGGAAAGAGCAAATCTTTTCGTAAATGAAAAACGCTGTAGGGATAGACTGAAGGGCTAGCGCAGGGGAATAGTTAGTATAAAGGTACCTACCTAAGTTTCTTTAATTTTTTTTAATATAACCAAAGAATCATATCCAACGTTTTTGGCATACAAGTCGACATAATTTTCTGATGCCAGGAAAACACACAACGACAAACAACGTAACGACAAATTTTACAAATACCTTAACAACATACCTACTCTAATGTTTTTTTTAACGGATGTGGAAAGTTGCACAGCTTTGGGTTAACCATATAATATTACTATACTTATCATATACCAACTGCCCTAATTATTCCAATATTCTTATCGCAGCAAAAGCTTAGCATTTCTTATGAATTAATTTATTTTTTTGTATTTTTTTTTCTACGTTTATGAATGAAAGTGCCAGAAAGTCTGTTAGGAACGTGTAGGTATATTCATTTGAGAATGTGGTAATAAAAACAAAGCACACGAAAAACTATTTGCCATTATTTTATTTGTGTATGTTTATGTGATTTTTTAAGGGGAAATGTAACATCCGAGATACGAGAAATTCTTTATCAGCTTCAGTTCCGCTTGAAGCGTTTAAAATTTGTTTTATTTTAGGTTCTGTTTTGATACGGAAACAATAAGAAACTGCTACTTTATTTTTAGACATATGTTATACACCGTAAGCAGATGCAAACTAATCAACTGAATGCCTACAACAGGTGAGGTGTGCAATAAAATATTAAATATATACCCACGTATGATATTATGTAAAGAATTTATGTACTTACATATACAATGAATATTCACCGAAATTTTTGATCTACTATTTTATAGCGATCAACATAAATTTATCATTATCGTCTTATCAACATGTACCTAATGGCAAGTTATGTATTGTTTAAAAATATAATGCAATAGGGAATTTTGCCATGTTGTCAAAAAAAAATGACAACTCACTCAAACATGACAATAGGTCTTTTTAACAGGCGGCTATGTTCTCATAATCCCGTAGAGTTGCCTCTTTCAAACCACAGTAGTTGTTATGTGTAAAATTCTGTTAGGCTCCAATTCGTTTGGGCTGATTTTCTTGGTTTGACAGGCTCGTTAAAAGCTGAATGGGAAAAGGAAAGAGGAAAATATTAGGCGTGTGCCAACAAATGTATCCTCATTGAGGAATCACTGTCACTTTGACGGAGGCGGAGGAGTTTTTTTGGCTCAAAAATTGAAACCTGCTAAAACAGCTGTAATCGTACTCAGCCTGATTTGTTTTCTTGACGCATGATATTGGCGACTTGCTCAGATTTTTTTTAAGCTTAATATTTTATATTGGTATTAAATCAATTTTCTTCTTTTAAAAGGTTGTTTTCAATTTTAATTTCAATTTCAATTTAAGATGTCAAATGATCAGCTGTTCAATCTATACACATAAATAAAAATAGAGTGTCTGTATTGTCAAAATAACAGTTTTTTACTACACGCATATGAAAGCATACACAGCCCTTATAACAAAACACACATTTTTAAAATGTTTGTCTGGCTGTCTGTCTGTCTGTTTGTCCTGGCTGATCTCGAGAACAGCTGGACCGATTTTGACGGGACTATCACTGGCAGATAGATAACGCTATAGCACAAAACTAAGGCTATTTAATTTAATCCCTAGATGGCACTCAGGTCGCTTTTTTCTGGAAAAATGGTTTTTATGCCCGGTCAGAAACTATGCTTGAAAGATTTTGACGGGACGTGCCACTTACAGATAACTGATGTTGTAGCGGATGTTGCAGCGGGTAACGTAGGCTATTTTATTTACTCCCTAGATGGCGCTCGGGTCACTTTTTTTTCGAATATTCATGTATATGAACCGATCAGAAACTACAGGACCAATTTTTCTTGGACAAATAGCTTGTATTGTAGGCAGTAACTTATGAAGTAAATTGTCCCAAAGATGGCGCTGCGGTAGCTTTTTCGAAAACTCATACAGGGTGATTGGTATAAGATGCACCAAAAAGCTTGAGTGTGTAGGTGGGGTTAAGACTAGAAAAAAATCGTGGGATGGGGGGGTCTATTTCCCCCCGTTTAGGCGGGAGGGGCAATTTTCTAAAAAAATGACTTAAATCAGAAAAAAAATTATTTAAAACAACGGTGAATGATACAAAGCCTTGTTATATTTTTTTGGAAAGCCAGAAAACTTTATTTAATTTTTAAATTAAGTTGTTTAAGTGAACAGTTTTAAAAAAATTAATTTTCAAACTCAAAATTTTGAAAAAAAAACTAAAAAAAAATTTTTAAACTAATTTTTTTCAAAATTTTATGTAATTAACTATTATTTTTATTTTCAAAATTCAATGCTCTTATTAATTTTTAGTCAATAACAGAAAACCGGATGCCAAAATGTTATCTTAGTTTTTGAGAAATTAAGAAAAACTAGAAGTATTTTTTTCCAAGAGACACACTTTTTTTTGGTTTTCCCAAGTTTGACCTACTCAGGTCAATTATTAATTAGGGAACTATCCCTTTTTTATTTTTTATTCCATACCATCCGATTTTAATCAAATAATAAAAAAAACGAATTAACTTTTTACTTTACTTACTAGTTTTACTTTTATTTTTTTTTTAATTTCTCAAAAACTAAGATACATTTTGGCATCCGGTTTTCTGTTTTTGACTAAAAATTAATAAGAGCATTGAATTTTAAAAATAAAAATAATAGTTAATTACATAAAATTTTGAAAAAAATAGTTTAAAATTTTTTTTTTTTAGTTTTTTTTTTCAAAATTTTGAGTTTGAAAATTATTTTTTTTTTAACTGTTCACTTAAACAACTCAATTTAGAAATTAAATAAAAGAGTAGTTTTCTGGCTTTCCAAAAAAATATAACAAGGCTTTGTATCATTAACCGTTGTTTTTAAATAATTTTTTTTTCTGATTTAAGTCAATATTTTAGAAAATTGCCCCTCCCGCCTAAACGGGGAAATATACCCCCCTCTCATACGATTTTTTTTCTTGTCTTAACCCCACCTACACGCTCAAGCTTTTTGGTGCACCTTATACCAATGACCCTGTATATGAGCTTAAAAGCTTTTGTCAAAATGTTGGACCTATAGCATTATAATTACTCTTTCAAAACCAATGCTTTCTCACTTATTTTTTCTGCGGCAGCAACACGCCGCGTAATAGCTAGTGAGGAATAAAACTGAAACCGAATGAATACATACAAATTTTCTCCTCAACAATCTCAGAAAAAAAGCCGAGGAATCAATGGAAATTTTTTGGTTCTGGCCTATTAAAAAGTGTCTATCTGTTTGTCTGACAGACTGAATATATCAACAGGTACCTACAGCCTATACGGTCTGATTTTCGAACTTCTACACAATAAACAACAAATATACACAAATATGCAAAACAATTGTATACAATTGCCTACAAAACATACAATTTAAACCAGAAAATGAATTTTTTTTAATCCAAAATTGTTTTTTTTTATGTTTAATTGAATAAAATAACCGGCAAACTGACAAAAAATTCAAACAAATTCGAATTTGTCGGTTGATCGGTAATCATAGGCTGTCATCGCCCGGAGCCGGCTAAAGCGGTGTACGGGCTTTCATTCGTTTACATATGTTTGATTCAATTGGCCAAGTTCGGGCCATTTGTCCGATCATACTTCGGCCGATGGCATAGTTGTTGTACGCGAGCCTTAATGCTAGGTCTTTAATTAAAGGTACTTTTAAACTTAATAACCTAAGCGTAACTGATAATTTAATTTTTCTACTGGAAAAATATATCGATTTTGTATGGTTGGCTTAGGCTGATCGTGATTCCACGGCGCTGTAGATGAATTGATCGACGAACTATAAGAACAACCCTGTATCCCTGTGTGAATGGAGATTTTGAAACAAGCACACTTAAAAGTTCAGTGAAGAAGCTGCTCATTTGCTGCATGATTTGTTATCATAATAACAGGTCATTATCATTCTATTGGTCATTGTATATAAATTTCTATAGTACAACCATGGAGCAGCGCCATCTAAAGAAAGTTGTTAACTACACATTTGGAGGTTCTTACATTTACTAAGTTTCTATTCTGTTACCCTAACAATAGTCGTCTACGAAACAAATTAATAATATATAATGTATTTTATTGGCTCTAAAATCCATATTTCCTTGACAAGAGTCGTAAACAAAACAAAAATAATATATGTTTACGACTGTTGTCAGGGTTACAGAATAGACAACTATTAAATGCACGAACCTAAAAATGTGTTTATCACACGTTTCTCAAGATGGCCAGGCGGTGATTATTCAGCATGAAAATACTATAGAAATGTATATACAATGCTATTGGTATTGGCGTTCTATTGGTACCCTTTTCACAGGTAGATAAACGTAACAAGTTTCCCCGACGATTCATTGAGTTTTCTTACCAAACCGAAAATATAATTTAAACATTCAGTCACCGACTATCCTTCAAGCGTGCATCACGCTTGTTTTCGTTGATAATTATCCCGCTATTTTTTATTAGCATTTTTTTTTCTTTAAATTCTCTTGGATCCCGTTAGTGATAGTGCAAACCAAAAACAGATAAAAATAATTAAAAAAATATGGCCCCAGGGCACCACGTGCTTTCGGGTAATCAGTTTCGCGATCTAGCAGATCTGCAAACTGAACACCCCAACAAAAAAAAACAAATTACACGAATATATGTAGACTTCAACTCTTCAATTCCGACGCTTACGAAAAACCCTAACCCAAAGTTTATTGTGATTTCCCCAGCCGATAGTGAAAAACCTTTCTCTGCGTTTATTGTGTTGCTGTTAAGAAAAAGTTATAGACGGAATTAGCACGGGCTATGACTATATAACACAGTTGCGTGATGGTAATTTGCTTGTTTAAGCAAAATCTCAAGAAATTGCCGAAATTTTCCTATCAAGGAAAACTTTATCTAATCTCTGCCCCATTTAAGTGTACCTTCATAAAAACCTGCATGCCTATAAAGGTAGTCTACCTACCTTACCTTAAAAACGTCCCTGAGAAAGAAATTATAAAATAAATGAAGTTCCAATGAAGTTCTAATTGGTAAAAAATTCAAAAAAATTATATTGCAGGCAACTCCAACAGGCCTCATTTTGTTTACCTTTGATATTTTCGGTAAAATTTAAATTATTTTTTTTTAAATAGGAACGTATTATACCTAATTGATGTAGGACTCCAGTAAACCATTCCTTTTAAATATTGTTTAGGCTGCTTAAGTAGTTAACATACTCAAATTCCTGATCCCTGGGAGGTTATCCGGAGGAAGGCGAGGACTATAAAGCCCCCAAAAAGGGGTCTTTTAGGGACTAACGCTTATACCACGGAAATTTTAAGAATAAACAAAACACATCGAATTTTGTAGAATTTTTGACCACTTTTTTCCAAATATCAACCGTTTCCGAGATACACGGATCGCAAGGGAGACAAATTAAAAAAAACAAGTGTTTTCTTTATATTTTGCATCAAGCTTTCCATCAATCATATCGTCTACTCTTAACTGTTAATCTGACAAAAAAATGTCTCTGGATAAAGTTATACAGAATTAAATTTCTTTTGAAAAAATACCTATTAAAAATTGATTGTTGAATACAAAAGACCAAAGTCACCTTTATTATTTTGTTTTACATTTGTAAAATTATAACTTTCATTTTTTTAAGTAATATTAATTTGGTCTTTTGCATTCAAGAATCTATTATTAAGGGGTAATTTTTTGTACTTAATCTTTATCGAAGCCCTCCTCGGGATAACCTCACAGGGATCAGGAATTTTAGTATGTTAACAACTTAAGCAGCCTGAACATTATTTAAAAGGAATGGTTTACTGGAGTCCTTCATCAAATAGGTATAATACGTTCCAATTTAAAAAATAATTTAAATTTTACTTTCTCGAAATGGGCTTAAATGTTGGTAACATGATTATGGAAGCAGCAAGTGGCAAGTGTTGAACTAATTTGAAAACTTGATAAAATGGGCCAATTTTTTAAATAACTTGCCGTGGGTAGTGTCCTACATTTTTTTTTAAATATGATGTGTTAAAGTTTGCTTACAAAATTTGTTTGAAAAATGACTTAGTCAAACTTCACTTTTCTTGCGGAACTTACAATATTTATTTTGGATTTCGAGATTGCATTCAGTAGCATGGTTATTTAGGATTACGTAGAAAAAAATCACTGAAAAATATCAAAATTTGTGACCACAGTACATAAAAATGTGGCCCTGGGCATCGATTTTCATAATTTTTCTAAATATTACTATTATTACGTAACCCAGCGAGATAATTTTTTTTTCTTACTACTTACGTTGAGTTGCGGGACACCCTGTTTATACAAGTGTTAACAATATTTGACATATGTAGGTGGAAGAACAAGAGGTAAAATTAGCTTCAAACATTTTGGTGATACATTATCCGAACCTACTGCGTTTGATTTTATTGACCTAATAGCTAAAATTAACTCGTTTGTATCGATATAATAAAAGGAAAATGAACCTTCATTTTCAGTAACATTAAGGGGACCGCAAGCATCACAAGGTGGAGGGGCAAAAAATGTTTTCATAGTGTCTGAGTTTAAAGGCATTTTGAGAAGATTTTCCTTCCTCTAGCTCTTTTAAATTTTCTTTTCTGAATTTACATGGAGGGCAGTACACAACCACTAAGAGACATTTGTCATTACCATTACAAATTTCAATACAAAGGAACTCTAAAAATAATTTCGAAGAATAAATATTCCTTGCTGAGATATTTTCTTTCACATACATGCACACACCACCTCCATGCGTACAACGATCATTTCTATACAGTTTATACCCACGACAAAATGCTATCGATTAACCATGATTCATGATTATGACATTCGGGATTTTAAATTTTTGTCATTCGGGATTTTGGCGTTCGGGATTATGTACCTTTCCCGTTTTTTTCACATGAAAGACTCTCCTACAGAAACCGTAACTTTTCCGGGATAAAAATACCCTTTGTTTTAATCCAGTGCTCAATCCATCTACCTGCCGAACAAACAAATTTCTCAGTCATTAAACAATTCACATTAAAGCATCTCTCAAAGGAACCGTGTATTTTTTCGGGATAAAAAATGAATCTGTCTCAAAATGCACCTAGTTTCGCATACGCAAAAAAAATCTCTTCCGCTCCTGGACATTCCGTATTTCCTTTTAACAATTTTTACTTGCTCAATAGGGCAAGTATTGATTTCGTGTAAAAAAAAAATTCGAGGTTTTAATCAAAACTGACATTACGATGATAGAGAAGCTAAAAAAAGTAGGTTTCGTCATGCCGTCCGTCGGTCTGTCTGTGCGGATGTGCGTCCGTTTGGTTGTCTGTGCAGCGACCTTCAGCCTGAACGGTTTGACGGATTTAGTTGAAATTTCGTACATAGCACTTTTTGGTGATTCCCTAGAAGAGAAATTCGAATTTTTGTTTTAGAAACGGGTAGCTGCCATATAACGGTTTTAGTTTTTCAAAATTTTCTCGAAAACGGCTTTAACAATTTTGATAAAACTTGGTGTACGTTATATTTGCAGTAGTTTTAATATATAACTTCATTTCACATAACGGAGATTTTATGTTAATGGTTTTTACAAATGTGGCCATAACTTAATAACGGCTAAGCTTATTCCTTTTGAATTAGGTATATATTTTTTTAACCTGACATTTAGCACAAGATGGCATTCACAGTTTTTTGCTAACTTAAACCGTTCCGTCCTTAATTAGTTTTTTTAAAATTTTTATCAAATAAATATAAACTACAATACAATATCTTAATAACGCGCAAGAAATAAAAATAATAAATAATTACACTTCAGTACCTCCCTCCCTGTTCTAAATAAATAAATTCAGTGCAATACCTACCTACTTAATCACCTCGTAAAAAATTAGTATACCTACTACCTACATATGTATTAAATAAAATCAGTGCCTTAAATATCTGCATCAAAATATCAATTTGAAATATGCCCTTAAAAAAAAAAAAAAAAAACTTAAAGCTAAAAGTCATCCAACTTAATAATAAAAAAAAAATACAGCGAGCGGTATTTCTTCATCATCCTCAATATCCTATAATCATCTTTCACAGTTGCGTTGACTTGGTCATTGTTTGCATTGTTGGGACTTTCCTTATACAATTCCACGCAATGACTTAGTCAAAATGATAACAGATAGATAATAAATTATTGCACTACGGACGTAGGGGTGAATCAGTGCCACTTTATTGCTAAATCATAACACTATAGTAGTAATGTGTTACTGTGAAGCTTTCTTGGACTTTACTCTATGATTAATTTAGATAATTTATTGTCTCCTTTGGTTTTTTTGTGTATGGAATTCATAATGGCAGGTAATTTTAGGGTTGACTACAGTAACATTCGGGGTCTTAGGAAGAATTTCTTATCTTTATACGTTCATACTGTAATAAACAGGCCAGCTGTTTTGGCACTAATTGAAACTCAGGTAGGGGAACATTCTGATCCTTATCGACTTTAGTCCGAAAAAAAATTCGACATAACTTAAGTTCTTAATTGTATTGAACGTTCCCAATGTAAAAATAGGCTTAGGTACTTTTTATGCCATATCATTTTAAAACATTAACCTATGATTAATTTTTTAAATATTTTTTTTTTGTTTTGATATTTCACAAAATAAATTTCGGACTTTGCTGCAAAAAAAGGCGATTCGAATACATGCTACTTTTTATGGATTTCTGTTTATATTTAAAATTAAAGTATCTTCTATAGCTTTTCTTATAGTAATCTAGTAACTGGAGTAAGCAGGACGAGAAAAAGGGCAACATGTAGTAACTGGCAGTGTTTGAGAGAAAAATCCTACGAATCTGCACGGGTATGTATTACGACGGGATACGAAAAAAACAAATCAGCAACTAGAGATTCTATAAAGAATCCAACATCAATCAACTTGACTGATACCTCCTCCTATCCGCAAGGATAGTGCATAGCAGTAAGTACCGGGTATTTAAGGCAGTTGCAGAGTCGGTACTTTTTTATGCAGCTCAAGTCTGGGGAGGGAGAAAATATGATACTGTGGAAAAACTGCTTAGATTCTACGTCAAAAGATTTTTTAGTCTTCCACCTAACTCACCCAACTACATGGTTATGATTGAGACTGGATTGTCGACATTGTTTATAAAAACGCTTAAGATACAAATGGACTATGTCCTAAAAGTAATGCAAAAGCAAACAAATCGACTCCCAAAAAAGGCAGCAATGCAAATGGTGTCAACAAAAACTGGGTTTTTCAAGGATTGGTTGGAATGGGCTGGAGAATGTGGTATGGACCTTCATATAAGTCTAGGGGACACAAGAATTTGTAAGCTTATCGAGCGGATAGACATGCTAACAAGGCAAAAATAATTGTTTTTTTTGGGCTATAGGTCGATAATAATAAAAAGATGTTATTTATTCATTGCAACGTTTCGAGTATGTTTGTACTCTTCATCAGGCCTTTATTAATTTATAACAAAAGAAACAGAATACTACATACATAATGTTATGTTTTATCTAGGGTCGTTTTTTTTAAATAAAACTTATTTTCGTTTTAATACAACTCACTTTACGTCTTTTCACTTTTAATTCCAGTTAATATTTCAAAACACTCTTTATTTCCTTTTTACTTTCTTTATTTTAAATTAAAACTTTATCACTTTCATATTACCGACTTGTACACGACTAATTTTAAATTCAAACTAATTCTCGGTCTGCATCCGCTTCCTCTTTTATACAGAAATGCTTGGCTTATGGAAGGTTCTTGAACTTACTAGAAACAATATCGAGTAGGCAATGTAGTACAATATAGAGTAGGCAACGTAGTAGATGTAGAGATTTAGTAGATGTACCGAACAGGTAGATGGCGTTTACCACAAGAGATGAAAACATTCAGCACCCTTTAATTATGTGTGTAACACGTTACATCGACTATAGCGGAGAAGAACTCCGCTATAGCGATATAGTCGATCACTGTGAACAACTTTGAATTTGCCTCTTAAACCTCGTTGAGCCTTGTCACAACACGGTATGGGCCTTCCCAGTTCTGTTGAAGTTTTGGTGACAGTCCCTTTTGTCGATGGGAATTATACAGCCACACTAGATTTCCCTCATGGAAAGGTTTCGTTGTGGCGTTTGCATCATAGCGTGTTTTCATGCGGTCACTAGCTAGCTTTATTTAAATCCTTGTCCTGTCATGGATGTTAGTGAGTTTTTCCACGTATTCCTCTTCATTTCGTTTTTCGCCCGTTGGACATCCGAATTTAATTTCGCTATGCAACCAGATATTTGTACCGAATACCAAGAAGCGAATAGACCTCTTGAAAGATTTTGGATTCGAAGTTCCTTCCTTGATCAGAATGGCGCTCCATAAGAACACCGAACCTGCTGATCCAATTGTACACAATCTGATCCACAACTGTCTTCGCTTCTTGGTTTGGAATGACAAACGCCTCAGCTCACTTGCTGAAGTAATCCATGACAACAAGAATGAATCGGTTTCCACTGTTAGACTCAGGAAATGGGTCTGCAATATCGATGACAATTCTTTCAAAAGGTTCTCCAACGTTGTACTATTGCATCTTACTCTGTAGTTTTCTGCCTGGTCCCTTGGTGGCTGCACAAGTGACGCATTTTCTGCACAATTTTTTCACATCGTCTTTTACATGCAGCCAGTAGAAACGTTCTAAAATTTTCTCCAGAGTTTTGTTGATACCCAAATGGCCTCCAGAAGATCCATCATGCATCTCACGTAGAATGTCATTAACATGCACATCTACATTCAAGTCTAGTTTTCCTTTTCGATGTTGGATTTCATAGTCATATGTCTGAAGTCTCTCGATCCACATGGCTACTTGACCTTCTGGATTTTTAAAATTCAAAAGCCATCTTAGCGCTCCATGGTCCGTCCGTAAAAGGAACCTCTGTCCATAGATGTATTTATGAAAGTGCTTTGTGGCCAACACCAAAGCAAGAAGTTCTCTTCTGGTTACGCAGTAATTTCTCTCTGTATTTGAGAGAAATTACTGCTGAATTATGCCACAACTTTTTCCTGACCGTCATGAACCTGGGAGAGAACGGCTCCTATTCCGACATTGCTTGCATCTGCATCGATTATAAACTGTTTTCCAGGAGTTGGATAGGTTAACACTGGAGCATCACACAAGCGTCTTTTAAGTTCCTTAAAGCTTTTCTCGCACTCATTTAACCACTTGAATTGTTTTCCTTTTTCTGTGAGTTGGTGCAAGCTTTTGGCGATTCCGGCAAAATCCTTCACAAATCGTCGGTAATATGTAGTTAGCACAAGAAAACTTCTAAGTTGATGCTTTGTCTTGTGGATTTGGCCAGTTTTTGCACAGCTTCCACTTTATCGGGATCAGTTCTTACCCCTTGAGACGAGATGATATGTCCCAAATACTTCACTTCAGTCTTGAACAGCATAAATTTTTCTGGATTAAGCTTCAGATGAGCATTTCGCAATCTCTGGAATGCCCCTTTTAAGTTTTCACAATGCTCGTGAAATGTTTTCCCAAACACAATGACATCATCCAAATAGACTAGACAGGCTTTCCAAGTAAGGCCTTGTAGTACGCATTCCATTAAACGCTCAAATGTTGCAGGAGCGTTACACAAGCCAAAAGGCATAACTTTGAACTGCCATAAACCGTTACCTGTCGAGAATGCAGTTTTCTCCGGATCTTCTGGGTGAATTTCAACCTGTCAGTAATCACTCTTCAGGTCCAATGTTGAAAACCATTGAGCTTCAGCCATCGCATCCAGAGTATCGCTTATCCTAGGCAGAGGATAACTGTCCTTCTTGGTGACATCGTTCAACCTTCGGTAGTCCACACAGAATCGAGTACTTCCGTCCTTCTTTTTGACTAGTACGACTGGTGATGCCCAAGGACTTTTTGAATTCTCGATTAAACCATCTGTCTGCATTTTCGATATCATTTTAGTAACTTCGTCTTGTTTGGATAAAGGTAGGCTTGCTGGTTGACGGATCGGCCTTGCATCACCAGTATCGATTCAATGCTGTACAAGTTGTGTTCGTCCATATTGCCCGTCCTGTGAAGCGAAAACATAAGTGAACTCTTGTAGAAGGTTTCCAGCAACTCTTAGCTGTTGTTGATCGAGATTACAGCAGTTAAACATTTTTCTCTTCAAAGCAATGACTTTATCTGGATTCACTGATTTTTCGGGATGTTCTTCGGTTATCTTTGTTATTGCCGCTACAGGGTCACATTTACCGACAACTTCTCCTTTTCTGAGCTTGATCTCATATGGTTTGATGTTTAGTATTCGTATGGATACCATGTCATTTTGAGGTGCCACCAACGTCTTTCTCACGATGTAATTTTGGGAGCAATGCTAAGAGTCTGGTTCCACCATGAGGTATCGATGGCTCCCAGAATCATCTTTGATGTTTGTCCAAACAAAGACTTCTGACGAGGTAGGGACATATCTGAAGGAGGTAGGGACATATCTTCTTTGATGATTGCTCTTATCGATGATGAGTTTTGATTGCCATAAGCCATTGGAATCTCTATATTTCGGTATTTAAGAACTTGGTTACCAATGTCGAGAATTATTTCATGCTTTTTCATAAAGTCGGTTAAAATAATGCACTCATCGCGTATATCTGCCACTAGATATGGACGTTCAAACTCTAGTTCTGCCAAGCGGATCCGAAGACGGACTTCTCCGTACACTCTTGCTCCTTCTCCTGTTGCAGTCTTCAGACAATAGCTGTTGGTGTGGTTTAGCCATGCCATCTTGACCAAGTCTCTTCGTACAATGGAAGCGGTGGCACCGGTGTCGATGGTAACCATGTATTGCTTGTTGTTAATAGCTGCTTCCACACTTAGACTTTTATTGTTTCGTTTAGTCTGCGAGACTTGGATGATGTTTCTGGGGCCATAGATATCAGAAACTAGCTTTTGCCCCTCGAAACGATGTGGGGCATTGGTCTTGTTTGTAGTCTCATCTGATGTATTATTTCTGCTTCCGCAATGTTGACAAGCGCTTCTTTTGGTGGCATTCGGCACTGGCGCTGGAAATGTCCAGTCTTGTTGCAATTCCAGCATCAGATTTGTCCATCTCGACGGTTGTTCTGGAATGCCATTCTTTGGCAAGAGCATTCTTCTATAGCAACTTCTCTTACCCGATGTACTCCTAGTGAAGCCTGTTCAGCTGCTTCCATAGTCAAGACGAAAGCTAATGCTTCTGGAAGTGTTCGTTCTGTTCGTACTGCTCTCTGGAGATTAATGTCACACAAGACACGAACAAAGGCTTCCGCGGCGAATTGGTTTATGATTTCTTCGCCCGTTTAAATCCTTCAGAAGCTTACCCATATTTTTATTTTCAACACAATCACTTTTCACTAAAGTTTTATCTAATTATAATTCTGACACCAATGTTATGTTTTATCTAGATTCGTTTTATTAAATAAAACTTATTTCCGTTTTAATACACCTCACTTTACGTCTTTTCACTTTTAATTCCACTTAATATTTCAAAACACTCTTTATTTCCTTTTTACTTTCTTTATTTTAAATTCAAACTTTATCACTTTGAAATTACCTACTTGTACATGACTAATTTCAAATTCAAACTGACTTTCGGTCTGCATCCGCTTCCTCTTTTATACAGAAATGCTTGGCTTATGGAAGGTTCTTGAACTTGCTAGAAACAATATCGAGTAGGCAATGTAGTACAATATAGGGTAGGCAGTGTAGTAGATGTAGAGATTTAGTAGATGTACCGAACAGGTATATGGCGTTTAAATCAAGGGATGGAAACATCCAGCACCCTTTAATTATTTGTGTAACACGTTACAATACTTTAACACAATTTTTAATACATTTTAAAAGAACAATTTTTATAAAATGTGACGTCAAAGTTACTTATAGGCATTGCTTAAATTGTCACAATCTGACCACGGCGTTGGTATTGTCTAAGATGTGCAACATCTCTAGCAACATTCCTTCAGAGTAATGTTGTTCCGTTTGAAGAATTTTGCCATTCTCTAAATCCGACATACCTATGCTTCTCTTCCATGCAATGACGAGTTAACGCCGTTTTAATGGAAGCTCCGCTATTCAAATCAGACCTATGACCAGAGATGCGATTCTTCAATTTTTGTTTCGAGGTTCCTATGTAAACGAACGAACATGCTGCCTCCTTCCCTCCTAAGCAATTGATCTTATAGACCACATCTGCTTTCTCCAAAGTGTCCTTCTACCTTTGATGTTGGTGAAAAGTTTATTTCTCAAAGGAAACGCAGACTTGAAAGCTAATTTTGCCTTAGTGTTGTCTTTTATTGGTGCTGTAATAATGCGTTTTGAGAGGTGAGGTGTGTATTAATCACTCTTATATACGCACACTTGTTGGGGATCCTCATTTTTGTTGACAATTTTCTTTAAGTGGTGGTTTTTGATGAGCTTATCGACAATCGGCGAGGGAAGGAAATAATGAACAGTGATTCATGAATGATTTTTATATTTTTATCATAAAAAGAATTGTCGCTTATGTCAAGAACTCGGTTGACAAAATTTTTTGCCGTATTGACTATAACTTGTTTGGGCTGTTTTGAGTGAAAGTTAATCAGGCGTCCGGAAGCAGTAGTTTTTTTGTACCAATCAAATATTAGTTTTTCGTTTTGCCTTAAAACTTTTACGTTGAGATATGGAGGTTCACCATTCACTTCCACTTCCACCGTAAACTTAATTTGTCCCTGCTGATAAAGGTAATGTCACAGTAGCTATATACAAGACAGATTACATAAACAAAATGCAAAATCACATGGCAGACAGAAACGTTTATAGAGTTCTGAGAAATAATCCAACAACAACGTTGAAAAATCGAAACAATGCTTTTGTAAAGTACTTGTTAAAACAAGGTGATATTTCTGAATATGAAAAGAAGCGAATGACAACTTATACCGCAAATAGTCCAAAAATCTATGAAGATGTTCACATTGGACGTACTCACCCGACGCATTTTGACGTCTATATGTTTCGTCCCATTCTCACTTCGTTGTTAGAAAGAGACATGGTTTTGCGTCCACATTTTTAGATTTTTTTAAAATTCTCATGGATGCATTTTAACATTCGCTATTCTGACATTGGTTATTTATTATTTTTTCGCTTTTTGCACCCATATTTTGAAAGTTTTCACAAAATTCGGTCACTTTTGATTGGAAATTTCAATTTAACATGAGAATATGAAGAAAATTGTAAACATCTAGGCTCATTTCAAATATTTTGTTTTTTTTTTTTTTTTGTTTCGTGTGGTTTTGTGCATCCATTGTGATCACACTATTTGCGTCTGAACACGGCGGACTGGACGTACCCAAGATTCATAAGGAAAATACTCCAATGCGGCCTATATGTGCTTCGAGCTGTAAAAAAATTTTCAAAATGTGACACAAAATTCGAAATTTAATGTCAAGAATTCCAAAGATTTTATTGACAAAGTGCCATCGATACAATTCGAAAAGGGAGATATTTTGGCTTCATTTGATTTTGGATGTTATAAGCCACGTATCGACTATGCGTGGCTGCCGCACGAGCCATGTTCGACCGCGGCAAATCAAAAGTTTGGTTCGCGAGCCATTTTTTGAGAATTTTGTGTTACAGCGCGGCTGCCGCGCGAGGCACATGATCCAATGCTTGCGAGACAAAATTATTTATTATTTTTTTGTTATTCTACTTTGCTTTGGGAACCAAACGAACACAGAATATCAATTTATAAACTAATATTAACGAGAACAGACTTTTTTTTGTTTTCAACAGTCTCTGCTCTGTTTTCTTAACCACGAACATAGAAAAGCATTCAACACCGTCCCAATTGCTCGCGAGCCAAACGCTTGCCGCGCACAAAAGTCAATCGAAATTGGCTCGCAGCTAATCATGTTCGTGCGCGACTATGTTCGAGCTGCCGCGTGCGGCAACCAGGTATCCATTATGCGCGGCTGCCGCGCGAGCCAATGTTCGAAGGTTTGCCGCGCGTAGTCGATACGCGGCTATACAGGTTGATTGGTATAAGGTGCACCAAAAAGCTTGAGCGTGTAGGTGGAGTTAAGACAAGAAAAAAATCGTATGGGAGGGGGGGTCTATTTCCCCCCGTTTAGGCGGGAGGGGCAGTTTTTTAAAACATTGACTTAAATCAGAAAAAAAATTATTCAAAATCAACGGTGAATGATACAAAGCCTTGTTATATTTTTTTGGAAAGCCAGAAAACTACTCTTTTATTTAATTTTTAAATTAAGTTGTTTAAGTAAACAGTTTTCAAAAAATTAATTTTCAAACTCAAAATTTAAAAAAAAAAACTAAAAAAAAAATTTTTAAACTTATTTTTACATAAAATTTTGAAAAAAAATCTAAAAATGTGGACGCAAAACCATGTCTCTTTCTAACAACGAAGTGAGAATGGGACGAAACATATAGACGTCAAAATGCGTCGGGTGAGTACGTCCAATGTGAACATCGTCATAGATTTTGGACTATTTGCGGTATAAGTTGTCATTCGCTTCTTTTCATATTCAGAAATATCACCTTGTTTTAACAAGTACTTTACAAAAGCATTGTTTCGATTTTTCAACGTTGTTGTTGGATTATTTCTCGAACTCTATAAACGTTTCTGTCTGCCATGTGATTTTGCATTTTGTTTATGTAATCTGTCTTGTATATAGCTACTGTGACATTACCTTTATCAGCAGGGACAAAATTAAGTTTACGGTGGACGTGGAAGTGAATGGTGAACCTCCATATCTCAACGTAAAAGTTTTAAGGCAAAACGAAAAACTAATATTTGATTGGTACAAAAAAACTACTGCTTCCGGACGCCTGATTAACTTTCACTCAAAACAGCCCAAACAAGTTATAGTCAATACGGCAAAAAATTTTGTCAACCGAGTTCTTGACATAAGCGACAATTCTTTTTATGATAAAAATATAAAAATCATTCATGAAACACTGTTCATTATTTCCTTCGCTCGCCGATTGTCGATAAGCTCATCAAAAACCACCACTTAAAGAAAATTGTCAACAAAAATGAGGATCCCCAACAGGTGTGCGTATATAAGAGTGATTAATACACACCTCACCTCTCAAAACGCATTATTACAGCACCAATAAAAGACAACACTAAGGCAAAATTAGCTTTCAAGTCTGCGTTTCATTTGAGAAATAAACTTTTCACCTACATCAAAGGTAGAAGGACACTTTGGAGAAAGCAGATGTGGTCTATAAGATCAATTGCTTAGGAGGGAAGGAGGCAGCATGTTCGTTCGTTTACATAGGAACCTCGAAACAAAAATTGAAGAATCGCATCTCTGGTCATAGGTCTGATTTGAATAGCGAAGCGTTAACTCATCATTGCATGGAAGAGAAGCATATGCCGGATTTAGAGAAATTCGAAATTCTTCAAACGGAACAACATTACTCTGAAGGAATGTTGCTAGAGATGTTGCCCATCTTAGACAATACCAACGCCGGCAACCGTAGATTGTGACAATTTAAGCAATGCCTTTAGCCAACTTATAAAAAGGCCAGCAACAAAAAGTAGGATTAAAAATAGGTGATTCTGCAGTGCTGTGTAATGGGACATTCTAACTGTCGTTACTAGTTTTCTTTTAAATAAAGATTAGTTTTTATTGTTTATTTTAGTTACTGTGAAATTAATGTTTTACCATCTTGAACTTGCTTGAGATTTCTTGTAAGTAACTTTGATGTCACATTTTATAAAAATGGTTCTTTTAAAAATGTATTAAAAATTGTGTATTAATGTATATATGTATTATTCTGTTTCTTTTGTTATAAATTAATAAAGCCGAAACGTTGCAAACATCTTTTTATTATTATCGACCTGTAGCCCACAAAAAACAATTATATATCTTTTACGATGCAAGTCACTAAAATTTCGATTTAACAAGGGAAACATACACAGAAGAAGCTGCTGGTTCTCTTCAGAGAATAATTTATAGCCAACTGGAGTATTCTCTTCAACAAAGGAACTATTTTAGAGATGAATGCAAGATAGAGTAATGATGTTTCGATTGAGAGGGGAACTACTGAGCCTTAATTACATACCACACAGAGAAGACCTACTTATTATATGCGGCATTTATAATTTGCAAGACATCCGGATCGGAATAACCCGAGAAGACCTAATAATATAAATTATTCTAGTTATTTCAATCAAATATTTTATTAATTGTGTCAACATAATATTAAGATCATAAGATATTTTTGATAACCTAGTGTTAAGCAAGTTGTATATGTGTTCAAAATACTTAATCGTTAAAATCGTTAAATCGGCAACATGTAATTTTTTTTACAATTTTGAATCGAAAGAAATTTGGTTTGAATCATAACATAATTTGTTTTATTTGAAAGCCAATTGGATCAGAATTAATTACGTATATAAACAAACCAAATATTTGTTTTTCTTTTTTTTAATCACTTTAGAAACCAGGGTCCCAATCGGTTTTTTGATTTTCCATGTGAGTCGTGTAGCACATAATTATATCACCTGGTTGAGGTACTATCTTAATATCCTTCATACGTATACCACACTCCACGTCTTTTTTTATTGTATCAACTTCGTTCTTCAAATGTCTTATTGATTCTACTTGGCCTGTTTCAAACAAAATTCAGGTTAGATTTTTTTAGAGAAAAAAATATTCTTAGATAATATATTTACCATCAAAAATGACGTCATTATTTCTAATGAGACGAAATTTACAAGTCTTTTTGAGAGCTCCTTTTGTGCAGCGACACCCAGCTACAGGGACCTCTTTTTTACCATCTGTGATAGAAAACTGCTGCAAAACAGTAGCTTCACCCACTATGTCTTCTACTTCGACTGGAGCAAGTTTTGAGCTAATAACATCTTTTAAATCATTTATCAAGTGATAAATAACGTCAAAGTTTCGAATTATAACTTCTTTTGACTCTTTCAAGATAGAGTTCAATGAAAAAGCATATATTATAGCATTGAAAGCTTTAGCTAGCTCTATGTCTCCGTCAGTGATATTTCCTACACCATAGTGAATAATATCTAATCGGCAGCGATCATTTTCTGTATAGGTATCTAATACATCTAATATTGCTTCTACAGAGCCATGCACGTCTCCTTTAAGAACTATGTTGACACGTGGAATCAAACTATCGGGCTCAGATTCTTTTGTCCGTTGCCCATGACGCAGTCTGAACCTTCCTGCCATGCGCCTTGCATCACGTTCATTCCTATATTTGTCCAAATGTTCTTCCTCCTTCTTATGAATTTCCACTAAGTCTTCAATCGCTTTTCCTTTTTGAATTTCTGTCTCACGCCAACGTATAACTGAGTGAGCTTTTTTCTGAAAATGAACAAGTCCGAGAATATTAATTTGTTTAAAACTTGATATGCTTAAGGGCTAGTATATCTAGTAGTCACTATAGTATATGGTCATTTCGACTATTATTCCATTAGAAGATAGTTAGTGACATTTCTCTACTACCTATGTATTTAGTTTTGAAATTATTTAAATACATAATTGTAGTCAACTATGGCCTATGGGACATAAGACAATTAAAAATGATGTATCATTAAAAAAGTACACATAAATCAAATCAGAAACTGACTCCTTTCAATAAAGAAAAAAATCACAGTTTAGGAAAAGTACAATAAACAAAAGTACAGTAAGCAAAACAAATAGAATCAAACACATGTAAGTAAACCAATGAAAGCGCGTACACCGCTTTAACCAGCATCCTCTGATGCCGGCTTGTAATTACCGGTCAAACTACGAATCCGAGTTAGTTTGAATTTTCTGACAGTTGACAGTTTGCCGGTTATTTTATTCGATAAAACTTCAAAATAAACAAAAGGATTATGAAAACTTTATTTGTTGTAGATATAATACGCAAAAACTATAAAATAAAAAATATAATAATACAAAAACTTAAACAAATGTTGACTTTTGTGCTTAGAAATCAAGACTGTTATCATCCGAGTGAATGGAGACGAACGTCCGAGGTAGTCGAATCAGTTGTTTGGGACCGCCTACGACTGGGTTGTACGCGAACCTTTAAGTTTCTTGAATGAAGACCTATTCACTGCTTCATGAAAGTAAAGTCCACTCAAGTATAGTTGCGCGGCATTTTCCGGGTTCATTAGAGCTAAAGAATTGCGCATTGTTGTTTTTTTTTAGTCTTAATTAAAACTCGTTGGACTATGACGTTTGTTCCAGATTTGTAGCTAATGTCTAATAATCCAAAAAGCTAAACACAAGTCCAGAAAGCGCAGTGGTCAATAAGCCGATTGAGACCCTGGGTGATTCGGTGGATTATTTGCCGAACAGACTCAAGGTTTATGTAAAGGCTAAACGTATTTTTAATATTTTTCTTAAAATATGTTTAGTTCATTGTTAATAATTGAAATATTAAAAAAAAGAACGCGTTTTGTACTTCTTCTTTTCCTTTACCAACGATGAATGAATCCGGGGACGATGATATGATTGCGAATGGGACCAAAACTTTCCAACTTCAACTACTGATCTTCTTGTGAGGTTCGTCGGATTGACCTCAGAAAATGTCTAAGTTTTTTCAGTTTTGGGTCACAGAGTTATCACGCCACTTCATTCACTCTACGCTTACGCTATTATTGATCATAAATTCTAGATATTTAACCTTTTTGCACTTAGGAAGCACTGTTTTGTTCAAATAAATGTCCAGAACATGCCTAGGTGGATGGGCGGCATAAATATTCTGTCTCTTTTGGCGCTGATGCGATACCCTTTTGCCTCCAAAACGTCCGCCGTTGCAGGGATGAATCATCTGCTCTCATGATAGTTCAATCGTCAGCAAAGAACAACTGAGTCACTTTCGAGTCTCTCGCCTTATCTTTAAGAAGATATTCAAGGACTGTGATAAAGAGTAAAGGACTCAAGACTTGGATTGGAAAATTTTCGGTTTCTCCTGCAGTACATCTAACTTTCGAAGGTTTTTTCAAAATCAACAAGTACATTATGTAAATTATGTAAATCATATGATGTAAATGATTTGTACATTCTGGATTGCATATTGGTTGATTTGCCCGAAACAAATTCGCACTTGTCTTAAGATAGCCAAATTAAATTTCGCAAGTTGCCATATCGAATACCCGTTCAAGGATGATTTCCAATGTCACGTTGGCGTTAGAGCCGGGTACGACATTTAGCCAGCATCACGGACGAGTTGAGATGACAGAAGAACTCAATTAAAATAGTATATTAACGTCATTTTTCCAAAAACAGTATTCAAAAGTTGTTTTATCAATTCGATATTAATATCATGTGTTTTTTCTCATTATAAAAACAATATTGAATTTTTTGGTATGTATCAAATTTATTACTTAGCTAGCGAACCCGACGACTTCGTACCGCTTACACAGTCAACGAATTTCGTGTAAGCTTTTAGTTACCCTCAATTAAGTTCTTTATTCACGTAATAAAATTAATACAAACAATTTGTAACATTAGAAAAGTTTATTAGGAATATTGAAAATAAATATTAAAGAAAAATAAAAAAAAATCAAGGGTTTCAATTCAATTGCGTGTCATTGAGAACTTCCTCACTTTTGAAGTTTCCTTTTAGTATTGTCGCGTGAATCACATCTTTGTTCAATTGTCGATCATAGATTCATATTCACATTCACGTTCCAATTCTGGGATCTTGTTTTACGCGCGCTAAAGTAGAAATATTTCTACTTTTGCCTCGCGCTCGCTTGCGTTAAGTTTTTGTGTATTTACTAGTGGATACCAAATCGTAACGTTAACGCTCAACGCGTCATTGTAAACACAATACATGAATTCCTATAGCTGATAATGTATTTCCCCCCACCAGAGACGAATGGAAAAATGATACGGTGACAAGGGTTTATGATCCCACAATTTTCACTGACGGCTCAAAAATGGCTGATGGAGTTGGGGCAGGTATTTTCTAGGAAATACTCAATATCAATCAGTTTTTCCGTCTGCCCAATGCTTCCAGCGTTTTTCAAGCTGAGCTACTCGCCATTAAGGAAGCCTGTAGGGTACTTTTAGAATGGAACCAGAGACGAATGGAAAAATGATACTGTGACAAGGGTTTATGTGTTGGAGAAACAAACGTGTTCTGAATCACTGATAACTGAACGAACCTAACACAATTTCAGATATGTATTTATCTTTTTCTGTCAATCTTTTGTTTTATTACTTTTGTACTTCGATTTGATTTTTAACCGACACGACACAGTATTAATTTTTTCTATCTGATTGTTTCTTTACTTTTAATAAAGCATAAATAAATGTATAACTAAATTGTATTATTTCGAAGTACCTAGTTATTTTTGCGCTAAATCTGCAACATTATGATACCACAATTTTCACTGACGGCTCAAAAATGGCTGATGGAGTTGGGGCAGGTATTTTCTAGGAAATACTTAATATCAATCAGATTTTCCGTCTGCCACATGCTGCCAGCGTTTTTCAAGCTGAGCTCCTCGCCATTAAGGAAGCCTGTAGGGTACTTAAAGAAAAAACAATGGCCCCTATTGCGATTGTCGATTGCTGATCGATAATCGATAACAAGAACGATCGCTAAATTGAGAAATCGGTCGGTCATGATCGATACTTGTCGATTTTGCGATCGCTTGTTTTCGGAGCCATTTTCTTCATCGTTGCGGTGTTAGATGGTTGTGAAACAGTCGTTGCGAAAAAAATGATTGTTTTTTGATAAAAATAAAAGTGCTGATTAATGAAACAATGCATTTTATAATTTTTTTATATAATTTTTAATTTAGAGCAAGTTCAACAAAAAAGCAGCTGGAAGTTTAGATAAATTTTATGGAAGAAAATAAAGAAATCGCTACAGGAGTTTGTACAAAAAATAGATGATACATGGATTATACAATATGTACACAGAATAGATTATAACATGCATGTTGTATTTCTTTATCTGTGAGCCATCAATGCAACCAATAACACTAAAGAATCCAAACATTTCAAAGAAATACAAAATCTATATGCGGTACACAATTTTATGATGTTGGGAACTGATGAATTTCGTATGGCAGCTCTTACTTTTTCAATAATTTAGGAAAGCAAGTCTCTAAAAGCTGGTTTAGTTAATCGAAAATAATTTTTAAAGCTACGAAAAAAGGTAATTAAAAAGAATCCCAAAGGGATTGGAAGCATCTCTTATGTCGAATTCCTTTGAAATAAAAAGTTGACTTTTTTCGGACTAAAGTCGCTTTTTTTCGGACTAAAGTTGCTTTTTTTCCGAAAATCATGATCCATAGACAAGAAAAAGTTGCTTTTTTTCCCCTCAGATCAACTTTTCTTGAATCTCGATTTGATAGCAAGATTCACACATATTTGCACACATACTTAACAGATTTGATTTCTTCTGTCAGACGAGCCGTTTAATTGTGTAGTTTGGTTTATTTTAATATAGATTTCTCAAATAAAATAATTTTAAAATAATCTATTGGACGTGAGCCTTGTTGTTAATAGTGCAATATGTTAATAAAGTGAACTTAAGTGAATTGTTTAGATCGCGTCTATAAAATATACACCACACAATCACAGAAAAAAAGCAACTTTGTTGTTTCAACATCCATAGGAAGGAAAAAAAGTCAACTTTTCCGATCAAATCTGAAAAAATCTAAGGAATTCGACATTATTTGCCTTCGACTTCTGATAGTTTCTAAAACCAAACTTCTTGTATTTTGCTATTCAGATTCAGAAACACTCAACCATACATTAATTATTGTATCCATTTTTGTTTTTACTTTTCTTATTTTGTACAAAAATATACTATTTTATTAAAAATATTTTCTAAAAAAAAGCAAAAAACAAACTGAAAAAATCACTTCTGTCAAACGTCAAAGTATGAATAATTCACAATCGATACTTTTTCATTCACATTAATTCAAGTATTAGTCGATCAAGTTACATAATACCGATTGTACGATCGATCGACGGTGATGGTCGTTGTTTTGCGATCGCTAATCGACAACCGCAATAGGGGCCAAAACCTTACCTAAATATTCACAATGTAGCCATCTGTAGACAGCCAGGCTGCTATTGAAGCAATAATTAAAAGTTATCAGGTGACCTCAAAATAATGTCGAATTCCTTTGAAATAAAAAGTTGACTTTTTTCGGACTAAAGTCGCTTTTTTTCGGACTAAAGTTGCTTTTTTTCCGAAAATCATGATCCATAGACCAGAAAAAGTTGCTTTTTTTCCCCTCAGATCAACTTTTCTTGAATCTCGATTTGATAGCAAGATTCACACATATTTTCACACATACTTAACAGATTTGATTTCTTCTGTCAGACGAGCAGTTTAATTATGTAGTTTGGTTTATTTTAATATAGATTTCTCAAATAAAATAATTTTAAAATAATCTATTGGACGTGAAACTTGTTGTTAATAGCGCAATATGTTAATAAAGTGAACTTAAGTGAAATGTTTAGATCGCGTCTATAAAATATACACCACACAATTACAGAAAAAAAGCAACTTTGTTTTTTCAACATCCATAGGAAGGAAAAAAAGTCAACTTTTCCGATCAAATCTGAAAAAATCAAAGGAATTCGACATAAGTAAATCAATGTATAGCAGTGTTCAAAGGTTTCAGTGATAGTACAAAAATATTCCTTATATTCCCATCGTTTTTGCTTCGTTTGAGGTTACAAAAATCGAATGTAAACAATCTTTGGTCAACTACTACATACACAATGGAAAATGGAGGGTTATCAATGATACATTGGATTCAAGTTTCCTCGTCTTCGGAGTGAAACCACTCCGAATAAATAACTGAATTTTTTTTTATTTTTTTAAACTTTTCTTATTTTTTAATAATTTATATAATGCAGTTCTTTAGGTACTTTGTATTCAATAATATCAATTAATGTTTATTTTACAATACTTTCTGCCCATTCAAAAGCTTGTGTTTTATAATGCAAGCATCAGCATCGCAAAAAAGCATTGATAGTTGACATTTCTGAATTTAGCAACAAATCTACTACAAATTATCTACTTGAAGATTAGGTAAAGTAAATCAGTTATTATTTCCTGACAATGCAACCATCATAAGTACTTGATTTATGTGTAGAAGATTGGGAGGGAAATGGGTATATCATACGCGCCAAAAATACATAATACTTATACTATTTTCTGATCACCTGAGGGCTATTCCGGAAATTTATTGAACAATGTACAAGAAGTATGCGTTAATTAAGAATTGAGTGACGAAGTTTGATCGAATTAGATGTAAAAATACCATACTGACAAATACAGCATGACCAACTCAACTAGTTATATCAAGTTTAATTAATGAAAAATGCTGAGAACCCAATTCAAATTATTCATACAACTTTCCACTACAATCCCAAACGAGAGGTTGGCCTAAGAACTCCTGAAAAGTAAATGCAACGATACCACCAATCAGTTGCTTTAATGAATGGAACAATCAAGAACAATCCTGTATGTGCCTTGGTTAAGATCATAAAGAAAGAAAAGTAGTAAGCGAAAAGAAGAAGAAGAAATGCAATCAGATGAATATTTTATCTAGCAAAAAAGTTAGAAAAGGCGATATGACCTGGGTACCTACCTCGTTTTCAACTTCCAATATAAGGTCTCCAGAGCGGGAAAGTTCTCTCCAACCAATAATTTCCACGGGAGTTCCTGGTGACGCGTTTTCAATTGGCTAACCGTTGTCATCGAAAGTCCACGAACTTTAGCATGAGCTAGCCCACTAACTAGTATAGAACCTTTTCTCAAAGTACCTCTAGTTTGTGTTTTATAATGTAAGCATCAGCATCGCAAAAAAGCATTGATAGTTGACATTTCTGCATTTAGCAACAAATCTACTACAAATTATCTACTTGAAGATAAGGTAAAGTAAATCAGTTATTATTTCCTGACAATGCAAACATCATAAGTACTTGATTTATGTGTAGAAGATTTGGAGGGAAATGGGTATATCATACGCGCCAAAAATACATAATACTTATACTATTTTCTGATCAACTGAGGGCTATTCCGGAAATTTATTGAACAATGTACAAGAAGTATGCGTTGATTAAGAATTGAGTGACGAAGTTTGATCGAATTAGATGTTAAAATACCATACTGATAAATACAGCATGACCAACTCAACTAGTTATATCATGTTTAATTAATGAAAAATGCTGAGAACCCAATTCAAATTATTCATACAACTTTCCACTACAATCGCAAACGAGAGGTTGGCCTAAGAACTCCTGAAAAATAAATGCAACGATACCACCAATCAGTTGCTTTAATGAATGGAACAATCAAGACCAATCCTGTATGTGCCTTGGTTAAGATCATAAAGAAAGAAAAGTAGTAAACGAAAAGAAGAAGAAGAAATGCAATCAGATGAATATTTTATCTAGCAACAAAGTTAGAAAAGGCGATATGACCTGGTACCTACCTCGTTTTCAACTTCCAATATAAGGTCTCCAGAGCGGGGAAGTTCTCTCCAACCAATAATTTCCACAGGAGTTCCTGGTGACGCGTTTTCAATTGGCTTACCGTTGTCATCGAATAGTCCACGAACTTTAGCATGAGCTAGCCCACTAACTAGTATAGAACCTTTTCTCAAAGTACCTCTAGTTACGATTGCAGTGGAGAGTTTTCTAAAAAAAAAAAATACAATCGATACAAAAAGAAACTCTTTACAAAAATTGTTCGCTTCTTACCCTCGTCGTGCGTCGGTTTTTGATTCTACCACTACTCCTTCAACTAACCCTGAAGGGTCAGCTGTTAGACTCATAAGTGTAGCTTGTGTACATATAGTTTCGGTAAGAAGCTTAAGATTTGTTCCTTTTAACGCAGAAATCGGTACAACTTGAATATCTCCACCATTTTCTTCCAAACATAATCCCATTTGCATAAGATCACGTTTAGTTTTTTCCTTAGGCAGAAATATTTTTTTTTTAATAAATTAGTCTTGTTCGAAAGCTGCGCAAAACAATGAATGTATGCCAATATATACCAGCATTGAGTTTATACACATAGAGAAATCATATGTAAGATTCAAATACTGCTCGTAGGATGTCGTTACTATCGTTTTTGTTTTTTTACTCTTGTAACAATTATTCTTCAGTTAAAAGGCAAGGGAAATAAAGAAAAACAAATACAAATGTATGCGGAAGAATTTTGATCGGTTCAGTTTGAGTAGTTTTCGTTACAGGGGATTAGGGCAATAATAATTACTCGATATGCTTATTTAGCGACATCTACTTCGGTGAAACCATCTTGATTCCTCTATGTGTATAAACTCAATGATACCAGTCATTGAAGCAATTTTCATGTTTGTTTAAAGTTCTTAGTTTCTGAAAGGTTGTGAAACGGAATATAATTACAAATGAAAAAAAATAGGCAAATCGGCTCAAAACTAACAAAATAATTTTTTCTTCGGATACTGCCCTTGGTAGGACTTAATGTAAAATAAAATCTGAACTTAAGTGACCCTTTTTTTAAAATCTGATTTTTAGTAATTCTTTTTGACTGACCCCTTTACGGATAAGTAATTGATTTTTCGAGAGCTTTAAGTCGATAATAATTAAAAGATCTTCTTATAATTAAATCGAGCCGAATTCCGAGAAAAGTCCGAAAATCTTGCAGTTTCCCCCGCGGTGGTCGTTCAAAACTGCAAAATAAAGTACATACTAGAAGGACCATACCGGAAAACATGTAAAAGTCGAAAATGCAAAAAACTAGCAAAACATTATTGGAACACTGCAAGGTCATATAGTACCTCTGTATGTGGGGCGATACTCCCCGTTGGTTATTGGTCATTTCCCCGCGAACTGCAAAATCAAGTACCTACATACTATTGGGACCATACCAAAAAATATGCCAAAGTCAAACTTAATGCTATAGTTTTTCCGACCTCCAATGTATAAATCAACAGGGCTAATTTTAGTCGTATTCGCATCAAAATATCCTAAATGGTGAGTTTTTTTACCACCATCAAGTTAGCACAAGCTTTTCAAAGCTGCAAACTTGGCTTTACACTGTTGTTATCTATCCTAACAACTTCTCAAGAAAATCAGCGATTTGCGATTTTTCGAAACCTAAAGCAATTTTTTGTCTTTATTTATTGTATTTAATGGATTGAATAAAGAAAAGTTTTATTAAAAATGAAATTATATGTTGAAAAGATTCTATAAGAATAAATATTTTCTGAAAAACAGTTTTTGATTTTCTAATAAAAACTTTTAAATATAAATTACAATATTGAAAATACACAAAGTAAAATTAACATACATAATTAAATAATCTTATTACTTCAATATTATTGACTGGCCTAATAAGTCGATATTAATTAAAAGATATTCTCATTACTTGAAAGGTTGCGATGAAATAATAAGATATTTTAATGGGACTTTCGATTTGTAAATACAGATTTCAATAAATAAATTTATATATTTAGTGACAAATGGAATGCGATTTCAAATTGATTTATTTTTGTCGTTGGGTAAATTTAATATCTTGTCTGTGAATCTATAAGCAACATGGCTGTCAAATTTGAATTTTTCAAAAGATCACGAAGAATTAAAAAATCTATTTGACACTTTTACATTTGTTGATAACAAATATTTTTTAAATATTCATCACATGAAAAATAAAAATTAACTAGTTCTCTATCCATTGTACCATAACAATTCTTTCCTATCTTTCTACTCCTTTTAACTAGTGTCGTTCAACACCTGTTGCATTTAAAAGGCAATGCGCCTTACAGACACATAGTTATACTTTTAATATTACAATGGGTATGGGACATTCAAAGAGAATAGGTAAGATATTTCGCAAAGTGAATTAAATAAGCACATCTTCGAATCATAGTCGATTTCATTTTTCGAAACTCTAGTTTTTCGACCACCTCTACAATTTAAGTGATGATAGCTCAGTTGCAAAAACAAACATTTACTCCAAAACAAAAGGCCAGTTTATTTCTAAGCACTCAACAAATGTGCTTCGTCATTTCAGATGAGCAGGAGCATGAAATATAAACACAGTTCTTCAATACAGTGTCAAACAAACTCTCCATGTCTTTTCAGTCGCAAATTATTTCATTGCGACACAACATGATAGATAGAATTCTTTATTCTTATAAATTCAATTCATAGTGTGTACATAATTAAAAAACTATAGTATTTTTATTATAAGAATAGTTAGTGGCAACATTTATTTAAAAAATAGTGGTGATGCCACATTGACTTTATTTTGTGTGGGGTTAACAAAAGTTAAAAAACAAAAAAGTAATTTGTAAGCAAAAGAAATCATTACAATACTTAAAAAGAAAAAGAAAAAAAGGAAGCGAACCCTATGCCATAACAAATCGTTCTTGGTTAAATGTTTGTTAACTAAACAGTTTAACGAAGCAAAGTTTCTACTTCTTGATGGTCTATACTAAGGAGCCATAATTTAATTTCTTTTAAAAAAGTCGTATAATTTCATATTTTACGAATCGCAATAGGAAGCGTATTAAAAACCTTACAGGACAGAATAGAATAGGAGTTTCTGTAACTCGTCGTGCGAAAGTATGGGCTATTAACAATAAAGGTGGAGTTGCTTCTCAAGCTTCGCATGTCTGAAATCGGACTTTGCAAATATCCAGCTCTTTTAAAAAACACTTTTAAGACTTTTAAGGAATAGATTTTAAGATTTTTTTTATTTCTATTCATAGTACTAATATTGTTTGCATATATACATTAAAACTATAAATTATAAATCTCTAAAGCATGGCTATGTGCCATCTGCCTGATTGACAACTTTATACAACAGTTTCAATGTTTACCAATAGGTTTAAAAATTTTCATTTATAATCCTACTTCTATAACCCAGCGCTATTTTACAAAATTGGTATATTACAGGTATATTAATTTCATTTAAATTTTGTATTACTAACTCTTCTGATAGAAAATCACTTCCAAAGATCTGTCTTCTTATTTCTCGCAGTACCGGACATCTTAAACCAACCGACTCCACTACTCATAGCTTTTTTTGGAAGACGCTCATCTGACATATCAAGAACATTACATGTGTAGTCGATTTGTAATTTCATGGTCTTTATGAACAAGGGAGAGATACCAGTTTCCAGCATCACCATGTAATCTGGGGCATTTGATGGTAATCGGAAAATCCTTTTGATTTAAAATCGGATAAGTTTCTCTGCGGTTTCGTATTTTTTACTACCCTAAACCTGCGCTGCATATAACATTGTTGACTCAGCTACCGATTCAATTATTTTGTACTTGCTGCTGTGGGAAAAATGCTTATTGTTGAAGATTTTACTCCAGGCAACATTGATTGTGGTTTTCGCTTTTTGTAATTTTTCCGTCAGATGTCCTTCCATACTGTTATTTTTCTTGATGTAGACCCCCAAATATTTATATTCGTTAACAACTTCAATGTTCTCATTGTCAAATGTCCAACGCTCCCGTCCACTTGCTCTTCCACCCCCTTTCCGGAAAACCATGACCTTAGACTTTTCTAAACTGACAACTAGTTTCCATAATTTACAATATTCACTAAGTTTGTTGATGATCAATTGCAGCGATTCTGGTGAGTATGCAAATAAAACTATGTCATCAGCGAACAAAATAGCTTTGATGAGGATTCCAGCATATTCCACTCCTCCTCGCAACCAATCAGTAATATCATCAATAAAAAGTGAAAATAAGATCGGACTTAACATGCATCCTTGCCTTACCCCAGTTTTCGTTTCAAACCACTGCGAAATGTTTTCTCCATCCCACACAGCTGCTTTGGTTCCTCGATACAAGTTCTGCATATTTAGCAAATTTTCGATCTCAGTTTTTTTACAGCGAAAGTGAGTTTCTCGATACCCCCTTCTGTTATTGGCCATTTTCACGCAAACTATTACACACTAACAGTTTTCTTAGCTCAAGTAAGGCAAATTGAATTTGCTACAAGCTGGTACCATTGTAAATGGGTTCAGAACAGTTCTTCTGTAGGATATTAGACTGCAAACATTGTTAAAGCATAAAACAGATTTCTTTGTTAAAAACTGCATATTTTCGAACGGTTGTATCTCGGTACCTATTTTACCTAGAGAGCTCAAATTGTAACAAATTGAATGTAGTTCAAGATGGCTGAAGTAACCATTCCTCAAGGACGTATAGTTGAGGAATTATAAGCTGGATTTCTAAAAAAAATCTGAAAATCTTCCAGTTTTACCCTTTTAGTTAGGGGCGTACGTTCGGAACTGCAAAACCACGTACATCATACTAGGACCAAACCAAACCATCCCAAATTCAAACTTAATGGTATATTTTTTGCTACCTCCAATGTATAAATTAACTGGACTATTTGCTTTATTGTGTTTGTTGTTTGTTTTATGTTTTCATTGAAAATGACATGTTTAAATAAACATGCCAGCATTTATAAGCCATTTCCAATCAGAGTTTGTCCTTTACTGAAAAACTGATTTGTGAGTTAACACGAGATTAATATATTCTCGGGATTAAATAAATAGCTCTGATCTTAAGTCAGTTTTAACCCAATACTGAAAAACTGGGCCTTAGAGGATTTTTCACTTTCTCCAGGATACCCCTGATGTATTTGACATTTGGCGTAATAGTCCGACACACTACTAAGCCAAGGGGCACTACTGAGAAACTAAAACTGTTTACAAAACCGCGTAGTTGAATTTAATAGCACTTCGCGATTTTATTATAGCTTGTTAGTCTTGGGCAACAAACGTTTTAAGCAATAGTTCCTTTGTTCTTTTTTCCCACTCTGGAGCTTATTAGCTAAGAACTGTTAATAATAATAATACGTAATAATAATATTTTAAATATGTTTTTGTAAGGCACACCGTCTTTGCAACAGGTTTTGCCAACTCTAGTTGTAAGGAATAGAATGATAGGAAAGTATTGTTTTAGTACAATGGATTGAAAATTAGTTGGTATAATGAAAAGAAAAAATGTTATGTTAACAATGCGAGTATTGAACCCGCAACAACTAGCGTAACAACCTAGCACTCATCCATTGTACTATTATAAAATACAAAGATGGAAAAAGAGTTATAAAAAAAATTATTTTTTTCCTTGGGCCGATTTTTAGAAAGAAAAGACATTTAAAGTTTACTAAGCAAATGAAGAACAGAAAATTATGTTTGAAAATATGTACATCATGCATTACAGTTAAGACTCAATTTTGTTGATAAACTTACAATGTCAGCTTCAGGTTTATCGATTTTATTAACAGCTATGATAATTGGTACTGAAACAGTTAAAACGAAAATTAGGTACTTTATATGTTTATATGGCATCGTAAAATAATTACAAATAGAAGTGACTTAAAAATGGATAATTTAACACAGCTTGTTCGCTTAGATCGTTAAGCAATAGATTATTTGTCGAAAGATTTATAGCTCAGTAAAATTATAGTTTTACTTTGAAAAAATTCCGGCAAAGCTTGATTTTGATGGAGACCTTTGCCTTGAGCAGATACTCAAAAGTACCCGATGTATTGGGCCGTTTTGCATAAAAAAAGATATGCAAAATACTTGCAAAATTTGAAGCAAATCCTTCTGTTTTTTTTTTATAATAACTTCGAGCAAAACCTCGTACTTTTGAAGTAGAAGCATATCCTTCTACTCATATAAAAGTAAATGGGTATTCATAAACTTGACCATTTACTTCAAACAAAAAGCATATCCTTCAAAATTTCTGACTCATCACTGAAGTAAAGGGTTGTATTATCCGATTTTAACCGCGATGGTAGACGTTGACGTGCATGTGAAGGATCGGTAAACAATACAAGACCCACTCATCTCCAATTGGTCATGATTCCAAAGATTTGTGCTATTTCGAAGGGACAAATAGACTCGCGGAAAGTTTTATAGGAACGAATGAATAAAAACGTGGAGGTACCTCGTCATTTGTCCATAGAATTAAGGTATGTATGCGATACTAAATCAGCGGTACTAGTTATTAGAAAAGTATAGGTGAAGAACAGAGTAAGAATAAAATTCTGACCGCTATTTGTGCTATAATATTTGACCCGATTTGTATGAAAATGGATCGGTATATTAACCGAAGTGATACCTACTCTGAATTTTAACCGCGATGGTAGACGTTGACGTGCATGTGAAGGATCGGTAAACAATACAAGACCCACTCATCTACAATTGGTCATGATTCTAAAGATTTGTGCTATTTCGAAGGGACAAATAGACTCGCGGAAAGTTTTATAGGAACGAATGAATAAAAACGTGGAGGTACCTCATCATTTGTCCATAGAATTAAAGTATGTATGCGATACTAAATCAGCGGTACTAGTTATTAGAAAAGTATAGGTGAAGAACAGAGTAAGAATAAAATTCTGACCGCTATTAGTGCTATAATATTTGACCCGATTTGTATGAAAATGGATCGGTATATTAACCGAAGTGATACCTACTCTGAATTTTAACCGCGATGGTAGACGTTGACGTGCATGTGAAGGATCGGTAAACAATACAAGACCCACTCATCTACAATTGGTCATGATTCTAAAGATTTGTGCTATTTCGAAGGGACAAATAGACTCTCGGAAAGTTTTATAGGAACGAATGAATAAAAACGTGGAGGTACCTCGTCATTTGTCCATAGAATTAAGGTATGTATGCGATGCTAAATCAGCGGTACTAGTTATTAGAAAAGTATAGGTGAAGAACAGAGTAAGAATAAGATTCTGACCGCTATTAGTGCTATAATATTTGACCCGATTTGTATGAAAATGGATCGGTACATTAACCGAAAAGTGATACCTACTCTGAATGTTCCAGCTTCTTGTGATGCCAAAAAAAATTCAATTCAATTCAATTCAATTTTTTCAATTTTACTTAAGATAAAATTCAAAAATTTTGTGATAAGGATACCCCCATCATGCATGACTAAATTTAAAAATTCTACTTCTGCTGCGGGAAAAATATTTCAAGCTTTTGAAAATCTTTGATGTGGTCGTTCAGACCACTGAAATGTGACTCCTGAGTAGTGCATAAGGGAAGAGAAGGAAGCTGGCAAAACATATAATTCTGTGGTCTGGCAAGTCTATCATTTACTTTCGCTTGGAGGATATCCTCGCAAGTATAAGGTAATCATTATGAATACCAAAAGAAGGAAATGCTTATAATTCAACCTTTTACTCAAAACCATTACCTTATACTTCTACATTATACTTGTGGGGATATCCTTCGTTTTTATGAATACGGCCCATTGGCCAGAGCTAATTTTTTTGAAAGGTGTCAGAATTCAGTGTTTTGCAAATCTCTCGGAAACTGTGACCTTTTTCAATATAATGTTCAGTAAAAAGTAAAATTTAAGCTTGTAGGATTTTCTGCAAAAAAAAACACTTTTCATTGCACCATCAACCAATTTCGATGAAAAAGAGTTAATTTGTTACAAAGTCAGTTTTCTCTAGTATTTGGCTCTTTTTGTTTTATATTTTTGTCGGTATCAGATTAAGCTTAAAAAAAATTCAAAACTGGTTTCCACGAACTTTCTCTCGTAGCAAAACTTTAAACTTAGGCAAATTCTTATATTATATTATGTTCTGTATAAATACATATTTATTTCTTATGATATATGCATAAAATTAATTATTTTATACACATTAAACTAATATGATTTCTATTTTCATGCTAACCATTTCTATCTCTTTTGATTCTGCAACATACAAAACTCATACAGCATATTGATATATAGTATTACTTTTTTGAACACAAATGCTGCAACACTCATGCAAATGCAATGCAGTTCGTTTACAATTGTGAACGCAAACATTTCAGGACTACAGCATATTTACATTTATGAATTTAATTCAGCTGAAGCCAAATTACGATAAACATACATATGTCAAGAACAATAAAGAATTTTTTTTGTGAAACATGCTAATAATTGTTCGTATCAAAAAGCGTATAAATTATTTATCAAATTCTGGACGTTCAAAAAATTTGTCTTAAAAAGCATGCAAAAACATTTGAATGATATTATAACAAACCTTTAGCATCCTCCGCTAACTTTATAACTTCTCTTGTTTGTGCCATAACACTGTCTTCCGCAGCAACAACAAGGACAATTATATCGGTTATGTTTGCACCACGTGCTCTCATTGCACTAAAAGCAGCATGGCCGGGTGTATCAAGGAATGTGACTTTTTCTCCCGAATCTAAGGCTATAGTAAACGCTCCGATATGCTGTGTAATTCCTCCAGCTTCTCCAGCGGCTACACTTGCACCTCGAAGAGAGTCTAGCAAAGTTGTTTTCCCATGATCAACATGCCCCATTACAGTCACCACTGGCGGTCGAGGTTTCAAATTTTCGGGGGGTGCGGGTGGTTGAGGTATAATGTCACGTTCTTTCGTTTCGTTTGCCATTTCTCTCTGAGGCGCTGCGACTATTCGCGACTTCATACCACATTTTCTTACTATCTCCTGAATTATTTTGAGATCTTCAAGCCTGAATTGAGGTTCTATATTATCAGCTCCGTCTACGTAAAGCATAACTTCTTGTACATCATCTGTGGGATAAAACTATATTTATTATAAAAAAAAAATACATGTAAAAAAGGACAGAAAACCCATACAAACCAAACTCGTCAATTAATGTTACTTGTCAGAATCAAGAGTTGAAAAAAAAATTAAAAAGATCCCATTGCTTCGTTAGTTTTTTGCATGTTTGCATTTTACATGTTGTCTGGTATTTACCCAGCAGTAAATACTTGATTTTTCAGTTTTTGACGACCGCCGCTAACTGACACGGTGTCTCCACGATCTTGATTTCACAGAATGCAAGATTCTATTAAAATTGCCTATCGAGACCGCAAATAGTATTCTATGAAAAATTTCTTGCAATTTATTGCTCAGCTCATAGCAAGCTAGAGATAGTATTCTATGAGCTGTCATTTTCATATTGACTTTTCTGTTTTCTTTGTAATTGGACTGAAATAGTATGAAATAGTAACACGGTGTCTCGACGAGCAAGATTTCATAGAAATCTGTCACTTTCCATAGAAAAAAAGATTGCAAGAAGGCTATAAAATGTATGGGGTGGGCATTTGATAGCTTACTATTTCATACTATTTCAGTCCAAATACAAAGAAAACAGAAAAGTCAATATGAAAATGACAGCATTCTATGAAATCTAGATCGTGGAGACACCGTGTAAGGGAAGTAACAATCAGAAAAGATAGATTTTATATGGAAATAAACGAAAACAAAGAATAATACACACCTGGATTTAAGTTTTAAACTACTTTATAATATGGCCGTTAATGTCACTTTTATTTTTCCTCATTATTAATCGTTAATATTTCCCTTGAAAATATAGCCCAGACAAAAAAGAGACTAAAATCGCAAAGCGTGATGTAGTTCTGCATTTTTGATATGTTTTATGTACTAGTTAGAGTAGTCTTAAATCAAATTTACAACTGCAAAGTTTTATGATTTTTTTCACTTTTTGCTTGAAATGATAGTGTACGATACGACATTTAAAGCAAATTTTTGTGGCAAATCAAAACCTCAGAACTGTAAGTTCTATGAGGAACAAGCTTTGGCTCTTCAAATATGGTACATTTTTCTATAGTAGTGCATAGTATACCCCAGTTGATTTATACATTGAGGTTCGCAATAAAAATATAGCTTTAAGTTTGAATTTGGTATAGTCATGCCTATTATCTTTGTCGTTTGTCGTTAAAAAGACACGACAAAGAAAACGAAAGCTGTCGTAAGCGAAAAACGATAACGGTAATAGGCATAGTTATTCATGCTACAGACGATAAGAATAATAGGCATGATTGTACATGCCCCTTACCCTTGTCTTTTATCGCTTACGACGTTTTCTTTGGCATGATTGTTTGGTTAGAGTTTAGAATTATGTACTTGATTTTAAAATTTCGAACGACTGCCGCTAACTCAGGAAGGGGGGGGAAATGCAATATTTTCTTACTTTTCTTTCGGACTTCGACTAATATTTCCTAAACTATGCATAACATTTGTATGGTCACTTCGGCATTTTTTTGAGAACGTTTAATTTGTTACAATTTGAGCCTTTATTGAGCTCTCTAGGTATAATAGACGCCGAGATAAAACCGTTCAAATCCATGTAGGTTTTATCAAAAAGTATTTTTTCATGCTTCAACCATTGTATATAAATTTCTATAGTACAATCATGGAGCAGCGACATCTAAAGAAAATTGTGAACCGCACATTTGGATGTTCCTACATTTACTAAGTGTCTATTTTGTTAACCTAACAATAGTCGTCAACAAATGAAATTAACAATATTTAATGTATTTTATTGGCTCTTAAATCCATATTTCCTTGACAAGAGTCGTAAACAAAACAAAAATCATGTATGCTTACGACTTTTGTTAGGGTAACAGAATAGACACCTAGTAAATGCACGAACCTAAAAATGTGTTATTCACAAGTTTCTTAAGATGGCCAGGCGGTGATTATTCAGCATGAAAATACTATAGAAATGTATATACAATGCTTCAACCATGGTTGCAGCCATATGTAGCAATGAAGAACTATTTCGACCCCACAAAAGAGGGTATCAGCTTATTGCGAATTTAACTTTACATGTAGAATCCTATGGGTGTAATAGTTCTTGAGAAAATGACCAAATACCAATAACACAAAGGAGGGTAGAATTCAAGATTTGATGACTTACTTACTTTACTTTACTTTAGATTATTTTATGACTTTTTTCGAAATGCGGCTCCAAATTCTTAGAAGATTTTTTGTAGTGGTATTTGATTTGTTGCGAATTTTATCAACTTGAAGAAAGTAGCATTTTTTGTCTTAAACGCATATGACATACATAACGTTTATGACATTATTAAAGCAAAGTGGAAAAAATCTTAAAATTTCGCGGTTTTTCGCGCAGAGCGTGGTAAGGATAAGTTTTTCAAAGTTGCAAATTTGGATTAAGTTAAGACTACCCTAATTGGTACACATAACATAAAAAAATGCTATGAACTACATCATACTTTGCGATTTTAATGTCTTCTTCTACTGGACTAGTAAACAAGCAATCAAAATCAAATTTGAGAGCGCTAAAAAAAAAGATTTTAATGACAAGAAAAATAAAATTTCAATTAAAAAAAAAAATAGTTTTTAAATTTGTACATAGCAAAATACACTTAGTGCTGCATACTTTTTTCTTTTTCTTTTAAATTTTTCAAGATACATAAGTAATTACTAATTATTATGATAATCGTATCTTTTTGTTCCGTATTTATGTTTATATGAAGAGGTCTTAGTAACAATTTTTTTTATGAAATAATTATCCCTTTTATTCTTTGATTCATTTGTTGTCAAATCGACGCAAAACTATAACTTTTTAGGCACAACATAAGTATTTTTAAACAATTTCAAAGAACCTGAAGTAATTAAACTTGTAGTTCTTCTAATGCAGACCAAATTTTGTTGTTCTTATAAACATTTTGACATTGTTAAACAAAATTTAAGTTTTAAGTTGATAACATTTAAGTATCGAGTTGGGTTCAAAAGAACAAACAATACTGTTGAAGAAAATCGAAAAATCAAATCACTCGGTATATAAAAAATATCTTACCCAAACTCCGACTCAATGAACTGGCCAATTCTTCCACTGTCATTCGACGCCAAATATCTACAACACCGAATGTCACTATTTTATTTTTAAGTTTTTTTGGTGAGTACTCAATAATTTTTGGGGATTTCTACAAATAAAAATAAATTATTATATGTATGTGTTTGATTCAATTATTTATTCATTGGGGTTGTTAAGAACATAACTTAAGGTTCAGACTGCCTTATTGAGCCAGCGATAAACCAGACATGCTAATCAGTAGTCGTTATGCAGTAAAGTAGAAATGCTATGCTATTACAAATAACCAGCAACAAAAACAGTTGCGGCATTTTTAAACAAAAATATTCTTTCTTATTGTGAGCTCTAAACACTTATGATAACCACATTGGTAGAGGTGCCAATAAGTCAAACTCCAACATAGAAAACCTAAAATCCTTAGGATTGAAAACCGTAAAAAAAATCGGAAGGAAATATATACCCATGTTCTGAATTTCGTTTGAATACAAAATTCTATTTTTTTCTAATGCCCGGTGATCTAAATATCAATTTCAATACGTTTGAATTTTGTGTTGTGATTTTAAATTCGGAAAATTATTAAATTATTTTGACAAAAATCTAATGTTTCTTTCAACGACAATATTTGATAACGGGAAAAATTTAAAGAGTAAAAATTGGCAGCTATTCAAAGACTATGTTATGAATAATCAGTAGGTATTCAATTTCAATCATTTGGCAAGTTTTGTTTGACTGAAAGTGCTTTTTTTAATGACAAAAGTATTTTGACAAGTCTTTTTTGTGCTAACTTGGAAAGATTATGTAACTTAGTTTAAATTTTGAGGATGAGATCATCATGACCAATTCGAACAGATTCCATTTTGTGCAAAAAATTGACAGATCGACAGAATTAAGTATTAGAGGGGCAACATATTGTTGCAAAGTATAATTGAAGGATTTTTTCTGAACGATTAAGTACAGAAATGAATTTATAAAAGAAAACCATACGCTACCAAATACGACAACACAAAACTAATTCCGTCTCAATTTCACAATGTGCAGGCAAAAAACTAAAAAAGAAACATAAAAAAGACAGCCACATGTGAATGGACTGCGCTAAAAACTCCGCACTGACCGCTTTAAAATCTAAAGCTGGAATTCAAATTGCTTCAAAAAACTTCGACTACCTAAAGAGTTACGCGCAGACGTCTTACAAAACATAATCTTTGGACTTATACCGCAAAGAATGATGAAAGTACAGTTTGGAACACTTAAGAAAATACTGAAAAATGTATATTAAAAGCATATTAAAAATCCATTTATCTTCTGGAACGTTTTATGGACCAATGAAAGTTCTTTCGGGTTTCACAAATCAGTTCGAAGTCAACAACCTGTACTTTCATCATTCCTTCCGGTGTAAGTCCAAAAATTATGTTTCTTAAAACGTCTGCTTATTGTTCTTTAGCTAATTTAAGTTTTTTGGAGCAATTTGAATTCTAGTCCAGATTAGAAGAAAAAAAAATATGTAATGCCTGCTAATGAAAAAGAAAGCTAACCACAGAAACACTAAATATAAGATTTTGTATTAAGATTGAAATCCGTAATTATTACATACCAATAGGTAAAGAGAACTGCTTAACCCCATAAGGCCCGTACGAATGCGATGAAAATGGGAACGTCATAGTGATAGAGGATATGGAAAGAACAAATCTGCAGGGGTTTAAACGAAGATGTAAGTCTACACCTCGCCTTGAGGAACTAAAAGTTAAAAAATAAATAAAGAGCTCATTGTTTGTCATTGGACCTGTTTACATAATATCTTGAAAATATAAAATTTATTCAAACTTAATTGCAAATGGTAGTCCAAAGAATTTAGGAAACTGGAAAAAACCGCTGGCTATGTTACTCTGCTTTTCAAAGGTCTGTTTTCTGAGATAGTTAGATCAACTTGGCGAATCTAATAACGAATCCGAGATTGCAACAGAAAGAAAAAGAAAAATCAATTTGTTGTTCTAAATACTAACTCTTTCTTCTGCAGTTTTTCTTCTTTTATAAACGAAATTTGTCGTGTGCAGATAGCCGGTCAGAACGGAACTCGGTAACCAACTACATGGTAAATTGGATTTGGATGTAATATGCTTGACACCGCTGATAATACAAAAAAAAACGTGTGTTTATTAAACATTATTTGTATATTGTATTACAAAGTAATAAATTAATTACTGAAAAGTTTGTAAACGAAATAAGGCCGCGAACATCTTTTTGCTTTTACAAAATCATTTGACCAACGACGACTTTTGACAGATAGAACTGTCAAAAATCTGCATAGAGAAGTATCCGAATACGTCAGAGTCAAATATCGAATAGGGCTTTTTAGGTAACAACGATATATCTCTTTCTCGTTCGCAGAGCAGTGTCAAAATCAGCAGTAAGCGGTTGACAGCTGAACATTATTTTTATCATTGTTGAAAAATTGATTGAAAACAAGAGCGGAAATATTAATGTTATGCGAGAAATTGTTAATAGTGTATTATTAAACCTTTTAGTCACCTAAATCTCAAATTTCACAGGAAAAAAAGAGATTATTTACAAAATTCTTTTACAAGATTTTGAGTTTGACAGTTTGAAAAAAGCGCGATACATAATTTCAATTTGTCATCCGCGTAGTGTGAGCTGTCATTTATTTTTTGACAATATGGTAAAATTCCCTATCAAGAAAAAAATTGACAGCTCAATTATTTGATGGAAAGCAATCGCATTTTGTACTGGCGGAGTACAATTTCGCACTTCAATCCCGTATTAATTGTTTAGTAGCAAAAACTAATAAGAAATTCTAGTCCAAGATAATTTCTCTTTATGTTTTGTGGAAGACCGATCTCTTTTCCTTGCAAAAATCACAACTTTTGGTTTGTTTTCCAACAAAAGATTTCGTTTGATGTTTTCTGATGCCTTTGAATGAGAGAGAAAGTAAATATATATATTTCTATATAGCCGTTTGCCTAAGAACTCTATTTTGGTAGGGCTTTTAAGGTAACAACGATATCTCTTTCTCGTTCGCGGAGCCAGTGTCAAATTCAGCAGTACGCGGATGACAACTGAATTTTTTTTATCGTTGACCCTGATTACCCAGTTTTAAATATTTATTATATCTTAAAATGGCATTTTTCAATTTCGTCAACCACTTTCACTTTTAAAAGAGCCAATAAACTAAAGTTCATTTTTGTTCCAAATAAATTTTAAAGGCGTCTTAACAATGCAAGACAAATAGAACATTGACATTTTTCGATTGATGTGCTCTCTTCTCGCTTGCTCTAATGAAAGAAATTGTGAATAAAAACCCAGGGCTGGGATCAAGTTTCCTCGTCTTCACCTCCTCCTAATGTTGGAGGCTTTTAACGATTCCGTCAAACCAAGAAAATATTGCAACGGTATTAATCACCCCTATTAGGGAATCCGACGAATGAGATGCGGAGGGAGTATTACTCACTTTCGGTAGATTTGCTATTAGCGAATCCGCAAACCATACGCGGGAATAAATATCGGTAACGTAGTTCGTAAAATTGGTATTACTGAAAACGAAGGGCATCCGCAACTCATTCGCACTCCATACAAATTTTGACATATCAAATCCGCAGCAAAATCCTCGCGAATGCTAGTCTTTTTCATTCAAGTGGCTGACAAAAAAAGTTTAAAATGGAAAGTGCAAAAAAGTAAGTTCAAATTTATACAAAAATATATGTAAATAGCTTATTTTGTTTGTGTTTTTGTTTTTAGAAAAAGAACAACTAATCGCGACCAATTTCGAGAAATGGTGGAGCTAATGAAGGAGCAACCCGACATTGCGAAAAACTTTACAAAAAAATCCCCCGAACAACAGCAGCAGTTTTGGGAAAATATGAGGAATGTTCTTAATTCTTTGGGTCCTCCGTTCAAGGAAGTCGCAGAATGGAAAAAGGTAAATAAAAAAAAAAAAATAAGGAACATATCCGACTAGTTTCTCAGTTTGATTTATCTATGTATATCTAGGTTTGGTCGGACTACAAATCGTCAATCAAAAAAAAATTGGCCAACAATAAGAAGTCGATCAATGCAACAGGTGGTGGAGAACACGACGAACAGTTTTTGACGCCGTTAGAGGAAGACGTGGTGCACCTGATCTGCCTCAAAGACAGCATAGAAGGTGTTCCCCGAACTCAAACATTCGGACTTGGCAAAAAACGAAAGTTTGGGGCACCATCTACGTCACATTTCTCTCCACCCACCTGGCTTGCTGAATCGAACTATGTGATCGATGACAATGAGCAACCTTTTCAGATTGAAGTTTTGGACGAGTTAGCCACTGATGCAGTACCTGATGAAAATACACAAAACGTTCCTAACATAGCTGCCACTCCAAGGAGGAAGAACAGAAATATGACGCAGCTGTTGGAAGAACAAATTCATCTCCAAAAGCAGCTTTACGAGAATGTGACAGTTGTTCTTCGAGAAAACCAGGCTCAAACTAAAGAAATCAACATTTCCACTGCGAAAATAAGCACCTCGTTAGAGCGTTTGGAAGAGCACGAGGCCAAACGAAACGGAATTCTCGTAGAGCTTCTCCATGAAACCAAAAGGCACAACAGGAGAATGGAGAAAATTCTGTTGTGCCAAAAAGAAAATGATGCAGTATCTGATAGCAGCTTTTTAGATTAGTTCCTATTGTTCCTTTTTTTTTTATTACTTTGTTATTTTTTATTTCCATTTTTGTTTTTTAGAATGTAACGAGTACAATGAAGTCTGATTTTTATGTTTTTAAGTAGGTGTTATTAACGAAGTATGTACATATATACTAATGTACATAAAAAAACGCAATTAATTTTTTTTTAATTTTTTCAAAATAAGTTTTTTTTTATGTTTTAATACTTATCGGTATAAGTTATGCATTAAATGCATGCAAATAAACAAAATGTACCTGCATATTTAAAAGAAAATGATTTTTATTTTATTTTGAATCAAAAATTAGACAAAATTGAATTTCTTATCTGATGTGCCTCTTGAGAGTACATTTGAATATTTAGTGGATCTTCAATTAGTTCTTCCTCAGTGTCTTCCTCTTCTTGCTCTTGACGGGAATCGGCAACATACTCATCATTCATTTTGAAATTAATTCTTATGTTGTGAAATGCTGCAGCAACATTTATTATTTGCACAGCTTTTTCTGGTGAGTAGTGCAACTGCCGAGCACCCAGGCAGCATCGACACCAATTCTTCCACATACCAAATGTCCGCTCAATCACGTTACGGCCACTGCTGTGACTTTTATTGAATCGACTTTTTTGCGTGTCTACGCCAGCATTTCTAAATGGGGTTATCATCCAAGGTGAGAGCGGGTACCCAGCATCACCTATTAAAATTTATAGTAATTTATTTAAATTACTGTTGTATGAATAATTTTTCACAAAAAAGATTGTCATACCTAGCAATCTGGTGTTTCTGTCACCATTATCATAAACAGACTTAAAATATAAGAAAGCATCACTATTCCCCCATATAAATGAATCATGACTTGAGCCAGGGTATTTGGCATCGATGTAACGGATCCTCTGCATATGATCACATATCTGGAAGAAGAAAAAATTACATAAATAAATGACCCTGATGATATTCTATCATTATCCAACTATCATGGCATTGATACTAAAGAATCCTTTCCGATTTAAGAAAAGGTGCGCATTTTCACCAGCGGGTTTCGAAATTTTTATGTGCGTACCATCAATGCACATGACCACACCCGGAATTTGGCACTTTCTAAAAAAATGCATTCGTGCCTCTCGCTTTTCCTCATCCGTCATGAATATGAATATGAAATTTAGGTACCTAGACGTTGAAAATGATTAATCGGACCATATCTTTTATAATTCCGAACCGATCTGGATAATTGATACCATTCCAGACTCAGCTTTGGACCGTGATTCTTTGTGCATAGTCAGTTTTTTATTTGGTTCAAAAACAAAATGAAACTATATGACGCAAGTTCTAAATGGGACCACATCTGAATACCTACTGAACTTATTTGGGTGGTTGATACCATTCCAGACTCAATAATAATTCTTTCCACTTCTTAACCACTGCAGAACGAAATCGCATATTTTATCATATAAAAATGTCGAACTTTTACTTACAATGCATCAGGAAGGTCCAAATAATTGTTCGCCTTGTATCGAATTTCCATCCTGTTCATCCGTACTGAAGGATGTCTTCCACCAAAGAAAAAACCAATTGAATCCATTTTATTAAATAAATTTTATTAACGAATTTAAAACTTTAATTATTTGTTTAGTTCACCAATCTTTTTAAACAAATATCAAATTGCAATTTATTTGTTTTGTTTACATCTTGTTTGACACTTAAATGTCAACTTTTGACAACTACGATGAAACAGTTTGAAAATGGGAAGGTAGTTCGCGGATCGATAATGCAGCTCATTCATCGGACTCAAAAATTAAATTTTATGCGAATGCGGATCCACTGCGGATCCAACCGACTCCCGGGGAGTGAAATTTTGCGGATTCAGTAATAGGCATGAATATAATTTTGTTGTAAATGTGAACAACAACTGAAAAGAAACTATAAGCAATGATATTTAACAGTAATATTTGTTCTTTTCAACAAAAAAAAAACTACCACAACTTCCACAACTTCGCTTTCCGGCGTAAAACTTCGCTCTCCGGCGTCAAAATGACGAATGGAAACGGGCATATATCAACGAACCGTATAATCACCTTTGTACGTACTTGTCAGAAAAACGAAACACGTCACGTACGAAAAAAGGACTGGTGTAATCAGGGTAATTGAGTGAAACGTCATCCAACTCCCAAATAGGGAATTTTACCATATTGTCAAAAAATAAATGACAGCTCACACTACGCGGATGACAGAATGAAATTATATATAACGCTTTTTTCTAACTGTCAAACTCAAAATCTTGTAAGAGAATTTTGTAAATAATCTCTTTTTTTCTAGTGAAATTTGAGATTTAGGTGACTAAAAGGTTTAATAATACACTATTCACGATTTTCGCGCACAACATTAATCATGCCTATTACTGAATCCGCAAAATTTCACTCCCCGCGAGTCAGTTGGATCCGCAGTGGATCCGCATTCGCATAAAATTCTATTATTGAATCCGATGAATGAGCTGCATTATCGATCCGCGAACTACTTTTCCATTTTTGAAACTGCATTATCGTGGATGTCAAAAGTTGACATTGGGCGCGTTCAAGTGCACACGAGAAAAGCAATCTAAGATACTTTAGTATCGTAAAATATCTAATATCGCAAATTAAACCTTTTTTAATGATTTTAACGACCAATCTTAATCCGTCAGTGTTTCAGCAATCACTGGACTGATTTACAAGGTAAATATGCTGTTGAATAGAGGAAATGTTTCCACGGTTTGGCCAAAAAACGACACCAAAGTTGTACTTCCGGAACTCTAAATATTAGGACAAAAAATAATTATTTGTACCGCAAAATAAGCCATTTTTATTGATTTTAACGACAAATCTTAAACCGATTTTCATGGTTCATTTGCTGTTGGATAGAGGAAATGTCAAACTAGGTCGTAGGGACTATGTTTCTAGGAAGATGTCAATGGTTTGGCTAAAAAATGACACCAAAGTTTCACTTCCTAAAAAAACGCAGATGACGTTTTCGAAAACGTCCATTGTCAATAAAATACTAGAAATACTGCAAAAAAAAACTTTATGCGGTTCGGAGATCCAAAAATTTTTATTTCTGTTTCAAAAAATTCAGATTTGTTAACTATCTGCTTTTTCTTGAATTTTTTTTTCATAAAAATCACTTTCATCCGCACCAATTTTACTGCGTATTTGCTTTTCCAACATTTGTATGGAGTGCGGATGTGGTGCGGATGCCTTTCGTTTTCAGTAATACCAATTTTACGAACAACGTTACCGACATTTATTCCCGCGTATGGCTTGCGGATTCGCTAATAGCAAATCTACCGAAAGTGAGTAAGACTCCCTCCGCAACTCATTCGTCGGATTCCCTAATAAGGCTGAATATTTCCGCTCTTGTTTTCAATCAATTTTTCAACAATGATAAAAAAAAGTTGAGCTGTCATCCGCGTACTGCTAATTTTGACACTGCTCTGCGAACGAGAAAGAGATATATCATTGTTAAAAATATCTCACAAAAAAAATATCTTAAAAAAAAAAAAATTACTGCTCACACTACGCGGATGACAGATTGATCGTGCTTTTTTCAAACTGTCATACTCAAAATCTTGTAAAAGAATTTTGTAAATAATCTCTTTTTTTCCTGTGAAATTTGATATTTATATGACTTAAAGGTTTAATAATACACCATTAACAATTTTCGCGCACAACATTAATATTTCCGCTCTTGTTTTCAATCAATTTAAAAAATTATACATGAACACGTATTCATGTATAGAAAAACGCGTGTAAACATTTTTTTCTGGGGGAGGAGACGGAGGAAATGCTCAATCAGTCAGTTGCGATGATTAATTCTAGTCGTGGTTGACAAACCACAATTTATCAGCCTTCTTTATTTTATAAAAAAAAATACACAAATTTTATAATTTTTCGCGGAATATCTTAAAAAGTTCACTTTAATTAAATAATAATCAGAATCACGGGGAAAAATGATAAAAAAGGAACAAAAATTATCTTCAAAATAATTTGTAAACGCCCGGCCATACTGATACTGAAATGTCAAAACAAAAACATTCACTCAAAAAAAAAGAGATAAATACTCATAATGTCGCACATTTCTATGATGAAATTTAAAAAAATTGCTAGAATATGCGAATTTTTAAATTTTTTTAAGACAGATTTTTGTTTTGCCTACAGTGGCATATGGAGATAGCATAACGATATCTAATAAGGGTTATTAACAGGCGGCTATATTCTCATAATTCCGTAGAGTTGCCTCTTTCACACCACAGACACCACAGTAGTTCTTATGGGTAAAATTCTGTTAGCCTCCAATTCGAAGTAGCCGAATACGTCAGATACCTAGTTTATATGCATGGTTGAAGCGAGCTTGAAATTAGGTTCACCCATTTGTAAACGGGGATGAGTTGGAACGAAATGGAATTCGACTCGATCGCACTCGAGCAGTGGTGTTGAGTTGAAAATTAAAGGAAATACCTGGGTTGAAATGGTGAATACACAATTATTTCTGCATGTGATCAATTGCATATTAACGAATGAATATTTGCTGTTAAAAAGTATGTGCATAACTTGTAAAAGCAATACAAATATTTTTTTCTCGAAAATTCAATCTTTTGGTCTTAATGTCTACAAAGCAACGCAGGTATTCTCCTGTCATTTCAACTTTTTCGCACTTAACTCAACTCCTCAAGCATTCAACTAGTTGGCAAATAATGGGAACACACCGACGAGAGCGACATCTAGCAGTCAAACTGGAAGCAGCTTAGCCAGGACACAACCCGTACAATCAAACCAGAATTTGAATTCATTATAGGGTAAAGGCGCCGCCGTCTGCCATAACATTAAATTAAATTATGAATTAAAACAATTTAAAATATTAAGTTATAATATAGCAGGCCTTTATAATAAGTCAATTTACTCAGATTTTTATGAATTATTAAATATTTATGATTTTGTGTTTCTGTATGAAACATTTGTAGTGGAAGAAAATTATAATTTGTACAGCGAACGTTTTAAAGATTTAAATCATCATTGGATGCAAATTGGAGCAAAAAGATTAAATACGAAAGGAAGACCAAGTGGTGGATGTTACTTTGGATTTAAGAAGTCTATCAAAAATATATGTTGTGAATTCGTTTCAGAGGAAAATGTTACTTTCGTAAAATTGGTTATAAATTCTAATATTTATATTATAATACCTTCATACATCAATTGTAACCATTGGGAGACTGACTTCGGATCACTGATCGATTTCTTAGAACGAAACAACGTGGATAATGTCATGATTATTGGTGACTTAAACGCAAGAATGGGAAATGAAGCAGGCAAGGAAAATATGTATGCAGGCAACATAAGATCATCAAAGGATGTAACTTCAAATGCAAGAGGAAAAAAATTGTTGGAACTATGCGACGCATTTGGACTGTTTATCATGAATGGGGTGAGCCAATCGGACAAAGCAGGCGAATACACTTTTGTAGGGCAGCAAGGTTCTTCAGTAGTGGACTTCTGCCTAGCAAGAGGAGAATGGATGTCACTAATTCATGATTTTGAAGTGCTGAGTGAGCCCTATTCTGATCACATGCCAATAACTGTTGAATTTAATCCGTATGTCGCTCCTGAAGTTAACTCTAGGAAGCTTAAACTCCCCCCAAAACTGAAATGGAAGGATGTCAAAGCAACAGAGTATTGGCAGAATTTAAATCAAAACCTGCAATCGGAAAGAGAGCTATCTATGTGTGACATTGAAAACATTATTAAAGCTTCATACCCAAGTGGCAAACAACCGGATAAGCTCGTAATGAAACGAAAAGAGAAGTGGTTTGATGGTGAGTGCGAAATGGCTCGAAAAAAATCATTTGGATGGCTCAGAGCATTCCGTAAATTTGATAATAATGATTTTAAAAGACTCTATATTGAAGCAAATACCTACTATAAAAAAATATGCAAAGTAAAAAAAGTACAGTTTCATGAAAACGCAGCTTTGAAACTAACGGAATGTAGAAACACGAAAGAGTTTTGGCAGTCGGTAAAAAACTTCAACGGTCGAAGTCTTCAAATCAGCGAAAAAATATCTGTCGTTTTGCTAAAAGAGTACTTCCAAAAACTTTTGAATCCAGCAATAGCAGCACCAATTGCTCTTTATGCAAAACCTTTTTTCATCAATCCTATTCTCGATGCTCCTATTACGTATGAAGAAGTGTATTCGACGGCAAACAGACTGAAAGACGGAAAAGCACCAGGAACGGATAGAATCACTATTGAGTTTGTGAAATATGGAACGGTGGAACTTTTTGAAAAACTTACGGAGTCATTCAATAAAATACTAGAAACAGGGGAGATACCAGATCAGTTTAAGACATCGATCATATTTCCAATTCACAAGAAAGAAGACATAGCCGATCCAAAAAATTATCGAGGAATATCGTTTTTAAATGCCACTTATAAATTATTTGTATCACTTTTAAACAATCGCCTAGACAAATGGATTAATGATAAAAAAAAGCTTAAAGAGTTCCAGGCGGGTTTTCGCAGCGGATATTCCACTTGCGACAATATATTTGTGTTAAGAAGTATTGCGGGAACTTTTCTGGAAAAGAAAAAGAAGTTATATGTGTTCTTCGTTGATTTTAAGGCAGCCTTTGACACTGTTGACAGAAAAGCTCTATTCTACAAGCTATACAACGCTGGAATGACGGCAACATTTGGAAAAGTTTTAGAGAGCCTATATGTTGGGAACAAGGCAGCGGTATGGAACGGGGAGGAACTGTCAAACTGGTTTGATACAACAATGGGGTTAAAACAAGGTTGTCCGCTGAGTCCTTACCTTTTCGCCCTCTTTATAGACGATCTTATTGATTGGCTACCAGGCGGGATAGAATTTGCCGGAGTTTTGATCAAAGCCCTCATGTTTGCGGACGACGTTGTCCTTTTTTCATATTCGCCTGAAACTCTGCAACTTATGATTAATCGTTTAGATTTGTATTGTAAGTTGTGGAACTTAAGTGTTAATTTGGACAAATCTAAAGTGATGATTTTTAAAAAAGGAGCTGGCAGAACATCCAGAAACGAAAAATGGTATTTAAACAACGTACCGATTGAAATTGTGAGGGCCTATAAATATCTTGGTGTTATTATAACAAGTAATCTCAATATGGAAACTCATTTAAAAGAAAAACTTATCAAATCAAAATGCGCATTAAGTTCAACGTGGAAAAGATGCTTTGAAAATAAATTTATTTCGCACAGCGTAAAATATAGAGTATTCATTTCGGTGGCGGAATCAGTGATGATGTATGCTGCTCAACATGAGGTTATGAGGAGTACGAAATGGTAGAAAAATTGTTAAGATTTTATGTCAAAAGATGTTTCCAACTACCCAGAAATACACCAAATTACATGGTAAACATAGAAACCGGATTGTCACCGCTGTTCATTAAAACACTAAAATTTCATATCGACTACCTATTAAAAGTGCTTAACATGCCGGATGACAGATTGCCGAAAACAATAGCTCTGTATACCATTAGGAAAAAAAACCTGTGGTTTGAAAAACTAAAAGAGCTTGCAGACTATTGCCAGCACAATTTTAATCTGAACCTAAGCAACCCAGGAGATATTAAAGAAGCGCTCTACACTCTCGTCGCAAAAGTGGATGACAAATACAGAATTGAATGCATTAGCAAGGCGACTTCTTCTGTACACAGAGTAACATATAGCGTACTGCAACACAATCTTTGTGAAAGAAACTATTTCCGGTCTAACTATAGTCAGAAGCTTATATCAGCTACATTCAAAATGAGAGGAGAGCTAATAAGACTAAACTTTATTCCACATCGTGAAGATCTGCCTGTGATTTGTAGTCTTTGTAACCTAGCAGTGAGAGAAGACGTAATACATTTCATAGGAATATGTCCCATTCTGAAAGAAATACGAAGACATTTTCTTGGGAGTGATGTGAAAACGCAAAGAGAAGTGCTGGAGATTCTTAATTGCGAAGGAGATATTACCCAGTTGTATAACTTTTATAGATATGCAATGTCATATAGATTAAAAATATTAAATGAAGACTTTTGAAAAAAAAAAAAAAAAAAAAACACCTGTATATATTTTACTTTTTTGTTTTTGTGAATTAATTATATATTAAATATTAACTACTTACTGGTAAACTTATGTCAATCAGGCAGACGGCTTTAAGCCATGCTTAAGGATTTTTTGTATATATTACCATTGTAAATTTTACTCTTTTAAATCAGTTAATAAAAATCAAATCAATCAATCAAATCAAATCAAACTAGTTGGCTGAAATACCTGGGTTGGAATTTCGTTTCAAATCAAACTCGATCTTTCGACTCTGCATATAAACTAGGTAAAAGTCAAGTTACGAATCAATAAAAAAATTAACAGCTAAATCCTTTGATAGAAAACAATCGCATTTTGTACTGGCGGAGTACAATCTCGCACTTCAATCCCGTATTAACACTAACACTTCCACTATTTTTAATCGAATTATTATTTAAAACACTTAGGCCGTGTGCGAACAGCGTTAAAATTTTATCCTCTGGCTAATTTTTGACGTTTGAGTTGAGGTGAATAAATTTTTAGCTTTTTGGTGTGTGAACTAGATTAAATAGGATTTTTTAAAACATGCTTTTTTTTAAATTTCCCCACAAGAATTAAAACATTTCCCTTTCTTATTACTTTGCTACGGAGAAATGAATAGGTAAGATTGTTTTGTCAATTTATAAAAAAAGTCTGCAACTCAAACAATCGGTGCGCGTTTAAATTTTTGATATGTTGTATAGGATGTTTGGCTGATGTAAAAATACAATTTCCACAACCTCAACCTCTCCGCCCCTTCGCTATTAGGAAAAACCTGCAAAAAATGGTCACTTTTTTGCTCATTTCGACTATAATTTCTTTCTTTAACATTTCATCGAAAAAAAAAAATAATAACAAAACTTGTAGAAAGCAAAATTTTCTACAAGTGTGATATAGAAAGTTTATTTGTAAGATCTATAATTCATCCAAAATCCAAATGAAGTGGCTCTATTTGTTTTGCGTTAAGTAATTAGTTTTGTTTTTCGATAAAATGTACCAGAAAGAAGTTATAGTCAGAATTAGCCGATTTTGTGCAGTTTTTTCCTGATAGCAAAGGGTGCTGAGGGGGTGTGGTGTGGAAATTGTTTTTTTTTTATCACCAAACATCCTATGCAACATATCAAAAATTTAGAACTACTAGGTTAAATTCTATAAAATTCCCTACAAAAAAAATTAAAAACGCAAATTTGAAATTTCAAAAACCAATTTATTAAAGATTTGCAATTTCATAATTGTGGCTATTCTAAATTGTGTTTTGTTAAATAAATATAATAGAACTACTCTGTAAAATAATTAAAATTATGGGAAGTTTTAACACGGTACAAAACACTGGTTTCGCAGCTGAACTTAAAAAAAAAAACAACAAATTTGTTTCACAATAAATAGAAATTTAAAAAAAGTATTATCGGTTAATTTAACTAACTGTTCGTTCATAACACAGTTTAATTGAGCCGAATTCACAAAAACACAAGGCAGATATTTGACGTCAACATAAAAACAAACGAAAATAAATACAAATGAAATGAATCCAACAAAACACACGTCACACTGGTTTTTGGCAGCTGAACTTCCAAAAGAAAAATAAAAAATCTGTTTCACAGAATAGAATAGTAAAAAATCCGTTAATTATTATTAGTTCGTAAAATATTAGAGTTATATAAAACACATTTCACCAAAACACAAACGAAAAATTCGATAATAGTCGAACAAACAGAAATAAATGCAAATGAAAGCAATGCCACAATCAAAACAAACACATTACGTGTTTCTCTCACTCCTTCATAAGCATAGAAAATTATCCACTGGCTAAAATTTTAGCCTGCTCCAGAGCAGGCTAAATTTTTGAAGTTTATATATAATTTAGCCAATGGATAAAATTTTAACGCTGTTCGCACACGGCCTTAGAAACTATCGGCCTTATCGCCAATATCATGTGAAATTTTTTACCCCGGAACAAATTGTTTACCCGGGAACAACATTTTGCCATCGTCAATCTCCCACGAACTTGTTTTTCCCAAGAAACAAATTCTGCCAACATACAAATGAAAGCAACCATTTTCGAAGTTTTTCGAACGTTTTACCAAAGATAATCAATAAAGGGGACGAAATCCTTTTCCATATATAATTGTGCAGATATAACAATGTTTGACAGTTTAGCTTCTAAAGACACGAAATGAAGTCCAATGTAAAAGCATTTTCTTGTCCTTACTTATACTACTTGGTAAAAACTGTAAATTGTTTTGGTTTGTTGTTTGTAAACAAAGTTTAATAGTGATAGATATTTCAAAATGATAAATAGTATTGGTTTTGTAATAGCAGTGCAAGACTCAGACGAAATCGAAAGACAGACTCAAATATCAATAAGAAGAAACTTGAGAGATAAATCAAATCCTCTAGAACTGCAAGCAACGATGTGAGTATACCTACATATATACACCAAATTCAAATTCCATTTTTTTATCAAATATTTGATTTAAATCCATATAGATTTCATCAGTATTACCGTGTTAATAAGCCGATGTTCAGGTATTTGCTTGATGTTTTGAAAGATTCGTTGCCGGAACAAAAAAAATCTTTCGCTATACCTCCGATTGTAAAACTTAGTGCCTGCTTGCGTTTTTTCGCTGAAGGAGCATACCAAAAAGGTGTAGCAAAAGATTATGAAGTTGGACTAGCGCAGTCTTCATTCTCCGAAGTCCTTTCGGAAGTGCTGGGAATTTTTGAGTCCAAACTTTGTCCAATATGGATAAAATGTCAAATGACTGCTGAACAAAAAAGGAGGACAAAGTTAAAATTTTATGAAAAAAACAACATACCTGGTGTAATCGGATGCATAGATGGAACTCACATTCGAATAATTGCTCCCCGGGAAAATAAGCACTTGCACTACAATAGGAAAGGATACTTTAGCTTAAATGTCCTACTCGTAAGTAACTCAGTTGATTGCTTGGGATATTTCAAATATTCCCTTCCAGGTTTGTGATGATCAAATGATTATTAAATATGTGGACGCCACCCACCCTGGTGCATCTCATGATTCTCTTGTGTGGAACGTGAGTGATCTACGAACATGGATGGAACAACAATACTTGAACGGTGATAGGAATACATGGTTATTGGGTAAGTTTATCTACAATTTCATTGTAAATGTGTTCAACTTATATTTTTAGGAGATGCTGGTTACCCATTAGAACCATGGCTCTTGACTCCTCACAGAACACCAGAAACTGGAACACCTGAAAGCAAGTTTAATGATGCTCACTCAAAAACCCGCAACATTATAGAAAGAACAAATGGTGTTCTTAAGAGCAGGTGGAGATGTTTGCTAGGTGCAAGAGAACTTCATTATACCCCAAAAAAAGCAATACAAATCATAAATGTTTGCTGTGCGATGCATAACGCATGTATTCATTTTAAATCCGAGACAGACATTGAAATTGTACCCGTTGTAGAAGAAGACAGTGAAAACCATTTTGAAACTTCTTTAAGTAGTACAGAGTACATGACTGAGGCCCAACGCATTCGAAGAAATATAGGAAACTCTATTTAATATTTATAACTTTTATTATAAGAAAAAAAAAGTAGGTACAAGTAAAACAAAAAAAAAATAAAAATTCATTTAAAACAAAATAAAGCACTTCAATATTATATACATAAGTTTGACTTAAAATAGGCACTAATATTTTGCAAGCTTAGCTTTTTCTATCTCCAGAAATTGCTTCTTTAGTTCAATTTTTTGTTCAATTTCATAAATCCGGAGTCTTTCCAACTCGGAGTTATGACGAATGGTTTCTTTTAAAAGAAGTTTTTGCTGATCATGAATTCGGTCAATTGATCTGTAAATTTTTTTGACACTAGCCTGGATCTCGACTTGGTGGCTCTTCATTATTTGCACCGCTTCACCAATCTGCTCGCAAAGTTTTTCTTGCAGATGAGTTTCTTTCTCTAGAAACTCCATAGAATTTTTCATACTTGTCCGACCTCTTGTAGCTACTGTTGGGGTGTTGTCTTTTGGACGATTGTCAACGCATGGTGTGGCATTTAAAGTGTTGCATGTGGTGGCCTCTACATAAACCAAGGACTCTAAAGCAGTTTCCAGTTCTGCTTCTGAAATTCCTTCTTGAATCGGCAAAGCAGGAGTGTTTTCTTTATCTTCTTGGGAATCTTGGGATTGCAGCTTTCGTTTTTTGGAACTGAATGGCAATCCAAACGTTAGAGTACCACAATGGCCTTCCACAGATTCGCTCATTCCACAAATACAAATAATTTTGTCTTCTAGGTCGGAAAACTTGTATTCCTTACTAGGGCCTCCACCAGTAGATTTTTTCGACTTCATGTTTTCTGCCACTTTTTTCTTTACATATTTTTTTTTATCACTCCACACCTGAAACAAATTAAATTAAACATGTTTTAGGCAGTATGGAACAAAAATTTTACAAATGTTACCCTTTTCCACTCAAAAACAGATTTTACTGGTGGACCGTTGCTGTTCAGCTCATCTCCAATTGATTTCCAAATTTCTTGAACTTCTTCTTTGCTTTTTTTGGAATACCCAGTGGCAATATCGGGATAAATTTCCATAAAGTTTACCAAGACTTCAATTTGTTTTTTATTTGTTGCGATAGACCTTAAAAAAATTATTTGCGTTTATAAATATTTTAACTTCTTTACGTACAAAAAATAAATGCTTACATTTTTCCGCCAATTTCCCGACAATATACCTGGGGAACAAATCAAGATAAACTGACGATGCATTTCCATAGAAAATATTATTGGCGATAGCAATATTTCCAGGGGAATTTTTTCGAACATTATTCACGATACCGAATTTCCAAAAATGGGAAAAAACTCAGGGGAAATTTTTTTCGCGATACCAAATTTCCACAAATGGGAAAAAACTCAGGGGAAATATTTTTCGCGATAGGGCTGTATGTGTTAATGGTGGATTTACATGTCTCTGCACCTGCAGAACGCAGAAAACTGAAGGGAGAAAGAAGAAACGCAATGGAAAACTTTGCTTGTTTCACAGAGAGGGAAGACGAAAGTACAGAGATCTTCATACATAAATTATGGGTAAAGATTATAGGTAAAGATTAGAAATTATAAATTTACTATAGCAACATCCATAATTTACTAATGCCTATTTAATGTTGCATCATTTTAAATAATTTTTGGGATATTAAGTTTGAAACTTGAATATTTTCGTGAAATAAATACGTAAGAGGAAATAAACCTATTTATGAACTATAAAAATATATTTTCAATCAAATTTTAATTGATAATGTGTAATATAACCACTTTCTGAAAACAAAATGCAAAAAAATATTTCTTACAACTTTGTGGTGCGTACAAGAACTAATGATTTTGACAGCAACTTGTTATAGCAAGTCAAATGATATGGTATCTGTGTACTCTTTTCGTCTTTAGGGTTTAAAATGTACATCTTTTTCATTTTAGTTTTCTGCAGGTGCAGAGACATGTAAATCCAACATAATTGTTTAGTAGCAAAAAATAATAAGAAATTTTAGTCCAAGATAAATTTTCTTTATATTTTGTGGAAGACCGATCTCTTTTCCTTGCAAAAATCACAACTTTTGGTTTGTTTTCCAACAAAGGATTTCGTTTGACGTTTTTTGAGAGTGAAAATAAATATTGATATGCTCACCTTTCGCTTGCTCTAATGAAAGAGACACATGAGTGATGAATACAAATCCGGGGTTGGCATCAAGTTTCCTCATTTTTAAAAATTCACCTCATAATGTTGGTGCACACTATTTTAAGTTAAAATGCCAATAAATTTTATGACTCCGTTAACTAAAATTCTCTTAGGTGTAGTTTGGTGAAACTGGGCACAACACTGGGCAAACACTAATGCCCAGTTTCACCAAAATACACCTTAAAGCATTTCAGTTAACGGAGTCATTAAATTTATTGGCATTTTTTAACTTAAGTTAAAATTAAGTCACCAACATTAAAGGGTAAATTTTTTTAAAATAAGGAAACTTTATGCCAACCCTGGGTTTTTATTCACCACACATGGCTTTCTTTTATTAGAGCAAGAGGGAAGAAAGCATATCAATCGAAAAATGTTAACGTTCTTTTGGTCTTGCATGGTTTAGACGCCTTTAAAATTTAAATTGGCATTTTTCAGTTTCACCAACCACTTTCAGTTTTAAAAGAGCCAATAAACTTAAGTCCCATTTTGTTCCAAATAAATTTTAAAGGCGTCTTAAAAATGCAAGACAAAGAGAACGTTGAAATTTTTCGATTGATATTGTTGACCTTGAGCCTGCATAACAAACTATTTTTAAAAAGATATTGTAACGTGTTCTATAAGCTCCGTTCTATTTTTTTGGTTTTACCAAGCGTAAACTCATTATTGTGATTCCAACTTAAAGTGACAGCCACAACCAATTAACGAAACCCCATTTTTTTAACGAAAGACCATAGACTCGAAAGCTCCAGAAGGCTCTGACTGGCACTGTACTAGAAGATTCTAAAGCGGAGTGCTGAATGGTGCAGCCACTATAAATACGAGCGCACCATGCGGCAAGAAGTCAGTTTAAATTTGAAATCAGTCGTGTACAAGTCGGTAATTTGAAAGTGATAAGGTTTGAATTAAAAATAAAGAAAGTAAAAAGGAAATAAAGAGTGTTTTGAAATATTAAGTGGAATTAAAACTGAAAGACGTAAAGTGAGTTGTATTAAAATGGAAATAAGTTTTATTTAGTAAAACGAACCTAGATAAAACCTAACATTGGTGTCAGAAGTGTAATTAAATAAAATTTGAATGAAAAGTGATTGTGTAAAAATGGGTAAGCATCTGAAAGATTTAAAGCTGTTGAACTAAAAGCAGAACTAAACAAACGGGTTCTTCCTACTGCTGCAACAAAAAATTACCTCATTATTCGTGTGCAAGAAAATCCAGACACTTCTGTCTTGGAAATCGAAATGGAAGAAGAACAAGTAAGTACCAACACAGACTTGTCCAATATGTTGGCTCTTCTTCTCGAACGTTTCGAAGATCAAAGAGAAGAACAAACGAAACTTTTCGAAGTTCAAAGAGAAGAACAAAAGAATGAACAAACGAAACTTCTCGAACGTTTCGATGATCAAAGAAACGAGCAAAAAGAACTCTTCGAAGAACAACGCAATGAACAAAAAGAACTTTTCGACAAACAGAAGAACCTTCTCGAAACAAAGCTTACTGTATTAGAGGACAAGTTTCTTGCTGTTGACCAACGTGTTGAAGGAGTAGAAAAACAACTTCTTTTGAAGTTTGAGAACATTTGAGAGGTTCAAAGAACAAATTACGAACGTAGAAGGAAAATTCGAGCAAAAATTTTAAAATATTGCCAAAGAATTGGACAAGGTAAGAAAACTGAAGGTACGAGAAAATTCTAGTGACTATTTAAAGAGAAAAGAAATACATCCGCCAACTTTTGATGGACAAACTTCTTGGCCAATAAAGACAATTCGAAGCAGCAGCAATGACAAACGGCTGGGACTATGAATACAAGTTTGTTGCACTTACACTGGCTCTTAGAAGACCTGCTGCTGAGTTACTGCAAACAATACCAGCAGAGATGCATGGCAACTTTAGTGCACTTTCACAAGCCATTGAAAAACTCTTTGGAGATGGCCATATGCAAGAAGTCTTTAGAGTTTAACTAAACACTGGAGTTCAGAAACGGGGTGAAACTCTTCAGCAGCTTCAAGCAGACATCGAACGACTAGCTCACTTGGCATATCCAACTGCGGGCGAAGAAATCATAAGTCAATTCGCCGCGGAAGTCTTTGTTAATCTCCAGAGAGCAGTACGAACAGTTGGAAAACGAACACGTCCAGAAGCATTAGCTTTCGCCTTGACTATGGAAGCAGCTGAACAGGCTTCATTAGGAGTACATCGGGTAAGAGAAGTTACTATCGAAGAATGCTCTTGCCAAAGAATGGCATTCCAGATAACCGTCGAGACGGACAAATCCGATGGATAAAGATTCCAATGGTTTATGGCGCTTCGCAGGACGGGCAACATGGACGAACACAACTTGTATACAGCATCGAATCGATACTGGTGATGCAAGGCCGATCCGTCAACCAGCAAGGCGCCTGCCTTTAGCCAAACAAGACGAAGTTACTAAAATGATATCGACAATGCAGAAAGAGGGTTTAATCGAGAATTCAAAAAGCCCTTGGGCACCACCAGTCGTATTAGTCAAACAGAAGTACGGAAGTACTCGATTCTGTGTGGATTACCGAAGGCTGAACGATGTCACCAAGAAGGACAGTTATCCTCTGCCTAGGATAAGCGATACTCTGGATGCGATGGTAGAAATTCACCCGGAAGATCGGGAGAAAACTGCATGCTCGACAGGTAACGGTTTATGGTAGTTCAATGTAATGCCTTTTGGCCTGTGTAACGCTCCTGCAACATTTGAGCGTTTAATGGAATGCGTACTACAAGGCCTTACTTGGAAAGCCTGTATAGTCTATTTGGAGGATGTCATCGTGTTTGGGAAAACATTTAACGAGCATTGTGAAAACTTAAAAGGGGTATTCCAGAGATCGCGAAATGCTCATCTGAAGCTCAAATCCAGAAAAATATATGATGTTTAAGTCTGAAGTGAAGTATTTGGGGCATATCATCTCGTCTCAAGGGGTAAGAACTGATCCCGAGAAAGTGGAAGCTGTGAAGAACAGAAGTGCGAGAAAAGCTTTAAGGAACTTAAAAGACGCTTGTGTGATGCTCCAGTGTTAACCTATCCAACTCCTGGAAAACAGTTTATAATCGATGCAGATGCAAGCAATGTCTGAATAGGAGCCGTTCTCTCCCAGGTTCATGGCGGTCTAGAAAAAGTTGTAGCATGCTTCAGCGAGGTGCTCTCAAAGACAGAGAGAAATTACTGCGTAACCAGAAGAGAACTTCTTGCTTTAGTTTTGGCCACAAAACACTTTCATAAATACATCTATGGACAGAGGTTCCTTTTACAGACGGACCATGGAGCGCTAAGATGGCTTTTGAATTTTAAAAATCCAGTAGGTCAAGTAGCCAGGTGGATTGAGAGACTTTATACATAATCGAAAAGGAAAACTACACTCGAATGCAGATGCCCTATCTCGTCGGCCATGTAACCAAGTCTGCAAGCATTGCACTCGCCAGGAAGAAAAGGAGTCTATTGCCATACAACGAACAAGAGTTGAACCCATTGGCGGCTGGAGTAACGAGGAAATCAGGAATGCTCAGCAAGAAGATTTGGACATCGAACCCATTCTTGCATGGAAAGAACATGAAGAGAAACCAGAACGGGGCGACATTTCTGATAGAAGTCTGACCCTCAAAGCTTATTGTGCACAATGGAATTCCCTTCATAAGCAGGAAGGTTTGCCGAAACGAAGATGGGAATCCTCAGATGGCAAAACCTATGTGATGCAGCTTGTTGTGCCCCGGACGAAGGTTAATGACATTCTACGTGAGATGCATGATGGATCTTCTGGAGGCCATTTGGGTATCAACAAAACTCTGGAGAAAATTCGAGAACGTTTCTACTGGAAAAATGGTGCAGAAAATGCGTCACTTGTGCAGCCACCAAAGGACCAGGCAGAAAACTACAGAGTAAGATGCAACAGTACAACGTTGGAGCACCTTTTGAAAGAATTGCCATCGATATTGCAGGCCCATTTCCTGAGTCTAACAGTGGAAACCGATTCATTCTTGTGGTCATGGATTACTTCAGCAAGTGGCCTGAGTCGTTTGCCATCCCAAACCAAGAAGCAAAGACAGTTGTGGATCAGATTGTGTACAATTGGGTCAGCAAGTTCGGAGTTCCTATGGAGCTCCATTCTTACCAAGGAAGGAACTTCGAATCCAAAATCTTTCAAGAGGTCTGTTCGCTCCTTGGCATCAAGAAGACGAGAACAACACCACTTTATTCGCAGTCTGACGGAATAGTTGAACGTTTCAACAGGACTTTCAAAGAACACCTTTCCAAAGTAGTAGGTGACTTCCAACGAGACTGGGACCAACACATTCCTCTGTTTTTAATGGCATACCGAATTGCGATGCACAGCACAACTGGGCAAACTCCATCAGAAATTGTATTCGGTACAAATATCCGGTTGCCTAGCGAAATTAAATTCGGATGTCCAACGGGCGAAAAACGAAATGAAGAGGAATACGTGGATTGCCTAAAGGAAAAACTCACTGACGTCCATGACAGGACAAGGACTAAAATAAAGCTAGCTAGTGACCGAATGAAAACACGCCGAATGAAAAACGAAACCTTTCCATGAAGGAGATCTAGTGTGGCTGTATAATCCTCATTGACAAAAGGGACTGTCACCAAAACTTCAACAAAACTGGGAAGGACTTTACCGTGTTGTTACAAGGATCAATGATGTGGATTATCGAATTCAGCGAGGTCTAAGAAGGCCAAAAGTTGTTCACATTGACCGTCTATACCGCTACAGTGGAGAAGATGGTAAAGAAATTGTTCGGGGCGAACAATCTCAGGAGGAGGGCAATGTAACGTGTTCTATAAGATGTTCTCCGTTCTATTTTTTTTTTTTGTTTTACGATGAGTAATTCCATTTTAAAGTGACGGCCACAACGAAGTTAACGAAACCCCATTTTTTTAACGAAAGACCATAGACTAGAAAGCTCCAGAAGATCTGACTGGCACTGTACTAGAAGATTCTAAAGCGGAGTGCTGAATGGTGCAGCCACTTTAAATACGAGCGCACCATGCGGCAAGAAGTCAGTTTGAATTTGAAATCAGTCGTGTACAAGTAGTTAATTTGAAAGTGATAAGGTTTGAATTTAAAATAAAGAAAGTTAAAAGGAAATAAAGAGTGTTTTGAAATATTAAATGGAATTAAAAGTTAAAAGACGTAAAGTGAGTTGTGTTAAAACGGACATAAGTTTTATTTAATAAAACGAACCTAGATAAAACCTAACAATATGAAAGAGTTCTGGAAGATTGCTAGAGGTATAGAGGTATAAATGGACTAAGTCATAAAATAGGTGATGAATTATCTGCAGAAAGGCTTGCTACTCATTTCAAACATCTTCTACACAACAACTTAAATCTTTTGATCTCATATGCGGAACCATCACTCTTGGATGATTTTTTGGACTCAAATATAACAGTTTCGGAAATAGAAGCTGTCATTAAGAAAGCAAAAACTGGAAAGAAACCAGGTGAAGATGGGATTCCTTACGAATTTTATTCCAATGCAACACCTGCATTCTTTAACTGTCTGCAAACATTTTATAATAAGGTCTTCTGCTATCCCCTCATCGTTTAAAAAATTCGTTATCTTTCCCATCTATAAAAATTGCGCTCTTGACATTGCTGAAAATTACAGAGGCATTTCTCTTATGAATACGTTAGCTTAAGTGTTTTGCAGTATTCTTGTGGATAGACTTGAAAAATAGGTTTAGAGAAAGAACATTCTATCTGATCTTCAATCCGGCTTCAGAAAAAACTTTTCTACAACAGACCAGATTTTTACACTTACCTCAATTGTAAATACATTTCAAGCGCGGAATTAAAAAGTTTACTTGTTCTTTGTAGACTTGAAAGCTGCCTTTGATGCGTAAATCGCAATGCACTACTCTATAAGCTGTCACAGTTGGGTTTGTGTTCAAAATTTATTGCAGTTATTAAAGAAATGTATACTGAAACGAAAGCAGCCGTGTTTGGTTCACTCTTTTCAGAATTGTTCGAAACTACTACTTAGCGCTTTATTGTTTTCTCTGTTTATAAATGATATAGCAGAAGATTTACCTGGAAGAATAAGAATAGCTGATTCTAGATTTAATGTGTTGTTATATGCTGATGATCTAGTTATTATATCCGAATCACCAGAAACCTTCAGCTGATGATTAACCGGTTAGCAAAATACTGAAACACATGGGGGCTAACGATTAATACAGAACAATCCAAGGAAATGGTCTTCTCGTAACCAGAGCAGCAATAGGTGGCATTACAACGAAAATCTACTAAAAGTTACTAAAGAAATAAAATATCTTGGAGTCAAATTAAATCCAACTTTGAACTTCAAAAAACACCTACAAGAAAAGACTGCCGCGTCACAAAGCCTGTTGAATTCTGCATGGAAAAATGTGTTTTCAAATAGCAGAATAGCCTTATCTGCTAAATCCAAGATATTTGATGCCGTCGTAAAATCAACTCTATGTTATGCTTCACAGGCTTAGGGCGCAGAGGAATTTGATGTGATTAAACAATTCCAAAGAAACTTTTTAAAAAAACTTTTCAATTTACCTCGAAACACACCAAGCTATGCAATCTATCTAGAAACAGGAATTCCTAAACTTTTTACAGATACACTGAAGACACAAGCATTGTCAAAACGTTAACATATGAAGACTCCAAAATAGCCAAAAAGATGATGTTGTACGAATTAAGGACCAAAGATTGGTGGGTCGCTAAGTGGCAAAGTATCGGTAACACCTGCAGAGAAACACTGCACGTGAAGCATTCGTCGAAAAAGCTCGTAATTCAGACAGCAGATTAATATATTTTCATGATTCACTAAGCTACCAAGAGATATCTTCAATTTTTTAAAATAGGTGTCAGCTGCTAAGCTTAAATGGCAATCCTTATAATGGAAACTTTAACCAGTTTTGTACGATATGCAACCTAAAATCAAAAGAGGACTGTTTCCACTTCTTAAGTATCTGTCCAATATTTAAACCATATTTATTTTATTTTATTTATCTATTTTTATTCTTTGGGAAAAATACGCTGTCCATGCTAGACACTCAGATAATTCATAACGAGTGCGACTGGAAAACACTTAGTAAATATTTAAAAGTAATCTTAAAGTCTATTACTAAATATTATTGATTTTTAGTTTATCAATTTAAAAAAAAAAAATGTATAATATAAACACGATTTTTTATATATATATTGCTAACCAGGCTGACGGCTAAGCCATAGCTTTAAAATTCATAAATTTTGTAAAAATTAAAAAAACAAAATTGTTTATAAATGAATTTGTTACTTACTCACTTATTCGATTTGAAAATCGTAGCCTGATAAAAATAAAGCATACCGTTGAAGTCTATTGGCAGTCATTGTTGGAATCCCTTGCTTTATAAACCAAATATAGAGATAAGTGGTTTGTTGTCGGAGATCAAAACAAATTTCTTACAAAAGCAAGTGCTTCGCGTTCAATTTGTGAGTAATTTTGTTCAGCGGAAAAAAGTTTCCTAGACACATAACATATTGAACGCTCGACGCCATTTTGATAAAATGTAACCTTTATTGGAACGGAGGGATCATAATGTGCCAATATTTTATTTGATGTCAAGTGAATTTCAACTTCTGAAAACACTTTCTCTTCCTTTGAACCCCACACAAATTCGCTTTATTTCTTTAATAGGTCATAAGGAGTTGCACGTACTGTCGCTACATTGGGACAAAACTTTCTATAATAGTCAAAAACTAAGAACGATTGTAGTTCTACTAAATTTGAAGGTTTGTCTATTTTGACGATCGCGTCAACCTTTTTTGGGCAGGGTGTAAGCCTTTGTTGTCAATAACATGACCTTAATAGGTAACTGAACTTGAGAAAAATTCAAATTTATCTTTGCTATTTTTAATCCAGAACCTTCCGAAGTAATCAAAACTAAGTCTAATCTTTGTAAATGCTCACGCTTATTTTTTCCTCTAATTAAGATGTCTTCCATAAATATAACAACGCCCTTAATACCCAGTAAAATTTTTTCCATAGTTGATTGAAATATTGCCGGTGCGGAGGCAATGCCATAGACAAGCCGCGAATACCTGAAAAGCCCTCGATGTGTTGAGATGGTCGTCAAATCATTCGATTTTTCATCTAAAAGCAACTGTTGGTAGGCCATTGAAAGGGTAGGCTTTGTCAATTTATCACCTATGTACGTGAAATTCTGCAAATAATTCTTCAACTTTCGGAAATGGGTGTTGTACTTCTTTAAGTTGGGGGTTGAGTGTGACTTTATAGTCGCCACAAATCCTGACTTCACCATTCTTTTTGGACCATACAAAAGAATGGATACTGCCGTAGCTCGGATGATTTTTTGTTTCGAGCTGTGAGTCACAAACTTACTTTGGATGCATGTCTTCCATACTGAATTAATTGCACGTTTGGCTTCAGATAACTTAAGCTTCAGATGTTTTTCCATATTAAGGTTAGCTGTTATTAGGACACCGAGGTATTTGTATTCTTTAACAATTTCAACAGGTTACCAAACTCCAGGTTTCGTTTCTTGAAAATCTTCCTCCACCATTTCGAAATATAAGAACCTTTGTTTTTTCTGTATTTACAGCAAGATTCCAAGCCTTACAATAAATTTCTAGTCTGTTAATTGAAAGTTGCATGCTATTCCCTGTATCGGCTAGAAAGACGATATCGTCAGCATACATTAAGCCTGGAATTTTCACGTGGTTAACTTCAATACCACCTCCAATATCATCAGTTATATCATTTATGTAAAGGATAAATAAAAGCGCACTCAAAATGCAGCCTTGTTTCACTCCTGTTGTCGTTTCGAACTCTTCCGATAGGAGATTTCCATCCCATACTACAGCTTTATTGTTTTCATATAGAGCTCTTAAGACTCTTACTATTTTACTACTTATACCCATTCTATGTAGTTTGTAGAATAAAGCTTCTCTTGGTATAGAATCGAAGGCAGATCTGAAGTCGACGAACAAAGCATACAGTTTTTTATGTTTCTGCTTGTATATTTCAGCTATATTTAAGAGGGTGAAAATTTGGTCCACTGTTGAATAGTTCTCTCTAAAACCAGCTTGTATTTCCTTCAAAACCTTCTTGTTTTTGATCCATTTGGAAAGTCTGTTGTAAATTAATGCTGCAAACAGTTTAGCTGAGGTGTTAAGGAAGGATATACCTCTATAGTTTCCTGGGTTGTTATAGTCACGTTTTTTGTGAATGGGGTACAGAATTGCATTTTTAAATTTTTGTGGAAAGTCTGCGCTTTCAAACATACGATTGTATTCATCCAAAAGAGCTTTTGCATATTCGATAGTACAATTTTTGTAAAATTCAAAAGGAATCCCATCTTCTCCAGGCGCTTTGTTTTTCTTCGCGTTATCGATTACTTGTAAAACTTCTGTTAAGCAAAAGGGTTCGTCAAGGAATTCATCAACTATAAGTGGCTCGGCATAGTGTATTCTTAAAGATGATTGTGTTACATTTAAAAGATTTTTGAAGTGCGTATACAGATCATTTGCTTGGAGACCTACTGATATAACATTTTTTCTTCCGTTTATAAGTTTGACAGCTTTCCAAAACTCTGATGATGATTTCGCGCTATTATTTCTATATTCCGCTGCTCATACAATGATCTTTTTCTATGACAGATTTGTTTATACTCCTTGTTTGCTTTACTGTATAGCATTTTAAAAACACTAGTGTTGAATTTACGGAGCAGTTTGAGAAAATCAAAGGATTTGCTTCTTGCCTTTGTGCAATCTTTATCAAACCACTTTTGTTTATAAATTGTACATTTAAATTGAGGTAGATTTAGCGTAGATTTTTTGATAATACCTGTAAGTTGTTCTATATTTGGTGCAGGCACAGTTATATATAATTTCATAATTCCAAATTTAAATTATTTTGATAAAAGCTTAACATTTTGTCATTCCAAAATAATTTTGGTATGAGGTTAAGTTGTTTTGTATTATATGTAGAATTTCCATTAAGTGACACTTTAAACTTTACTTCTAATGGCATATGTACTGAGAATACTTGGGTTCCAATACGAAAATCCGTTATGAAGTCTTGCCAGTTTCCCGCAGAAAAACAATAATCAATAACGGAACACGCAGTTCCTCGCAGAAAAGTGTATTCACCAAAGGAATCTCCTTCACAACTTCCGTTCAAAATTTGACAATCGAAAGTATCTGTTAGTTCTAGTATCTTGCATCCCTTAGTATCACATACCTCATCTTTAGAACGGCGGTTAGAGTTCATAAGTGTGGCGTTCGTTCCAGAAATAAAATTATTTTGAGATAATCCAATTCTACCATTGAAGTCACCAATGAGCATAAAATTCGTAGAATTTAAATTGTTTAATATATCACTAAGGGCCAATCTTTTCAGCTCTGGTTAAATCTCTGGTTTGTTCACCATAGAATTTTCTTAACCAGTTGTTTCGAAAGTCGGTTAACCACAGTTCGTCTTTTCACCATTTTATCTACTTTGGTTACCAAACCAGAGATAGTTCCAGTTTTCCAGTGGTCCAGTTGTGAAACGGAATGTCTGGTTAAGTTTGCTTATACTTTTTTGAATGCGAGTGAAATAGATCGAAGATCTTGTCAATAATTGATAACAGCCTGTCTCGTTTCGATGTACATGGATAAACTGAATTGATTCATTTACGAACAAAGGAAAACAAAATAATATACATAAAATATAGGGGTGGAATTTATTAAGATGGTAGATCATAATTTTTTGAAATTTTATTCTTTACGATTAGTAGTAATGATCAATAAGTATCTAATATATTATTTATCATTCAACACAAATGTGAAAAAAATAATCGCTTACCATAGAATTTCTGTGGTTAACCATGCAAAATTGACTGGTTAACGAAATCTCTGTTAACCATAAATTCTCTGGTTAAAATTTCGCTGAAAAGACCAAATCTCTGTTAACCGACTGGAATAATGACACTTACCACGGAAAATTAGCTGGTTAACGTAATCTATGGTAACCATAGATTCTCTGGTTAAGATTTTGTTGAAAAGACTGAATCTATGGTTACCAGCTGAAATAATCAGTGATTAAACTTAACCAGAGTTGAAAAGACTGGCCCTAAGTTTATCATATTCTCGTTGCCAATGATTGCAGTTAAGGTAGATAGGTACTATATACATATTGTTCATATTTACTTTCAAATTTATAATGCAGTATTCTTTTATCACCTTGAACTCCAATTCCACTCCTTTCAGATTTTTACGGTACGCCAAAAGTTCTCCACCGCTAGCTCTACCAAAAATATTTGTTTTGATGGCTGATATCCAGTATAGTTCATAATTTCTAAAAAAGTTGTTAAATCTACTCTCTTCCAAATTTAACAAATGTGTTTCTAACAATAAAAATATATCAAATTCATTTAAATAGTTAAAAAAATCTGCAATAGGTAATTTGTTCTTCATTCCGGCAATATTACAACTTAAAATTCTAAATGTTGCATATTCATGCATCGTGTAGACGGCACCATCTCAAGCAGATAGCCTATCAGGAGCCACAGTAACAGCTGTTCTAGTTTTTGACAGTTTTTTTCTTCTTCTACCTGAAACATGTGCCTTGTTTGACGTGCCTGACGTTTCTTCCAAATTGTTTTTACTTTAATTGCTTGCGTTCGCGTGCACAACTATTGTGGTTCGCATACTTTACTGTTGTTGTAATTCCATGTTAAAACACAACTGATCGACCATATAGCTGCGGCGGGGAAATAAATCTGAAAGTATCCTAAAATTTTCAGTATACTCGCGAAGCCAAGGGAGGATTGGCAAACAGCTGACTACGAATATGTGTTTGTGTGTCTTTTGACACCTATCCGGTTTTGGTCGTTCGCAAACTCATACGATACAGGCGTATCCAGATAGCTCTTTTGGTGTGCACCCGAACGTGCGCAATTGCGCATTCATTAATTCGTCGATAGTATTTGTCACACCTGTTGATAAATTTCGCGCAAGACATCTTTTCCATTAAATTTGCCACATTTTAGACCTTCCGAAGAATCCCAAGTAAATACTGTGTCTTCCACATACATCCTATCGTCTCTTAAAATGATATTTGTGTTCGGATTTTATTGCCGAAGTGGTTTCAAGATTGCAGACAATTTGGATCTTCTACGTCGAACATTGAATGGCAAATCTTTATGTATAGAAATACCTGTGTTTTTATGTTTAATTGTGTTACGAAGTACGATCGATGCAATGTCACGGGTTCTCAACGGGTTGTCGTCAAACACAGAATTATGTTTATTTAAAACGTTTTTTAAAACTGGATCTATTTTATTAAAAAAATTAATTTTACTAAAACCAATCTTTAACGCGTGCATCGAATCTCTTCCTTAAAGTGGTGGGCCACCATTGGAAATTTGGAAACTACATATACAGGGTGATTGGTATAAGGTGCACCAAAAAGCTTGAGCGTGTAGGTGGGGTTAAGACAAGAAAAAAAATCGTATGGGAGGGGGGTCTATTTCTGTTTCCCCCCGTTTAGGCGGGAGGGGCAATTTTCTAAAACATTGACTTAAATCAGAAAAAAAATTATTTAAAAACAACGGTGAATGATACAAAGCCTTGTTATATTTTTTTGGAAAGCCAGAAAACTACTCTTTTATTTAATTTTTAAATTAAGTTGTTAAAGTGAACCGTTTTAAAAAAATTAATTTTCAAACTCAAAATTTTGAAAAAAAAAACTAAAAAAAAATTTTTTAAACTAATTTTTTTTCAACGGGTTGTCGTCAAACACAGAATTATGTTTATTTAAAACGTTTTTTAAAACTGGATCTATTTTATTAAAAAAATTAATTTTACTAAAACCAATCTTTAACGCGTGCATCGAATCTCTTCCTAAAAGTGGTGGGCCACCATTGGAAATTTGGAAACTACATATACAGGGTGATTGGTATAAGGTGCACCAAAAAGCTTGAGCGTGTAGGTGGGGTTAAGACAAGAAAAAAAATCGTATGGGAGGGGGGGTCTATTTCTGTTTCCCCCCGTTTAGGCGGGAGGGGCAATTTTCTAAAACATTGACTTAAATCAGAAAAAAAATTATTTAAAAACAACGGTGAATGATACAAAGCCTTGTTATATTTTTTTGGAAAGCCAGAAAACTACTCTGTTATTTAATTTTTAAATTAAGTTGTTAAAGTGAACCGTTTTAAAAAAATTAATTTTCAAACTCAAAATTTTGAAAAAAAAAACTAAAACAAAATTTTTTAAACTAATTTTTTTCAAAATTTTATGTATTTAACTATTATTTTTATTTTCAAAATTCAATGCTCTTATTAATTTTTAGTCAAAAACGGGAAACCGGATACCAAAATGTATCTTAGTTTTTGAGAAATTAAGAAAAACTAAAAGTATTTTTTTTCCAAGAAAAACCCTTTTTTTTTTGGTTTTCCCAAATTTGACCTGCTAGGGGATTATTCCTTTTTTATTTTTTATTACATACCATCCGATTTTAATCAAATAATAAAAAAAAAAACGAATTAACTTTTTACTTTACTTACTAGTTTTACTTTTAATTTTGTTTAATTTCTCAAAAACTAAGATACGTTTTGGCATTCGGTTTTCTGTTTTTGACTAAAAATTAATAAGAGCATTGAATTTTGAAAATAAAAATAATAGTTAATTACATAAAATTTTGAAAAAAAATAGTTTAAAATTTTTTTTTTTAGTTTTTTTTTCAAAATTTTGAATTTGAAAATTATTTTTTTTAAAACTGTTCACTTAAACAACTTAGTTTTCTGGCTTTCCGAAAAAATATAACAAGGTTTGTATCATTAACCGTTGTTTTTAAATAATTTTTTTTCTGATTTAAGTCAATTTTTTAGAAAATTGCCCCTATCGCCTTAACGGGGGGAAATAGACCCCCCCTCCCATACGATTTTTTTTTTGTATTTACCCCACCTACACGCTCAAGCTTTTTGGTGCACCTTAAACCAATCACCCTGTATATCTAGTAATCGGATTTGATTCACATACCTGACATTCATTCTGCAGTATCCCGTTGATTTAATACTGCTTCCCCCCCCCCTCCCTGCTTTCACCCTGACTCCCTGGATCACTCGTAGTTGTTCTTGTTAATTGCATCAATATTCAATGAAAGGCGACTCATCTCACTCACTCACTGTAATTTCGAATTAGTTGAATCTCGGGCTCGCAACTTATATCTTACCACAAGGTATTTTCTTTAATTCTAAAAACAAAGTACCTACCTACAAAAAGTACAAATCTTCATTGGTACTTCAGAAAATTGTATTCCTACAGTAAAATGGTAGGTAGGTATGGTAAGTATGTAGTATGGTATGTAGATACCTACCTATACCTAATTTCAATTAACAGAATTATTGTTTGACCATTCTTTAAAACCAAATGTTAAATGTATACTTACTTCTAAAAAAACACAGATGAAGAAACCTGTATCCGCTTAGCCAAGCTCACCTTGCCATCATTAGCTGCCGCACTTAATTCTGTTCCAAAGTGAGTCGCATGTTGAAATGATTGCTCTTCTGCAAATATAGCATCTGTTTGAGTTATGATGGAGCGCAAATATTCCAGATGCAAATATTTGCAATAAAACTAACTACACACTTGAGTGCTGGCGCTGCCATGCATATTGGGGCCATGCAGTTTGTGTCGTCGTGAGAGAGAGAGATACTTTGTCAATCATTACAGGATTTACAGGGCATAGAAGTTGACAACATCACCCCAGCCCTATATACTCACCCACACAATTCGCATAGATACCTATCACAGCTAGGGAAATTCTGTAGCGAAAATGGAAGCCATCAGGATTCAGGATAGCACAAAAGGAAGAGGAGATATGTTTTGAATACATATACATTTCAATAGTGCTGTCAAAATTAAAATTTTCTCAAAACTTTCTCACATTTTGTATATACATTAAACATGCATAGACATGTATGTATAGTATTGAAAAAAAAAATATTATATTTATAAATATGCATATATATATATATATATATATGTATACATAAAACAAAGTAGTGTTAGTTACACCATTTATAACTCAAGAACGGCTGAACCGATTTTAATGATATCTTATTTGTTGAAGCAATGACTGGTGATTTCTGCCAAACACTGCCAGACATCTTAAGATCGACTCCTGCCGATGAAATAAACTCTGGCCCCAAATCATTAAATCTGTGGCGCTATGTGAAGAAACTTCAGCTGACAACAAAAATGAGAGTTGCATATCTGAATTATATATCTGCTGAAGATTTTTCTAAGCAATTGCTGATTATACTATGTAACGGCCGTATTTTTGTCAACGAATCGAGTGGATTGATTTCATTTCACCAGAAGTTTTGCAATTTAGTCTCATCGAAAAACGAGCTCATCAAAGTATTCCCGAACAACATTACTATCTACAAAAATAAGAAATGGTTGAGTGATCGAACAGTCTTGGCGGCAAAGAACAAAGATGTACATAAGTAGAAAGTAGATGACATAAACTTCACAATTCGGAAACAAATCATTAGTCTTCTGTATTCATTTACATCTATTGACTGTGTAACTAATGAAGACGAATCCATCAGTTATCTAAAACAGAAGGTTTAAACTCATTGGATGTGGATGTGTTACCACATCAGCACAATTTACAACTGCAGGTTGGATCTGTAGTCATCATGCTTCGAAATCTTAACCAACCGCAGCTATGAAATGGAACACGTTTGGTAATAAGAAAATTGATGATCAATGATGTGATTCACGCGACAATATACTCAAAGGAAAATTCAAAAGTGAGGAAGTGCTCATACTGAGGATTTCAATGATCCCAACAAATATGCTTTTCAATTTCCGATTCGTCTTGCATTTGCCATAACAAATCACAAAGTCCATTAACTAAGAAAATGCATGTTTTTTCACGGTCAATTGAACGCGCCTGATAACAGAACGAAAATTGTCGTGTAACACAATGTGCTGCAATGATAAGAGTCAACCCGAGCGCAAAACATGAAGCGAAATTCAAGATTTAAAAATAAAGCCAAATCTTGATTTCTTTGTGATTTTTTTTATTTTCTTTAATATTTATTTGCACTTATCCTAATAAACTATTTTGGAGTGAACAAATTGTTCGTATTCATTTTATTACGTGAATAAAAAACTTAATTAAGGGGAACTAAAAATTTTCAAGACATTCGCTGACTGTTAGGCGGTACAAAGTTCGCCGATTTTCAATTTCAACTGAGTAGAAGACTTAATTTTGTGGACTTGTTAAATTATTGATTCAAATTAGCTTTTATGGCCTTTAGTCCATGAAAAAATGGAGTTTCGTATTTCGTATTTAGTATAAATTTAACCAGAACACGGGTAAACACTTCCAGCTTAATAATTGCAATCGTAATCTTGATGGCAATCAGTTTTTTTTGTATTCTTAAGCTACTACTAGACGGTCTTGCAATGTGTCATTGCAATGACGATAACACGAATGACACAAGTCTGCCATTTTTGTCCCAAAATGCAAGGACAGTCGAAATTTGTCATTGTGTCATTTGCCATTTGTTTTAATTGCAAGGAAAAGCAAAACAATGACGATCACCTGAATGACAACTTTCAAATTGATGGTGACCTGAAACAACAATGACAGATGTCATTTTTCACAAGGACGATAGCACGACATTCTTAAATTGTGTCATTTTGGCTTGTTTTCTTTAAAATATTGAGGTTAGTTTGTGTTTTCGACTAAAATCATTCAAATTTTAAATAATAAATATTAAATAATTCTGATTACAGTGATTAAAAGAAATAAAGTGCACGACGGGGTCGCACGAACTTGCTCTTGTGGTGCACGGCTGGTTAGCACTATTGTATATACATTTCAATAGTATTTTCATGCTGAATAATCACCGCCTGGTCATCTTAAGAAACTTGTGAAAAACACATTTTTAGGTTCGTGCATTTACTAGTTGTCTATTCTGTAACCCTGACAACAGTCGTATTATTTTGTTTACGACTCTAGTCAATTAAATATGGATTTTTGAGCCAATAAAATACATTATATATTATTAATTTGTTTCGTAGACGACTATTGTTAGGGTAACAGAAGTTAGTAAATGTAAGAACCTCCAAAAGTGTAGTTCACAACTTTCTTTAGATGGCGCTGCTCCATGGTTGTACTATAGAAATTTATATAAAATGGTCGCACGTACTTGTTCTTGTAGCAAGTTGCCACGAGAATAAAATAAAATTTAATATTTTTTTTTTAATAAAGGAAAAACAAATCATCATAATGAATTTTTCATAAAAGTGCTAAAACTTATTTGAACAAAGATTCAAGCCAAATTCAAAGTATGCAGAGATTTTTTTGCCTAAATATAAGTTTACTAAAAAAAATATTTCAAAATCGTTAGAGCGGTTTTTAAATAAATCGATATTAACTTAATATTTTTTATAAAAAAGTTTTTTTTTTCAATTCATTTTTGCGTGCTTAATAGTTTGCATTTTATTAACATAAAATGAAATTTTTTTGTGAAGCCGTTTTCCAAATATTGAATTTACAAAAAAATATTTTTAAAAAATTAATTAAAACTAAAATTAAGTTTTTTTTTGCAAAATGTTAGTATTGAAATTTATTCAAGTCATCTAGGTCTTTCTAAAAAAAATTTTTGGTTTGAAATCGATTAACCCGTTCATGAGATAGCTCAAGAAAAAAATAACGGTTCTATGGGAGGTACCGTTAATAGGCTTGCTAAAATTGTATTTTTGCGATTTAACAAAAGGAAATCAAACAAAAACCATCAGTAATTTTTTTCAAGAAAATCGTTGGAGCCGTTTTCGAGAAAATTTAAATTTGAAGAAAATCGGTTAAGCCGATTAGTTAAGCCGATAAGTTAAGTTTAGGCTGTAGGTGCTGATACATACAGACTGACATACAGACAGACAGACAGACAGACAGAATTTCCAGACCCACTTTTTTCGTCTTCGCTATCATCGTAATGTCATGTTTGATTGTTATCTCAAAATTTTTTTTGCACGAATGCATAACTTGCCTTATAGCATTGTATATAAATTTCTATAGTACAATCATGGAGCAGCGCCATCTAAAGAAACTTGTGAACCGCACATTTGGAGGTTCTTACATTTACTAAGTCTCTATTCTGTTACTCTAACAATAGTCGTCAACAAAACAAAATAACAATATTTAATGGCTCTAAAATCCATATTTCCTTGACAAGAGTCGTAAACAAAACAAAAATCATGTATGTTTACGACTGTTGTCAGGGTAACGGAATAGACAACTAGTAAATGCACGAACCTAAAAATGTGTTATTCACAAGTTTCTTAAGATGGCCAGGCGGTGAATATTCAGCATGAAAATACTATAGAAATGTATGTACAATGCTTATAGTACCTATAATCGCCATTAAATAGAGCAAACAAAAATATAATGAAGATTCATTCGTTTATTTCGTTTTTCTATTTATTTTTTTTTTGTTTCATTTCTTTATTTTTTTTTACGCACCCGAAAAAAGAAAAACGCATGATGATTTATTTAAACATATGTTTTTGTGTAGAACTAATGTTTTATAAAAAGATTTTAATTCTTTTAATTAAAAGGCAGCCATTTTACATTCAAAAACATGCTGTGATCGTGAGCTACAATGACAACAATGACACAGAATGACAAGGCAGACATTTTTGCCGTGTCCTTGCTGGGACAATTGTCATTGCAGGAAAAAGCTCACCAAAAAAATGGTCATTGTGTCCCATTATAGCCATGACAGGGTGATTTCTGATTACACGGTCATGGAAAATTGTCATTGCAAGGACAGACAAATGATTGTTATTGTGGTTGTCAATATATAGTTATAAATTTCTCGAACCATATAGTCAAGTTGCGCCTTAAAAACCTTCGAAGCGTTTGAGCTGCATATTTTAATACTATGGCATACACATTTTATAAGTACAACTTTTGATAATATTTCCTTTAAATGTGTACACAACGAATTATTTTTGTCGCAAAGATAACTTTCACCATCCATCCGTGCTAATGCCTACAACATTTTCGAACTGCAAATGACTGGCCTCAATATATTTGACAACCTCATCACAAAACATTTTCCCAAAACAGTAAGTTCATCCAGAACTTTTTTACTAATCTAAAACGACTAACCACGACTCTTCATATTTTTTATATTACTAGCGGTGAATAATTTTACTATTTTTCTATTATTTTAAGTCAGACGATATTATTTTGTTGATATAATTTCATGTTGACATTGAGATAGTACTCTTACTAAACAAATTAAATGAAAAACAAGTGATCAAACATTATAAAATACAAAACTATTTAAAATTTCAATATGAAGATACAAATATATAAAAATAAAGCAAATGTTTAGTTATTCTAATTTTGTTCACAGCACTGTAGATTAGATATCTGATTTCGCATAAATGTTTACGACAAGAACAGTAAGAACTTTCATACCAATCATACATAAATGTATACATAACTATATATAGATATGTACATTGTACATAATATTATGTAAGTGCAACGGACCAATTGCTACGATACGCGCAAAGCGGAATTCGTAAGCTTTTGCAGGGTGGTGCGTTTGCATTGAGAATATTTATAAAATAATGAAAGAAGGGAAGAGGGAATACCTATTTGCTTCCTTCCTCTGTCGTTCACACTAAACGGATGTAGGAAGGATTTCGTGTCTAGCGTTAAATGTGTTTACATCCTGATGCAAAATGTGTATGCGTTGCAGTTTGTGTTCGTTTTTTTCCCTTCCGAGGGAAACATTTAGATTGCAAGGATGCATGGCACCAAGTCAGCTCTAGGACTTGTGTTTGCTTTTACTGAAAAGCAAACAGTGTTCTGAAGAATCTTAAAATCTATCAAGTAAAATGTAATTAGGATGAGAAAACTTCAAGTTCTTGGAAACAAGGACAATGAACATTGGACTTGGACTGGACAACTAAAGATAAAAAAGGTAAAATATTTTTTTACAATCAAAATCAAGCTATCAGCAGATAGAGTTACAAAATACACTTATATACACATTTGTTTAATCTTTGATATTGAAATAGATATAGTTTTTAGAAAAGCAAGTAGGTAGATAGGTAAAATGGCTGTTCTTAGAAAACACAATCAAAAGGCAATCGTACGTTAGACAATTACGTTTACGTTACACGTTCATAAAAGATGAGATGATGGCATCCGATCATAGTACGAACGTAATTTTTCACTCTGTACTAGAATCGATTTTTAGAATGGAATAGTTTATACGTCATAATGGCATGGTAAAACATTTGGCTGGATTCACATTATTTTCCACCGGTGAATTATAAACATTCAGAAGCATATAAATTACATGCTTTTAATTTAAAACAAATTATTAAAGTGGACATACATAGTACAAATTCAATAATTACAGTGCGGCTCACTTTGGAAACAAAAAAGTAAATCAAAGACGGATATGAATACCTACATGCATTTATTACAGTTTAAGTTGTATTCTTACAATGCTTTTTTCTTTGATAGAACTCATTAAAGCAATGGCGAAGAAAAACCTAAGTTCTTTAAGTTGCAAAATATTAAAACTTACGGAAGTCCGAAACGAAAAGGATAAATTTAAAATAAAAATGTTCGACGAAAGTTAAGCCTTTTTTAATGGATGTATCGACCAATCCTAATCGGTCTGTGTTTCAGGAATCACTGAACCAATCAACACGGCTCATATGCGGTGGTATAAAAGAAATGTCAAGCTAGGTCGTGTGGACAATATTTCTGGACAGATGTCCACGGGTTGGTTAAAAAACAACACCAAAGTTGCACTTCCGAAACTCGAAAAAATAGGGGAAAAAATGATTATTTTCAATATTTTTTTCAAAATACTTTATTATTATTATATAAAGCAACAGAAAAGTCTTTTTGTAAGGTCTTCTTTGTTTCAATTATATTCCGAATGCTACCACGGATGTAGCAGTATTTGTATCAGTACGGCGGCACAGCCAAGCTGCGCGTCCGCACTTCCATTGTGTATAGCCAGTAAGTCAATGTATTGGGAAATTGTAAACAATTTTGTTTCTTCTGTCATTCTTTCTAAAAATATTTCATTTATTTCAATAAAATAGTAAAACAAACAAAATTTAATGCATTCTTCCTTATATTAAAACTTATTAAATACTTCTTAAGTGACTAATTCATGTTCCACTTAAAACATTCTTTATTTCCTTTTTTACTTTCTTTATTTTAAATTCAAACTTTATCACTTTCAAATTACCGACTTGTACACGACTAATTTCCAATTCAAACTGACTTCTTGCCGCATGGTGCGCTCGTATTTATAGTGGCTGCAGTCTATAGTACAGTACCAGTCAGAGCCTTCTGGAGCTCTCTAGTCTATGGTCTTTCGTTAAAAAAATGGTGTTTCGTTAACTTCGTTGTTTGTGGCTGTCACTTTAAGTTGAAACCCCAATGGTGAGTTTACTCATCGCTGAATTCGGTAAACCACATCATTGATCCTTGTAACAACACGGTAAGGTCCTTCCCAGTTTTGTTGAAGTTTTGGTGACAGTCCCTATTTTTGATGAGGATTATACAGCCACACTAGATCTCCCTCATGGAAAGGTTTCGTTGTGGCGTTTGCATCATAGCGTCTTTTCATTCGGTCACTAGCTAGCTTTATTTTAGTCCTTGTCCTGTCATGGATGTCAGTGAGTTTTTCCTTTAGGTATGTAATCCATGTGTTCCTCTTCATTTCGTTTTCCGCCCGTTGGACATCCGAATTTAATTTCGCTCGGCAACCGGATATTTGTATCAAATACAATTTCTGATAGAGTGTGACCGGTTGTGCTGTGCACCGCATTTCGGTATGCTATTAAAAATAGAGGAATGTGTTGGTCCCAGTCTCGTTGGAAGTCACCTACTACTTTGGAAGTCACCTACTACTTTGGATTTTGGATTCGAAGTTCCTTCCTTGGTCAGAATGGAGCTCCATAGGAACACCGAACCTGCTGACCCAATTGTACACAATCTGATCACTGTCTTCGCTTCTTGGTTTTGAAGGGCAAACGCCTCAGGCCACTTCCTGAAGTAATCCATGACATCAAGAATGAATCGGTTTCCACTGTTAGACTCAGGAAATGGGCCTGTAGCTTTCCGCCTGGTCCTTTGGTGGCGGCCACATCGTCTTTTTCCACATCGTCTCTTGTATGTAGCCAGTAGAAACGTTCTCGAATTTTCCCCAGAGTTTTTTTGATACCAAATGGCCTCCAGATGATCCATCATGCATCTCACGTAGAATGTCATTAACCTTTGTCCGGGGCACAACAAGCTGCATCACATAGGTTTTGCCATCTGAGGATTCCCATCTTTCGTTTGTGCAAACCTTCCTGCACATTAAGGGAATTCCATTGTGCCCAATAGGCTTTAAGGGTCGGACTTCTATCAGAAATGTCTCCCAATTCTGGTTTCTCTTCATGTTCTTTCCATGCAAGAATGGGTTCGATGTCCAAATCTTTTTGAGAGCATTCCTGATTTCCTAGTTACCTCACCCGCCAATGGGTTCAACTCTTGTTCGTTGTATGGCAATAGACTCCTTTTCTTCCTGGCGAGTGCAACGCTTGCAGTCTTGGTTACATGGCCGACTAGATAGGGCATCTGCATTCGAGTGTAGTTTTCCTTTTTGATGTTGGATTTCATCGTCATATGTCTGAAGTCTCTCGATCCACCTTGCTACTTGACCTTCTGGATTTTTAAAATTCAAAAGCCATCTTAGCGCTCCATGGTCCGTCCGTAAAAGGAACCTCTGTCCATAGATGTATTTATGAAAGTGTTTTGTGGCCAAAACCAAAGCAAGAAGTTCTCTTCTGGTTACGCAGTAATTTCTCTCAGTCTTTGAGAGCACCTCGCTGAAGTATGCTACAACTTTTTGTGGCCGATATCATTTTAGTAACTTCGTCTTGTTTGGCTAAAGGCAGGCGCCTTGCTGGTTGACAGATCGGCATAGCATCACCAGTATCGATTTGATGCTGTACAAGTTGTGTGCGTCCAAATTGCCCGTCCTGTGAAGCGAAAACATCAGCGAACTCTTGTAGAAGGTTTCTAGCAACTCTTAGCTGTTGTTGATCGAGATTACAGCAGTTAAACATTTTTCTTTTCAAAGCAATGACTTTATCTGGATTCACTGATTTTTCGGGATGTTCTTTTTTGTATTTTTTAGTCAAATGCAAAAAACTCGGTGTTAAAAGAGGGCTTCGTTTTAGAGAAATAAAAAAACTAATGGTACCTTCTTTTTCCCGTTTTTTTCCTTAAAACGATTTTGATGCTATTTACTGAATTAAGGTAAAAATTTTGCAACCAAATCAAGTACTTTTCCAATACATATATCTTTAAGATAATAGCTTGATAATTTTGTCCACCAACCAAATGTATGCCTGTAATTACCATATAATCGATGCACCGCAATTGATAAGTAATAATTCAAAACGTTCATTTTTACATAGGTATACTAATTACCAAAAATACTAAAAAAAAGAAAAAAAAACATCTAAACCTAAATAAAGCGAAAAATAATGTATAGAAAAATTAATAAGGAATATTTTTTTTTATTTAACATAAATTAATTAACAGATTTATTTGTTATTACTTATTGCTAATCAAAATCATCCGAAGATTCCGAGCTTATTTCAGTACATATATCAATGTATCAACACGTGCAATATTTACATCATCACTTCTTTTACTGTACATTTCATTGGTAAATTTTTGAATTATTTTCATTTTGTTTTTGTCTTTTATCATGCTTGGGTAGGTCAACTCAGCAAAAGTTTTTTGATAACTTCTATTTGATTTTAAAATCGCGAACGGCTTCATTTGTCCCTTTCCTTTAATTGATGGATTGTAGTCACAGCCAGTATATGCATGAATCAAAGGAAGCGCTTTGCAGAGCTGTGGTCCTAGTTGATCAAATAGTTCGGTGCAGTTTAGAGCTTCAGATGTCCTTGAAGATGTCAGCCAAATTTCTCTTGCTGCAAGGATGTCCATGATACCCAGTAAAATGACCAAGACATCTGTATCAGATGCCTGAATTAGTGCTCTTCGCTGTGCACATCTTTTTTGAATATGGAAAAAAAATCCGTGTATCAGCTTCCTCATGGTGACATTCAAGATCAGTTTCTATAGTTTTTAGAATGTTATTTATTTGAACTTGGTATGAAAAACAAGATTCACCAACAGTTAAATAAATTTTTTTATCAGTCATAATATCTGATAAATAACTGCTTTCCCAATGCTTATAGCTAAAAACTCCACAATCGACTTTTCAAACTCGATGTTACTCAAGCTTTTTTGTAAATTACTGTCCCTTGTTTGTGTTTCTCCAGTAATCTGATATGCTTTGACACACTCTCGTCAATTTTTGGCGTTCTGCATCTTTAATGGACGGTGATTTATATACATCAAAAATTAGATGAACTTCGTTTGCATGGGTTCTGCATATTTTTAATATTTGCTCTGAAATTTTTCCATAGCTTTGTGGCATAGTACCAATTTTCCAAAGTAAGTAGTATCCGTCAATCAAAACTACTTCTTTATTAGAGCATCAACTCTGCAAAATGTTTTGCTCCAAAGGCACTCTTAATTTGGTTTTTTGCGTTGGCATCATGTCTCCATTGTATTGAGCTAATGCTGGTGGAACAGTCGCTAATGGAAATTTCAAGCACGTTTCAATGCTTATTTTATGCTTAAGACTTATTGCCAGCAAACGTCCAATAATGTCGTTTTCCATTTTTATCTGCACCGTTTTAAAGCCACTTTTTTGGACTTTTTTTGATCGCTTCTGATGCAAAATTTAATTTTTTTTTTGTTTTTTATGGGCTTTTCGAATCTTGATGCGTCATTGTTGCATTCTTCAATAAACTGCAATTTTTCACGTTCTCCGCACTTAAACCCACTCAACAGAAAATCAGCAGTCTCTTTTTTCACTGAGCGTATTGATGCCACTGGGAAAAAAGCGGGAAAAAGTAGGCACCGTTAGTTTTTTTTATTTCTCTAAAACGAAGCCCTCTTTTAACACCGGGTTTCTTGCATTTGACTAAAAAGTACCAAAACCATCAAATATTAAAAAAATATTTCACTAAATAAATGAAAATTTGGTAAAAAAGTTTTTACTTTGAAATTTTATTTTTTAAAAACCATTTACTTAAACAACTTGAATTAAACCTAAAAATATTTATTGAAATTTAGAAGTATTATATAATTGTACGTGCTTTCGTTGATTTAAAATATTTTTTTTCCATTTTAAGTCAATTTTTAGGAAAATAGCCCCCCCCCCCACATAAACGGGGGGAAATAGACCCCCCTCCGATACATTTTATTTTTTCCTTAACTTTACCCATTATTTTATTGTTAATTTTTTTCTTAAATCGGTAAAGGACAGGAAAAAATGATTTTTAATGAAAAAACCGGGACACTCAAAAAAGCACAAAATCAGCCATAGTGAAAAAACTGCCAAGCTTTGACGAGGAAGAGTTCAAAATTCTAAAAGGAAAAGTTATTACCTTAATTTGACACCAAATTTATCATTTAACTCGATGAGTTAACACCCCCCAAAAAATGGCCACTACTTTACCTCCTCCCGCCGATCGCTCAAGGATGCGGGCGGGAAGAGTTGTATTTTTTTTATCTACTTTTAAATATCTCTCGCTACAGTACTGAAATTTTCTTTAACACGATGAGTAAACACCCTGGTAGGTGATCCACAGGTGTGAGATGAGAGAGAAAAGCATTGAAATTAGTTCGCATTCTGCGGCGTGCTGCGAATGGTTTGATGAATGACAGAAAAACCAGACTTTTGTTCATCAGTTTGATGCTCTAAACAAAAACATTTAACATCATCAGTATTAATAGAGGAAAAGCTATATAATTACTACCTAAATCATTTTGAGAATGTGAACATAAATTATTACAAGTCATGATCTAATATAAAATATTTAAGTTAATTTTAGTTTATAAATGTCCTCAAAAGATTTAATTTTTATAAATTTATCTCCTTCTCTTATTCTAATACAAACAGTTGAGTATCTAACCCATACAAACTTACATTCATTATTATCTTTAAGTTCATTTGCCATTTTTAACAAAGACCTAGTGTATTTGGTTAGACAATCGTTGATGTAAATCTTTTTGGTGCTACTGTTGTTGTTGTTGTTGTTGTTGTTGTTGTTGCTGCTGCTACTCTAAACATCAAACAAGTTTGATGACCATTTTTAACAAAGACCTAGTGCTAGTGTATTTGGTTAGACAATCGTTGATGTAAATATTTTTGCTGCTACTGTTGTTGTTGTTGTTATTGCTGCTGCTACTCTAAACATCGAACAAGTTTGTTGACCATGATGCCCTTTTTCTCCTTCATTTTTTTCATCACATTGATTTTCTGCGACAATGTTGAGAATTTAACGCAGACGATGTTGCTAGATGAGGTGTTTTTGTTTCTGATAGAAATGTTCTTAACAAAAATGAATCAACATCGCCTGAGCTCATCTCCTCACCAATAAGACATTAACTCTGCGTCTGCCATATACGTTAGCATTATCAAAATCAACACTGTTTCTCTTTCAGCTCCATTATATTCAGCTTCGCCACCAGGTTATCAACTCTTTTATTGAGAGAAGGATTTCATTCTTGAAGAGATTTGATTTTTGTAAGCGCCTCGGTATTTATTAGCTTGAGCTGCATGATTTCAGAGTAGGTACAGCATTTGCAAAGTTATTGTTTGCTGATCTATAATGTTGTCATCTTTGTGAGAGGGGCTATAGGTGATGGACTTTTAGATGCTTCGAATGGACCAGCACTTTTTTTTATTTTAGAGATCAAACCGGATTCTGAAATAGTGGGTGAATTTGTATTAGCTGTAACGTTAAGTGCAGATGAGTTATTTGGAGCACATCCAAAAGTTGATACACTCCGCTGAGTAACACAACTAATACACTTGTACCATTGAACACTTTTTGATAACATATAGCGAATATTGTTTCAAAATGAACTTTGTTAATAAATTTAAATTATTCATTCCTTTATTTGTGATTCTATAACAAAACACATTTTGTGATCTTTTATATCTTTGATATCTGCACTGTATTGGATGCTCAATATTAAACAACCATCAAAACAAATAGAAAACTTGTAAAACTTGTAAAAAAAATATTGAACACAATATACCTATCATTCGCGTGTACATATAGGTATGTGTATAGTATATTGTATAGACTGTTTAAGTGAAAATTCTAAAGTACTGCATTAAGAGTCATTGAATAAATTGTTTGTATGTTGTCAATCAATCTTATTTCATACACAGTAGGTAGGTATATAAAAAAATCCATCTGACCACTTGATAAATCCAATTGTTTGACAAACAAATAAGGACCATATCCTAAGCATTGTATATGCATAACTTGTGTGGAGGACTAAATGCGAAAGTTGCATGCCACTCTTGTAAATGTTGTACATTTCCTTTGTTATTGCTGCCTCTTAGCATTTATAGATAGGTATGCTGAAGTAAGCCGTGATCGATCTTTTTGCTGGTTTCACCCTTATATAATTTATTGTTTCCGTATTTTCCAAGGCTCAAAATCACGAACACACTTCTGGTTACCCATTGAAAGCCCAGTATGTAAGACCAATTTTAGTAAACTGTAGTGCGAGTGACGTGCGAACAAAAATCGTCTGTACACTCTGTGTAGGTACATCACGCTCTCTTATTATAATAATACTAGAATGCGTAACAATAACATCTCAATAATTCACAATAATATAACAAATTTCAGCAGAGGGTGGTTAAGGACACCGCCACACTGCAACACTCCAGAAATATATATCTATACGTTGTTTATTCAAAGGGTTTGGTTTTATACTTGAATACTTATACTTATACTGCAAATTTGTGTTTATTTAACAAACATTTGTTAATTGCCAACAAATGTTTCATTGGATTTCAGCTCGAAAAAAAAAAAAAATACACAAGAAGAAGGTTGTATATCTTTATGAATTTCGTTGTCTTATATTGATACTGGAAGCAATTCTATAAGATGATCCATCCGAGGGAAATGTTCTAGATTTATATCTCTTTTGAATTTCGCGCGAAATTCATAGGTATAACAACTATTGCGAGTTTTTCAATGCGAGATTATTCCAGGGTTAGATTAATCTCGAGTTAACTCTGATGGAAACACGTTTTTCAGTCAGTTTGAAATACGGCGAGTCAACTCAAAATTAAATTGGTGAATTAACTCTGAGTCGATTAGCGATGACAAACTGTCTGAAAAACGTGCTTCTATCAGCGTTTATCTCAAGGGAATGATCTCGCAATAAAAAAATGGGCCTTAGAATATTAAATATTCAAAAAATTCGATGATTTGAAGTAAACTGAAAATCAGTGTCTTAAACATTTTGTTCAAAACATACTTTTAAAAATTATTAATTTAGGCATATATTTAGTATTTACCTATTTGGATTTTTTAACATTTTTAGGTCACAAGTAAATGTTCCTACTTGCTTAGTAAAAAATATTGTTTGATCATTTATATTCTTCATTTCAGTGCTCATAATGGCGTTTAAATTTATCATTGTTGTTATATTGTACTATTTGTACTATAGAATGTCAGTTTTTATTACTTGACCATTCTGTTAATTTTCATTGAATGTGTTTAAAGAACAACAACAACTTAAAGGCGCTACCACCAATTTTAAACGAATTTTATTTACTCGTTTACGAATATTATTATTCGTTTTTTTCTATCTTTGGCTGGAGATATAGCTATTTCAAGGAATGCCAAATCCTTCCATCAGTCTCCTTTAGTGGTATCGAGCTTTAATCCAATTTTATTATGAAAACCTTTTTTTTTTTTTAGAGGCACTTAGAGGCGCTTAGAAAAATGTTGAAGCTCCAAATGCGTTTGAAAAAACAAACAAACATAACATCTCGACCTGTGTCATCAGTGGTCATAAGCGGTGGAATGCGTTGTGCATACGACTTCGAAGACTGAGTAAATCTGAAAGCATGGGTTCGAATCTCATGATGTGCATGTGAAAAAGTTTTTCATAATAAAATTGGATTAAAGCTCGATACCACTAAATGAGACTGATGAAAGGATTTGGCATTCCTTGAAATAGCTATATCTCCAGCCAAAGATAGAAAAAACGAATAATAATATTCGTAAACGAGTAAATAAAATTCGCTTAAAATTGGTGGTAGCGCCTTTAAGTTGTTGTTGTTATTCAAACACATTCAGTTTAAATTTACCTTTTTAATTTAGACGCGTTGCACTCGCGATAACATGAAGCTGCACCCAGAATTGATATTTAATTGTTCATTGTTATTTTCTTTAAAGTTGCATCACTAAGTGGTTGATTGATTTGTCGTTTTTTCAAAATATGAAGGTAATTATATAAAAAATGTTTCACAATTAATAAACTTAGTGTGTTTTGTCCTATGTATATTTTATCTGAAAACATGGGCCAATTTTGTTGCCCCGCGATAGCACTTTAAACCTTAAAAGTAAAATTTTTATCAAAAAGTTTAAAATAATTAAAAAAAAAAAACTAAATTTGTGAGTTCAATATTTCAAAAACCTGTTAACAGATTTTTATGAAATTTAATATTAAGGTCCAAAAAAACTTCATTCACTTAAAAAAAAAACTATTTTCGAAAAATTATTTTAAAAAAATCGATTTTTTCGAAAACCGATCCAACAATTTTGAAATTTAATATATTTAATAAAGTAATTGGTTTGCATACTTTGATTTTGGTTTGAATTTAAGTAAGACATGGAGCTTTCAAAAAAATTTCATAAGATTTTTTTCGTATATTCCGTTTGAACTTTAAACCCTCAGGTAACTTGCCACAAGAGCAAGTCCGTGACCCAGTCGTGTCCTTCATTTTCCTTTGAACATAATTTCTTAATCGAATTTTTTCCAATTTCATAGTTTGCTACAAGAGCAAGTTCGTGCAAACCAGTCGTGCTATTTGAAACAAAATTATTAAATATATTTGAAACAAAATTATTAAATATATTTTTATCACATTTAATTTTATTTTCGTGGCAACTTGCCACAAGAACAAGTACATGCGACCCAGTCGTGCACCAGAAGAGTAAGTTCGTGGGACCCAGTCGTGTAATTATTTTTTTTTTTGATAAAGGAAACTCAAGAAACGACGAAAATATAACGATTTTTCTAAAGAGTTTGAGAACTGGAGATGTTTGAGAATAGGTGCCACAGCCCACAACCCTAACAATTTTATTTTAAGAAAACTATTGGCAAAACTATAATGTACACAACTGTTGCCCTGCTCAATGAAAATCGTGGTGGCATTCTTTATTGAGTTTTATTCTTAATAATTACCTATATGTATAGCATACATACATGTAAAATTATTTTTAAAATATATACATACGTTACGTATACGTTACGTTACGTGTGTATATAACTACCTGTACCTATTTATATCTATATAACTTATGAAATCACACCATAAATATACAAGGCATAGTGGAGCATCTGTCAAATAAGAACTTCGTTTCTTTTGGTGCCAGAATACACTTGAAATATGTGCAAATGGTTTGACGTGACTCTACTGTCATCGCATAAGTGTAGTGTTTTCACAAGACAGACTACTATATTATTCTGCCCCCGAAACAAGTGCACACAACTTATATGAGGGAACATTTTTTGTAGAGCTGGTGTACCATTCTTCAGCAAGTACTTCTACTCCACAAAAGTTTTTTGAGACTTACCTACCCTGTTTCCACTCTATGGGCTTCATATATTATGATGACTTAGCTTATAAACGTCGAAAATGAGAATTTTATAACAGATGTCCAAGAGTACACAGTTTTCCTGCACACGATTCAAAATTGATTGACGTCAAAAAGTCATGCAAGGTGGGTAACTCACTCCAAATAAATGGTTTAAAGTGAAATAAGGACGTATTTTTCTTCATATTATTTAGATTATATTTCTATTTCATTCGCTTTTCTTAAAATTTAAAGAGTAGGTAGCCAACTATACATGAATCACAAGCAGAAACTCGATCTTGTGGCAATACATGATAAATAAGATGATACCTAGTTCGCGCGAATATATAATTTTCACCCCCCAAAGTGATCCTTGACCAGTTTGAAATATACCATTTTGAGAAATACGCACTTTAAAATAAACGTATACTGTTTACAAGTTAGAATGTTATGAACTATTAAAGTTGGAATTGTTGAAAAATCGGCAAGTTCCTTATTTCAAAGATGAAATAAGTCCAATTTCCTCATACCAACCTCGCACATACCTCAAATCCAATATTGAGTCACTGGTTATGCGCCTCTGGGTCAAGAATTTTCTGTTCTTAAAAATGGTAGCGTAACAATAACTAGAACTTTTTCTTAAAACTGATAATTTGATTCTTAGTAAATAGAAAATGAGTTATTTCTGCAAAAAATTTCATTGAACCAACAATTTATAATTCATACAATTTTACAAGAATGAAAATGTTTTTTATCTGAGTGAGAAATAAATCTGTTAATTATTATTAAAAAAAAATACCTTCACATATTCAGTTTCTATTTCTGCGTAATATACGGATATTATTGTTAAAGTAATGGCTTATCTTATAGTATAAAATTATTTTCTAAGATTTTGGGACATTATTTTGGCGCTCCTGAACTTTTGTCCAGTTATTGCTTCAGGGCCACTCATTAATGAATGACAATTATGGCTACCGGAAATGGCCGGAAACCAAAGATACAGCTCTTTAAAGTGCAGAAATCTAATGGTAAGTAATTTCGGCACAAAATTTATTTTCACTAAAATGTTGCTTGAAACGTTTAAGATAAGATGTATAACTGCCATAACATTATCAATTTGATATTTGAATGCTTTTTGAGACACTACGGTCGAGGCAGCGGAGGTGTATTTTATGGGTATCGAAGAAATCTAGTGTATTTATTGTAGTGCCCCGTGGCGTAATGGTTAGTGTGTCTGACCTTAAGTATAATTTAGTAAAGGGTAGATAAAGGGTAGCTTTAAGTTTTATAAAAAAATTTAAAAAATGATATAGAAAATGAATTTTTTAAATAATTTTCTCGTTAGTTTTAAGTAATCATGAATTCTAATAATAAGTTATTTTCCGTCGAAATGCATTTTTTAAGTATAGTCATAGTTTAATTTAGAGCGCCCGCATGGGGCCAGTAAGTTAGTTAAGGTAATATGTAAGCTAGTTGTTTAAGATTTTTTGTCTAGCATTAAGATAGATATAAGGAAATGAAAAAATAAAAAATGAATAAAAAGAAAAAAAAGTGTGTCGGACCATCACGCCCGGAGGTCTGGGTTCAAGCCCAGCTTCCAACTTTGATAAACTCTAATGTTTTTTTTCATGCGCACTGCCTCTTACGAGGAAGTGACAAATCCTCCAAGAGTATCATTGTCATGAAAAGTGCTTCTCACCTTAGTCGTTCGGATTCGACGTAAAATTGTAGGTCCCCTCCAATCCCGTAGAAGTAACAACACACACAAAAGGATTGGTTGAGAGTTGTCACTAGGCTGTGGTTCTTCGGAGCTGTCAGTGCCACTAAAATTAGTTTTTTTATTTAAGAAATCTAGGTGATGTTAATATAAGCTTCAAAAGGCAACTGATTTTTACCTGATGGACGTCAAAATTGCAAATGATACGATGCAAATAGTTCCCATTTATTTAAATTGTAGTCATTGGCAGTCTGACTTTGAGAAACTACATGAAATACTGCAAGAAGTTGATTCGACCAATTTGTTGCTTATCGGGAATTTCAATGGCCAGGATTGGCTTGTCACAAAGCAATTTCTTCTGCACACATTCGCTTGTCTTCAACCTCAGTCGAAAATCAAAAGATGCAGTCTGCGATCATAAAGGCGAAAAATTTTTAGAATAACTTATGCATACGATTGCCATGTGTTGAATGGCAGTACCCCAGGAGATTTAGAGGGAGAGCTAACATTTCTAAGGGGTCAAGCTGGCTCCTTAATAGGCTATTGCTTTATATCTGGATTGTGGAACAATGTTGTGAAAGATTTCAGAGTAGGAGCTCAGACATTTTCACATCATATGCCGCTAGAAGTTACCAAATAAATTATTGTTTTAAGTGACCTTTGTGTTCATCAATATGAAAAAGATTAGTGGGCTATAGGTCAAAAGACAGTTCTTATTTTCTTTACGACGTTTCGAACATGTATATGTTCATCATCAGGCCTTTATTAAATAAATTTAAGAAACAATTTTTTAATAAAATAGGTAAAACCATAAATAAGTTTACAACAATATAAACAAAAATGTGTCAAACAAACTTACAACAATTATTAAGGACATAAAGAATGCAAATTTTCTCACATCTTACACTTATCGAATTTAAATTACAAAAAATTAACTGAAAAAATATATAAAGATATCATTATTGGTTTATGTACAATTAGATATTTAAAATTTCTTAACTAACATTCAAACTCAACACTCTAATTTAATGTTCACCTATACTTTGTTTTATAATTAATTGCGTTGGGTCTTTTTATAAGTTGACCATAGATTATGCTAAGATTTTCACAGTCAGATCTGCGATTCATGGTATTTTGGTTGATAATTATGTGCAACATTTCCAGCAGCATTCTTTTCGAATAATGTTGCTCTGTTTGCAGAACTACAACATTTTCGAAGTCTGGCACTTCTTCTATACAATGGAGGGCAAGAGCAGTTTTTTGTGCAGCTCCATTGTTTAGGTCTGATTTGTGACCAGAGAGCCAGAGAGAGATAAGTTTAAGATGTGAGAAAATTTGCATTCTTTATGTCCTTAATAATTGTTGTAAGTTTGTTTGACACATTTTTGTTTATATTGTTGTAAACTTAATTATGGTTTTACCTATTTTATTAAAAAATTGTTTCTTAAATTTATTTAAAAAAGGCCTGATGATGAACATATACATGTTCGAAACGTCGCAAAGAAAATAAGAACTGTCTTTTGACCTATAGCCCACTAATCTTTTTCAGCTAGAAGTTACCTTTACAACATCGCGTACAGAAACACCAGTCGGGGCAAAACAACTAAATCTGATTCTGAAAATGCAATGGATTGAAAGAAATAAGAGCAGGTATCAAGAAAACATGAGAGAAGAATTAAGAAAGCTTCAAGAAACAAATGAATACATAGATATAAATGTTCTGACGCAAACCATAAAAATATCAAATCTAAAAAAACAGCCAGCAAAAAATCAAGCCAGCTATAAGCAGAAGCGGTTTGACTCAGAATGCTTAAAAGCTAGGAAGCTATATTTCCATTTTTTAAAGCTTTTCCGTTCAAGAAATTTGCCTATTTTTAGAAAACTATACATAAAAATACAAAATACAAAAAAATTTGTTTCGCAAAAAAATATGCTTTCGAGCAAAAGACAATATCGATAATTAATAGCACTCGTAGTTCTGCCGAATTTCGGAAAGCTGTTAAAATCTTAAATGGAACTATAAATAACATTGCTCTAGGATTACAAGCCCCAATTTTAAAGGATCACTTCAAGAACCTCCTTAACGCTACGATTACCTCACCTTTGGTACATTACGCAGCCCCTTCAATTCTAGATGAATTTTTAGATAGAGAAAACAAAACTAAATAAGGCACCTGGAGATGAACACATTCCTTTCGAACATTATAAACACACAGCGGATGAATTTTTACTGCTGGTTACTAATGAATTCAATGGAATTTTTGAAAACGGGATAGTTCCTGAATTTTTCAGAAAAGCAATAATTTTCCCGCTATTTAAAAAAGTAAGCTATGATGAACCATCTAATTATAGAGGAATCTCCTTTCTAAACACAAGTGCCAATTTGTTCGCTGGGCTAATTGAAAATAGACTAACTGAATGGGTGAGGAGAAAAAACATTCTATCAGAGTTTCAGGCCGGATTCTGAAAACGAGGATTGAACTCCTATGTCAGAAGTTTATGCCTCATCGACCTTATCTGCCTGTACTTTGCAACTTATGCAATTTAAACGTACGTGAAGACATTAACCACTTTGTTGCGATTTGTCCAATAATGAAAGAAGTCAGGATGAGATATTTTGGAAAACAGTCTCAATGAAGTCTAGCTTATTGTCATACTTAATGGAAATGTTGGATGGGATGCTCTTTATAACTTATTGTTACTGCCCTTCGTTATAAAAATGAAGATTTTTAAGGTATTTATTTAGAAAAAAGTACTAATTATTTAATATTTACTATTTTTTTTTATTTTTCACTTATAATATTGTATTTATACTCGTACTCCAAAATGTCAGTGATGCCAGACGGGAGTGTGTGAAGTTAGCCCCCCCTTTTTTGAAAATTGAATTTTTGAAAGTTGTGCTAGGTTGTGCTAGGTTTGTGCCGTAATTTTTTTTCAAAAATAATCAAAAATGGGGGTTTTAGAGCCAAAAATCCGTTTTTGACGGGTGTGAAGTTAGCCCCCCTTTTTTGAAAATCGAATTTTTGAAAATTGTGCTAGGTTGTGTTAGGTTGTGCTAGGTTTGTGCCGTAATTTTTTTTCAAAAATAATCAAAAATGGGGGTTTTAGAGCCAAAAATCCGTTTTTGACGGGTGTGAAGTTAGCCCCCCTTTTTTTGAAAATCGAATTTTTGAAAATTGTGCTAGGTTGTGTTAGGTTGTGCTAGGTTTGTGCCGTAATTTTTTTTCAAAAATATTCAAAAATGGGGGTTTTAGAGCCAAAAAACCGTTTTTGACCTAGCCCCCCTTTTTTCGAAAATCAATTTTTTGAAAGTTGTGCTAGGTTGTGCTAGGTTGTGCTAGGTTTGTGCCGTAATTTTTTTTCAAAAATAATCAAAAATGGGGGTTTTAGAGCCAAAAATCCGTTTTTGACGGGTGTGAAAATCAAATTTTTGAAAATTGTGCTAGGTTGTGTTAGGTTATGCTCGGTTTGTGCCGTAATTTTTTTTCAAAAAAATTCAAAAATGGGGGTTTTAGAGCCAAAAAACCATTTTTGACCTACGGCAATATTTTTTAAAAATTTTATTTATTAAAAAAGTTTATTCATTATCAAGCCGGAAAAGGGTTGCCATAGCAACTCGAACAACAGTATAAAAACACTTGAAAAAGAAATTTACTAATTTTTTTCATTTGTTCTGCCAACTCTTTTCCGTCTTGAGTTTTTTAGTTAGTTTTAGTTGACTCTTTTATTTCTTCAGATAAACAATAACAATTCGTTAATAAATCTTACATAAGTTGTTATGGTTTGGCCTATGACCGTCTGGCAGAGTGTGTGAAATTAACCCCCCCCTTTTTTGAAAATTGAATTTTTGAAAGTTGTGCTAGGTTGTGCTAGGTTTGTGCCGTAATTTTTTTCTAAAAATATTCAAAAATGGGGGTTTTAGAGCCAAAAAACCGTTTTTGACCTAGCCCCCCCTTTTTCGAAAATCAAATTTTTGAAAGTTGTGCTAGGTTGTGCTAGGTTGTGCTAGGTTTTTGCCGCAATTTTTTTTTTTAAAATAATCAAAAATGGGGGTTTTAGAGCCAAAAATCCGTTTTTGACGGGTGTGAAGTTAGCCCCCCCTTTTTTGAAAATCGAATTTTTGAAAGTTGTGCTAGGTTGTGCTAAGTTGTGCTAGGTTTGTGCCGCATTTTTTTTCAAAAAATATTCAAAAATGAGTGTTTTAGAGCAAAAAAACCATTTTTGACCTACCCCAATATTTTTTCAAAATCAACATTTGCGAAATTTTCAAAATTGTGCTAGGTTGTGCTAGACTTGTGCTGGCATGTGCTGTAAGTTATTTTGGAAAATATTCAAAAATGGGGGTTTTAGAGCAAAAAAAACTTTTCCAAAAAGTGTGAAGTTAGCCCCCCCTTTTTCGAAAATCGAATTTTTGAAAAATGTGATGGGTTGTGCTAGGTTGTGCTAGGTTTGTGCCATAATTTTTTTCAAAAATATTCAAAAATGGGGTTTTTAGAGTCAAAAAACCTTTTTTGGCGGGTGTGAAGTTAGCCCCCCCTTTTTTGAAAATCGAATTTTTGAAAATTGTGCTCGGTTGTGTTAGGTTGTGCTAGGTTTGTGCCGTAATTTTTTTTCAAAAAAATTCAAAAATGGGGGTTTTAGAGCCAAAAAACCATTTTTGACCTACGGCAATATTTTTTAAAAATCAACATTTTCGAAATTTTTAAAGTTGTGCTAGGTTGTGCTAGACTTGTGCTGGGCTGTGCTGTAACTTATTTTGGAAAATATTAAAAAATTGGGGTTTTAGAGCAAAAAAAACTTTCCCAAAAAGTGTGAAGTTAGCCCCCCCTTTTTTGAATTTCAAACTTTTTTTTACTTTTTCAGAATTCAAAAGTCGTTCTAATCATTGTTCCAAAAAATTAAAGTCGCATCTTTTGTATTTTCGAAGATAGAGCATTTTGAAGTTTATTTTTAAAACTCAAATAACTCCACACCATTATGACTTTTCTCAAATTTTAATTTTGAATCTCAATAAGTGTTATTAAATACAACTTGTGAATACAAAATTTAGTTTTTACGAGATTTAAATCATGTTTTAATTTGAGTTTCAAAAAATGCTTAAAATTTCTGTGAGCTCCAACCGCCCCCTTATTCCAAAATCAAAATTCTGAATGTTGTGCCAAGTCAAACTCCCCAAAATCTTTAATATTTGAAAATTTCATAAAAAAATATAAAAAAAATACTGAATTAAACTGGAAAAAATCATTTTGCTTGAATTATGACCAATTAAAAGCTCCCCTTTTCTGAAAATAAATATCAAAAAACTGTTCCAAATACTTATAGCTATAAACTATAAGGATTTCAAAGTTGTTTCGTTTTAAAAGATTTAACCTACCCACAATTTGAAAAAAATGCACTACGTGCTCCCCTTTTCCCCAATCGTGAAAACAAAAACTTTTTTTATTAAAAAGTCATACTAGTTTAAAGTTTCCAAAATTTCACTCGAAAATATTCACAACTGTAGAATCTAGGCCAAAAAAACTAATTTTACGATATTAGATTTAAGTTTTTGATTTATGTATAGGTATTCCGAAAATAATTTCTGATACACACCCTTTTCTCAAATGAAATTTAAAATTTTTAATTCAGATAGAGAATTGCTTAAGCTCCATTCTTCCAAGATTTTGACGAAGATATACGAATTATTGTAGACTTTAAGTGATTAATCATTTCTTACGATCTTAGAATAAAAAAAATTATGCTTGCTCCCCCTTTACGATACAAAAAAAAAATTCTTCCCTTTCCCCAAATCGAAAATTTAAAAGTTGTGCCAAGTGCATCATCACGCCAATCCATTTCTTCCAAAGTTTCATTCAAGTATATTAATTATTGAAGATTTTATGCTAAAAAAACACTTTGTACCTACCTACGAAGAAAATTAAAAAAAATTATAATAAATCCCCTTTTTCGATTAAAAAAAAAAAAAAATTGCCAAGTTGTGCTAAGGCTTCTTTTCATTGTCCCAAGCTTTCAATTCATAAAAAATATTTTTACTATGTTAAATTTCCAAAAATATTCCCATAGCCCCCCTTTCCCCAAATCTTCCAAAGTTCAAACATATTAATTATTAAATATTTTAAGCAAACGAAAAATGCTCTGTCTTTCTTACAATCCATAGGTATGTAAGTTCTTTTACTATTGGAAATAATAATTTACTGAATAAAAGTTTTTTATTTTTATTTTAAAATCGTCAGGGAAACCTTTATTAATAAACAACAATAGAATTTGAACAGAAAAGTAAATAAACAAAAAATAACAATCAGCGGAAAAATTGCAAAAAATGGATGTCAAATCCCGATATCTACTGTTATTAATTATGAAATTACCGCCATCATCCATCGACCCATTGCGTGTTATTTGTATTTGGAACAGTTTTTTGATATTTATTTTCAGAAAAGGGGAGCTTTTAATTGGTCATTTTAATTGGTCAAAATGATTTTTTCCAGTTTAATTCAGTATTTTTTTATATTTTTTTATGAAATTTTCAAATATTAAAGATTTTGGGGAGTTTGACTTGGCACAACATTCAGAATTTTGATTTTGGAATAAGGGGGGCGGTTGGAGCTCTCAGAAATTTTAAGCATTTTTTGAAACTCAAATTAAAGCATGATTTAAATCTCGTAAAAACTAAATTTTGTATTCACAAGTTGTATTTAATAACACTTATTGAGATTCAAAATTAAAATTTGAGAAAAGTCATAATGGTGTGGAGTTATTTGAGTTTTAAAAATAAACTTCAAAATGCTCTATCTTCGAAAATACAAAAGATGCGACTTTAATTTTTTGGAACAATGATTAGAACGACTTTTGAATTCTGAAAAAGTAAAAAAAGTTTGAAATTCAAAAAAGGGGGGGGCTAACTTCACACTTTTTGGGAAAGTTTTTTTTGCTCTAAAACCCCAATTTTTTAATATTTTCCAAAATAAGTTACAGCACAGCCCAACACAAGTCTAGCACAACCTAGCACAACTTTAAAAATTTCGAAAATGTTGATTTTTAAAAAATATTGCCGTAGGTCAAAAATGGTTTTTTGGCTCTAAAACCCCCATTTTTGAATTTTTTTGAAAAAAAATTACGGCACAAACCGAGCATAACCTAACACAACCTAGCACAATTTTCAAAAATCCGTTTTTGACGGGTGTGAAAATCAAATTTTTGAAAATTGTGCTAGGTTGTGTTAGGTTATGCTCGGTTTGTGCCGTAATTTTTTTTCAAAAAAATTCAAAAATGGGGGTTTTAGAGCCAAAAAACCATTTTTGACCTACGGCAATATTTTTTAAAAATCAACATTTTCGAAATTTTTAAAGTTGTGCTAGGTTGTGCTAGACTTGTGTTGGGCTGTGCTGTAACTTATTTTGGAAAATATTAAAAAATTGGGGTTTTAGAGCAAAAAAAACTTTCCCAAAAAGTGTGAAGTTAGCCCCCCCCTTTTTTGAATTTCAAACTTTTTTTACTTTTTCAGAATTCAAAAGTCGTTCTAATCATTGTTCCAAAAAATTAAAGTCGCATCTTTTGTATTTTCGAAGATAGAGCATTTTGAAGTTTATTTTTAAAACTCAAATAACTCCACACCATTATGACTTTTCTCAAATTTTAATTTTGAATCTCAATAAGTGTTATTAAATACAACTTGTGAATACAAAATTTAGTTTTTACGAGATTTAAATCATGCTTTAATTTGAGTTTCAAAAAATGCTTAAAATTTCTGAGAGCTCCAACCGCCCCCCTTATTCCAAAATCAAAATTCTGAATGTTGTGCCAAGTCAAACTCCCCAAAATCTTTAATATTTGAAAATTTCATAAAAAAATATAAAAAAATACTGAATTAAACTGGAAAAAATCATTTTGACCAATTAAAATGACCAATTAAAAGCTCCCCTTTTCTGAAAATAAATATCAAAAAACTGTTCCAAATACAAATAACACGCAATGGGTCGATGGATGATGGCGGTAATTTCATAATTAATAACAGTAGATATCGGGATTTGACATCCATTTTTTGCAATTTTTCCGCTGATTGTTATTTTTTGTTTATTTACTTTTCTGTTCAAATTCTATTGTTGTTTATTAATAAAGGTTTCCCTGACGATTTTAAAATAAAAATAAAAAACTTTTATTCAGTAAATTATTATTTCCAATAGTAAAAGAACTTACATACCTATGGATTGTAAGAAAGACAGAGCATTTTTCGTTTGCTTAAAATATTTAATAATTAATATGTTTGAACTTTGGAAGATTTGGGGAAAGGGGGGCTATGGGAATATTTTTGGAAATTTAACATAGTAAAAATATTTTTTATGAATTGAAAGCTTGGGACAATGAAAAGAAGCCTTAGCACAACTTGGCAATTTTTTTTTTTTTTAATCGAAAAAGGGGATTTATTATAATTTTTTTTAATTTTCTTCGTAGGTAGGTACAAAGTGTTTTTTTAGCATAAAATCTTCAATAATTAATATACTTGAATGAAACTTTGGAAGAAATGGATTGGCGTGATGATGCACTTGGCACAACTTTTAAATTTTCGATTTGGGGAAAGGGAAGAATTTTTTTTTTGTATCGTAAAGGGGGAGCAAGCATAATTTTTTTTATTCTAAGATCGTAAGAAATGATTAATCACTTAAAGTCTACAATAATTCGTATATCTTCGTCAAAATCTTGGAAGAATGGAGCTTAAGCAATTCTCTATCTGAATTAAAAATTTTAAATTTCATTTGAGAAAAGGGTGTGTATCAGAAATTATTTTCGGAATACCTATACATAAATCAAAAACTTAAATCTAATATCGTAAAATTAGTTTTTTTGGCCTAGATTCTACAGTTGTGAATATTTTCGAGTGAAATTTTGGAAACTTTAAACTAGTATGACTTTTTAATAAAAAAAGTTTTTGTTTTCACGATTGGGGAAAAGGGGAGCACGTAGTGCATTTTTTTCAAATTGTGGGTAGGTTAAATCTTTTAAAACGAAACAACTTTGAAATCCTTATAGTTTATAGCTATAAGTATTTGGAACAGTTTTTTGATATTTATTTTCAGAAAAGGGGAGCTTTTAATTGGTCATAATTCAAGCAAAATGATTTTTTCCAGTTTAATTCAGTATTTTTTTTATATTTTTTTATGAAATTTTCAAATATTAAAGATTTTGGGGAGTTTGACTTGGCACAACATTCAGAATTTTGATTTTGGAATAAGGGGGCGGTTGGAGCTCACAGAAATTTTAAGCATTTTTTGAAACTCAAATTAAAACATGATTTAAATCTCGTAAAAACTAAATTTTGTATTCACAAGTTGTATTTAATAACACTTATTGAGATTCAAAATTAAAATTTGAGAAAAGTCATAATGGTGTGGAGTTATTTGAGTTTTAAAAATAAACTTCAAAATGCTCTATCTTCGAAAATACAAAAGATGCGACTTTAATTTTTTGGAACAATGATTAGAACGACTTTTGAATTCTGAAAAAGTAAAAAAAAGTTTGAAATTCAAAAAAGGGGGGGCTAACTTCACACTTTTTGGGAAAGTTTTTTTTGCTCTAAAACCCCAATTTTTTAATATTTTCCAAAATAAGTTACAGCACAGCCCAGCACAAGTCTAGCACAACCTAGCACAACTTTAAAAATTTCGAAAATGTTGATTTTTAAAAAATATTGCCGTAGGTCAAAAATGGTTTTTTGGCTCTAAAACCCCCATTTTTGAATTTTTTTGAAAAAAAATTACGGCACAAACCTAGCACAACCTAACACAACCGAGCACAATTTTCAAAAATTCGATTTTCAAAAAAGGGGGGGCTAACTTCACACCCGCCAAAAAAGGTTTTTTGACTCTAAAAACCCCATTTTTGAATATTTTTGAAAAAAATTATGGCACAAACCTAGCACAACCTAGCACAACCCATCACATTTTTCAAAAATTCGATTTTCGAAAAAGGGGGGGCTAACTTCACACTTTTTGGAAAAGTTTTTTTTGCTCTAAAACCCCCATTTTTGAATATTTTCCAAAATAACTTACAGCACATGCCAGCACAAGTCTAGCACAACCTAGCACAATTTTGAAAATTTCGCAAATGTTGATTTTGAAAAAATATTGGGGTAGGTCAAAAATGGTTTTTTTTGCTCTAAAACACTCATTTTTGAATATTTTTTGAAAAAAAATGCGGCACAAACCTAGCACAACTTAGCACAACCTAGCACAACTTTCAAAAATTCGATTTTCAAAAAAGGGGGGGCTAACTTCACACCCGTCAAAAACGGATTTTTGGCTCTAAAACCCCCATTTTTGATTATTTAAAAAAAAAAAATTGCGGCAAAAACCTAGCACAACCTAGCACAACCTAGCACAACTTTCAAAAATTTGATTTTCGAAAAAGGGGGGGCTAGGTCAAAAACGGTTTTTTGGCTCTAAAACCCCCATTTTTGAATATTTTTAGAAAAAAATTACGGCACAAACCTAGCACAACCTAGCACAACTTTCAAAAATTCAATTTTCAAAAAAGGGGGGGGTTAATTTCACACACTCTGCCAGACGGTCATAGGCCAAACCATAACAACTTATGTAAGATTTATTAACGAATTGTTATTGTTTATCTGAAGAAATAAAAGAGTCAACTAAAACTAACTAAAAAACTCAAGACGGAAAAGAGTTGGCAGAACAAATGAAAAAAATTAGTAAATTTCTTTTTCAAGTGTTTTTATACTGTTGTTCGAGTTGCTATGGCAACCCTTTTCCGGCTTGATAATGAATAAACTGGGTTGGAGTCAAAATCCCGAAAGCCAAAAGACCGAAAAGCCCAAAGACCGAAAACCCAAAGAACGAAAAGCCAAAAGCTCGAAAAAATTTCCCGAAATCCCGAAAAATTATTTAAAATGAAAAATTTGCGCAGCTTTTCGGGCTTTTGTGCTTTCTTTGCTTTATTTTGTCATATATATACCTTTTGATGGTATTTTACTTACTTTAAAAGCACCTGGGTGGCACGCTTCGCAGGTTCAAAGGATTTCAACTCCATTTCTGTAGCCAGTCCTGCTCACGCAACTTCGTTGCTCTGCTTAGGGTATGTCCATCGTCTGGCGGGCGCCTCAGTCCAAAGTTTCTAAATTCAACAGTACCTGGGTACCCAACTTATGCCCCCAACAGTTAAGATTGGGTAATCCTACCGAGAATTAAAGTAGAGCTACTGTTTTGGTATTTATAATTACATTTTTCTGAATTGAGGTGAGAGAGAATTTTGTTAATGATTTTAAAAAATTATTTTGTTTTTGTTCAATGCAATTACCTATTTAAAAAAAATTTAAATTTTGAAAAAAAAATTTAATCTTAATTCAATTAATTCAATATTTTCGGTCTTTTGGGTTTTCGGTCTTTTGGATTTTCGGTATTTTGGTTTTCGGTTTTTTGGATTTCAATTTATTTTACAAATAAGACATACCTAAGTCTTGTTTTATATAGTACCTTAGTATAGGATTAAATAACCGTAGGTAACAATTGAGATACATTATATTAAAAATAATGCAGTTATAATAAAACTATGAAATACATCATTTATATATTAACAAAAGATACCTATATGAATTATGTATTAAATAAAACAGTTTAAAAAAGAAATTATTAAGAGAAGATATCTATATTCTTTGGTTTCCGGTCATTTCCGGCAGCCAAATTGTCATTCATGAATGAGCGGCCCTGAAGCAATAATTGGACAAAATTTCAGGCGCACCAAAATATCAAATGACTCTACCTTATATATCCACCTTACCATAACTGATATAGGGTGTCGGTCACTTATATGTATATATATTGTTTTCCCTAATGGCCTATACCAACATAAATTATACTTTTAATTACACTTTCTGTTAAGGACTTTATTCCGATCACATACAAAATTCTTTTCTTGCATTTATTGGATGATTCAGGTATTTTCCGACAATTTTTTGTTTTTAGTGCCCAATGAAATCACTCCTTGTCGAACACAAGTTAAGTTGAATGAGTTTTGCTGTCATTTATTTGTAGAATTATTCAAAACGAGTAAAGAAGATGAAAGAAGTGCTTTGAGATGTGAAACGAGACGATGTGAACATCATTAAAAAGCACTTCCGTTCCACTGGTACGAAGTACTTTTTTAATAAATAAGTAGGAGAAAACGAGGCGCCTAATGATGTTCGCTTAATGGAAGAGCCAAGTTCCATCTCATTCATTACCCATGCCAAATTCTCGAACAGAATAGTAAAGTGGGAGAAAAAAAAGCCTACTAAGGAAACTATACTTGGTTTTTTTTTTTAAATACAAGAGAAATGTACACTTTGTGAATTTTAACAAGCTTATTATGTAGAGTTTTGCCTACTCATACAAGATATGATAAAAAAGCCGACAAAGGACTTATTTCAATGTTTTTTTGCTTTTTATTTCTATAAAATACTTTAACAACCTCGCGATGCCGACTTTATAGTGACTATACAAAGCTTTTTTTTTTAAGGTACATACAAGTTGACCGAGTCATAGCCAAATAATAATTTAATGTCGGTATTGTCATTTTGCTTTTGACATAGAAATAATAATGTATCTTAGACTATGGCGCAGTGTAAGAATCGAGTGAATTAAAGTTATACCTCGTAGCTTCCAATTGTGTTTTAATGGTCTCTAATAATCGAATGGGACGTATGGGACCACAATAAGATCTGCTTGTCGCTCGATGGTCTCAGAAAACTAAGAACAATCTGCTCTGGCATTCAGGGGAAAGGAATTGGCTAATTAGCTTAACCATCAGGAGGTCAATTCCAGACCTGTAAAACTGTGAAGTGATAACAAAATATCATTTCACTTTTCACAGCGACTTTTAATTTTATCACTTCATGAACTCGCATAATGCGATTCTCGAACTTATTATGATAAACAGCTGTCAATGTATGTACTAAAAAGTACCAAATGATATACCCAGAGAAAAAACAACGTTTAAGAAAACCACTTTGATTTAAACAGATTTAAAAAAAAAGTAGCTTCGAATACGAATGTTTTAAAGTTTAAGAAAAAAAAATTGAGAACGAAGCATAATTAAATAAAATTTACTCGAGATATACCATTATAATAGAAAAATCAAATACAATCTATTAAATTTTAATTTGCCTTTTTGTCTCTCAGTGTAAGGTATGTGCGCGCTTTTAACTGCTCTTCACAGAACGATTTGACTGTGGTAAGATATTTATCATTATGAAAAGTTTTTGAAGTTTGCTTTAATTTTTTCACAGTTCGGGAAACGAATTTAACGCTAAGGCGTGATAAAATTTATCATTTCACATTTTCACAGATCGGGAATTGGCTTTTCACAGCTCACAGATGAAGCTGTGAAGAGAAAAATCATGTTTAGAAATATCCTCACAGAATAAGTTCTCAGATTGAATATAACCTAAGTATTACATACATATATCTAGGAAGATAATGTAGCTCATATATAGTCTAGACGAATAGGAGATGATACGGTGAAGCTGATGGGAACTACACTTAACACTCATGTGCTGCAGCAGCGGATATAGATGACAAAAAGAAACCATTATTTCTGTATCATCTGTATCAACTTCCATATAGCTATTGATCAAGACAATTTTTTTTTTCCAAACAGGTCACATGGTCCAAAACGTGGTCGTTTGGCCCCATTACTACTATTTCTTCCCCTAATAGGTGTTTCACAAAGCTATATGGCCTAAACTCTTTTGGTTAAATAAAAAAAATTGCTAAACGGGCGTTTAAACCAAACCAGAATTCACTGTGAAAGTGGGCATTATTTTAACAAATAAAATTAGTCAAATACGTAGGAAATTATACTTTTTATTTATTTTATTTTACATTACCTTTTTTAAGTAAAGGGTGTCAAATGTTTCATGCAAAATTTTAATTTAACGTCATTTAATAGTACAATATTGCCAACGGAAAAAAGATACCTAATGTGATAGCTGACGTTCGGGATTAGAAAAAATGGAGCGCTAAACCAAAGAACAACGCATTTTCATTCAATAACTTAATGAGTCATTCCCTTACCGTGTAATCGGCCGATAAGGGAACGACCAATGTTCATGTAAGTATACTATAATCTTCTGTTCTATTCTAAAAAAAAAATTAACTTATCCATTTCTATAATGGATAAGTTAATTTTTTAAGTTTGGTCAACAAGACTTCAGCTTAATTGAAAAATAATAAATTATGAATATAGGTTTTGGTCATTTTTTATAAAAAAAAACAACCTGACAATTTGAGCGTGATGTAAAGGAATGGAAGGGACCCAAACATGCAAATAAAAAGACACCTCGACGTTTTCGAGTGCGGTTGAATTTTTTTTTATTTTGAAGGAAATTATTCAAGGACAAAAAAAATATCTAATCTGACGATTTGCACAAGCCAAGTAACAACATTAAAAAAAAAAATTTAGAGCGTGTATTATTTAGAGTGTGTTTTTGTTTTATTTTATTTTGGAAATTTGTACCTATTTTACTATTTTCTCGGAATATGTATTACAATTAGAAGAAGTTGATATTTATTTATTGCATCTCTTTTCTGTAAATGTTTGTCATTTTCAGTCATGAAAAAAAAGTCATGAGATTTTTTTTTAAACCGTCATATTAAGAAAATCCCTGCAAATAATGGCCAGATTAAAGGTCAGCACGAAACGTTTAGGACATCAAGCTAAACCATCTGTATAAAAATCTGACCCGCTCGATTATTTCGAAATGGCGATTTTTTTTGCATTTTCATATGGCCACCACAAGCTTGCATCATGTCCGAAACGTTATTTTTTTTAAATGGGACGTCCTCGAATAATTTTTTTTTACCATTTTTGAACGCATTAGAACAGCCAACGCAAACCGGAAGATTAACATACAAGTGCCACCAGAGACAGTTGGGGTATATCCACTATGAATATCTGACGCGCTCGAGTATGTCCACCACTGTTTTATTTTTACATTTTTGTGAGCCTGTATAGACGCTCCCCCCCACCAGTGAAAAGGAAATCGCCTGTAACCTTTTTTCTTTCTAAGATTTTTTTTTTTTTTTTCAAAATTCAAAAGGTCCCAACGACGCTCGAGTAACTCCCCATTTAGCATTGTGGGCAGTATTATCAAAAATTACATAAAGAATCAATCAAAGTAAGTGTTTGGGAATCCATTTTCATCAATAAGCTGTATACTAAAGCCGTTAAATACAATTTTGGTTTTGCTGACTCAACACTTGTTAAATTATTCTAAAATTGAAAATTATTTGACAGAAAATTTTTGATAAGGTTCGAAATAATTTTATTAATTCAAATTTTATTTCGACCTAATGATGATTTGATAACAAATCGAAACGCGTTGTCAATAAAATACAAAAAAAAAATTAATTATTTCATAAAAAAGAATAAAGACTATATTATTTTATTATTTTTCAATTTAAAAAAATGGAGCTGATGATTTTCTTGGGTTTTCTTTAAAACTATATTTAGAAAAAGAATGAGAACAAAATTGTCTTTTTCATTGAAAACAATGCAAAATATTGTTTTTTATAAAACTTCATGCGAAAACAAAATACATTTGAAAATCGTTGAGCGTATGGCAGCCAAGGTACAAGAAAGTATGAAGATTTCGTTAGCTGTACGATTGTCAATTGACAGTACTTTAAAACTTATATTTAGAGGAAATTTTCGCTGATAATTTTGATTTATTTCAATTCGCAAAAACATTCAATTTGGAAAAAACATGCACGATTACACTGATTTTGGCTACGAGAAACGAGATCTGAGATATTCTGGGATAGCGGCTATGCGTTTTTGGAAGGCGGTCGAACAGCTAATTCGGCATTGAAATTGCCACTGAATGATATGGATGATAAACGTATACATGATGTGTTTCCAGTAGACTTAATCAGCGGCATGGTTGATATTCCATTCCGAATTTTTGTATCAGACACTGGAAGAGCAGAATTATGCATTATGGTGAGATGAATTTTTCATGACAATGATACTCTTGGAGGATTGGTCACTTCCTCGCAACAGGCAGTGCCCCAGAAAAAATATTGGGACCATGACATAATCCATATTTGCATTATAGATTTCTTTTTATAGAGTTTTTAATTATAGATTTTTTCAATTATTGATTTTTGTTTTAAAGATTTTTACTTTATAGATTTTTGCTTTATAGATATCGTGGTAGACCCAAAATATTAGGTGTTCTCGAAGCTGGGTTCAAAACCATATTTCCGGCGTAATAGTCCCCGAAACACTTACCAATCAAATTTTTGAATATAGAATTTGAATTGACCAAATTATAACGCAGCATGTGCTTGCTATTTTCATTTATTTTCAATACATCATGCTGAATGGAGTCCTTCGGGTGCAGGTCAGCTATATAGTAATTAATAAAAATAAAAACACTAATTGTGTACTATAGTTTCCCTGAACAAATAGTGTGGGCAATATAGGAATAGGATGATAGCAGTAGGTGCAGGAGATTCATCTTGTAGCACCCGTTTGAAACTCTCCCTTTATTGTGTCAAAGAAACAAATACGAAATTGAAGTAATGACGTAAAACCAACATAGGTTTCTAATACATTGAATATAAAATAAAAAAAAATTACAAATATGTGCCTTCGTTCAAATCGGTAACAAATGTTCTTAACGCTTAAAATTAAAATGAAATTGTGCCCTTTTGCCAAAAAGAAGAAATGATTCTCTGTATGCCTACGAAATAACTATTGTTCAGCCAAAATCATAATTCATTACAAATCTTCCCGAAAAAGGTAACAACAGAGAACTTCCGATATCAATTTAACAGCATTTAACCTACGTTTGCCTTTTTCTGTGACACTTTGTTTGGCAATGAAAAGAACCCCGTTGTGTTGTTAAGCACACCACTAATTTTCAAATCAAATTACACGCCTTTTTAACAAAATGTCTATACACAGATACAATTACTGGCTCTATTATTGATGTAACCAGTAGGGGACTCAGCACGACCTGGGTTGCTATTGCCTCTGACAATCATCATAATGGCTAGTTTTTTTTTTTTTTTATTTAAGATTGATGTGATTTTTTTTGGACAGTTACCTACTTGTTGAAACTCGGTATTAAAGAAACTCACTGACCATAGTTCGTTTTTGTCGTAGAAGTAGAACAGTAAAAACAATGTATACAAAATGTTTAAAAATGTTTGTTGTACCTACTAAGGTATTTACTATAAATATGTTCACATATAGGTATAAAGAACAGAGAGCACAATGAATATTTCGCTACGGCTTTCCAAAAATTGCAAAACATAAAAACTAACAACATTTGGTATAGGTACCCTCCCCACTGTATAAAAGAAGTTAGATTTATCATTGAGTTTATATACACATTGAGTTTTTACACTCACAGAAGTAGATGTCGCTAAATCGAGTAATTATTATTATTGCCTAATTCACTGTAACGAAAATCACTCAAACCGAACAGAACAAAATTCTTCTCCATACATTTTTATTTGTTTTTCCTTATTTCTCTTGTGTTATTGTTTCGGTGATGACTCTGCTCCATGATACTATAATAATATACTATCAGCCCTATTAATAAAAAACGCTTATTTCGTCTCTAACTCATGACTTAACTACACCATGGAATAAGAGCTAAGTAACGAGTTAAAATTTCTTATTAATAAAACAAAATAAATCATGTAATAGTTAGCCCACATTCGTTAGGAAAATCTACTACAGTTCTATTGCAATTATTTGTGTATGGTCTGGGATCATGTTTCCACCTGAAGAACGTTATGTGTTTCCACGTAAAGATTTATGAGTATGTTGTTTATTTCTTTGTATTTTCAAAATGGCGATAAGTAAGTTTTGCGTTCGTATCGTATCGTTTACAGACAGATGAATCAAAACTCTTATCAAAGGAAATACAAAATAATAATTTTCTAGTTTGAAAAGGTTACAATTTTAAATTCAAATTTTCATCGGAAGTTAAGACCCATTTAATGATTTTAATGACTAATTTATTATTGTTGTTATATTGTACTATTCGTACTATAGAATGTCAGTTTTTATTACTGACCATTCTGTTAATTTTTCATTGAATGTTTTGAACAACAACAACAACTTAAAGGCGCTACCACCAATTTTTAAACGAATTTTATTTACTCGTTTTTACGAATTTTATTATTCGTTTTTTCATTTTTGGCTGGAGCCAATAAAATTCGTAAAATCGAGTAATTAAAATTCGTTTAAAAATTGGTGGTATAGCGCTTTTAAGTTGTTGTTGTTGTTCAAAACATTCATATAATGACTAATCTTAATCCGTCTGTGTCTCAGCAATCACTGAACCGATTTACACAGTTCAGATGTTTTTGGATAGAGAAAATATCAAAGGAGGTCGTGGGGACTATATTTCTGTACAGATGTCCCTGGTTTGGCCAAAAAATGACAAAAAAGTTGCACATCCGGAATTCAAATAAATAGGGCGAAAAATACACTTTTCAATTTTTTTTCCAAAATAATAATAAAGAAGAAGAAAATAACCCGAGAAAATGCATTTGGCATGAATTTAACAAACATGTTTTTGTTTATTGTTATAGTATAACTTTTTATATACAAATCAAAACAAACTGAAATGACACTTTTCAATCTTACACCATTTATACTACATAGAAAAGTGTTTCATTATTTGTTAATGTTTAATATTAATATAAATATAAATAGCTTTCAAATAGCATTGGGTAAAGAATTCCATAATTTTACAGCATGAATAAAGAAATCTTAGTGATCGCGGGAGATTAAAACTATTGAATAAGTAAGAAGGTGATCTGATTTGCATAATGGAATGGAGAAAAATACAGTTTCTAGCCTTTGCTATAATTTGTCAGCGAGCATCCGATTAGGTTAATAATGAAGGTGTGCTGATATATGTTCAAGTCGTCTGATTTCATATACATAACGCACTGCAACATTAAAAGCAACTTTAATGACTCGATAATGAGTCGAGGAAAAAGGGATGATATGTAAAATTAAAGTTATAAGTCATAAGATAATCCAATGGAGACCAACTCAAAATTAATCCAGCTAAATTGGTGCGTTAATTCTGAGTGAATTTAAGATCAAAAACCACAAACAAAAAAAAAGTCAGAATTTTAAATATTTAAAAATCATAGTTTAAACCGTTAAAGTTTTAGAAATCTGATTCTGCTATATAATCTTTTATGGATCCTAGGAATATATGAAAAATTTTACAGAATTTTACCTATGCACTGCAAATAGCCGAAAAAAAATACATAATTTTTTAAGAATTTAAAAAAGTGGCAACCACGATAAACGACCTTAACTACTTAACGGTAAGTCCCAAATGTAAGATCATAACTTAAAGAAATTTTATTTATTTTGATAAAAAAATCATTTAAAAAAAAAACTTATTTTCGTAATTTGTTAATAACTTTTTATGCTTGCAAAAATAAGCGGTTGACTTTTCTTTCCCTTTTAATTTATTTCCCTTTAAATTAATTTTTAAAAGTGGTTTCTATTTGTAATTAGTTTGTGAAAGGTTGACCCTTTTTTAGTACTAAGGTGACTATTAATCAAAAGAACAACGTTTCGCGTGCGAACCTCGGTGAGATCATATTATAAAGAATTAAGTAAAAACAATGTTTATTGTCGATGAGTCCCTTTGCTTTTATTTGGTTTGTGTTCTGTTGTTTAATGCACATTCCGAACTCACTTTTGTCATTTTTACGAAAATGTTTGCTAGCTTCTGTTCTGTTGCAAAAAGCTGTCCAACCAAACTATTTGACAGTCAGTAGGTATCTACTGTACCTACTGTCTAAAAATTAAATAGGAGTTGCGTACTATAAAGACACTTTCAACTCCGAAAATATTGTATTTGTGGTGTCGAAGCCATTTCTTTTAGACCAACGGAATAACCCGTTTTGAAAGCAAGTTAAAACGATTGAACTAAAGTTTATTGCTACGATCCGATCGGGTTAAAAGATCTATTTCTCCTAACTGTGTGACCAAAACCCGACATTTACGGCCTTATTATTCACTCGTTAAATCCAGATGTAAAATTAGATCCACTTATGAATTATTCACTTACTCATTTCTTAGCCGCAAGTTTAATACTGATTGTTCACAGGAACTAATGCATAATAAAGAAAGCTATATACAGGGTGAGTCATGAGCAATGCGACAAAATGCTAGGGCGTGTAGGTTGCGTTGAGACAAGAAAATAATCGTATAGGAGGGGGGGTCTATTCCCCTCCGTTTAGCCGGGAGGGGCAATTTTCGAAAAAAACTGACTTAAAATGGGAAAAAAATTATTTAAAATCAACGGCTTCATTCACAATTCTGTGCGATACGTTTTTGAAAAGCCAATAACTTTTTCTTTCATTCTGTGTTTAAATAAATCTATTTTAAGAAATAGTTTTTGAAATATTAATTTTCAAAGTCAAAATTTTGAAAAAAAAAATTGAAAAAAAAAATTCAAATTCATTTTTTTCAAAATTTTACGTAATTAAGTGCTAATTTTAATTTCAAAATTCAATGCTGTTATTAATTTTAAGTCTAAATAAGAAAACCGGATGCAAAAATTTTATGTCGTTCTCAAGAAATTAAAAAAAAAACCAAAACCACCTTTTTCTAAGAAAAACATTTATTTATATTGTAACGAAGCAATTTATTTATTTATTTAGCATTAATCTTAGTTTTTTTACTTTTTTTTTAATTGGAGTTTTATGAGAACGTAATAAAATTAAATAGTATTGGAATAACCCTGGATTAATATTATTTTCATTGATAACTTCTGAAAACTGACCTGTCAATATTTTTGCCTGTACGCTGAAAGATATCCCGATAGGAGGTGTCCCCATCATAGCACGTTTCCAAGAATCCACCGACGTCTAAGAGATCATGGAGTGCTGGAGCATCGAAGAAGCGAAAGGCCAGTTTCTGATGAGTCAAGAATCTGAAGCCATTACAAGGAGATATAATCTATGCTTTCTAAACAATGGAGATCATATCGAGAATTTTTTATAAGTACTTCCAATAAAAAACATAGTCAAAATAAAAGGAATAAAAAAAACTAAAAAAAACTAAGATTAATGCTTCTTAAATTGCTTCGTTACAATAAAAATAAATGTTTTTCTTAGAAAAAGGTGGTTTTGGTTTTTTTTTAATTTCTTGAGAACGACATAAAATTTTTGCATCCGGTTTTCTTATTTAGACTTAAAATTAATAACAGCATTGAATTTTGAAATTAAAATTAGCACTTAATTACGTAAAATTTTGAAAAAAAATGAATTTGAAATTTTTTTTTCAATTTTTTTTTTCAAAATTTTGACTTTGAAAATTAATATTTCAAAAACTATTTCTTAGAATAGATTTATTTAAACACAGAATGAAAGAAAAAGTTATTGGATTTTCAAAAACGTATCGCACAGCATTGTGAATGAAGCCGTTGATTTTAAATAATTTTTTTCCCATTTTAAGTCAGTTTTTTCGAAAATTGCCCCTCCCGGCTAAACGGAGGGGAATAGACCCCCCCTCCTATACGATTTTTTTCTTGTCTCAACGCAACCTACATGCCCTAGCATTTTGTCGCATTGCTCATGACTCACCCTGTATAAAGGAAACAACAATTAGAATAGATAGAAAAAAACGAAAACAAAGAATGATTTACATCTGGAATCCAGATTTAAGTTTTAAACTACATATTGAATAATATGGATGTTAAAGTTCACTATCTTTCACCAACTTGGCTTGTTATTATTTTGTATTTATATAAAATTTGTCATTTTAACTATGTATATATAGATACCTATACGATTAAATACTTATATTATTTAGGTAAATGTATATAACGCATAGGTGTAAAAGCTTCTCTATATTCATTCCATATAATATACATTATCTATAAAATATTCACTTTTATAAGCCGAATACTTGAAAGTCAAGCAGAATTTAAAATAACATTGTCGTTGGAAAATTCCACTTTTAAATGTGCAAGGCAAATGACATGCCTCTTTCAAAATCATAGGCTGTTAGTCATCTCTTCAGACAAGCCAGCATTCGTAAATAGACTAGAGGCTATTTAGCGTGTAGGAAAAAATGTTATACTTTCAACCCCTCAGATTTAATATTGAAGAAGCCTTGCCAGAAGTAACTATAGCCATATTGCATTAGATTGCATTTCTTGGTACACCGCTTCATCTTAACGATAAGATATTTATAAGACAAATGCAAACAAACATTTTCAGTATCTTTTCTAGGACACAACCACCCTTCTTGTCCACATTGTGTCTGTGTAACAAACGTACATCATCATCTAGATTCTAAATACATCATATATGCACTTTTTTTTTTAGATAGATATCCTGGCGAATGTCATCCTTTTGTGATGGAGCTAACAGTTTTCAAAGAAAAGACAGGCATCTCTGCCAAAGGTAGGTAGGTACACTGTACTGTACCAGTTGCTATTATATGTGGGTCCATTTGTGCCGTAAGCAACAAAACGCCTCTTGCCGGATATAATTTCCGTCCACAATGGGAAATGGAAAAATGTTTGCTCTAACCTACAGATAGGTAGGTACTTGTAGGGGTTGCAATGAATAAACTATGGAGAGGAGAACAATTGCAGAATCAACATTTTAAGATAGCAAGGAGCAATATCCAGCTCTTGGAAGAATGAAAAACTAAACACATATCCTACAATAAAGTATCTCGGGCACGTAGGATAGAAAATATGTATGTATGTAATGTATGTAGTGTATGTCCGACGCGATGCTTTCATACTCACCTTCACATTCAATTCATAAGGTTGTTTATGTTTTGCCATTTCCGAATGTTCGATTACAAAGAACAAAACTGATCACTTTTATGATCTCACCTATTTCTCTTCTTTAACATAATTTGTTAAGAAGTATTTTTTTATATTGGGAAATATTATTACAACACAGCAATGTGTCATTATGGAATATGAAACTCATTTCGAATAGTTATTGATGATGTTGACTGGTTGTCTAAAACATAGTAGATATGTAGGTGTTTTGGGGCCAGCAATAACCAGATGAAATTTCTACCATTAAAAGGTAATAGTTTGTCAAGGAGAAGGAAGTCAGTTGAATCAACAATGACACGTGTGTTCAAATCTTTTGTCATAAAAATTTGGTCCAATGTTAAATATGAGCTGAATCGAGGTCTATTCAATCGATTGCGAGATATCAAGAGTTTTAAAATTTTTAAGGCAGTTGCTAGAAGGTATAGGTATGTTATTTACCTACTTTGCAGGCATTGGTGTTCAAGAAAAAGACTATTGATTTTGTGTTCTATTGGAGTGGATGTTGTGTATAGAACAGAAACGCACGTTCTACGTAACAACTGTTTAAACAAGATGCCAAATGACTTAAACAACTGACAGCTATATCGTTTATAAACAACAAGATCTGAAAATAGGTGAAACAGGAGGATTTTATTAACGAGTGGTAAGTATATCAGTAAATTATCAAAGCTTTTTGATAGAGATACATATATCTAGTGTGTCGTTAAATGTGCCCTAAGTTTTGTTGCGGAAGTTTGGTATGTAACCGTAGAGGGTTATTTAAAAAGACATGGTCCAGATCATGGTCGTTTCCCCGCTATTTAAAAAAGGTTAAAGATTTTTGGTTTAAAACTATTTCCATACCTAGTGGTCCGATTACTATTTTCGAGGACTCATTTGATTTGCTTTTCAAAGTCAAACAAGTTTTGTTAGAACACATTTGGTGCTCAAACGTCGTTTCTATATAAGATATTAAGAATTACTTGTATTCTTAATATCTTAGAAACTAAATAAATAAATTTTTATCTCTTTGAATTACATTTTTTATTCGAATCCTAAATTTCATAAATTACTTGATTAAGAAAAAAATGTGTCTTTGGTAAAATTTGTTTTGCTTTAAAATATAAGTTAGTAAAATGAATTTTCAAATATTTAAATCAGACCACTGTGTACGGAAATATCCTTTAACCAAAAATATATACATTTGGCGTCAATCGACCATGACTTGGCCCATCTGATCAACTTTTGTTTTTCTTTTTTTTATTCCTACGATAACATTATGTAAAACGCATTTATAATGCACTTAGCCAATACTTAATTCTACTGTTGACGTTAATCAAGTTGACTCCAAGTGGAGTGAAATGAGAGAAACCCCGTCTCATAGAAATATCCTTTCGTTATAGTTCTGCAACGACTTGCTGATCGCAGCTCGACACTGTGAGTAGGCTTTTGATTGAATGAGAGTTTGATTGAGAAGTTTATTAGAAACGGGCACAGTTACGAGTTTGTTTGAAAAAAAAAATATGAAAAATAAAGGACAATATAATAATAAATAATTGGTTTAACAATTATAAGTTCCACAACAAAACTTAGTGCACACATACCCACACCCGTTATATGGGTTGGTAGTTCTTTCCAATTTTTTTGATATTTATCCTAGGTCTTCAAATAACGGTACCGTACATATACGTATGTATGTATAAGCGTTATCGGTTATTCTATTTTGCTCAAAAAAATACAATCAATTTTGATAAAAAATTTTATATAAATAATTTCTAGGCAACAGTGCTGTTTTTCATGGCCTACACTGTTGTACCAATTTCGACGATATTAAAAAAAAAACTTGATGGTTCCAATGAGTTAAATTAAATTGGGCAGAGAAAATCGTTTTTGCAAGCAAGATTCGTTTTTCACAAGTGAAATAAAAGGCACGACTGGGTCGGACAAACTTGCTCTTATGTAAGATTACGATAATCTTTGGCTTAGGATACTAGCAAGAAACTACTTATAATAAATAATAGGAAGTAAAAATAGTTTCTATAGCGTTTTTATGGCAGGAACCGTTAATAAGGTGATTTTGAAAAAAAAATCTAACGAAAAACTTTCTTATTGGTAAAAAATCAGTCACACAAAATGTTATCAAAATCGATGGTATTTTTTTCGAGAAAAATCGGATATTCTATAGAATTTATATGGCAGGTATCGTTAATAAGGTGATTTTGAAAAAAAATTCTAACGAAAAACTTTGTCATTGACAACAAATCAGTCACACAAAATCTTGTTGTAAACATTTTTTTTGTCGAAAAACATTACCGTATTAAAAAAATCAGTCATGTTAAATTTTATCAAAGTATTTTTTTCGAGAAAAATTGAATTATCTGTTACGTTTATATGACATGTACCGTTGTTTTTAGACCTAGGATAAAAATCATAAATACGTCTGGGCATATTACTCTTAAAATACAGAGTACCAAGTTTGAAGAAAATCGGCCACCGTTTAGGCTGTAGGTGTCGATACATCCAGACTGACAGACGGACAGATAGACAGACAGACAGAATTGGCGGACCTACTTTTTTTCGAGTTCTCTATCATCGTAATGTCATGTTTGATTGTTATCTCAAAACTTTTTTTCTTACGAATACAAAACTTGCCTTGTAGTACCTATAATCGCAAGTAAAAAGGACCAAATATGCTGTTTACCTTTGGCTATGGGTTTAAATCTTAGCAGTTTTATTTATTCGTATCGTGAAGGAAGAAGGTATTAATGCTTTTATTTAAAGGAATGGTGTTAGTCCCGAAAAATATTTCACGTTGAAATTAACCTTAAAGCAATTACATACATAAAAACTAAGCTAGTAGAGCTTGCGATCGACAAAAGTTCAACGCCGCAAGTGTACCATACCTACCTAAAAAAAAAATTATTTATGTACATACAAATAAATGTAACCCAATCCAACAACCCTGAACAAGATTCATTTTGTAAGTTAATAATTGCAAAACACGCGTCTCTTACAAACGTTGCTGTAACAATTTGTCGAAAGTGGTGTAAATCCATTTTAAAAACTCTTAATAGTCAAACAGTCTCCCGCACTATACCTAAATATAAAACATTTCAACACCGGCACATAAAATGGCGCTGGGCAAACCACCCATGGGGTCTGGGGTGGTTGTTGCAAGTTTTGTAAAATTGAAATCCAAACGCAAACAACATAGGGTGTGCCTGTGCATGGCGTACTCTCTAAACAAATGCACGCGTTCACAACAACGACTACGTTTTACTCTTGGCAAAATGCCAACTATGTACATTATTTGTTGCATTTCTAAAATCGTTCCTTAATTTAAAAGTAGGTAGGTAAGTATTGTCTGGGGATTTGAATTCATTTGACGTGTTTATTTAGACGTTTTGGTAGTAAATCAAAGTAATTGCCGCTGGCTAGTCCTTTTAATCAAGATACTCTTCAAATCAAACTTGTGCAAAGTTGTATTAGCAGATTCTTGATTCTCATTTAAATTCATTTAGACGTGCTTTCTGTCGATTATATTGAGCCCTGGCTCTGGGAAATAATTTTGAATCCAATCAAAAAATACTACATTTATAATTATATAAGTGAAACTATACATATAGGTGGATAGTAATGGATATTGTTTTTAATAATTATTAAAAGAAATTATTGCAAAACGAAATCAATCTGCATAATTTGCGACCTTGTTTACATTGACCAAACAATGGATTGCTTAATGCGAAAAACTTTTTCCCAATTAGCATGGATTTCGAAAGTAAATATCTCATGTAAGCTTACAAAATCTATTTAAATTAATTAGAAAATGTGTCATTGCTCATTTGTGCAATTGAAATAAGTTAAATAAATATTAAGGTAATATGGTCAATATTTTTTTGTTTATGGAAACAATGATTTTTATTTTCGATTTGTTTTACAAAATGACTTTAAATATTGTCATTTGAAACACATACGTTGATTGAAAACTGATGTTTAATCATAATTATAAAATGTTTGTCAAATGGATCAAATTTAATACCTCCGCAAAATATAAATATATAAATCTATACATATACTCTTTTTTTTAAATAAAGGCGTTAATTAATACGCACTATCTAACGTCGATGAAATTTAAATAATTTAGCATTTAAACGATACCAATTTTCCATTCTTCTTCTTTGATATTGTAAAAATCAAATTGTTTTTCTTGCACTTTCTTACGATATTTTTCAATAAAAAAGCAGGTAGGTACATTGCAGCTGATGAAAATATCATATTCCTTGCGAATACGATGCGGAGACTTATCAATTGAATCGCAAACATGTAGTTAAATGGAGACAATAGGTATCTATGATATTGTAATACGGTAAACATCAATGAATGTATGCATATTTTCAATATATTTTTATAATTAGGTCCTAGCAATTAAAAAGACGTGTTGACGAATCTGGGCTCAGGTACCTGCAATTAATTTAATTCGGAGCTAAATGAACATTAATTTAAACAAGGTACTCTATTGAACCTTAGTACCTATATCTACCTAACAGCAATATAAATGTGAAAATTTTAATTTAAACTTCCTTTGTAAAAGAAGAACTTGTGAAAATATTGCATCGAACCTACTCATATGGCCTAAAGGATCTATAGTTTTACAAAAACCCCAATACTTGCCTTGCATTCAAAACAGCTAGCTCGCTTGTGGCATTTTGAATGGAAAAAGTTAAAATTACCTCGTGGTTTTCCTCGCGCAGTGATAATTGCTTTTTTTAAATGATTGGCATGCACTGAATGTGTTTCACGTTTGCAGTTGTTTGTTATATTTTAGGGTATTTTGAAACCCAGCAATTGTGCTCCAAACAAAAGATAGGCATATACAGTACCCGTTATGCTTCCATACTGAATTTGATGATTTTTTTTTTATGAATTTTAAGTTTTATTTTTCCGTAACCAATGAGAATAGGTTTGAATTGGTTTCCCTATAAAATTTAGCTGAAGCTAGCCTGGTTTTGGAAACAGACATATCAGGTGGACTTGTTTTGAATGCGTTTGTCGATTTTGAGTACCTACCATTATAACTTGCGATTATATAGGTACTAAGGCAGGTTTTGTATTCGTAAAAAAAAGTTTTGAGATAACAATCAAACATGACATTACGATGATAGATGACACTAAAAAAGTAGGTCTGACAATTCTGTCTGTCAGTCTGGATGTATCGACAACTACAGCCTAAACGGTTGGGCCAATTTTCTTCAAACTTGGTACTCTGTATTTTAATTTAATATGATTGATTTTTTGGCAAATAAGCCTTAAAGACAATCCAATTTTTCTCGTAAAATATACGATCGATTTTGATAAAATTTAGTGTGACTGATTTTTTTCCAGTAATGAAGTTTTTCGTTAGAAATTTATTTTCAAAATCACCTTATTAACGGTACTTGTAATATAAATGCTTCTCGAAAAAAATACGAACGATTTTGCGATTTTGATAAAATTTTGTGTGACTGATTTGTCACAATGACGGAGTTTTTCGTTAGAATTTTTTTTCAAAATCACCTTTTTAACGATACCTACCATTTAAATTCTATAGAAAATACGATTTTTCTCGAAAAAAATACGATCATATTTGTTAACATTTTATGTGACTGATTTTTTACCAATAAGGAAGTTATTAGTTTTTTTTTTTCAAAATCACCTTATTAACGGTACCTGGCATAAAAACGCTATAAAAACTATTTTTTCTTCCGATTATTTATTATAGTTTCTTGCTTAGTATCCTAAGCTAAAGGTTAGTAATCTTACACAAGAGCAAGTTTGTCCGACCCATGCATTTTATTTTCTTTAGAATACTAATTTAGATTTTCTGTTTTCTTAATGTATCTACAAATATAACTGGATCTTTACTTAGTATGAAAGTAAAGAAAAAACTGATTAAATTTCTTTCGATGAAATGAAAAATAGTTTTTATAGTTCGATATGAAAAGCAGGATCTTGAGAGAGCAATGTTCGTTACGTTCTTCGTCTTCTTCTTCTTCTTCTTCTTCGGTGTTTGCTTTGATTAATATAAGCAGTACAAAAAAATGTGTCCATTCTCACTTAAAAAGTTTTTAATCTATTTGTGTTAAAAAGAGCGAACGGGAGACTTGAACCACTTTCCGAAGGGAGACTTGAACAATGTTTTTTATTGTATGGCAAACTAAATACATATACATAATTGTATATGTTAATTTTACATTATATTTTACATTGTATATATCATATTTATCAGTATGTATTATATTTTATATATTTATATAGTTAACATATAATACGTTACAAGTTATGTTAATAACGTTGTATAGAATTACTGTACAGGAACAGTACACACCTGCTTTTATTGTAGGGGTCAAAATACCTTAAAAAATAAATCGGCTGCATCTCCGTCAATATTGGGCCAACAGATCTGGTTCAACCAATTTTTAAAAAAATTAATGGTCTTTAAATTTGCTTGGTTTAAGAAGTATAAGGGTCTTTCTAGTATATACCCCTGAACAATCTGTGCAAGTTTCATCAAGTTCGCAATTTCAGGTAAAATTACATATCGACTGGACTGGACGGGAGACTTGAACCGAAAATCTTTGTTTAGAAATTTTATATCTGCAATATATATGTAATACCTCTGAACCTCTGAATGTGTGGCAGTTTGATAGCGTCAGATGGTTGAGTATAAACGAGGCCTTTAATTGAAATTATTGGAACGTGAACGTGAATATGAATTTATGATCGACATGAATTAGACCAATCAGTTCAAACGAATGTACTTCTATATTGAACCACCAGAAGAAGGAAGTGAACGCCGCAAAGGCAATTGATGGCGGAAACGGTGGATTTTTAAAAATTGCCGTTAAATCTTCAAACTACTGAATGACATTGGAAGCACTTGACCGAACATTGAAAGATCTGCGCGATAGCTCAAGATGTTTTGGAGGAGCAATGATTTTACTGTCATGGTGATTTCCGCCAAACACTGCCCGTCATCTTAAGATCAACGCTGCCGATGAAATAAACTCTTGCCCCAAATCATCATACTGAGGCGCTATGTGAAGAAACTTCATAATTCAGATTCAAATCATTAGTTATCTGCATTTATTTAAATTTTAAATCTTTGACTGTGTAACATAATAAAGACGAATCCACTAGTTATCCAACAAAATTTTTAAACTTATTGGATGTGCCTGGGTTACCACAGCACAATTTACAACAAAAGGTTCTTCGAAATCTCAACAAACTTAAGCTATGAAATGGAACGCGTTTGGTGATAAGCAAATTGATGATCAATGATGTGATTAACGCGACAATCCGACAATACTCAAAGAAAAATTTAAAACTGAGAAAGTTCTCATACCGAGAATTTCAATAAGGTATCCCAACTGATATGCTTTTCAATTTCCCATTCGTCTTGTATATGCCATGACGATTAACAAATCTCAAAGTCGATCCTTAAATGTATGTGGTTTGAATTTGGAAAATGCATTTTTTACTTACCGTCAATTCTACGCGCCTGATAACAGAACGAAAAATGTCGTAGGTAGGTATATCACAAGGTGCTGTAATGAAAATAATCAACCCGAGCGCAAAACATGAAGTAAAATTCATAACTTAAAAATAAAGCAAATACCTGTATTGCTGACACGCAATGACGCAATGTTCATATTAGTTAGTAATCTGTGATTTCTTTTTTTAATTTTCTTTAATATTTATTTGTACTTATCCTAATAAACTAAAGTTAACAAATTGTTTGTATTCATTTTAAGTGAATAAGGGTAACTAAAAGTTTACAAGACATTCGTTGACTGTTAGGTGGTAGCGGTAGGTACCTACTAAGTTCGCCGGGTCCGCTATAGTTCAAATAAAATAAAAAAAAATCTTCTTAGTTCATAGGCTGCGTGTAATATTTTATCTTATTTGAACGAAAATATTACATTATTTTACTGTAAAAGTAGTCTTTTTTTTGCAAAAAATAGCATAATTCTCAATCAGGAACCAGTAAAAGATCAAATTGGTTCCTGAATTGAGATTTCGGCGATGTATCTACAAAAACAAAATGGAAAGACACATGAAATCGCCCTTATATACTTAGGACTTTGCAGTCAGTGATTTATAAGGGTGGAAACGGTTCTTTTGCCAGCAAACGTTTGATACATAATAATATTTTACTTTTGCAATTACACTGATATTCAACCCTAATTTCATAAGAGATGTTTTCTTATATTTTTCCCGAGGGCTACGCAAACAGACTTTCGACATTCATTGCGTTTGCTTTCTTCTGTATAATGTATGTATGTACGTAATATTTTTTTTCTCTTCTCATTTCCAGCTTTAACGTTTGGTTGGCTATAGATGGTCTGTTGATGAGAATACCAGCAACCCCATCATTAAATTTGTAATGTTCGTTGTGTTTGTTGTAAAAGAGATAGTGGTAGGTAGGTATGTATATTTATAGTAATTCTATTTATTTCAAAGTATGAGATCATAGAAATTAAATTCGAATGGCATTTTTTGAAGTTTTGAAAAAATTGGACAATGACATAAAACTTTTTCAAGGACTTTTTGATTTCTATCATATAGGTAGGTAGGTATGTAGGTACCTATATTTATAGGTATGTATATGTAGATATATTTACTTTATTGATAGGTATATCAAATAAAAAATATAAATGTAATTATTCTGAATACCTACCTACACACATATCTTTTACAACAGCTCAACATCAACATCAAGTCTCTTTATTTATTTAGAATTTCATTTAGCAACTAGGAAGCTATAGATTTTCATCCAATGACGTTGGTATATATTGGAGTACGACAAACGCAGTCGCAGTTGTAGCATATGCCTAGATGCATGTTAATATCTAAATGTATTTGTAAACAAGCGACCTTCTCTTAATTAGCGAATGCTTAATAAAATGTGCGAAATGCACACCGCAGTTATTTGCATCGCATCGCAGATCTTGTCTTAATGCACTGCTCAACTGCTGTTAAAGCATATTTGAAGTTTCTTGAAGTGTCTGAAGTAAATATCTTTTTTTTATAAGGGATGGGTCACGTAGCGTAATAAACTTTTCATCGGTTTTCATTTCATTGTAATGGGACGGAATTCCAAAGATATTCAACAATTGCAGCTGATAGACCACGGACGCCACGCAGTTCAGTTTAATTAAGCGTAATATTAAAAATTAAATAGTGCATTGGCCTTGTTGTTGGTTGTTTGGTTTGTTTTTGCACTTATAGGTACCTACATATATCATACAGGTAGTAGTAATCACATTATGAAGTTAGGCGATTTAGAACTTTGCTGAAAGTGCAATCTTGAATACTTAGCTTTTGTATGGAATTTATATGTAACAAAACATACCAACTCTATTTTATACCTTACCATGAAACGATACAATTTTTGTAACCTAGTTAATGCCTTAAAATAATTCGACAGTTCAACAATGAAAATATGTGGTTTGTTACTTTCGTTTTATCTATAGACTATAGGTATATATAGGTAGAAGCTAATATCATTTGTTTGATGGATTTGTTTTTCGTGAACATCAGCAAGTGATCCAGTTTAGGTTCTTTTTCGATTCTTCCTTTTATTTTAAAGTCATTAGAAAACGTGAATGAATCAGTCACTGAAACAAGATGAACAGCTCGAGAGGATTCGTTTACGTAACGTAAAGCTCTTTTTAACAAGATTCTTTTTCTTCTTTTCCGAGGATGTTATTATCTCGAATATGGGATTACAACTCTTCCAGCATGGATTGCGTCTGTGGTATGATTTACCCGAAACAAACCCGTACTGGTCAAAACCAGATTTTGGTATTATTTTTCGTAAATGGCAATCCAATACCTGCTCCACGATCTTGTTGTGTGTTATCAAAGCTTGATTGAACAGCTTGATTGATACAAGCTAATTAAAAAAAAAAAAATAGTGCGAGGATCATGATCAAGAATATTAGATCTGTGATATTAGTCTAGAGAAGAGTTGCAAGAGTTAACGCTTCAATCAAACCAACTTTGATTGATACGACAGTATACCTATTACAGTTAGTATCAGGGCCGACCCGAGCATAATTAGCGTCCGTCAATTAGCCAACTCAAACCATGACATTCTCATTCTTTTTTATCACTTTGTATATTTTTTCATGGTTTAAAAGTGTCCAATCTATAGTAACCCATCTGGTTTTTGAAAAAATTCTTAAGTAAAATCAAAAAAAACTTTCCAATTTTCAAAGTACAGCCATCCAGCTGAATCATAATCAATTCAAAGCAAATCAAGCAAGGAAAAGGGAATCAATCTTTCGCCAGTTTTATATTGTCATTTCAAAGATTTGAAATGGATTTTTTGAAGTGTTTTTCAACATTCGTTGATGTTTTAATAACCACATCTGAAATTACAGAAACTTTGTAACCAATCAAATTGAAAAACATAAATAAAATATATAATATAATTATAGGTATCTATAAAATGATAAAAAAAAATAAATGCATACTTTAGATTTATTTTCTGTTTCATTTTGAAACAGCCTCCTTCAACAAGTCTCTCCACCTATCCCGGTCTCGAGCCGACGCCATCCAGTTGCGCACCCCAAAGCTCCGGGCGTCCTGGTCTACGCCATCTCTCCAGCGCAAGCATGGTCTACCACGCTGTCGTCTGCCATAGAATGTACCACAAAGAACTTTCCGAGCAGGTTCCTCTTCGCTCATGCGAGCTAGGTGCCCTGCCCACCGAAGTCTACCGAGCCTAATTTTTGTCACGATATCTGCTTCAAGGTAGATTGCGTACAATTCATGATTGTACCATCTCCGGAATCTTCACATATGGGGCCAACAATTCTCCTTAAGGCTTTTCTCTCGAACGCGGCTAAGAGTTCAGAGTGCCTTTTGCTAAGCACCCAAGTCTCGGATCCATATGTGAGTACTGGCAGGACCATGGTCCTGTACAGCAGTAGTTTTGAAGTTATGGTGAGATTTCTGGATTTGAAGAGCTTTGACAGACTGTAGTAGGCTCTGTTGGATTTGAGAAGCCGCCCGCGTATTTCTTCTTCTATATTGTTATCGGCTGCTACTATTGACCCAAGGTATTTAAAGGATTGCACCACTTCAAATTCGTGCTCCGCTACCTTGATTGTTTGACCAACTGTTCCTCTCGCATTCGACGCCACCATGTACTAGCCCCAAGTAGTTTTCATTATTCCGTTGAGTAATACAATTGAACAAAAGACCCATATATAATGCTGCCAGAAATTTAACTAAAAACAAATCTCATTGGAACTTTAAACAAATCTTAACGAACACTGTATGATATGTAATTGTACCATTAGCTAATGCGCGTCTGTAACTTAGTTGTATGTTTTTTTAAACGTTCGTTATAGGTACATATAGAGGATATTTTTATGAATGAAAGGGACTTCTTTTATGATTCTTTAAATTTATTCACTATCAAACTGGATCCCCAAAAAAACCTCTAATTTTGCTAAGACGCATGCTTTTCACTGCCTCTTTCATAGTCGATGACACACCAACGGATTAAAAAAAATCTAATTTTTCTGCACGCATCATACAGGGCTTTCAATTACCATATCCAAATTTTCAACATTTTAATTTTTCCAATCGCTCAGCTTACCCTTTACTACCGACATCAAACATTTTTTGACGTTTTCTGTTCTTTAATTTTGTTTTTTTCATGTTAAACAAAAATATACATTTCGCACAGACACACCTTTTTCACGAACTTTAATTCGTTTTAACAATAATAATAAAAGTATTAATAAACCATTCATTACTGATAAACTAACATAAGAACAATAACATAATTCGTTATATTACTGTTATTTCCCCCCACAACCTACAATGATCTAACGTCCTTCCACTCGACTCATAAACAAAGCACCAGCAGCAGAAAAGTCCCACTGCAGCAGTGCCGCCACTCACCAGCTAAAACAAAAACACATCGCGAAAAACACTCAAATGGAAGAGTTTTAATCCATAGGCGCAACTTTCAAACTTGCGCACTGTTAACGAAATGAGTTCGAATATTTCATCTTAGAATTTCTGTTAACTAAAAATTGTTGATTTCGATTTCATATAAAAAATTATAACAGCGCGCACTTTAGCAACATGCGCACTGTTAATTCTGTGCATCTTCTGTTGCAGAATTTTGTTTTATTTCACACAGCATAAGGGTGGGTTACGAAAATAAAATTTCACTCTTTCACATGATGAATGTGATGACGATGAGTGAGAATAAAGTCGTCAAGTTGATAAAGAAGAAAATAAATATCTCTGTGGTTGTTTTACTATGGGTGTGGGTTGTTGTTATGGAAGGTAGGCAGTGATTCATTTTTGGAATAGTAGACATCTGTATTTATATTAAGAAAGTAGTTACTACCTACTTTCTAGTTATATGAAGATAATAATCCAATATTGGGTATAGGTAAACCAGAATAAAAATCAAAAAAGGAGTAAGTGTGTCGTATTGTAGTGGGGTTTTCAATGCTGGTTCAAGGCGCCCATTGGTTTGAGCGCCATGCGCAAGAGCACCGCTTGTACGTAAAGCTGGTCCGGCCCTGTATATTATACCCATGTACATATCTCCTTGAAGATAAGGTATTGGCATATTCAATAATGAGTGACGCTGGAGCAATTAACTGGACAAAAATTCAAGCACGCGAAAATAATGTCCCAGGTTTTTGTCTAGAATTTATGTAGTAAGTTGAATAAAAAATAAAAATTTAATTTACAAATAAAAAGGTAACATAACCATAACTTGAATATAAGTTATCTCTGTTGACTAACGATATCATAGAATAACGAAAACACATGTATGTATCTATGGGTTTGGTAGACACTTTGAAGGGAATAGTTGCCGAATGAGACCAGAATTTGTAATGCGTAAATATATGCTGCTCATTTCCTAATTTACTATTGAGCATAATAAGTGAAGCATCATGTGATTAAAAATTGATTCCAATTAATACCTACTATATCTACTAATGTAAGGAATGGCTTAAAAAATCGAAATTTGTAACTTTTGAACTAAAATAAACGAAAGCCTTTAATACATTTTGAGAGAAATCGTTCACAATGCATCTTTTTTTTTTAAATTCATAGTGAATCAAACTACCGCAGTCAAAAATAATAATAAAACTATTTTGTAACCAAAAGAACATACAGAAAATAGAAAATCATATAAAATAACAATCATGCATTAAGATGGATTATCCGCGCAGCTTTGATTTGAGAACTCACTGATTTCACTACGCGCGCCGCCGGTACTAATCAATGTTTAATTTAAACGAGGGTTATAGTTGTTATGATAAGAGATTTTCCACGGCACGTATGTCCATTTACCATATACATATACATACAATAACAAGGTAAAGATATACCTTCATCCAAGAGACTGGAACTGGATATTGGAATCCGTTGATTGAGGTCAATTGAATGAACAAATCTACCCTCCGGCTCCTGGCAAATTCTGTTTTTCCTTTGTTTGCGAATTCATCATCCAGAGGAAACCGTAGGGGTAGGGGTGTGTTGTATGTGATAATAAATTAATTTTGATTACATTTACATGCTTGCTTCATATGAATCAATACTCTGGGAATCAACATCACTATTGGACTATTGTTTCATAATGATACAATATTGTTTGTAACATAAGTAAATACACTTTTAAATGAGTTTCCATTGTTTTACATATAACATATTCATATAAATATATCTACCTGCAAAAAGCAGTGTTTGCGTTTTGGTTGAAAAGTTTTAACTACACACTTTTTAATGCATTCAAGCACCATTTTTATGATGTCCCTGAGAAAATATCTACAATTTGTTTATTAAACTTTAAAGGCCATCAGTTAAAAAATTAATTCAAATACCTACCTGTACTTAAAAATTTACTTTTTAGATAAACGAAATGAATCCTTTGCATTTCTTAAGTTTGAAATAGCTTTAAAAAACAGAAATAAATATGTTTGTCAAAGCTGATATATATAGGAAGGTACGTATACCTATATCGCATTTTTGTTAGTCGAAAAATGTACGATATTTTCTCCCTTATTTATTTATTTATTTATTTATTCAATCTACGATAGTTAAATCTACAGATCTTGCTTAGCTATAATCTGTATACACATAAAACAAATTCTTGTTATTTACACCATTTATAACTCAAGAACGACTGAACCAATTTTAATGATCTCTTCTTTGTTGGATTCGTCTCTGCCCCGAATATTCTGGTACTGCAGTATATGTTCGTTCAAATATTAAATGTAAATCTGTTCTATCGTCTCCCCCCGACAGTTTGACACAGTATTGTTTTGTTGAAATTATGGGTGATACTAGAAAAATACTTTTGGGTGTATATTATCGGCCAAACAGTCAAATAAATATATCTTCTTTCTACACTTTGCTTGAAAATATTTCATCTATGATAGATAGATTTTTATTTTCTGTATATGAATTTACATTTGGTAAGCTACCGCACAGTTTACACACAGAGATTTGATATACTATTTATGATATCTTTCTACTGAATAATTGTATTAATTTACATTGAATTTATTCTAGGTTTAAATATTTTATTCTGAAGGAAAATACAAACAAAAACCTCCAATATGATTTGAAAAAGATCAGGTACATTTTGACTAGGATTAATGAAAAATACTTACAAACTATTTACAGTTATAAAGTAGCTAAAGGTTAGTTGAGTTAGTGAATAATAATATAAAATTATACTATGTTAGTTGCTTGTTAGTGAAAATAGAAGAGTAAATAGTTATGTAAATAAACAGATAAATAAATAAATAATAAATAAATAAATAATCAGTAATTAAATAAATATATTAGACAAGATAACAACTAAACAGTGTAAGTATATATACTATCATATAGGTGAATAAATTAAATAAACAGACTAAAAAAACGAAAAATAAATAAATAAATAGATGAAATCATAAACAAATAAACAAATAAATAAACATACTAATAAATAAATTACTAAGAAAAAATAAATAAATAAATAAATAAATAGATGAATAACAAGATAAATACAAAAAACAAAAAAAAAAAACATGAACGTAATATAATAAATAGTAAACATGATACAAAATAAGTAAATAGTTACATGTGTACATGTGAACATGAATAAATTAACGGATATACGGTTTTAAGAAATAGTTGCAAATAAAATCAAAAAAATGGTTAAGAAATAAGTTCATTAATTAGTGGGTTTTCAGAGTTTTCACACCTTTGTAAAAATGAGTTGTTCAGTTTTGTTATTCTTGCAGAAATCATTTCAACATTTGCCTTTTCGTGTAAATCTGAGGTGGAATGATACCAAGGAAGGTTAAGCATCATTTTAAGTAACTTATTTTGAGAGACTTGCAGTTTTTTAAGGTGACATTTTGCACATTTTCCCCACACTTGGCATCCATACAATAGGATTGCTTGGAAGATAACTTTATGTATAATTATTTTATTAGCGTTGCTAAGACAAGACTTTCTATTAATAAACGGATAGAGCATGTTGATTGCTATGCTTATTTTTTGTAACGTTTTAGCAATATGTATTTTGAATGTAAGTTTTTGATCTAAATGAACTCCTAAATATCTTACACTTGAGTCCCATTGAACATTAACGCCATTAATGTTAAGCTGGTTGCTGGGCAGATAGCAGGACTTTCTTTTTCTACTGAAAAAGATAGCCTGCAACTTATCAACATTCAGCTTAATTTTCCATTTCTGATAATATTGAGACATCAGTTCGGCTGCATGACGTAAATTTGTCTCAATATTGAGACTAAATTCATGCGATGAAAAGATGCCTGTATCATCAGCGAAAATAGCTATTTGACACTCTGGTAACGTAGGTATATCAGATGTGTATATGTTGTACAAAAATGGACCAAGTACTGATCCTTGTGGGACACCTTGGTTAACTTGACAACAGTTAGAGGGACTATTATTGACAAAAACGCAGAAACATCGATTAGACAGAAAACTTTGAATTATTTTAACGAGATACATGGGAAATCTAAAACATACCATTTTGTGCACAATCCCATCATGCCATACAGTGTCAAATGCTTTTTCTATATCAAGTAGAATAAGGCCAGTGGATTTTCCCAGAGAACGATTCTTTTTCACATGTTCACAGACTCTTAAGACTTGATGTGAAGTACTGTGATGCATTCTAAATCCAAATTGTTCATTTGGGAAAACGTTTAAGTCATCAACTACTTCTAGTACTTTGTGTTTAAGTACTTTTTCGAGTATTTTGCTAAGGCAACTAAGCAAACTTATTGGTCTGTAGCTGGTAGGGAGTTTTGCAGGTTTTCCAGCTTTTGGTATTGGTATTACCTTTGCATTTTTCCAAATCGTTGGAAAGTATTGGATTTTGAGACATGCATTTATCAAAAAAGTAAGAAAATCAAGTCCTGCCTTGGGCAGATTTTTTATATAAATATTTTTAATATTGTCAAGACCATCCGACTTCCTAGATTTCAAATTAGAAACAATGTATTTCACATCCTGTCTGGATACAAATTGATCCCCAGGAGTATTAATGATTTGCGAATTGATCGTGTTTATCGTGTCACTTACAAGATTTTGAGTAGTGGCATCGTTAAGATGTTGTGATACATTATGGTTGTTCAAAAATGTTGTTGCAAATGTGTTAGCTTTTATCGAATCTTGGTAAATGACTTCATTACCATTTTCAAGATTGGGTATTCGCCTGTTTTTGTTTTTAATAATTTTAGCAATATTCCAGAACGGTTTAGCATTTTTTTCCAATTTGCTTAGTTTTTCATTAAAATTTCTGTTTTTATGTTTGCTTATTTCCTCGTCAATTTTCTTATTATAGTATTTAACTTGAACACGATATTCGGGTAAGCGGTAACGTTGCCACTGCCTGTTAAAAGAATTCCTTATTCGTATGAATTCAATTATGTGTTCAGGCATTTTTATGAAAAAAGGTTTTTTAGGTTTTTTTGGTACACATGACTGCACTGTGTCAAGTATTTGGTTGGAGAAGGTATCGACGTGAATATCAACATCTTCTTTCGAACTCACTGTATCCAAGTCAGTTGAAATAGTTCTCAGTTTGGATTTCATCTCTGACTTGAAACGACTCCAGTTTGCATTTTTTATGTCTAAAAAGTACTGTTCTCTATGTTCGGCCATTTCTTTCATTTTACAAAAAACTGGGATATGATCAGAACTTAATTCGTTTATAGTCTCAGGCTGAGTGAACAATGAAGGTATATTCGTTAAGAATAAATCAAGAACAGAAGGACTTCCTCTTGACCCAGACGGAAAATAAGTTGGACTAAACGGATACAACATAGAAAACGGAACAAAGCAGGACAAACCAACAAGAACATTACCCCAAGAGTTCGCACGGATACATCCCCAATCCCGATGTCTACAATTTAAATCACCTCCGATTATATAATTCTCATTATTTATAATTAATTTTCTTAAATCTCTTTTGAAGTGCATTCTTTTTTCTTGAGAAGAATTCTTACCAGGAAAATATACACAGAATATTTGTATGCTTGTATGATTGCTTAACCTTACCTCTATACCAATATTCTCTATGTACCGAGTTCTAACGACAGGCAGTAAAGAATGTTGAATAGATCTTTTAATTAAGATAGCTACACCACCCCCTCTTTGATCTATTCTATCTACGCGATGGCATTTATAATTTGAAGTGGGAATTAAAACATCTGAACTTAACCATGTTTCTGTTACAAGAGCTACATCGATTGCATAGTGGTTCAAAAAATTTAAAAATTCTACAGTTTTGTTTCGAATGCCTTTGGCATTCCATGTTATAATTTTTAAATTATAATCTAGCATATTATTATTTGATATCGTATTACTTGACATTGGAATAGAGAAACTTAGTAGCTAACTGTGCGATAGCTTGAAATTGGTCTAATTTTGTTTTACATAAACTTAATGTGGAAATCATCTCCATTACGAGAGTATTTAATTCTTCCATAGAGAATAACTCACCACTCGAGGATGGCGTTGATTTATTGAAGTTCGATGTACTCGGTTCTAAATTCACCACTGGTGTTATTTTTTCCCACGTTGACCTTGGCACATTGTTGTTTTGCACTTGTCTCCCATGCATACGTTGAGGTAAAGCTGGAAAGTCATCCATTGAGAGATGTGAAGAGTTGAACTTCTGTATGTTGACACTATTAGTGATCTTAGGCTGATCTTGACTTGCTTTATTTGAAAGCTTTTCTCTCATTTCAAGATACTTCTTTCTGATCGCGCAGGCGCTGTCGGTCGATTTATGCTTCTCATTGCAGTTTGCACATTTGTAAACCTCAGTATTACCAGTGTTGTTGCATTCTTCGGTTTTATGAGATGCCGCACATATAGAGCAATATGTTTTTACATGGCAATTTCTTTCCCCATGACCATATAGTTGGCAGTTTCTACACTGTGTTAAACGATTTTTTTGTTTGCGTTGATATGCCCAATTAATTTGTGTGTGAAAAATTGATCGATATTTTTTTTTAAGTTCAAATAGTTTAATTGAGCCACATTCGAAGGATACAATGTAGAACGTATCAGTATATTGATCATATTTTTTGGTGATCATTTTAATTTCTTTGCACAATAGTCCAAGTTTAATAAGTTCGTCTTTCAACAGAGTAGTATTTATTTCATTTAAACCATATAAGATAGCTTTAAAAGCTTTTTCACTTTTTAAAGCATGTGTGAAAAACTGGCAATTTTCGGAGTTTAATTTATTGAGAACTTGGTTATATGAATTTATTGATTCACACATAATTTTTATGCCAATTGACATTTTTTTTATTGAATAATCCGATATTTTAATCGATTGCATCAATGTATGCACATATTCACAAGTTTTTTGTAAAAGTTTTATGGGTGGAATTTGCACTTTTTTAGGTGGCGATGAAGAATCGTCCATTTTTTCACTTTCATTTTCATTGTCGGTGTCACTATCCGGCAAACATTGTAAGGGACCCCAGTAGTTTCTTCTGGAGTCCCTTGTGTTAGTATTATTGTTAGTATTTATATTTTTCATTTTCCGAAATTTACTGTCCAAGGACGCTGGGTGGTCCTCGGAACCAGGCGATCTCGCACGTTTATTAATATTGATAACAAAAAAATCACGATCAGAATTAAAGATTGCACTACTATGCGTCTTGCTTTGTCAGAAGCTTTCGCTCGAATGATTTCATCTATGTATTTTGATGTTATAATTTGTGGCGATTTTAATTTAAATGTTTTAAACACAGAAACAAGTACTCCATTCTTGAATAATATGAAATCCTTGTGTCTAAATCTATTGAACTCGACAATTCCTACTTATTTTACAAATACAAGTAGTACATTAATTGATTTATTTTTCTCGAACAGCTGCAGCGATTTCTACTATAATCAAGCTTCAGCCCCTATTTTTTCGAAACATGATCTCATATTTGCAACTTTTAAAATTCCATTCTGCATGACCCCCCGATGTATTACATTTAGAAATTTCAAATCTATAAATGCTAGTCTACTTCAAGATGATTTGGAAAGAATTAATTGGGAAAGGCTGTATAATTGTCCTTCACCTAACGAACAAGTTTAATCAGATTATTCTGAACTTATTTAAAACGCATGTTCCAATCAAAAATAAAATAGTTAAAAACTCAGTTATATCTTGGTTCACTTCTGAGATAATTGAACTTATAAATAAACGTGACCTTGCATTTAGGAGATGGACAAGATTTAGGTTGCCAGAATTTTATAATGGTTTTCGTATATTAAGAAATACTGTAAATTCCAAATACGAAGGGCTAAGCGTGTGTTTTATAGTTCGCATCTTAATAGTAAATTACCATCAACTCTGTGGAAAATATTCGAAATATTGGAATTGGTAGGCAGGAAAACTTTGATTTCTCTGAAATTGATTTACATGAGCTCAACAACTAATTTGTACAATCTGCTACCACATCACCCCTTAATGTGCCTACTGTAAGTATTATACCTGCAGCAGTTGGTTTTGAGTTTCATCGAGTAGAGCAGACAGATGTTTTAAAGGCTGTACTCAGTATAAAATCTAAATCTTCAGGTCTTGATGAACTACATCCTTCATTTATAAAAATGATTTTACCCTCTATTCTTCCTGTACTTACCCACATTATTAATACTGTTCTTATGACATCCTGTTTCCCTCGTGATTGGAAAACAGCTAAAGTAGTACCTCTTCTAAAGAATAAAAGTCCTTCACAAATGCCCCCTGATTTTCGTCCAATTTCAATTTTACCATTTTTATCTAAAGCTTTTGAAAAAATCTTTCATATTCAAATTTCATCTTATCTGCAGCAGTATACCCTTCTCTCAAGATATCAATCAGGTTTTCGTAAAAAGCATAGTTGTACCACGGCGCTGTTAAAAGTTACTGATGACTTAAGAATTTCGATGGATGAAGATCATATTTCGTTGTTAGCACTCTTAGATTTTTCTAAAGCTTTCGACTCCGTAAACCCTTCCGAACTTGTATCGAAATTATTGGCACAATTTAATTTCTCTTCTTCTGCAGCCTTATTGATAAACTCTTACTTATCTGGTAGAAGTCAGGCAGTTGTAACAGGTAATGCTATGTCTGATTTTAACTATACGTCTTTGGGTGTACCACAAGGATCCATTTTGGGCCCCCTTTTATTCTTAATGTTTATTAATGACCTTCGATGTAGCATTACCTTTTCCTCTGTCCATATGTATGCTGATGATGTACAGCTTTATTTCAGTTGTAAACTAGGTCTTATTGAAGATGCCATATACAAGTTTAACCACGATCTTGAAACTATCTACCAGTGGTCCAAAGGAAACGATCTCTGTTTAAACCCTAAAAAATCTAAATGTATGCTCATATCTAAAAATAGAGTAGATCACAGTGGTTTCTCAAATATTTATTTAGGCAGGGAGCAGTTAGAGTTTGTTGACAAAGCTAAAAATCCCGGAATATGGTTTGACACTAATCTTAGATGGGATCTATGTACATGCTCGTACTACTGTAGGAAAAATTTATGGATGTCTGCGAAACTTTTCTTTGTCACAGTATTATACCCCTGTTAAAACAAGGTTAATGTTAGCTAAATTTCTTATAGTTCCTATTTTGTCATTCGGGTCTGAAGTGTCTATGTACTGAAATGCGGAATCTAAAAGAAAGATTAATGTCGCTTTTAATAATGTTACTCGTTATGTGTTTGGTTTGAAAGGTCGGGATCACATATCTGCATATAAAACCAAAATTTTGGGCTTAACTTTGGACAAATATATTGAATACGACTGCACAATAAAATATCTCCATAAAATTATTATTTCACGTAAACCTGAATACTTATACGACAAACTAACCTTTTCAAATTCATTACGTACTCTACGACCCATAATTCAACCTCGCGTTACTTGTTTATCATCTGAACGTCAATTTTTTGTTCAAGCTATTATTATTTTGTTTTCACTGTTTTATTGTTAAATGTTTTTATTTATTTATTATTTATTACTATTTTGTTATTTTAGCTATTTCTTTAATTTCTTCACAATTTTCAATATTAACTTCATCAGAAATTATTTAATATCTATTTTTGTAAATTTTAAAATTTTTAAATTTTTAAAATTGAAATTATAAAACTATGTTACTAGTACTAAATTATACAGATCACATTTACGTTTTTATATATACATTTATGTACTATTTGTAAATGTTTGTTAAATTGACACACAATAAATATCAAATAGCATAATAACTATTAAAATATCAGAAAATCTAATGGTAAGATAATGCATTTTTTGCATTATATATAAAAATTCAGAAACTATTCAGTTTCGATTCAGTTTAAGTCAATAAACTTTGTTTGGCAAATTTAGGAATGGTTTCATCTAAAAGCCGATCGTTAGAAAAATATCCAAAAATCATATGGTATAATTATTGCCTTTTTATGCATTTCTGGTCCATCATACAAATTTAGGAATGGTTTCATTTAAAAGCCGATCGTTAGAAAATTATCCAAAAATCATATGGTATAATTATTGCCTTTTATGCATTTCTGGTCCATCATACAATTGTAATGAAACTTTTGTGAATTGGGAAATACATTACAGTTATAGGTTTTTAGATTCGTTTGATTGAAATTAGATGTAAGAAATTGTATTTTTCTGCATTATATTTAATACTTCCAAATCTGAATGTGTGGCAGTTTGCAAGTCATGTTAGAAATGCCAACGCCAGATCGTAGAGTGAATGAGGCATTTAAGAGAGAATCGGAACGTGAACGTGAATATGAATTCTTGATCGACATGAATTAAAACAATCAGTTCAAACGAACCACCATCAGAAGGAAGTGAACGACACATTAATGAAGGTAATTGATAATGGAAACGGTGAATAATATTTCCTGGATGCTCCTGCTGGAACTGGGAAGACATTTCTCATGTTATTGATTTTGGTCACTGTTCGTGCAAGAAACGACATTGCGGTAACATTGTTATAGAAGGAATAGCGGCCACATTGTTATAGAAGGATCATCAAGCGTTGCCGTTAAATCTTCAAACTACTGAATGACAGTGGAAGCACTTGAACGAACATTGATCTGCCGAGTGACTCGAGATGTTTTGAAGAATCAATGATTACTGCCCCCAAATCATCAAATTTGTGGTGCTATGTGAAGAAACTTCAGCTGACAACAAACATGAGAGTTGTATATTGCATTTGCATTGCTGAATGATCTATCTGCTGAAGATTTTTCTAAGCAATTGCTATCTATAATAGGTATTAGCAGTATTCCTGTCGACGAATTGAGCGGATTCATTTCATTTCAGCTCATCAACAAAGTATTTGCGAACATCATTATTATAACCATCAAAATAACAAATGGTTGAGTGATCGAGAAATTTTGGTGGCTAAAATAAAAGATGTAGATGACATAAACTTCATAATTCAAAATCAAATCAGATAGTATCGATTTATTATTCATTAATTCAGATTGTTTTACACAAAAATATTTAATAAAATCGTTAAGGCTTGGCTTTGTCGTCTGCCCGTAGTTCTCTTAATTCAGTTAAATGTATTGACTGTGTAACAAATGAAGACGAAGCCACCAGTTATCCAACAGAATGTTTAAAATCATTGGAAGTGCCTGGGTTGTCATCATGCTTCGAAATCTTAACCAACCTATGAAATGAAATAGAAATATAAAGAAACTAATGATCAATGAGATTCACGTGACAATATTCAAAGGAAAATTCAAAACTGAGGAAGATCTCATACCGAGGATTCAATGATCCCAATAGAAATGCCCTTTGGTTTAAACGATTTCAATTTGGGATTCGTCTTGCATTTGCCATGACGCTAAACAAATCACAGAATCGAACCTTGAATTTTTGTGGTTTGAATTTAAAAATTTGATGTTTTTCTTATGGTCAATTGTACGCGCCTAACAACAGAACGAAAAATGTCAAACATCGCAAGGTGCTTCAAAGAAGAGAATCAAACCGTACGCGTTACATGAAGGAAAATTCAATTCATAACTTAAAAATAAAGCAAATATTTTGCTGACACGCAATTTAATTGGAATCTTTGTTTATTTTTTAATTTTCTTTAATATTTATTTTCACTTAAGCCCGTATGATAGGGTCGTGGCACCATTTACCGAACAGTTTACGGACTTTGTAGAAAAAAAGGTGTTGTAAAAAATACTTGCAATGAGTTTAGAAATGTAATGTGAATTTATTCTGATAGACAATCTCAAATATTTTCATGTCTAATAAAGTTTTTTTTAATAAAAAGCACCCGTAAAAAAATAAATAAGATTAAATTGAAAACAACAATTTTCACCTATTCCCGAACACTTGTTTCCTTAAGCCGAACAGGAGGTTTCCTGTTTTCGAACACTAAAATCAAAAGGTAGTTAGGCACGAAAAATCATTTTTAAGGTAAAATTTTGCTCTTTGTAACATATACAAAACATATACATTTAACAACAACACAATACCAAACCAACAACAACAATGCCCTGGCACTAAAAAACCTTAAGTAGGTATACCTACTTTAATATTTTCTTATTGTTATTCGTTTGGCCAGGGTTACACATGTGAGTTTTACTCTCGTAAGTGTAAATTACTCGTGTGAGTAAATTTCGGAGAATTTACTAGTGTAATCAACTCTGATGTAAGTATCTTACGGTAAATTTAAAAACATGCGTTAGCTGTAAACTGAGAGCGGAATGAAACGGTAAAAGCACGACATTAGCCACTTACAGAAGTTGCTTAGATATTATTGAATGCACTTTTATAAGTTTTCTAACTTATATAAGATTTTTGTACTGTAAGTTCAGCTATAGTGATGTAAACGTAATTAAAACTCACGTGTTCAACCATGGCCTTAGGTCATGCGTAAGTTTTGCTCACGTAAGATAGGTACTTTTATGCATGTACATTCCGAACAATTAACTGTAACTGTGTAAACAGCTCTGAATGTAACTTAAGTAAATTTTGTAAGTCAGAAACGGACCGAAACAACTTACTTGTATTTACAGCTCAAGAAAAAACTTATGTATTAAACGGAACGAAGCGGTTTACAAACCATCTAACATTTACATAATTTCTTTCAGCTTAATCAAATGGCAGTTATAAGTTTTTTTACTTATATAAGTAATTATTACTGTAAGTTTAGCAATTGTGTGTAGTTTACTGTTTTTCACTTTTTGAAACTTTCGTAAGCCGTTAGTAAATCTTACTTGCATAATACTGGCCTAAGTTCAGCTATAGTGTAAACATTACTATGAATCATTCTCGTACTACTTGCGCTAGTCGCATATGTATTACTTACATGTGTAATATTGGCCTTCAAGTAACTTATTTAAGTAAAAATACGTAAGCTGTAAGTCAGAAACGGAACGAAACGGTATAAATAATCCAGCTCTCTTAGAAATCCTCACAGCTTATTCAACAGCGGCCGTCGTAAATTGTATAACTTGTTTAATCATTTTTCACTGTAAGTTCAGGTGTAGTGTAATTATTTCTGTAAGTGACGTTCGTAAGAGCTACTCACCTAACTTATGATTTAAACCTGTATGTATATGTATTCTGGGCCTTCAGTTAACATGATTTCTAGGCCTCGTTTCTGCATTTTATTTACAGATCTGCCCTTGATTAATTCATGTAAGTTGTAAGAGGGACTACGAACGCCTTACTTGCTGCTAGAATACCCGCTGGCATAGTCTCCCGTTTTCAAACACCAATAAAAGGTGTTCGAAAATAGGATTGTTAATTTTGTTCACTGTTTATGACACATCCATATATAAATGACTTAATTTCTGATGAATTTCGACACTAAAAAATATAAAACAAAAATAATCACAGTGTCCTATTTCCGAACAGACGTGTTCGAGTAAGGAAACTCGGTAAATTTTTCTCGAACAGTAAAAAAACACAAGATAATTTAATTTTTTTTCGATAAAATCTTTAAAATGACAATAATCTAATAAGTCCATGTAATTAAAAACACTAGTTAAAGTATTAACGTTAATAGTTTTCCATCCAAAGAACTTTTCTGGAACTCCTTTTCTAATTTTTTTTTTCCTGCAAAACCTGGGACCATCGAATCCAATGAAACCGATCACCGAAAAGACAATTTTGCTTACCTAAGATATATTTGTATTGGTGTAATAGTTGTACCTAAGCGTAAAGAGAGAATGCTCGCATATTTCTGCAAAGTTTTTAAGGGAAAAAACAGTAAAGTATCGAAAATACAGCCAGATTACTGAAAAGTGTTCGGTAACTGGAGATGTTCGGTAACAGGTGCCACTACCCTACTTCTTTTTTTTCTCATTTTTAATGCATTAATAATGAAACTAGAGCAGTACAAAAAATTTTCAATACGAATTTTCAAGTTGTGTGAGTGCAAACACAAATCACAAACAATGCGAAAATGTCAAAACAAATACATTAAAAAAGCCGCTGGCGGATTCTATTTGACAGTTTCGCATTTGTTTTTAACATCGCAAACAAAACTATTGTGAAAAATGGACTATTTAGTTTTGGTTGCTTTAAGTATAAATTTGGTAAAAACACACTCTGGAAGTTTTGCAATTAAAAATTAAGAAAAAGAAGAAAGGAAAAAATAAATGTTCTTTTGATTTGTTTGTTTTTTTTTCTTTTAATTTGGTTTGCTTAGTTCTAACAAATTTTCTCTTTCTTAAGAAAGCATGCTGTCTCCTTTACGTACGACTGAAAGTTTAGTACTATTTAATGCATACAACATTAATGAATAAAAGAAGTATCATACGGGCTTTAGTCTAATAAACCATTTTAAAGTTAATAAATTGCTTGTGCTCATGAGCACCCTTAATTAATCTTAATTTTTTAACATTTTCAATTCTATCTACCTATTAGTTTTGTATATCAGGATTACAATAATAGATCAATACTCTAATAATGGTCGAACAATAGAACAAAAAATGGCTTTCAAATGTTAAAATCAGCAGAATTTCGTTTGAAGAAACTTAACATTAGACTTAGAAACAATGTATGAAACATGCGACTCAAAATTTAGTTTATCGTCAAAAACTACACCTAAGTCTTTTATTTAACTTACCCTGGATAATTTATATCTTCCTAAAATATAATCAAAAACAATTTGACTCGAAAAATGACTGTTAGTCAAAACGGAGCACTTTGACATATTAAGATGAAGGTCATTTTCGTTAAACCAAATTTCGAAGTTTGAAATATCTTCTTGTTATGTAATGCAATCCATATAAAAATGTATAACCTTGAACATTTTGATGTAGCTTGCGAAAATTAAGCATTCTGACATCGTTAAAATTGATGGAAAATTATTTACATATATATAAGTCAAACAACGGTGGACCTAAATGACTTCCTTCAAGAATACCCAAATGAACCATTTTTGATTTTAATTTTTTTAATAGAAATTAGGTGATTAACCCTTCTGAAGGCTATAACGAAATCAGTGTTAAACACATCAATTTTACATCGATTTTCTACAGCTTTGAAACACGTATGAGAAAAGCAAGCCAAATTTGCAGTAGTTGTCCGACCACTAAAGAATTTGCCTAATTTGCCCTATTAGCGGATCCGACGAATGAGCTGGGGAAAGAGTCATATTCACTTTCGATAGATTAGCCATTAGCAAACCCGCAAGTGAAAAGGGAATAAATGTCGGTATCATAGTTCGCTGTTAAAGTAACTAATTGGTCATGAATATTGTCATTATTGATTAATATTTTCTGAACCCCTAAACTGATTGGGATGAACAGTTTCTGACTCCTACCTGCTGCGTTTTAAGTTTTTTCAGAACAAAAAAAAGGTCATAAGATTTAGATAATTTAAATACGAAGACGTTAAAAATACTAAATGGGACCATATTTTCTAAACCACTGAAGCAACTGATACCATTCTAGACTCCAATTTGAACCGAGCTACTTTCTGCATAGTCAGTTTTTTATTTAGTTCAAAACCAGTTTTGGATTCAATAAATCATAAATCATACATTTCACACATTATTTCATTTGCACAATATTACTTATATTTTTAATTACATTTGCGTCATCTATAACAACATTCAAATAATACCCTATTTTTATTTGCACTCAAACTGTTTAAATTATAAAAATTTATCATTCACTTAATTCATTTTACCGCAACTTTGTACATTGTACTTAACTTTAATAACTCCTTTTATCTACGTTGCATTTTCTCTTTGTGCTTACATTCTTTTTTAAAAACAATTGGCTTCACCAAGTCGACAATCGGCTGGCATCGATCTCTTGGATTTTGATCGTTGACCAGCACGGTAACATTTAGAAAACATTAATTTTAGGTTACACGTATGCATTTTCTCTTTGTGCTTACATTCTTTAAAAAAAAAAATGGGCTTCACCAAGTCGACAATCGGCTGGCATAGATCTCTTGGATTTTGATCGTTGACCAGCACGGTAACATTTAGAAAACATTTATTTTAAGTTACACGTAGTTTAAACATTCACACATTACACATCAATCAAATACATTTTTTATATACAAAATACAACACAACACATATAGTTCGTTCATTTATTAAACTAGTTCGCTGTAGGAAAAGGGTGTAATTTGCATGGTGTCATATATATTCGCTGATGCTGGTTTTTTATTGTTTCGTTGTTTCATAAATTCTTAGATGATTTTTTATATTGATTGTCCTGGGTTTAATTTTTATGCAATTACGTTTGTTACAAAACACTACCTATTTACAAAATGTACGTACCATATACGTTGAAAATGCTAAATGGGACCATATCTTCTAAGCCACTCAAATGATCTGGATGGTTGATACTTTTTATCAGGTATTAGACCGAGCAACTTTCTGCATAGTCAGTTTTTTATTTGGTTCAAAACCAAAAAAAAAAATTAATAGGATTTACAAAATGTAGGTACAATATACGTTGAAAATGCTATAAAATGGACAATACCTTCTTAACTACTGAACCGTATCGGATGGTTGATACCATTCCAGAATCAGCTTAGAACTTTCCTATATGCTGCGTTTTTTGTTTTTCGTTGTTTTTCAAAACAAATTTTTAATTTTTTCCTTAGATATACCAAGGTAATAAGAAAGGGAAATTTTTCAATTCTTGTAGGGAAAATGAAAAAGCAAGCATTGTGTTAAAATTTAATTCAGTTGACACACTGAAAAGCTAAAAAATTATTCACCTCCACTCAAACGTCAAAAATTAGCCAGTGGATAAAATTTTAACGCAATTGGCACACGGCCTAAACTGAACTTATTGGCTACTTCAGAAGATGCAGATATCTGATTTGTATTATGTTTTTATTAGTTTATAATCTCATTTTCAGTAGGTCCGTGCCGTAAAGTTTTTTATTATCCGAAAAGGATTATTCGAAAAGGAGGCAGTCTGGAAAACTTTTACGAATGTCATTGACAAAAGAGGAGAAAATGGAATATGACTCCCTTGCAGATCACCCGATGAGACATTATTTCGCCAGAGACCACCATAGTGATAGTTTTTAATTTTGACTTAGTGCACTATCCCATATTCAAATAAGATTCTATAGTCACTTGAAATATAATGAATAATTCAAAAAGATTTCTGATTTTGACCAAAAAGCTTTTGCGAAGTCCAATAACATTTTTCTGTATTGTTATAGGTAATAGAATAGCATTCGTCATACATAACCGTATGATTTGTTGCATGCTGATTTACCCACATAGTAAGCCCATGCATTAAAACTGATGTTTTCTCTTGAACAAAACGTAAATTTGTTTTGTAAATTATTGAGCTTATATTAATATTGTTATGTCAGATCGCGAAAATAATTACTTTGTTTTTACATATGCGTTATAAATAATGCAATTGGGAATTGTCTATCTCAAACCAACAAATAAAACAAAAACAGATCGAGTTCTCTTATGCTCTTCGATTCTGGTAGTATTAGAAATCTGTTTTGTGTATGAGGTTAAATAATCTCAAAAATCAAAAAAATAAAGCATACGTATGTATATTATATTATTATATGCATACATTACATAGGTATTTGTTTCTTGCGATAGTCTTTTTATTCTTTCAAAAATCAAAGTATCTACATAAATAGTTAGGTCCTGATCCAGGAAATAATATTATATACATAGGTATCTATAATTTATAATATAGATATCTATACTTGTAGGTTGGTATGGGTTATATTGGTGTGAAAGGGATTTTGATGTATGGAATTAAATGTTAATACATATATGTACCTAATTTACGCAGTTTTCTTTTTTCAAAATCAACTGAGTATATTTACCTATACACTTTTTAATGTGTAGGAATTTATACAGGTGGAACTTTGTGAATTTTCCCAAAACTATCACTCACACCTCCCATGGGTAAGGTATAGAGTAAGGTAAAGCAAATGCTATGAAAATGAAATTTCATATCCATTACCCATTAGGTCTGAGTAACCGCATACATAAAACAGCAATAAAGCAACTCAGAGTTTGCCTATTTCCTCTGTGTGTGTACCAACCAAAATCTGTAGTTAAATATTTTGCAGGAAAACAAACTTCCCTCTTAACTATAGGTAGTTTCCATCACTGCAGTACAAGACACATTATAATTTGTTGATTTTCCACTTAAAACCCATGGAACATGAATGGATCTCTCGCTACGAGCTTCTGAATCCATTCCACAGGTGTATTTGCAGTACATGTGTGTGCGGTATGATGTGCACATAAGAACTAGTTGGGAACGTTTCCGAGCTGTGGCTATTATTTATGTTTCCTCCGCCTCTAAACCCCTTTGCTGGTCACCAATGTCCATGCTCTGCCATAGACATTTTAATATTAAATCCCCTTTGAGTCTGTGGCAATGGGATTTGAGCTTAGGTAAGGAAATCCGCCCACAACTGGTTGATGCTTCGTCTGGCATCCATGCCAATATATATACATTTATAAACTCACGAACGTGTACGAGAATCATCCTTCACCGTAATGTCAGTTGCATAATATGATAAATCTATCCGTAGGTAGGTATAGATTAGATATAGGTACGCATATTATTCTTTGCATGTTTTGTTTTATACCTATAATACCTAAAACTGAATAAACTTGCATGGTTGGAAATTGAATTTATTTAAAAATATGGCTTCCCTTCTTTAAATTAGGATCATAATCATAATACGAGTACATATACCTACATATGTACATAATCAATAAATGTGTAACTTGCTTAAATTAACTATTACACTATAGCAGATATAGCTATATAGGTATACAAATACAATACATTTCCAATCAAAAAATGTTTTCTATCAAACTCTTACGGAAGTAAGAGTATAACCTCTGATTTTCGCAATTGCAGAATTTCGATAAGTAGAATTTAGAAAGCAGAATTTCTACCCCAACCCGTTAAAAATACAGTTTGTGTTAAAAATTTAAAATTATATAAGGTACTTTTTTCCCAGAAAACTTTAAGTTTTTAGGATTTTTATCTGGGTATATGTTTGAACTGTTACGTCACTGTACACAAAGTTTCTGTTGCATTTAAAGATGTCCAAGCATCATTACAAAAACGAACCTACGTACAATATTCACGTATACCAAAAAAAAAGAAAACTCTTATAAGAAAGTAGTTTTAGTAATTTTCCATTTTCTCAAAAACCAGAAAACATAAAATCATTTTGTTTTCAGTTTATGATTTAAAATTAATATGAGCAACGAATTTTATAAAAAAAAGTAGTATTTTATTTTACAGTTTTGAAAAATCACACTTCAAAGTTTTTTTTTACCTTTTTTTTCGCAATTTTTGAGTTTAAAGTCCGTTTTTTCAAAGACTATGCACAGGTTTCACTTGATTTAAAAAACATCTAATAGAAAAAAGTATTGGCTTTAAAAAAAGACATAAAACTTAGTTGTAAGTATTACCGTTATTTTTTAATATTTGTTTTAAATTTTTAGCACTGTTTTTATAAAATTGCCCCTCCCGCCCAAACGGAGGGAGATAGACCCCCCCACCCATAGTAAAAAATGATTGTATTGAACTGTTCTACAAAAAACCGTTATCAATTCTTGGCGCCAAAGTTATCGTACTCGTGCCCAAAAATATAATCTCGGACGAATACAGTATTTTTTGCAGATATTTGTTCATTCTCTGCTAATTTGACTGGACTACTCCAAAAGTATTCATTTTCTGTGATGTTAATCTATTCTTAGCCGTGTAGCTGATGGCTAGTCTAGTCAACGCTTAAAAATTCGTAAAGAGTAATGTAATTTTAATGTCCACTTGAATTTAGTCTTAGCCGCTTAAATTCGGCGATAGGTCCGCTCCGATACAATAGAACATATAAGGCACGCAAAGGTGTTCGTGAGGATAGCTTTCGTCGTGAAGCTGTCTTGCCAAACATTATTAATATTGAAGAAAAAAATAGTTGTTTGCTTAGTTTTCTATTGTCATTTAGGTTAATTTGTAAGAATTGAGTTCAAATTAGAAAAAAGAAAAATAAATATTAATATTTCAATTCAAAAAATTAATATCTCCAAAAACTTAAAAATATCGCCGATTTTGGGTAACGTCGCCAAACCAATTTTCATGTCGCCAAATCTAATTTCGAATCGCCGTTATCGTTTGGCGATAAATCGCCACATCTGACAACCCTGTTCGCGACGCGTTTTGGAAATTCTTCCATCTCGGGCCACGCGACGTGTGCTTGTAATGGGATTTTTGTTGTTGCCAATATAAAATTGTTTTTTTGTTTATTTTGTTTTATTTATGAAGACGAAGTGATCATGGATATGTCTGTCTTCTTTTATTTTGTGGTGTATCTAATCCTATGACAAAAACACTCGAAAGAGAAAGAGAAGTTAACGATACAACGTGGTGGTTAGTAGAGTTCTTTTTTTAGTTTTTCTTAATTTCATCAAGTTTTGATTCTATTTCTTGTAAGGATTTCATGCCTCTAGGATGACCTCGTTGGTATTAGTTCCCGTTACTAGTTGTACTAGGCTGGAATTGGCATGTGGTGTAACTAGTTCTGTTATATTTAGTTGCAAATTTTACTCTATAGTATTTAGGAAATAATGTGGTTGTATAATTGTTAAATGATGCATTGACTCCCCTGTCCCCTTTCAAAACGTATAGTTTGATCACGAATTTCCAACTGATAAGGTTGATTTATCGTGAGAAAGCCCTGTCCCCGTAATTTAGGAGTTATCAAACTTTTTAAACAAACCAGGTGTATGTGTCGTTAGGGAATATAGCCAAGTATTTGGCTGTGTCATTTTAATGAGCGCATCTTAAGAAGGCAATTGAATTCGGTAGTGTAATTTAGTATTTTCGTTAAGAGGATTGAAAAAAATCTTAACAGTACATTCTTGTATGGCCGTTGCACGAGTAATCGGACTGTTTCCCACGTAGGTTGTTGTAACCATTAACCCATTTATTACTGTAATGAACTCTTGTACCCCTTTGGATTGAAATAAGATAAATTCTTGGGTTTGAGTTTGGCTGGCTAAATGGGAGTATTGAATATTTGGAACTAGGGAGTGTCTCAAAGGAAAATGAATAGGGAAACACAGAATTTTAAAAAGCTTCATCTGTGGTAGTGTGAATACTGGTAGATTTATTTTCACTTCCAGTTTTTCTTGAACAACATGCGATTTTATTGTAGCCGTTTGATACAACATTGGCAAACAATTTTCGAAAGATGGATGTGCCTTTTTTATAGATATTTGAAAGAGTGTTAGGGGAAATTAATAAATAGAGGGTGTATTTATTTATTTCTGGAAGCTAATATGATGTCGATTAATGTCGTTTGGCGGGATTCTATTTCAAGGACTTGTGCAGTAGAATACACAGGCTGACTAAGAGGCAGTTTAACCCGGGCGGTAAATCATGGTGTACCACCCCTTAACAAAATAAAGAAAAAAACATGAACAAAGGTTTTATTTAAAAGTGCTTTCAAGCTTTTATTGCACTGAATGGTTCGATAATATCATTAAAATCTTTATTTTTTGCGAGCTCGTTTTCAATTGTTCGTTAGTCAACATAATGGATCATTGTTGATTTTATTTTGAAAAGCTTCGTTCAAACGATGCCACTAAGACGCAAATCGTGAAATGGATCTTCATACTTCCAACGTTAAAAAAGCATCTTAAGCCTTGCGCTTGGCATAGTTTTATTCTTTTTTGTTCTTCCCCGCTTTTCAATTGAAATTTTTAGTCCAGTTCTAGTTCTCTTGCGTATATTTTTGTTTGAGTCTTGGAGGCCTTATGTAAGAAATTGAGCTTGAATAAATGGGTGTACTTTTTGTTGATTATTATTGGCAGTCAAAAAATTGTTTGTGGGGTCCAGAAAATTATGTGTGGAGTCGGGGAAACTTTGATTGGGACTTAGAAAATTTAGGTGTCAGATTGTTAAGGTTAGGTTGATTGGCACTCAAAAAATGTTGGTCGGGAAAACATTGATTTGTACTTAAAAAGTTAAAGCCGGGTGTCAGATTCTTAGGCACCTGTTGAACCGTTGTATTTGTATTGGGGTGGTATTGTGACATATGGCATTTGTTGAAGGCTCTGGACCTTTTGCACAATTGTTTCAACTTTTTCCTCGCCTATCGCCAATAAATATTGACAAAGGTGAGGATTTGTCACATTTCCTTTAAGTGCGCTTTTGGAAAAGTCTTGGAGCTGTGTGACCACAGCTGAAGCTGCCTTTTCCCGCGGCTTCCTTACATTGTGTCATCTGCTTTTTCCTATTGATATAGAATGCAGAGATAATTTCCAATCGGTTTTTTCGTATACTGGTATTAATTGGTTGACTAGGGTCCGGTAGGTTTACCTAGGAAGATAGGCTTTCGGCTTCCTCAAAGGACCCGATTGTGTTGGTAGGAATCAATTGGTACGCTTCGCCCCTTAATATTATTGGAAATATTTCCAGGAAAATTTTCCCTTCTTCTTCAGTTAAACAAGTGAGCACTCTTTTGCAATAACCCAGAAAGGTTTGCATTATTTTCCCCCCAAATAAAACTTTTTTCAGATTCAGTAAGTGAAAAACTTAACCAATTTAAAAATGTTTCTTCCCCGGTTTCTTTTGACGTAAAATCAGTTTCACAATTGATGGTGCTTTTTAGATCAATTTCACAATTTACGTTACTTATTACTGTTTTATTTGTTTCAAGCGATCGCGAGAGACAATGAAAATGCAACAATTTTTTTTTAAATCTTCGGTGCTTTGATTGAACACTTTTACTTTTTTAAGTCGTTTTTCCCGTTTATTTTTTAATGCCTTATCAAGGGCGCCAAGTTATGTGATTGTCAATTTTTTGTCTCTAGCGCTTTCTCTTTTTCAAAATTTAAATATTGTTCTAAGCTTACTTGTGGACCCAATCTAATTTTTCCGCTTTGTAATATACTTGGTGTTTGAGATGTCGATGATTCCGGTCCTGGTGTTGTTGATGTGGTTGCTAGTGTTGTTGATTTTGTTGTGGTTGTTGCTGTGGTTTCCGATGTTGTTGTGGTTACTGGTGTTGTTGTTGTTGTTGGTGTTGTTGCTGTGGTGGTTGATGTCCTATTCATAAGACCGCACCGAAATATTAATTGAACCCGGCCACGATTTATACCTATAATAAATTTAAGACAAAGTTTTCACAGAACTATTATCCGAATGATCACAATTTTTGTTTGTTGTTTCTTAGACCGAGCGTTAACCATTTCAAGCAAACGACACCGAGGTAAGATACCGGCTGCGCCACTGTTTTTGGAAAAACCCTGTTAATAAAATAAATTTTAATAAAAAAAACGACTTCAAAACGTATCAAAAGGAAACTTAAAAAAAGGAAAAAATAAATTTACTTATTACCAATTAGCTAAGGTAATAAGCAACTATTTATTAATTATTTTATAATTTTGAAGTCGGTGCAAAAATTCAAACAATATGAAAGACTCATCTTTATAACGGATCTAACTACTCTTCCTAGTAAAAGTAGGTGGTAGGAAGGTAAATATTGGAAAACAAACAGTTCGATTGCCGGACGAGATTCATAAAGGGAGAGATGTGTGAAGATCATAAAAGAAGTGCAGACGTAGTTGATAGTTGTTTCTGTACATGAAATTTTCAAAATTGTTTGGTAGAAGATACAATATATAAGTTCTCAATTCTATTTTATAGATATATAGTGTTATTATGTAATTAGTATTTTTCACTTGATCTTCTTTAATCGTTTATTCGTTGAACCGTTGTATATAGCTAATCACTTATTTAATCAATATTATTCTTTTTTCTCTAAATTGTCCCTCACTGCATTTCTATACCTATAGCGACAGTAGTTTCCTTAATGAAGTTGTGTTCAGTGTATACTCTGATAATTCTTTTCAACGTGTTTTTTAATAAGTAAAGGTACATAGTTTCATAATTTTTGTTCTTCTTTTTAATATTTTAATACCGAACAGTTTTGTTTTTATTTTTCTATATACTTAATTCTACTTTATACAGTTATGTACATACTTACGTATTTGTAATATTGTTTTTTGATATAACATATACATACTTATACTGGTGTATAAATTTTTCACTTTTGGATTATTTATGAATTTTGCAATATCACCATCTTAATTCTTATTTTAATAAGGCAAGTACATATCTTAATGTTTTACTTGGCACAGACTTCAAAATTTTAAAATAATTAATAAATAGTTGCTTATTACCTTAACTTAATTGGTAATAAGTAAATTTATTTTTTCCTTTTTTTAAGTTTCCTTTTGATACGTTTTAAAGTCGTTTTTTTTTATTAAAAATTATTTTATTTCACAACTTCAAGTGATGGGTAGGCCTTGTAAAGATGCTTCTCGAATGAGAAAATGACGGCTACTTAAGACGGGAAATGAACGACATAACTTGTGAATCATCAATTATTGATGAAAAATGTGATATTATTGAACAAATTAATAATAATAATACCTAAATAATAAAAAATAAATCGTATACAAAAATGTTCTAATTTTATCATTTTTATTTAAGTCGGTTTAAAAAAAACAACATGTTGTGTATTATAACCTATTCTAGGTTATTCTTTCGAAATTCAGTTCAAAAAATAAACCGATTTTGAGTTGTTTCTATAATAAACCATTAATGGTGCATTAATTATTCGATTTTGAAACCAAACCAACATGAAATATTTTGTACACTATATTTTGTAGATAAAATACATTATTTCACTATTTGAAATGGGCAATTATATTGTATGTATGTTTTTTGACAGCAAATTAAATACACCAAAAAATAAAATTTTTAGATACATTTTTCACAATGATGCTTTTTTCTCATTGCTCCTTTGACTTGGCGTATTTTTTATATTGATTCCCTGGATTGATACAATATAATAGGGCATATAAATACAACAATTGTGTATTTTTCTTCTCGTTTTTCAATTTGGTGCATTTATTCATCTAAATTCAAGAAACAGTGTATATTTTACACGACCGACATATTAACAAGAAATATGAAATATGAAAAATGAGATTTTGCCAGCCGCCATGTTTAGAATGAAGAAAATGATATTTCATTATAGTATCGACTTAATTATGCCGCTTTTGGTATTTTTAAATTGTTTTTATCAGTACGTCTCTAAAATAATTAAGAGCAAACAAATAATAACCAATTCAGAAAAGTAAATTTTCAAGCATCGAATTAAAAATCATTAATTCATTAACATTTTTTAGGCACTTGAATTTTCGAAGGGGTAGGACCGAAAATCAGTCGACAGAATGTGTTCCGTTTTTAGATTAGGCACTCAGGTTCATATTTATTCATGATTTTCTGGCGTATAGTCATAGAAATATATTTTTTATATTTAAAAGGTATATCACGGATGTGCAAAAAAATCCCCAAAATTATTGGTGTATTTTAGACATTTGTGCTACTGGAGAATGAACGGGCCACGAAATCAGTGACGGGATTAAAATCTGGTGTCAAAAACTTAAGCAATCATCATGGCCTTAAAAGCTCGAACTAATAATTACACCAATGTTTTTTACAAAAAAAAGGACTAATATGTAATACTTAATTCTTCACATCAACCGATACAATTTAAATAATAATAATAATAACATACACAAATTTGAAAAGCGCTTCAGAAGCCGGGAGAGACAGACCATAGAGCTTTTCGTTCGCAGAGACAGTGCTCTGTCCTCTGTTACTTTGTTATTGAATTTTAAAGAAAGCTGTGTGAAGTTATTGTGCTTTAAGCTTATTATTTTTTCAATTAGTTCGAGGAATGAATAAAGAATGTTTAAGAATCGAAAAAGTCCGAGTTCCTCAACAGATCTTTACCAAATTTGTGTGGGACCACCCTTAAAGAATTCCCTTTCCAACAAAATAAAAATCACACAAATCGGTTCATCAACAAAGAAGTTTTGCCCGAACAGCAATACAAAAAAATATATACATATATACCAATCAAATTGAGAACCTCCTCCTTTTTTGAAGTCGGTAAAAATATATATTTTTTTATATAATTTGGTTCAAGCTATTACCGTTGGTTATTGTTAATTTTCATTCAAATCTATCACCGTTGTCAATTTCTATAAAATTGTTCAAGGAACAATAAAGTTAGTCTGTGTAAACAAACTAATTTAGAAGCTTTTCAAAGACCTTGGCGTGTCTTACTTCGTCTTGTGGCCAAACTATATGATCTACTTTGACCAAACCTAAAATAAGAAAAACTCTCAAAATAATACCAAACTACAATTCCTGAAAGTTTGAGCTCAATTTGATGGGCGGTTTCAGAGTCTGTAACACATTTACAAACAAACATTCATCAATTTTTATATATATAAAAAAGATCATGAAATGTGTTTCAATTTCTGTTAATTCCTGAAAATATTATGTAGTTATAATTTATATAAAACTCTACTACTGAGTGTATAGCATAATCTGCAAGTTGTTATTTTTTTTAACGCTTCTTCGTGCATTGAAACCACTGGGAAATCCGAGGTTTAAATGAGCAGCTATATACCTATGTTTTAAATGGGAATTGAGAATATTTCGTTAGTTTTAATGGCAATTAAATATATATACGAATACGACCTATAAATAGGTATACTTATACTTCATTTTCAATTGACGATACGAAAAGAAACTCTTATTAATGTGAAATAGTTAAGGCCAATTCATTTTCATTTACAGAACAAAAATTTGATTTTCGTCATCGACGCCCATGAAATGCGAAGGGTTGCATTACTTTGTTTCGACCAAGTTGGAGCTGTTAAAAATATACCTTATAATACCCCATATGGGAGCTCAACGCAGTTGTAATTCGTCCATTTTGAATCACCCTTAATACGAACAGCTATACCAGCAGCGCCAGCTCTATAAAAACATTTCATCGCTGTGATGGTTTGAACTCCGACCCCCCGCAGACCACCCGGGGACCAGAGAGGCAGAGACCCGAGACCCCAGTCGACTGGTTGTTCAATACATTTATAATATATATGTATGTGCGAACCTGCGAACATTAATCGAACAGAAGTGAAACGAAACAAATTGGAATGTTTGCTATTGCGCTGGCTGATGGTTGTGAAGGAGGCCATTAAGGCCTTTTATTTGACTAGTGAATTATTCAAATTACTAATATTGATTCGAAAAAAGGTTGTCCAACTTTTTTCCCTTCATGTTTAGTTGTTGCTGGGTTTTAACTAAAGCAAATATGTCATCGAAATGCAATAAGAACACAGTTGTGATGTTTACTGTCGTTATTTTGGATTTATATTCTCAGGATCGAAATGTAAATAGTAAACACAATAGCACTTTGATGGCCACGCAAATAAATTTGGATATTTTGTTGAGGGATTTCTATTTTATGACAGTTATGGTGGTGATGCAATTATCAAAGTTAAGTGATCCATGTAGATATTGGACATACCTATTACCTACATAGGTATAGATACCTGCCAATCTATTCATAAAAATTATTGATAAATTACCTTATAAGTACCTATACCTATAAAACACATCAAAATTTTCAGTGAGAGAAAAACTAATTTCCGCCGTAAAAGATATACCTACCTACTTAGGTAAAAACCTAGATTTGTATTTGTTTTTCTTTATTTCTCTTGTCTTATAACAAGCATTATTGCTACAAGAGTAAAATAAAGAACAAATCGATCATCCTACCAGAACTATTTGAAACTTACTTTTGAAAAAGATATTATGATTTCTCTATGCGTATAAACTCAATGGTATATAAGGTACCTATACCTACGTACCTATACATATATGTAAAATACATAAGTACTCTATTTTTATTTCCATCAGTGTTTTAGATATCACAACTTTTAAAATTAAATTGAAAGAAAAATTCTCATATGTATTTTTTTTTTTTTGAAAATACAATTAAATTCGGTTATTACGAAATATCGGTTATTGCGACCTAATTTGAAAGGTTCATACAAGTTGTACTAATAGGTTACCTATAACGAAACACCGAATATAACGAACATATTCTCCATTACCATCGAGTTCGTTATAGGCGATTTTCACTGTACGTAGAACTGAACGTATGTATATATTCTTATTTAATTGAAAAAAAAAAGAAAAAATTTATATAAATTAAAATAATAATATTAAAAACAAAATAAAAAAAAAGTATTAGAATAAACAAGTATTTATATATATTATAAAAGAACAAATAACTAAAAAAATTATATTTATTTGCATAAAAGCCTTTTCTAAAAATCTTCGTAGATAAAACAAAAAAATTACAAAATCGAGCTTTAGCCTTTATGACTCATTTCAATTTCAATAGGTATACGGTATGAAGGACAATAGCGACGTTCATTACACTATCTTAACTCCTCCTATTATATTTATTTAAACAAAGATAATTTTCCAAGACCAAGATATCATAAAACTGAGAATCACATCATCTCCTTGTGTCAGTAATCTGTCACGGCATTTCTTTCACACGGGGCATTTAATTCGATGCAATTAGCTCGAAATTGTTTATTTCCCCGTAATAAAATGATAAGAAGACAAAGAATTTGAGAGATAGATATATGTATTCAAATGTGTTTCTGATGTTTGAATAAGATTGGAATGGCATACCATACTACGTTTTAATTATTAGCCATATACAACATTGAGAACTTTATTTATTTGTACATTATGTAGGTAGGTAGTAAGTAAGTACGTTTGCTTATGTAGGTAATGAACGAGTCAACTTGTAAATTTATTTCGAGAAGATATCTGTGATGTGCTGCGTGTTTGTTTGTTCAAGAACAAAATGTTCTGATAAGGAGGGTCCTCATTTTCAACTGATGATCTCCTCCAGGATGGTGATGTTTGCATTTCTATATTGCGATTAGATAAGGAATAATGTTGTTAAATTGTTTGCTTTATTTAACTCCCATTTAGAATAATGTACTCTGAAAGCCGGCAAATGTCATTTATAATAATAATAATAAATGTGTACTTTTAACAGCTTATTATACCAGTATTTTAAAGTGCAGTCAGTAAATCAATTTTGCAATTTTTTAACACTCAAATTTATATCAAGCAAGACCGTCCTGCCTTTAATATTTTTTTTTTTGTATAAGTACTTACACTACCTATGATAAGTAGATAAGTATATGTAAGTTAAATTTATAGATGTGCGAAGATTGTGCAGCCTATACGAAGATGGACCTGCTGCATGACTAGACTAGGTATATGGGTATATTTATAAGCAAAATGACCAGAATCCAAAGAGGTTTGTTATGTTTGTTTAACTAAAAAGTCATTCCATGTAACAAGGTATTTCTGAGATAAAAGGTCGCCATGTTATTAAGGTTTGTCGGAGACTATTATTCGTAAGCAATCATGCACCTTTTCTTAACTCGTCGGCTTAAGGTGAGATTTTTGACGGATATGTCGATACTTAATTGATTTAGCAAATAGAGACGGTGTTGATGAATAAATTTTGTTTTTTTTAATGGCTTCGCTCGCTGCCTGCGAGCCCTCGTCGCTGTTTGTGTTGAAAGTTTTCTTTTTAATATGAATAAGAGGGGGTTTCCAAGTGGAGAAACCTAGTCCTCACATTATAAGAATATACAAAAATAGGTACAATTTTTTTTCAGCCAAGTAAAAAATAATTATGGAGTGGTTTTTTAAACCTTACTCTAGTCCTACTAGTCCTCACACTAGTCCTCCTCTTACTAGTCCTCACATTATAAGAATATACAAAAATAGGTACAATTTTTTTTCAGCCAAGTAAAAAATAATTATGGAGTGGTTTTTTAAACCTTACTCTTGAGATAACGTATTTTGGAAGCTCATAATATTGACGGCAAATCATTGACTTCGCGATATGCGATGATGCGAGCACCGACATCATAATCAAACGTAGGTATATACTTAAGTCCACCCGCTAAAATATTACCATGGATAAATATTTATGCTTGTGCCTATGCATGGATAAATCAGTGGTTACTACTGTCAAAAAAGTTTCGTGCAAGTGGGCCTTAATAGTCGAGTTATAAGTCCACAACCCAATAGCGAGTTTAAATAACTCACCAAGAATGCATATATACCTACGTATGTATTGAACAAACCAAGTTGACAACAATTTTTATGGCATGATGATATAATTCAATATCTGTACACACATTACACATAAATAAATTTGAAATGTCTGTTTTTTAATGTCAAAATAAAAGCTTTTGATACTATCGGTCGTGTCTTTTTGGAGTCTATATAAACGGGTCTAGGCTAATTCACTGTGCACAATTCACTGTGCACAAATCCCTGTATGGACAATTCATTATGTACAATTCACTGTGGAACACAATTCACTGTGGGGACAATAATTCACTGTGCACAATTCACAGTGGGGCAATGGCCCCCATGCCATTCTTTTATATTATTTAATTGTACATTATTCTATATTGTTTCTTGAATCATTACCTTCATAGAAAAAAAGAAAATAAAAAGATTTCGGTTTCGATTGTATTGATAGAATTTAAAAATGGTCAAGTGTTAGAAAAGATATTAATTTTGATTGAATTTTTTATTAGTTTCTCAAAGTTTCATATATCTTTTTAAGATGTAAGAAAATAAAAAAATATCATCTATTTGAGATGTAAATTTACATAGAATTTTGTAAAACGCGAAGTAAATTAGCTGTGTTCAAAAAAATAGACCCAGTGAATTGTGTTCCACAGTGAATTGTGATCCACAGTGAATTGTGCACAGTGAATTGTGCATAATGAATTAGTCGGCTTCGATTCAAAACACATAACGAGCATTTTTTTTATTTTTGTTTGGGTACAGAGAAAAAGATCATATACCTACATATATTCAGTTTTATTTATAAACTCATTTTAACGAATGAGTAAAGTTACGCCGCCTTTAATATGCCTCTACTTACTCAAGAAATACTTATTTATAAAAAATATGTTGGGTAGAAGCGGAGTAACTTAAAATTACCCCAAAGGTAGATTAAAGCCTGTGTAGGCCCTTATTGGCATCTAAATGTCAGTCTTACACCAAATAATCGAAAGGTAATTTTGAAATTGAAATCCAAAACATTTATAAGAGTTCTTGCATGCATTAAAACTAAATGTCTTATATTTTCGATTCAAGATTTCGATTAATATAAAATACATTCGGGTACTAATAAACTTTCAGAAAAAAAATAGAACACAGAATGTAAACAAACAAATACGATTTTTTATTTCAACTATTGTTCTATTCCACTCCATTCCATAACGCTGTAACAGCTTTTGGACTTTCTCTCTCTAACACAGTGAAAATTGGATTGCTACATTGATATTTATCATAACCAGAGTTTTAGATGGGACGCTTAAGCTCCAAGTAACTAATATGGATTTAAAAATATTTATAAATAAGAATTTACTCGGAAGTGAGTAACGGCTGAGTAAATGATTTGATGTTGCGTAGCTAATAAACCGTTCAATGGCATTTTAGCGAAATCTAATAAATAAGGCTGATTGTGTTATTTACTGTTAATATAGGTTGTCGTGTTGTCGATCGAATCGAATATATCCATATTGTAAGGCGAGCATATAGAGGTATAGAGGACTACTTAAAGTTTGGCGATTTATTAAAATATTTTGAACAAAGGAAAGTAAAGGCTCTTATTTTCACATCACTTATCTTCAGTTATTAACATTAACTACAAGTAGGTATAGTAAAAAAAAACTATCGGAACTTTATTACTTTACTTAAATCTGGAATTCCATAAAAAGTGGTTTGGGGTTTTGTGCCCCGCACCAATGCAGGAAATAAGACTTAAGTGGTTTATGGAAAACTTTTTTTATTTAACAACTATAAAACTGTTTTTTTTTTCAACGTATATATTGTCCATCTGCAAGAAAAACAACCTATAAAATTAATCTGGTTCATATATTATTGGTGGCACAAGGGGACCCCTTAGACCTATATACCCCATATATACGATTGCCTCATAAAAAGTGCTATTCTTATCTATGGAATGGACGGATTTGAATATTTCTGAAACTGAAATGTCACAAAGCACCCCGAATTTAAGTGTTATTAATATTTACTTGAAATTCCAATATGGAAAGCCTTTAAATTGTAGAAAACGCACACTTTTAAAAATGTGTGCTATGAACATATTAAAAAAAATAATAAATTTCAAATATATGTTATTATTGTCTATTAGGTATACAGGTGCGTATTAAAACAAATTATACATTCAGCGTGACTCGTTTTAAAAATAAATTAGAATCGCTATTCAGTATTAACTATTTTTTACATAATGTTATACTCTAATTAGGTGACGTGAAAGTGGATATTATAATGGTACAATAATAAGTCAGAATCTCATAGGTCCACGTAACTTTTGATATGAAAATAAATCGAAAATCCATCAGAGTGCAAATACATTAAGTTATAAAACTAATAACTAACGTTAACCATTAAACGAGTTGTTTTCCATAAACAGATATTGATTAAAATTAAATGAAATATACTAACAAATAAGCGAATCGGCAGTGATCACTTCATACATTAATTCAGATATGCAAATATTTGATTTGCAATTGTTTTTCTCCTTGCCATTTTATTTGTTTGTTTATTTTTAAACTGCAACTTCAAATAAATTTATTTGTCTTTTTTTTGTCCTATTAGGCTCCCATTTCCATACTGATGGCAAAGAAATTAGTACTGCAACACTTTCGTTAAAATTTTACTGGTTAAATAATACGTTCGACTGGACCATGAGCCAATCGATTATGTTGCGAAAATATTCGCTAAATATTGCTCAAAGGCTTACCTGTACTCTTTCCTGGTATAAGCAACATAAAAAAAGTAAAAAAACATAACTATTGAAACAATAAATGCGGAAAACGGCATTTATTTATTAATTTAGTGTACACAGCAGTCCTAACACACACAGCGTTCTCATATAGTTATCATCAGTGGCGATGGCGGCAAAAATGTCATGTTTGTGTTTCCGCCAAATATCCTTTTTCAAATATTTGGAGTAATGATTTTGACTTTTTTTTTTGCTTTTATTTTTGACTGTGGTGACGAGGACTTAACGTAGTCGTCCTTGCCGGTTCGATTCCTTGTTAGCCACTTTGTGTGCCGTGTGCAGCTTTCCATGCAGGATATTTATTCAGCATTCAGCAGCAAGAGTTTTCGCAAATAAATGATGATGAGCATGAGACCGGAGGTTAGGTGAATGTGAGTCTGTTCTGTATAAGTTCTGACGATCTGAGCTTGGGATGCCATCGGGGTATTGACATTATGAAGACGCGGTGCAGAGAAAAGACTATAGGTATAAGAAATGTTTACCATCAGGCAGCATGGACTTTCTGAGGCATTGAATCGAACGAAGCACATGTTTGGATTCTTTGTATGGCACTATAGGTACTTGTAATTACAGTCATGAGATAAAGAACAAATAAAAAAGAAACTAAACTATTTAGGTACCTTCCTAATATTGAGCTCATGAAAAAAATATAGCTGGCTGTAAACTTATAATTAGGTAGGTATAGGTATAAGTTTGCACATGGTTTGGTGAATAAGCCTTAGAAACCCATACCAACCTTAATATGGGTTTATGAAGGATTGTACCAGGATAATCGGTTATGATGGTTGGTCCACCTATATAGGGGTATAGGGGCGAAAATAAAGTCTGGTAGAACTTGGACCCGACAGTTAGCGCTGGGGTGATGGATACAGTGACGAAAATAATGCTTTTCATTCAACTTGACAACACACAATCATTGTAAATTCACGTTCTAACGACGAACTGTAGTACCCTTTAAACATTTGGGAGGACCAGCATGGCTATCGCCATATACCAAGCACCAAATCACCGTCGGTTCCTTTCTCGACATCGAAAAAGCATTCAACAGTGTGTGGATAGAAGGACTAACATCACATATGCTTTTAACTTTTCCAACTCAGATTTCCAAATACGCTACCTTATTAAAATTATTTACAATTTCCTTCATTCCAGATCGTTTTTGTCCAAATAGGAAACTTGCTTTCAACTAAAAAAGACGTCAAATACACTTTAACGAGATATTCCGGTTCAACCTTTATGCAGCTGCCCTTCTCAAAAATGCAAACTTCGCATACAAAATTTCGGTGTGAGTGTGTTCTACTATATACTTAACGGTTTGACCGATTTTGATTAAATTTGTTTTCTATATATATACTTACATATTTGATAACAGGGTCCAACTATATATAGCTCATTGGCCAGTTATAGCTATCATTGAAACTCATAATTGAACATTTTCTTTTTCAATTATTAATATAACAAACAATGTGCATGGTGTTTTGAAATGTCTGTCTTATAAGCGTGTTTTCCTTATATGGGAAATAGATGGAAAGTGACTTTATGGGAGGTGTCACGTCAGTGTACCAAAATAATTCGTCCAGTTAAAAAAAAGTCGTTTTTTTAAACAACTTTCTTATAATATTCTTATGACAAATTTTATTAAGGTACATATGCCAATTTTATCAAATTATACCAATTTTCGTGCAAAAACCAAATTTCAAAAAAATCATTTATTGATTTTCAAAATATTTAACTAAATTTAGCTAAGTAGATACTTATACTTAGTAAACATAATTTTTTCTTGAAAAGTTATGCACATAATAAAAAGGCCATTACAGTGCATCTATCCAGGGATTTTCAGAAATAAAATTTGGTTAAAATCAGGCTTAAATTGAAGGTACCGTTATAACCATTTTTTTAGGATTTGAATCATCTGACAGACATTTAATGCCGTATCACACATGTCAAGTTTATTAAAAATCGTTAGTCGTCTTCGAGAAAAACCGTTGTGCCACATGTACACTCAAAAAATTTATTAGTAAATTAGCTACGAATGATATTCGTAAGAACAATATTCTTACATTGTACGAATATTCGTAAATTGTACGAAGTATAAGTGAGGTCATATTTTTACGAATATATTCGTGAATTTTTAAGTTCTCCTGTAGTAGTATTAACTAATAAATTAGTTATTTATACTAATTATATTCTTAAACTAAAATTAAGCCATATTATGAGTGCATTGTACGAATTTGTGTGTACATATTACTAACAACATTAGTGAATTTTTCGCACGAATAACTTCGTGATTTCTTCCATTGCATTCGTATAACTTACTAATGAATTCGTACTATTTACGATGTAAAATTAGTATTAGTAGACAAATTTTATTCGTGGGTTGACCGTACGCATTATTCGTAGAATATACGCAATATTAGTAGATTTACAACTTTTATCTCCGTTATTTTATTTGTTAACCTAATTACATTCACCGAACAGTAACACGTTTAGATATGTGTTTTCCAAAGTAAGTAGCATAAGACCATCTTGGACCCAAAAATCATAACCACAATATTATCTCCCTGTTATCCCCTAATTAACGACAACATTTATATAGGTACATAATATAATTATATACATTATATGCAACGATGCATATATTTCTGTATCTGCATATTGCATATATCTATTGTAAATATGTATATATATATATATTGTATATTATATTGTATTTACAAATTGGACTACATATATAAAATTAACAAGAGAAAAGCTAAATTGCACGAATATATTCGTACAATAGATTTGTATAATGTACGAATGAATTCGTAAATTTAACTTTTGCATTAGTACAATGTACGCTTTTTTTTGTAGGAGTACAAATAAAATATTAGCAATATGTATGCATATGTGTACATTCTACAAATGCTATTCGTGGCTGAAAACCACGAATAAATATCGTAGAATGGACGCAGTAATTAGTACTATTTATACACCATATTTTTTGAGTGTAGGTATACCATTTTTTAAACTATGGTATGGGTGCTAATGACAGACTGACAGATATACACGTGAACAGACAGAATTTCCAGACCCACTTTTTTCGACTTTGATAATCGTAATGTCATGCTTGATTGGTATCTCAATAACTTGCCTTATATAATATATAGTATTATGGGTATACCTTTATATGTATGTAATATCTATACCTATATAATCGCAAGTAAACAAGAGAGCAAAAAAAGGAGGCAAGTAAAAACCAAACATTCGCCAAATTAAAGCCGCGATTATTGCAAATTTTTGTAGGTATCTGTATAGGTACATACGACTCCATGACACCCCCACCCAGGAGGTATACCTAAAATCATCTGTGTAATTATTAATTCTATAACCCAAATGATTTGGAAACATATTTATATGACGGCTCATAATTTACATATTGTGTAAGTACTTGTAATTGTAACCTATATATTTGCTAAGATTCTTAAATATTTAATAAGTAAACAAAACTATGTGACAAACTTAATATAGCCATTTGGAAAATGGTTAACAAAAATACTTTTTACTCAGAGGCGTACCGACGGGTGTGTGTGGGGGTGTCTCACCCCCCCTCTCATGGATTTGCAGAGTCGGCAAAGTTTTCATTTTAAAATTTTTTAAATATTTAAAAGTAGGTATTCGAGTCTTTGGTTTCGAAGATTTTTGAACTAAATTGTGAAAGTTGGATTTCTTCAAGTTTTTAAACTTATAAAAGAAAGAAAGTTGGTATTTGCGATGGTTTTTTTATTTACATATTTATTTACATATTGTGTAAGTATACTTGTAATATTGTAACCTATATATTTGCTTAGATTCTTAAATAAGTAAACAAAACTATGTGACAAACTTAATATAGACATTTGGAAAATTGTTTACAAAAATACTTTTTACTCAGAGGCGTACCGGCGGGTGTGTGTGGGGGTGTTTTAGCAAGTTTTGAAAACTCAAACTTAAATTAGAAAGAAAGTCGGCCATTTTTGAAGTTTTCAAATTTATTAAAACAAGATAGTCGGCATTGTCGAGGGTTTTTAATTTTAAGTGTGAAAGTAACCATTTTTGCACATGAAAAGTACATTTCATCTTAGCCGTTCGTTTCGACGAAAAATTGCATATCCCCTCCAATCCTGTAGAACTAACAACGCACAGAAAAGGATTGGTTGAGTGTGTAAGTGTGGGCTTTCAGTGAGATTAAATTTATAATTTTTATTTTTTTTTTTAGTAAAAGCTATCATTGAAACTCATCATTGAAAATTTTCTTTTTTAATTTTTAAGGCAAATAATTATCCAACAAAGTTGGTGTTTATTACTAATAGATCAAGGTAATTAATTATAAAAAGAAAATATTTAAAAAAGTTACTCAAATTGAACTTAATTCGCGTAACGTAATATTATATAGATGATGAAACAAATTCAATGATCAATGAAATTTAAAAATGTAAAAAACGAATAATAGCAAGTAAAAAAGTCAAAGGATGACGTTTTACCTCGCTGCATGTGTAAAATATGTTTTTCAAATAACAAATCATAGCCTTTTGAAAAATAGTAGGTAGAATACGAATATGAAAGGAGGAGTACGGTAGTACGAAGAGTTGTACAAATACTACAGTAGTAGGTACTTTTGACATTACTAGCTGGTTGATGCTGATCGAATTTCAGTTGTCAATCCAGTCTGTGATGTGATGATGATATTCAAAGGGTTCGGTTCCGATAAATTTGCTTGCCTGATATTTTTATTTTTAAGTGACACCATATTAGCTCCGAAAAACTAATCAATAATTTTCTGTGCGTTTTTAGTTCTACAGGATTGGAGGCAACATACAATTTTTCGTTGACTATTGGAGGATACCAACGCCTGCCAGTGCCAGGCAACTTGTTATACCCTATACAAAATGTTTCTGTAGGAAAACTATTTCGCGTCCGCAGAATTATCTGCTTTTAGATAGACTTTAAAAAATATTGTTGCATTCATTAATATGTTCCGTTTACGTTTTTAAAAACTATAAGTTTATATCGACACATATATGTGCATATTTACTATAAATAAAAACATTGCTATTGAAAGAATAAATGTGTTTAATTTTTTTCAATATTGCAGTAGATACTGAATATTTTTACATTTCATAGAAATTCATTGATTATTCAAAACATTAAGTTATTTTGTTACTTTTTAGTATAAGGGATACTGCATAAACTGCAGTCGGCAAACTCCCAAAATAAGTCAGAAAATTCCTAAAAAAAAGTTGCAATTTCAATAAAACTCACCCCCCACGGCTCGACCTCTCTGTACGCTCCTGTTTTTACTGCCTGCCTCATAAATACAAAAATAACATTATCTGTTTTCTTTACTCTGTTTAAGGGATTCTAAGAGTTAGGTTCCTTCCTGAGTAAATAGGAAATGTAACCAGTGCCATAAATCAATAGTCGCCATCGCCAACCGCGCACCCCAGAAGCCAGAAAAGAGAAATGCTCTTCAACGCCACTCAAAGTTTGCATTTCCCTGATCTCCACTTCGACTTTACCCGCTGCTCTAGAACCTACACGAATAATAATATTTGCAATCAAAATATTTGTTAGAAGGTTTACTTTCATTCGTTTGTTTGCCGTATCATTGTGAACTTTTTCGCTTCAAATGGGTGGATTCCTCGTGGACCCACGCTCGTTGAACTGTGAGGCATTTGGCCTAGGTCATGACCAATTGGTAATTTACATTTGATTATAAGTCTGTAAAAAAAGAAGGGAAAATGTTTTTTTTTCGTTGACATAAGTTGTGTGTTGCTCTGAAGTAAAACAGTTGACTAAGAACTTAGGAAGCGGCTTTATAAATGAAGTGTTTGTTGTTATACCTATAATAGTTATGTTTGCAAAGATATTTAATGATTTATATCATTTTTTTGTTTTGTTTATAGGTTTAGTTTGAATTTCGATTTATTTACATCAGAATTAGGCCGAATATTTCTTGTGAAATAGGATTTTTATGTTGAAATTTAAAACGAATTTTGTGAATTCAAGTTGCCGGCAGACCCGAAACCCAATACAAAAAATTAAGTTTAATTAAAAAAATATATATATATACCTACCTTAATTAATGTGAAAACGCAACAAAAATTATTTTTTTTAGTGCTTATATTAATTTTAATAAAGATTCAATCCAAAATCAAAATACCTTTCCAGAAAGTTTAGTTGGTAAAATATAAGTTTAACAAACATAATGTTTTAAAACTGGTTTTAATAAATAATTAAAAAATATAAGTTTATTAATAATAGGTAAATAGTGCAGAGTTGTTGTACAAGGATTAAAATTTTTATGTCAACACGTTTTTCAAATATAGAATTTACAAAAAATATAGTAAGAAATTAACTGAAATTAAAACTAAGCATTTTCGTAAAACGTTTATTAATTCAACCTACCATCAAGCAAAAGCAACTCTTAAAGGTTTCAAAAAAAAAAAAAAAAAGAAAATAATAATACATTCCTACATTAAAAACTATTCATTAAATCAAATTTATTTCTATCAAACATAGCTATCTAAGTAGTTGAAAAGCTTAATCATTTGTTATAGACTCATTTGAGATGTAGGTAAGTGTATAAATGCAAGGGGTTGTAAAGTACATGTTTAAGTAAACGTGCGAAATATTACTCTACTCTGAAATAGGCCTGCTTGAGTTTTATTTTTAATTTGCAAACAAAGGGGCATTGTAATATTCCTAGTTGATTTTAAAGTAAGGTTTTGCTAAGCTTGGGTTTAAACAATGTAATTTGTATAGGATAATTTAAATTTTTTCTTAAAAACAACTTAAACATTGTCTATGAGTATGTCCACCATATCGTACATAGTACCCTCCTACATTTTAAGATTAAGTAAATAAAAAATATTAAAATTGACACCCTATAATCTTAAAGTTTTCATTTTTCACAATGCTGTCTCTTTGGTTAAGGTATAGATAGTTATAGGTATAGGTATACGGTATGCCCATATACTTAGATAATTATCTATGATCTATACAACTTGTACATAGGTAAAATGGAAAATGCAAAAATATATGCTTAATGATTATTTATTATCTTAAATATAGCTGTTAGGTAGATTATGCAAAAGTGGTTTAATTCTTACACCTTTGTTACCCAAACATGATAAAAATACAAAGTAAGATTTGATCCGATTTCAAAGTGCACATCGGGGCCACCCTCGCCTATTGCATGCCAAATAATCAACCTATTGTTAACATTGTGAACTGTGAACACTATGAACAGCTATAAAACTAAATTGAGCCATTTGTCATGGCTAATTTTCACATATGCTATCAAATGTCAAGGGCGGTGAGATTGTTCTATCGGCAACAAAAAAAAAAAAGAAAAAAACACCCTCACACTTACCTACCCACACATTTATAGTATTCAACGCATTTTGAATACTTCCTGTCTATACTTACATTCCTATTCCCTTGAAGGGTACAAGCAAAATAAAGCCAAAACAAACCGAACAACAAACCACCCATCAACGCGACTCATATTAATTGAAAGAATTATAAACTATAGAATTTATTTGGTTATCTTAAGTCCGGGGACGAAAAACGGGATGTAGATGCAAGGCTAATGCAATGTTGTTGTTCTTTCATTAAAAACGTCAAAAGTTCTGAAAAAAAAACTTACGAGCGACAATTCACATCGTCTGAACTGAACAGTTTAAAGGGAAACAAAGAAAAATTCCATCCCTTCATAATGTTTCACATTGCCAACAATAAAATCCTTAAACGTGAGGGCGAGGGATGGAAAATGAAACACCGTTTATACAGAATTACAGGCCAGACGCGACTCCAAATAGCTTCGATTGTTAGCACATACTTACTTACAAAGAATAATGGAAAAAGGATTTACACATGCAGTACTAGGCCGCAAAAGTGCGTACAATCGCAATCGGAATGAGGGCAATAAAATAATTGTGACAATAAGCGTCTCATTATTGTTTTTATTCCTCTTTCATTCATCTGATTGAATTCACCTTGTGTGATGAATGTTGATATTTGGCTCTTTGGTGTTGCAGGGGTGGGTTATGATGGCTATCTTCAGACGTAAAAGTTTGACAGGGATCCCTTCCCTCGAAATAGTTTTTCGCTTGAATGTTAATTCATTGTCGATACGGTGTTGGTAGAGACTATTTTCCACATCAAAAAACGCACCCAGTTTCCTCTAATGTGAATAATGGCATGTGCGTTTAGGGATTTACGTATCTGCAAACATTGAATGATTAAACCAAATTTTAGGTTGAAATGTCAGTCAGGATTTGTCATATATGTAGTATTTGAAGATGCAAGTGTTATTTGCAGTATAGTTCGTATAAAAAAAATAGTTTAAATCTGTCCAAACAAATCAATTTTGCTAGTGTGTATATATATGTAATCTTTTAGTCAATGTATTTATGATATGGGTTGGATAATAAAGTGCCTGAATAAAGGTACAACGTAGGTACCTACAACTTAAAAGAATTTAACAAACCTCCCGAGTTATTTGTTATTGCATTTCTTATATTATTCATATCTATGTCATTCGTTTAAATATTCAACAAAAAGCAAATTAGCTCATTGAAATAATTGATATCTTAATTTAATATATTAATAATTGTTATGCCCAGTTGAACCAAAATACACTTAAAAGCATTTTAGTTAACGGAGTAAAAAAAATTATTTTAACTTAAAATGGGTTGCACGTGCACCAACATTAGGAGGTGAATTTTTAAAAATGAAGAAACTCTCCCTCATTAGAGCAAACGAGATGTGAGCATATCAATGGAACAATTTCAACGTTCTCTTTTCCTTGCATTTTTAAGACGCCGTTAAAATTTATTTGGAGCAAAGTGAAACTTAAGTTTATTGGCCTTTTTCAAACTGAAATTGGGTTAATGCAATTGAAAAATGCTATTTTAAGACCAACCCAATAAATATTTAAAAGTGTTTGGAGCATATTTATTTAAAAAGATATTTATTTAAAGCGATTTTAGAAATAACGATGTTATAATAATTATTATTATTCAACTGATTTATTCCGTACCATCGGTGTATCTAAATTGCGAATAAAAAGACCATAACGAAGAATCTATTTCCCATTAATGCAAGCATCACATCACTTAACCAACGAACCAAAAATCAATTTTCGCAATTAAAGAAGAACTTCAAAATCTCGTTTTTTTAACGACTAATTGGCAAACTTTTTCTACTGGTTAACTAAGAAGATACGCCATAACGAATTTGAATAATATTCAAAGCGGGAGATAATTTACACTTTGTGGGCGATACTTAATGAAGGAAATCAGATTAAAAATAATAAAGAAATTAATGACTTGGAAATTATTCAAGTGAAATTCTTAATCATTTAAAAATAAATCAAAAACTTAATTTCATATTGTTGCATTCAAGTCTATTGGTATGAAATAATTGCATTTTTTATACATACGTTTCAGTATATTTGATACATATATGTATGAAAAATCATGATATATTTAGGAACATAGATTTCTACTCATTAAGTATGCACGTATACAATATACATTAGATAGGTACCGTAAAGCGGGTTTGGCTTGCGCCAGAAAGGGTTACTTTGCTTGCTCCATTGATGAAAAGGAGTGTTTTGATTCATGATCACATGTTAAGATTTCTAAATCTAAAAGCCGGCCGTAACGCACTCAAACACATGTAAACATCTAGCACAATGTGCAATAGATCGATTACCAGCTGTTGATAAAACTATTGTCAGTTGAGCTGTGAAGTTCGGGCCATAAATTTTTGTTTTTTTTTTTAATATTTCGTTATTACTTTAAGCACGCATATTTGCTTGGTTAATATTTTTTTTTGTGAACTGATGTATAGTTTTTTTCTGATTTCCGGGGTTAGGTACTTTGCTCAAAATAAAAAAAAAAATACAAAAACATGATGATTAAATTCTACTATTAAATTGTTGTGTTATTTTTATTCGTTATTTAATTATTTATTTATTTTTATTGCTAAACATGTTATTAATGATAATTGATCAGTGGAAGAGATTGAAAATCCGTTTTCCGTCGGCTAATTTGGTCACCATAATTTTGGAAATTCAATTCAATTCTATACCTAAACACATTTAAGATAATAAATCTTATGAACTAGTGCAAAGTTATAATAAGAATATGAGGTATTTTGGAGTAACTTCGATGGAATTTGCCGACACTTTGGAAGTTGTGAATGGAAAAACAGGCTGGGAATGATTATATAAATATATAACAACCGCATTGTGCTATTGACAACGTAACGTATCCATCCACGAAGGAGACTTTTAAGTAAACAATAATATTAATTATATACAATTAAGCTAAAATAAACTGTCAATCTGAAAGACGGCCATTGGCCAAACCATATTTAACTTGTGAATATAGAATGATAATTGTTAATTTTAAAACTGTTTTTCAAATAAAGTTTTTCAAACTAACTAACTAACTAATAAGAATATGACTTTTATTAAAACAATCTTTTAAACGGCCTTTATATAACATTGTTTAAAAATAAATGTATGTATATAAATGTGTATACCCTAAAGTAGGTAAATAAATCTATTAGGGATAACACTTAGATTATTTTAATGTAGCAGAAATGCCTTAAGTCCGGTTTGAAATCTCTTCCTTACAGCCATGTCTGTCATATGTCGCGGCAGAGAGTTCCAAAAAGACGGATAGTATGCACGAAGAACTAATGATGTTCCGATGTTAGGCAAGTATATTGCGGTTGTGGAATTTACGCTGTTCTAGTGGAAATGAAACTAAACTAGGTTACATTTATTTTTCGCGACGTTTCGGCAGGGGTTGCTGAAAATTAAAACAATAAACAAAACAATCAACTTACAAAGTCCAAAAAGGAACAAAATTTAAATTTTATTATTATTATTACTTATTTCATCAAACAGACAATACAAATAATATACAATCTTACTGACTACGGAAAAAATTTATAATTTTTTCTGAATGTTTTCAATCGTCTCGGAAAGAACTTGGTAAAATGAATCCCAAATTACACAGCAATACTCCAATCGGGACCTGACATATGCAAAGAAAACAAAGAAATAAAATAAATAATGATGCAAATTCTATATACTAATATGAAAATTAATTTAAAAACTTTATTTTTTTTATATTAAGAATATTCAACCAAGTAGAAAACTTAGCATCAGTTTTTTTAAGTGGACTTTTCTGAATTATTATTAAAAATTAAAGCGTTAAGCGGCCTATAGTCCAAGAATGCAGACAAAAGATATCGAAGGGTAAATATAGATTCGTAAACTCCTTGGAGTTACGATTTATAAATCCTTACATATAGAGTAAGCTTTTGCAACCAAAAAGTCAATACGCGACCTGAAACCAGTGTTGCCGCAGGTTTTCTCGAAAGTGTAACAAGGTTTTTTTAAAATCGTAACAAAAGCAATAAATTGTAACAAAAATCTAAAATGAAAATTCCATATATAAAAGAGTTGTTTTCCTGCTTTAAAACTTAATGGAAGGTAATTCTGTCCCCAAATTTTCTGGAATAAATAGTATACAAGATCTAAAATGGAAATAATGTACCTTACTAGACAAGAATGTTGGCACCTCTTCTGCCTCTTCTCGTAAATTCGAAAATATTCGTATTCCGATACTTTGCATTATAGTCATATTAGTTAAGCATTTACCAATGCCATAGTTTTTTTTTTCTAACAAAACGAAGAAAAACCATTTGTTGGAAAAAGTGTAACAAAACGGGAAAAAAGTAACATAGTAACAAAAAAAATAAAATTAAGAGAGAGTGCAACAGTTTTGTTACACTGCAACATTGTGGCAACCTATGTCTGAAACTGAGTTTATAATCAAACATAACTAAGATCTTTCTTTTCTTTTCTTTAAAGGAATAAAAGGGGTCCAAAGTGACTTCCTTGTGGAACTCCTGAGGTACCTGTATGACATCCGATAAAACATCATTAATGTGATCAAACTGAGTTCTACCATTGAGTTTATACATCACATGCAAAAAATCTCGAATGAACAAAAATATCGAAAAAAATCTCTAAAAAAAATGTATTCGAGATTTTTGTTTTCCTATTTAAAGAGTTCAAACTCTGAATTAATTACTTAATTATTCAATTATTTGTTTACTTATTTATTTGCTTGTCGTTTTATTTATTAAGTTATTAATTTATTTATTTATTTAACTACCAAACGATTATCAATTATCATATACATATATCAATATACCGTATATATTAAAAAATAATTTTCTACTTTCATCTTGCAGTTCCACTAATCCTTAAGCTTCTTTTTTTAGTTTTATCTCAAGTCAACTGATTGACTTTCTTAAATGAAGGTTTTTACGCAGTTTTCCTTTAAATGTAGTCAAGTAGAAAAAAAAATGTTCAATTATTATATTAAAATTATATTTCAGTTGTAAGATATAACCTAAATATCAAATCTCTGGGCAAGCTATGTAATCACAAAACTCACCAAATGTAACGATTTTACTACGAAAAAAAAAATCTATCTAACTAACTATAACAAATAAAACGTATTACATATTTAGTTCAAGAAACAATTTATATTTTTTGGCAAATCAACAATAAAATTCAACAAAAAATCAACATTTGAAAAAAAAATTTATTCACTAAGTAGTTACATGCATACATACATAATTACATACAATTCATAAGTATAGATAGGTATAATAAACCTCAAAAAGAAACAAAAAATCAAGTTACTACTTCATAAACATAACTAAAAATACATTTATGTAAGTATGTAAATATTACAAAGGAGTATATTTTGTTTAATACGCTCCAGTTGATAATAATCTAGAATTAATAAATTAATTTTTGAGACAATGGTTACAATTCGCGCTCGAGTTTTTTGCATTCGAGATTTATGCTTTCTGGATTACTGCTTTCGAGATATCGTGGTAAACCCATCACATAGAGAAATCATGTGTAAGTTTCAAATATGCGTGTATATAAACTCAATATGTTTCTACCTTTCAGGTAGGATTCAAACCACATTAAAATATTTAAGTGGAAGCATTGAGGAATCAAGATAGTTTCAAACTCACCGAAGCAGATGTCGCTAAATGAGCATATCGAGTAATTATTATTTCCCTAATTACCTGTAACGAATAATACTCAAAAAAAAGTTCTTCAAATGTATGTAGTATTTTTTTTCTTTTTTATTCTAGCACGAGAATAATTGCGACAAGAGTAAAACAAAAACAAGTCGATAGTAAGAACATCCTACGAGAAGTATTTGAAACTTGCACATGATTTCTCTATGTGTACTTATAAACTCAATGGTGCAAGCCAATGGATTCCACCTTTTTTAATAAAATATAATGGTTGACTCTATCGAAAGCCTTAGAAAAGTCAGTAACATCGGTTTGGAAACTATTTTCAAGGTTTATAATGATTTTGGTTACGAAATATTGAAAGGTTTGTTGATGTAGACTTACCAGCAACAAATCCATGTTGAAATGGAAATGATTTCTCTTAAAACAAAAGTAAGTCTACCGAATACAATCTTTTCAAAAATCTTCAGAATAGTTGATAACTTGCTGATTGGACGATAGTTTGCATCATCTTGTTTGAAGCCAGATTTATGTATAGGAATAACATACGAAATTTTCCAATCATCATGAAAAAAACCCTTATCATCGGGTGAACCATCAAACAACAAAGTTAATGGACCCGAGAGTTTTAGGAACAAATAAATCTACTGCCTCTTTGATTTTCCCTAATAGTGTATGATATGCCTCTGCGGTAGCTGGTTTCGGATAAATTCATATATTACATATATAAAATATTATATACCTATTATATAAAATATATAAATTAAAAATGTTATAAGATTTTTTTAACAAAAAACAAAATGTTTTAAATGTTATATTAATGTTTGTTTAAAACATGTTTAGTATGAATTTATGATTTATTTTTATTTTAATTTTTTAAATTCGTAATATATTATAAGCTTTTAATTCAATAAAATAGACTACTTTGTTTTCTTGTTTAAAAAAAATGTATGATTTTTTCCTATTTTTTTTGCACAGATATGATGTATCTACTAGTGGGCTCCTGTGGAATCAAGGTATCTAGTCGATACAAAAGAAATTATCATATTTTCCAGTGTTTCCTAAATTTATTTATTTAAGAACAAAAAAATTTTGATTTTAATGTCTATTAACCTGTTACATAATTATGGAAAGACGATATAGATATATCGTTTGCAGCGCACCGAACCCATCAATTGATTCATTCATTCATAAATACCTAAACTAATTATATGTTTTCTAATGTTTAAAACGTTTTCAATAATAATGTTGAGATTTTATTTATTTGTTTGTTTGAACCTATATAAAATGTTGCATTCTTGTCTTTGTAATCGGAGTATATGAACTTATTTCATTAGATATATTGGATCATGCAGATTTCATATGAATTTATAAGAATACCATATTAGTCCATTATTATTTTATTTATTACCATAAAAATAATTGCATGTAGCGCTTAAGTAATATCTATATATTTCATATATTTTATATCCAAAAATTTTTGTTCATTTTTTGTTCTTATTCGTTCAATATTGAACTTATCATTCAATTAAATGCTTCACAGCTTCCCTTAAATAAACATACCTAACATAATTTTCTATGTCCTTTTTCCAGATCAGTGATCAATTTAATACAAAACGTAAGGTACACTAAAAAATTCAAAAGATAAAAAAAAACTTTAACTACTCCCGGAAGCGCCTGGCAATTGTAGCAATTAATCCTCACTATAAAGAAAACAAAAAAGATTTTTCGCTCAATTGGGCCGCAAATCAAGAACTGTGTGTTAATAAAGTCTATATACTATTTTTAAAGACCCTTCAGTCCTTATCCTTTCTTTTTTTTTCAAGTGGTGATTATAAGTACACATGCCTTAAATTGGATTGTCCATCTTCAATACATAAAAACATACCTTACTCATCCATACTCTAAAATCTTATTACTCTTTTGAATTAAAGTCGGAAATTTGAGATTATCCTGTTTCCTTTTTGGTTTGCGGTCCGCGATTGTTGTTTAAATGTTTTGTATAAACACAAAAATCCAGATAGAATGTTCTTTTAGCACGTTTATCTCAATTTTGTTTTTGTTTTTTTTGTAACGAGGATGTTGCAGATATATTTTGGGAATTTCGCTGACAGGTAAGTGATCAATCTTTGGTAAAACGTATGTTAGGCATGTTGGGAATTAATAAAGGTTTTTCTACATAATTTGTGTATTTTTTATTTTGTTTATTTTTGTTTCTATATTCTAATTGCAAAATTTCCATAACCTCTTGGAAGTATTGGGATTTCTGTGCTTTTCCCAACAGTTTATCATGCGGTGTGACATTAGCATGTTAGAGATTTTGTAGACACGTTCGACGTTACCACACCATGGCTTAAAAAGAACAATTTTTTTCAACTTTTGTTTTACCTAAGCAGTATTTTTATCGAACTTGTTATTACTAAAATATGTGTGTTATTTTTTGTAAGCGATAGGTGTACCTATACATGTATACTCATTTTTTTTTTCATTTTTAATTTATAATATTAAAAATATTTGTGTGTTAAAAATTGAAAATAAACGGTCAGCATAAGTAAATGCAAGTATTCTCAGATGGTAATATTAACATAATTATTTCTTGATTATTCCAAGCAAGCAATAAATAACCCTGGAAATGATAGAAAAATGTTTATACGAGAATAAAATCGAATTTAAATAGAGAATGTACATTTAAATTAATTTGTAAACATGATTTCACTGTTTCAATTGCAATGATAAGTCGCACATGCATTATGAGAGCTTCAAAATATACTCAAATTAAAACTATAGTTATAGATAGTTTACCAATCTCACTGTTTTTACGTCGTAAACTGACACTACTTTCTTATAAGTGCTTTTCGAGATTATTTTTTGTAAACTCATATTTAATAAAGAATTTTTTTTTGCATACTTTGATTTTCATTTGGATCTTTTTGATACAATTAATAGAAATAGACTTTTAATAAAATTTCATCCAATTAAATTTTTTTTTATTTGTCTGTCTGTTTTTTATTTGTCTGGCTAATTTCAAGAACAGCTCGACCGATTTTGATGAGACTTTCTTTACTGGCCTATTTAATGTATCGCTAGGTGGCGCTCAGGTTGTTTTTTTTTCGCATATTCGTATACATATGAAGCGATCATAAACAACGAACCGATTTTGACGAGACTTTTACTGATAGCTAGCTGCTGGTATTGTATAGGAAGAAACTTTTGATATTTAAATTATCCACTAATTGGCGCTGGACTAGATTTCTCGAAACTGCTGATAGCGTAGGTAAATGAGTTTGATGACTTGAACTCAAAATCAAGCCTTAATATTTATTTAAAAAAAAAGCTTTTGACAGAATTTTGACCCAAATAGAATCATAATAAATAACGCTTTTAAAAACAATCTTTTCTCTCTTATTTTTTTCTATGGCAGCAACGCTCCGGATAACAGCTACTTATAAATAAAAACATTGTTGTTGAAAAAATTCCCGTGTTTTATTTTTTCAATATTACAATAGAACGTCAATATTTTTTTGTATTTTCACGGAAATTCATGGAGTAGGTAATCAAAAGATCTAGGTTTTTTTTATTTTTATTATTTTATTATTAAAGTCGGCATTTCAATAAAACTTACCCCCCCCCCCACCCACTCGGTACGTGCCTGCTTATAGGTATACATAACCTCTGAAGCATAAATAAATTATAATTTTATAAATTGTATGCATACCTACTTATCATTTCATTTCATCATTTCTACTTTTTATTTTATTCTTTCCCTTAGTTTAGAACTTACATTATCTTTTTGCAATTTGCATTTGTGTGAATTTAGTTATAATGTTATTTATGTACATAATATAGATGTATATGTGTGTATCTAATTTTTGCATTACTTCATAAGATATACTCTACTCAGTCAAGTTCAGCAATATCAGACGAATTGTGTTTGCTCCTAACATTTGTTTATCAATTTGTATGCGCTGTATAAAATATTTGTTTATATTTAATTGAAACGTGCTGATGATGATCACATGGACCACACAGCCACAGCTCACATAGATTCCAAATTCGGTATCCCTTAGTCTTAGATGTTCAGGATAACTTACTCTCCAAAGTGTGTACCACGTATATGTTTCTATTTGACATGAGCGTGTTTGTTTATTTGGGGAAAAGTTTTGTCATTCCACCTCCATTTGGTTGTCTTAACTTTTGCCAGACGGACAGTACATATTTGCAATGATGTTTTTTAAGTGCAAATATTTGGGTAATAATAGCGAAATTGGGTTATTGGGTGAGTTTATTTCTGTGTCAACCAGTTTGGTGTTTATTTATGTAAATTTGATTAAGCGGAACCAAAAGATATTTGTTTGTTTTTATATGGATTGGTGTATATGTATAAAGGCTTTAAAAAAATCCTAATTTTATTTAATTGTTATATGATTATTATATATGATTAAAACACAACGTTAACGATAAATTTAAATCAAATACATTATAAGTAGGTATATATTTATGTTCCCTTGCAAAGCCGGCAGTGGCAATTTTTATAAAAAAATGAAAAAGAAAAATATAAAAAAAAACACAACTGTAAAACCTAAAACCCCATTTATACTTTTTTAAAAGCCAGATATGTCTTGTTTTATTTCATTTTTTAACAAAGTTGTTTTGGTAGGTAAACAGTTTTTAAAAAAAATTATTTTCAAAAGAAAAAAAAAATTTAAATAAATTCAGTGCTTTTGTTAATTTTAAGTTAAAATCAGAAAACCGAATGCTTAAGTATCTTGTAGTTTTTGAGAAAAATAAAAATAACGAAAACCACCTCTTATAAGAAAAAACATTTTATTAGTTCTTATCTTACGGGACTGGAATGTTATGTAATCTAATGAATATTAAAGGATTTACGTTCCTTTAACTGTTTTTATAATATCAAAAATATTATATACGCATAGGTAGGTACTAAGTAACTACCTAGAATAAAGTGAAAAAGTATACCTACTATTTTTGCATACCTATAGAGTATAGGTATACCTAATGTAGGTACCACTACCTACCTATCTCACTAAAAGTTAAGCAGAGTTTCATTTTTCAATTAAGGTATACTTAGGTACTTAAGTGTCTGAACTTATATAGTAGGTAAGTACCTACGTATACATATCTATAAACGTAAATAGATACCAAAAGTTAAAAAAAAAACATTGCTTCATGGAATTTTATATGCTTATTCCCCCAAGGTAAGATATTTATAACAATTTAATGTCACTTAAGTTGTTGTTATCTTACACAACACATCCAAATAGCGCATCTAGGTACATAAAATCACAATAAAGAACTCTTCTTTCTTATCTGAGATTTAAATGCTTTTAAGCCTCGGCAATTTGCTAGTTGACGACAAAACAAATTGAAATTAATCCGAAAAACCATACGAGATATTCGCACGTTCTTTAAATGTAGACACGTGGCACAGGCTCTGCCATTTTGCTTTCCAACTTATAATCTATAGAAGCACAAAACTTTGGTTTATCTGTAAAACACAGAATGCAAAGAACATCTGATTTTAAATGTTGTTTTTGTTTGGCTGACCTAATCTTAGTGTGAGGGTGAATTTTTGCTGAAGGGGTGGATGTTAGAACCTTACAACCATCACAATATATTTGTGTATATAGATGCCTTACAATTTTGGTTTGTACGCAATTGGATGGAACAAATTTCACTGCAATTTAATGTTGAACAGATACTTTTAGAACCGCATTAATCACGTTCTGCTTCGGTCTTATGTCTAGTGTCTGTAAAATATACCTAAAGGGTGTGACAATGACTGATGGGAATATTTGTCATCTTATCGGAAGGATACGGAACACACCTTTAAAAGAGTGTCGGTCGATTATTGATTTTTTTTTTATCTTTACTTTAGTATACTTTAGTTTTAACATAAGTATATACATATATATATTTACTTAACTCGAAACATCATTATCCATATAAAATTAAGAACAAAGCGATTGAGAAAAAAATACCTAGACTTGCAATACTAATCGCGATTGGGGGATGAAATTTATTTGAATGGTTAATCTTAACTCAGATAATGAAAAAAGAGAGCAATAAAAGTAAAACTGATATTTTAATCAAACCTGACATAACAAAAAAGTAGGTTTCGTCATTCCCCCCTCGCTCTTACTGTTTGGATTTGCGAATGTACCTATATATATACGTATATAGGTATTGATAATTGTGCTCATGGTTTTTCTTCAAACTTCGTGTTTAGTAGAGTACCAAGTCAAATATCGCTCACACTCAATGTTTTTTTTTTATAAAACCATAAATTTGAGTCTAGGTTTTTCATTTATATTATTTTTATTTTTTTAACAGTCTTAAAACTATTTTTACTTTAGGTAGTCTTAATATTATTTTTTTTTCTTTCTACAGGTGGTTTTTGCAAAAGTCGCATCTCTAATTGATATTAGTTACAAACCAACAATTAAACAACTTATCCTCCTGCAATTTGCATTGAAATTTTCATTGCAATTATGAACTACCCCTACCTACGCTTATTTATATTTAATTTAATTAAAAAAATGCAATTAATAAAGATTCCACTCGGCGACTTTAAGGCAAGTTCCTCTTAATTGGTTTTTATATAGTAAGACACGCGGACAGAGATACAAACTTACATTAAACAGCCACCAGCTCAAGTAGGTATAGGTACCTACCTACTGAACGCCAGATTCAGCCAGTTCCTCCATCAGCATCCCCCACATCTTATCATTATAATTTATAATTAGGTTTTCCGAAAGTTAATTAAAATTCGGTTATGAAAGCGGAAAAAATTGCTTGGTTCGAAGAACAAAAGTTTTCATTTGTTATTCTGTAAAATTCGTGCTTTTTGTCCTTTAAATCATCTCCGTCTTTGGCTTGCCAGTCGCTCGTCTCCATTATATATATGTATAGTATATAGGTACAACCCCTTTTCTTTTAAGTTGCGCTAAAGAGAAATATAGGTTGTAGGTATGTAAAAGGAACAAACCTACCTATATGTATGAGGTAAAGCGTAGAGAGATATGCAAACATAACAAGATTCGTTTTGTATATAGGTAGGTATAAGATTATATTGGGTTTGTGTCTGTATAGTTGGTATACTTACATACATCCAACATTTCCGGAAAATGATAGCCAACGACAAAGGACATTTTAATTTTGCTGGGAGATAGTTAAAATGGCTCTCGAGGAGCTGTTATCTCGGCTGACCAGCAACGACAATCGCTCCAAAATTATGTTCCACTTCCACTGCATACAACTCAATAACGATAGGTACTTACTACGAGTCGTTTCCACGAGCACTGCTGTCGATGTGGCTCCTATAGTAGCATTTTGCTCCTCTGCTGAGGACAGAGGAAAGTGCTACTGTATGCTACTCATGTTTCAAAAATGCTCCCCAAATTCGGATTTGGAGGTAAATAATATCAATTTCTTCGTGGAAAATATTTTTTTGAACATTCACAATGTTTATATGGGGGCAAAAGTAGCAATAGTAATAAATAAAACGAAAAGTCTGAGACTGACATTAAAAAAATAAAAAGTAATGGCCGTGATTACTATATTGAAATATGTAAGCAAGTAATGTTCAGAGTCAAATTTGATGACGAAGTTTTAGTAGCAGTTCAAGGTATCGATCCCAAGAATTTAGCTCCAAGTTTAGTGCCGTTGATGACCCTATTCCTTAATTTGGTGGATGAGTAAGGTAGACTACTGATGGAGGTTATTTCTTAATCAATCTTTCGTGTCAAGAGACTTCTAAGTTTCAAAGACTTTTATAAGAATATATTCAACTCAAAAAATGCTTTGAATGAGTACGTGTTTCCGTTAGTAAGGAACTTTGTCGGAACAATTTGAGCTTTTTAACACAGGAGTGTTACTTCTGAGAAACAATTTTCCGACGTAAAAGACAAAAAGCGAAATTGCTTGCACATCGGAACTGTCAATTCTGTTTTAAAAGCAAAAGAACTTTTGAATAATAACTTCGCCGTAAAGTGGGAGCCGTCAAAAAACCTGATTTGGAGATATATATTGCCTTATTTGAATAATATTGATTTTAAGGTATTAATTTTAATCTTTTAAATTCATGAACCACTATGAGTTGTTAGTGCATCAGATCATATTATGTTAAAGAAAAGGTTTAATAAAAAAATATGTTTTATTTTTATTGCCAATAACAATTTTTTTTTTTTTAATTTTTGGTGGATTTTTTAGTTAATTATATAATTATATTTTTGTTGGGCTCCTGAGTATTCGAAAATGCTCCCCAAAATCTAGGAAAAGTGCTACCCTCAGGCCTTGCAAAACGACAGCACTGTCCACGAGTCCTTCTAGTTTCAGATTCACAAAAGCAAAATTATTGCGCGACAACCCAACAATGAACGTTTACGTTGAGAAACCCATGGGCAAAGGGTGTGCCGACTGCCGAGCACATACATAATATGTCGCCCCATTGTTATGATGGCTAATAATAATTGCCATGGCTTGAAAGGGGCTGATAGGATGTGCTCTATCATCGCTTTTTGAATTTTCGTCCGTGACCGTATGCTGTATTAATAGATTAATACATACCTACCAACAACGACAACGACTGGATCTAGTCATCATTCAATGGATATTATGGCAAGCAGCTTTGTTGTAAATATGAAGACTATAAGCGTCAATGATTCCAAATTCGTATCGATGATGCTTTGAAACTCTCGACTATATAGGTTTATCGATTGCCTGCATGAGTCTCATTGAAGCGGACTTTCTTCGATGGTCAACATTACGATACATGATGTGTTGTGTATAGGTACAAGCTATTTACATATAATATATACATATCTAGGTATGTAAAATACTCGAATAATGTTTTATTTGTTGAGGAAATGTGCTAATAGCATTATTTCTCTGTTTTTGCCATGAAATATGAACACCGAACAGTTTGCAGTTAAACTCGACTGTGTTTGTTTAACTTATAAGGAAAACCAAGTAGGTATAGGTACCTATACCTATCTATTGAGTTGAAATGCGTTTTATGATCCCGGACTCGATGGTTATACCTACCTTTAACTTAATGAAATGTCTAACTAATAGATATACGGAGATACCTATAGTGGCATAACGACAAGAGATCGTTTGAATATAAATATAACGTATTAGAAGAAGGTGGTCTAAAATGTCCAACTTAAGGAAAATGATGTTTCATTAAACTTTCCTTACTTTCCTTTTAAAATTAAACAAATATTCAACACACACACCACAATGCACATTTCTTTTAAGTAATTTTTTTAATTTATTTTAAAGTAAATGACAACATACTGATTTTAAATAAAAATAAAGTGCACGACTGTTGCCATGAAAATAAAATTAAATTTAATAAACATAAAATTATTATAACAAACAAAATCGCATGATTTTTTTTAAAGTGAATAAAATAATTTTTAAAAATAAATTTTCTTGGCTAAATATAAGTTTACATAATTCAAACATCGTAAGAGCGGTTTTTAAATAAATCGATAAGCTTAATAACTTTTAAAAAAAATGTTTTTTTACGAATTTGAAGTACATACGTCAATTTTAAGAGCTTAATAGTTTAAATTTAATGTGCCAAAAATAAAATTTTTAAGTCTAGCCGTTTTCCTAAATTATATTTTCTAGATCTTTTCTCTTAATGTTATGGCAGTCAAACATTATTATTTAAAACATTTCAAACTACATTTTAGTGAAAAAAAATGTCGTGCCAAAATTACTTACCATAGTTTTATGCACTTTATAAAAGGCCTGTATTTTTGGTTTCCAGGCATTTCCGGTAGCCATAATTGACATTCATGAGTGGCTCTGAAGCAATAATTCCCAAAATCTGTCGCTCACTCTCGGACTTATACCTACTTTAAGCGAAGAAAGGCTAACTATAATAGTCGGAAGTGCGTACGGGATCGTACGAAAAAAACCCGAATACAATCAAATTATATAGTCAATTTTCGTTCACTTTCGCCTCCGTACGTAAAGAGCGCTCCATAGCGCAGTTTACGTATACGTAAATTTGACAGTCAATCAAACACATGGGAATTTTGCTTGCGTTTGCATCCGACCATTAGGTAGACTCAAGAAATTGACGGCAATTAATGAAACTTGACGTAGAATTATGACATAAGCTCAGTGTTGTTCCTCTACGTATCGACTTTAATTGTCTACATTTCAACGTAGACAATTGTGTCGACGATGTCAACAACTAAAACAATGTCAACAACGTATAGACAATGTCACATTTGTTAAATTGCAAATAAGTAAAATTCATAAAATTAAAACCTAATATAGTTTTCTGGAACATGGCTGCAATGAAACACACAAATCTGGACAGAAAACTTTTACGAATTTCAGGTTCTTCCGCACAAATTGAGAGTTTTTTCCAGCTGGGGACACGTGCACGCGTCATCGAGGAATCGACTCATGTTTGAGCGTTCAAAAAAGCTACTTCATGTCTACTCCTTACGAATAGAAGAAACAGAGGTCTTCACGCCAAAGACGACCAATCCAACTTAAAATATTGGAAATAGCTTATGTTCATTGTTTTTAAATAAAGTACTTTTTTGAATAATATAAATGCATTAAATTTTAAAGCATTTATATTATTCATTCTATTGGTTTATTAAGGAGCAAAATTAAAAAAAAAGATTGTTTACATTGTCTACGTTCTCGACATTGATGTATAGACAATAAGCAATTGTCTACATTGAATTATCTACAGGTGATAATCGTGTAGTCTACATTTATAGTCTACATGGCACAACACTGCGATAAGCTTCCTTTTGCTTCCGACTATTATAGTTGGGCCTTAAGAATTGCGAAGTTTGTGCTCTCCTACTATATGTTCACTCGTTTTCTTAAACCGAAGTTTGTTTGAATTGAACAGTAGGTACATAGTATTTACAATTGACTTAAGATTACTTAAAACTACTTAAGAATAACTAAGATACAGGATACATCTATATAAAATTTGTTGGCTCATAGAGGGTCTAACGGTATACATTGATTTGTTTTTATAACTAATTGTGAAAATACATTTACTAAAGCTAATAAAAATTAAAAGTAAGTTTGAACGTTTAATCCTCGGGGTGTTCAGTCCCGGTTGTGAAGTGGTGTTGTTCGGTGTGTTTGGTAGTCTTATTAAGCCCAGGTGATAAGCTGACCCGGGTTCAGCGTACAAAGACACATCAGCTTCGTCGATAGGGTAGGTAGGAATGATATCCTCATCCATAGGGTTTCCATTAGACTAAGGTACCTTGTATCGGGATATCGTGGTTGGGTGGTCATCATTCTCATCAACTGATTAGCGATGTTTTTTAATAACTTTTTAGCCGAAAGCAGTATAGGTACTTGTAGGGATTATTTTTTCTTCAGAGTATATAGCAACTCATTTTTGAAGTGTTTGCGCCTTTGACGGTCAAAGAAGAGATTCGCAGCAATTTGCTTTCAAATAGTGTTATAGAGCCTTCATAGCTGTATTTTCATTTTCATTTTCTTTCATATACATAATTATATTAAATCACACTAATTTTCTTTCTATTTTAATACTTTTCACTAATCAGAAGACAGCGCATTATCGCTCTTGGGTCTGTCTATATACTCTATAGTCGTCAGGCTGGCGCTTGTGTCGCAGCAGAACCAATACCTACATAGGTGTGGCTCAAAGTAGTTCAATTGAAAATATTGTATGTCTCAAAAAATGACAATCAAAAAGAATTATCATCAGTTACAACATGAAGAAATTCAACAATAGGTGATATTGGAATCCTTATCATATAGTACCTACCTATATGGCACTTTTTAAAAAAAGTATTGAAAAATCACACAGTTCGCAAAAAAGTAGTGAATTTCTGCAGGATTTCGTGCTGCGGGATTTCGTGATTTAATTTTTTGTTTTCAAATCAAGCTCGCACAATTTTTTCTGCGGTATTTCATTACGCGGGATATTCTGTTGCGGTAACTATATGTTATGTTCCCCTGATAGGATCTTTTTAGTTCTTTCTCACGAGTCATGCATGAGTCAGGCAGAACATGAGGCAGGACTTATGAGAGAACAATATTCTACCTTTATTTTATTTTCCGATCTCTCAGCTCTCAGTCTTAGTCTCAATCTCAACTCTCTCGAATAATAGAAAGAGAAAATCAATTATTTTAGTTTAAATATACATAAACGGTAAAAGTATATATGTAGGTATATTTTTTGTTCATTGGTAACAGTTTAAAAAAAAAAAAAAAAAAATACCTCCAGGAAAAACTTATCGTCATAAATTAATCAATTATAACTGATTCAATGAGGGATTCATATTCATTAAGATGCTTTCAAAACTCTGAATTTTGTAATACAATAAATTGATTGAAATACCTATAGGTATGTACCTGTATAATTTTTTTTTTATTGTAGGGACCTATTTAGTATTTACAATATATTATCTATTACAAAAGCATAGTAAAAAAACTTAAGTAAGTTACTAGTAAGTTAATGGTACCTATGCACAAAGATACAAAGATTTAAACACACTTGACAGCTTAGATTTCAATTTCTATCGTTTTTGAGTTCGTGATTTTGATTAGCACTTAAACTCATAGGTTTCAGTTTCATTATGTTGAAAAGTTAAAAAATAAAAAAATACTACATATTCAACTCCATATTTAGTATAGATAACAGTTCGGAAACCTCATTTTCACATGCATGCATGAATGGGTACCCGAGCCAACGGGTGGATGTTTTTATGTCACCTGATGATGGCAATGCAAACATTATTCTTGCTGAACTGAAGACCTTCACTGCCACTCAGCAAGAGAACTCGATTGATGAACCACTTGTGGTTTTGTACAGTGTTGGTGTTGTTGTCGGCGGCACTTTCGTTTGATTTCCAGCATACCTATATGTAGGTACATTCATACATACCTTTGTATAATATTTAAGTTACAGAAGGATAAGAATACCTAATGCCGCCCGCTTTAGGTAGGTACCTATATCCTTTTTTGTTTTGTGTGTTTCAGGCGAAACATTGAATCTACATATGGTATACTTGTTTCATAGGTGCTGTTATTATTTCCCTTGCCGTTGCCTTTGTTGTTTTTTTTTTGCACTTTTGTCACACATGTCCAGAGTCCCAACTGCCAACAGACAGTTGGAAACAAAAGATATAAAAGAAAACGAAGGCAACGTCTCTTATCGTCACTTGCCACTTATTCATGTAGATCAATTGCACAAACATTTCAATTTTTCAATTACAAGCCTACGAACATACATAGAAAAGCCATAATATTGACTGACTTCAGGGCGCATGTCCCCCCGGTATTCATCGTTTCGTGTATGGATGGCTTTGTCGGCCATATTAACGCTGGGTGGTGAATCAGTTCACCCCATCTGAAAATCTATTTACAAAAGTCTTCTCGAGTATCTATGGTCTATTTCGTCTGTCCACCCCCGAGCGATGTGGCTCGTCGACGAGTATGCCCCTCTTTGGTTCGTACAAAATGTCGCTTATAGCAGAGCGAATCGATGTCTCCTTGTAAGGACTCCACAGGACTATAAAGATAGATATACTAAGTTCGTTCCTGCTGGTAGTCATCTCTTTGAGTGGTAATGTTTCAACGATAGTTCAGGGAGAATCTTCTTGGTGAGTCTTGTCGTGTTCCTATAGTGTCGTGACTCGTGAGCTGTTCTTGCTCTCGCTCTCTCTGCCGATGTGCCCCTCTGCAAACAAACAGGTATCCTCATGGGCATACCAACTGGAGTCGGGGTTTATTTACACATGTTGTCTATGTATATATACATCCGAGTGGTGAGGATGTCATATATATACCTATCTATATATAAATATATATTTATGTAGGTACATACATATTTGTGTGAGCAGTGGAGGTTTTGTCTTTCCGGAGGGTTTGTGGGAGCCAAGGGGCCCGCACGGCCTGAACCCTTCCCATTCTCAAATATATTTAGTATATGTGTGTAGGTATATATAGGTATCTGAATCTATGTATCTAAGCCTAGGTAATGACATTTTATTGAAGAGACTTTAATGTCCTATATCCTTGTACAATATGTATGTTGGTATGTTCGAGCGTTTTCGTCGCTCGATGTGGCATTAACGTCTCAAATGATATGAACTACGTATACCTATGAAAGAAAACGTAAAGGTTTAGCTATATCACATAGCGCACTAACCGCCTAGAACGTGGTAAATTTTATTTAAAAAAATTGAGGCAAATTCTCGTCGATGTCTTTCTTCTCATTATATTTTTTCTCTGTTTCTGTTTTTCTTTGAAGGAATTTAAAATTTAAGTTTTGTGGTTTTCATTTATTTTAGTCCAGTAAAATTAGCAGAATAATGAACAAATACCTATCTGCAAGAAATACTGTAGTCGAGATTATATTTTTGATGTAAAGAGTACCATTTGGAGAGTATATATCGACAAAGTTTACACAAAATAATGTCTTCGTTGTCCGACATTAAAAAAAAGCGTTAATGCGATTTTCTCGACGTTGGTCGTACCTATATATAAAAATTTACTTTTTTTTTAGTTTTATGAGGAAAAATATTTTCTACAACTTTGTGTCACAAATATTTTTAACGAGATCTTTCGCGTAAAAAGTAATTGGCAAATAACTTTCAAAATTTTGGAGATGGAAATAGTTTTTAACGATTATCTAGTCTCCCGTTGATCTAAACAAAATAAAATTTAACATAGTTTTGGTTGAATTTTAAATTTCCGATATATTAAAAGTTTTTGTACAACCAAAAATTATCAAAATATACCGTGACAAACTTCATATTATGAAACAAATTTTTATTTTTTCATGATCTTCCTCGTTCTTTTATTGATTTTTTTTTAAATATCAAACAAATTATTATAATTTCTTCCTCATGAACAACCAAATATTTGCTGCATGATATGAACTTTGGCATGGTATATTTAAATTATTTTTCGTTGTACAAAAACTTTGAATATACAGATACGTCGGAAAATTAAAGTTCAACCTAAACTAAACTATGTTAAATTATATTTTGCTTAGATCGACGGGATACTAGATAATCGTTAAAACAGAGTTCCATTTCCAAAATTTTTACAGTTATTTCAATAACTTTTTACGGGAAAGATCTGTCAAAAATATTTGTCATACAAAGTTGTAGAAAATATATTTCCTCATAAAACTAAAGAAAGTTAATTGTTATACGACCAACAGAAGTCGAGAAAATCGCATTAATGCCTTTTCAAAATGGCAGACAACGCAGACATTTTTTTTGTGTGAATTTTGTGGATTTAGACTCCCCAAATGGTACTCTTTAAAACAAAAATATAATCTCGACTACAGTATTTTTTGTAAGTTTTAAAACTAATTTTATCTACTATATGGACTATTTATTTAACATATAGGTATAGGATCTGGTGTTTCACAGAAATTACGCCGTAAGAAATTTCACCAAAGAATAAAATGGAAAAGAAACCGAAAAATCTCAAAACAACAATGCTCGTACATAAATAAAATAAACAGTATCTTTTCAAACCTATAATGTAAGTTCTTTTTAAGATTTGGCTCAGTTTTTCGCTTTGTCATTTTGTGGTCGGACAGATTCGCACAAATTTAATTTCGACATTTGCTATATAACTATTCAGTAGGAAATGTCATCAGTAAGTTATAGCTTTGTACATTTCCAAAGTTTTAGTGCTATCTGTCATCAGAGGCAATATATTTGACATTTTGTAGGTTGAAAGATCTGAAATCTTGAGGTTTGCAAATACCTGTTTAGTGCGAACCGGCCGGCACCGCAAAGCGTTAATACGTTCTGGTTTAAAGTAAGTAGGTATACTTAACTTTTGGTTCCACTAAACATGGAAAAGACAATAAAAAACTGTGTTCCAGAAACTCCAATGGAATTTATAAAGAGTGCACCCTCGAGTGAATTCATATAACATATACATACATATGTGCAAAACATATCTATTCTATACGAACAAACACAATAATATTACTATCTTTTGTGTTCATTTTTGTTGCTGCAAAATAACAAAATTGCAATTTCCTTTCAGGACCCTACTCTGTAATCCGATTCGAAAGTTAAATCTGTTCAAAAGTTGTTTCCGATTCGAATTTGAATTGGTACTCTGTAAGATTTACATACGTATATAGGTATAGGTAATATTTAATTATACCAAGAAACATTATATTTATCCCACCTTTTCTTAACCTACATACATGTACCTATCTATTTATAAAACCTTAGTAGGTGGTACCTTAAGGTATGATAATTAAGTAAAATTTGTTCATAAACATATTGCCAAATAAATCATTGGTATAGGTACAGGATGGGATGGTGGGTAGGTGCATTAATAATTTCAGTTAATTTTTTATTACTGATGTTTACAACTTTTTAGTCGATTAATTAAAAAAGAAACTAGGTATGTACCTACATTATACCAATCTAACAAATGTGAAATGTACCTATTTATACAAAAACAAAACAAAACAAAAGTTTTCTCATTTCGAGCGAAGTCCTCTTTAAAGATTTTTGAATCTCGAAAATTCGAATAAAAAAAGTATAATTAACACAAAACCAATGAAAATTGTATTCAAATTCGAATCACGAACTACTGCATTGACACACATTGCTCAGCATAACAGAAAGACCACGTTCGTCCATTTATAATTCTATATTCCACGGGTTGATTTAAGTATATCTATACTTACTCCTATAGAGATACGGATATGTAGGTATACCTATACAAACATATTTCTCCCTATAGTTTACCACAATATCACAGAAAGTAGGGGTTGTTGGGCTTACGTAAAAACTAATCGATGAACAGTCAATGCTTATCGAACTACATTCTTACGGTATAAATTTTCAGTTGGTGCAACGCAAACCCTAGTGAGCCCGGTGGACATAAAGGCATCGAAACCTATAAGTGTCATTCGGTGCACTTAAACACCGCCGTGTGCAACGATAATGAAGTGGTTTCCATGATAGAAATCTGAACTCAAGCCTAATGATATTTTAGTAAACTTATCAGTTTTCCTGATTATATGACACAACTCCATATCATATATAGGTATCTTCATACAAATACAAATGATCAATGTCCTTCCTTCCTCTGCGTCCCATACTCTCAGTTACGTCTATACCCATACCATGGAGAATAAAAAGGTATAAAGATACGGGATGGCTTTTGAATTCGCGGCAAAAAAAGATAAGAACTTTAATTAGTTGACAAACAGTTTTACACTCATCTTAGCAAAGTGCAACGGTAAAAAATTATATCGCGGTAAAATGTTCATCCTTATCAGAGTACATATTTTGTTTACAAATGAACGTGATTCAAGGTGTGCGCTTTTGCGTACTTGGATTAAATAGATGAGTCTATATATACCTATGTTATGTAGATATGCATACCTATTACCTACATATGTTATGAAAGTTAATACTAATAATATATAATACCTACAGGGTGATTTCACTTTTCTTGACAAACTTCTTTGGTATAGGTATATCTAGAGGCCAACATAATATTAAGATGATAAGATATTTTTAAGATAACTTAGTGTTAAGCAAATTTTATAAATTGTTTAATAAATTTAATTGTTAAATCATTAAAATCTTCGATAAACTCAGCTGTTATACTGTCACTAAAGAGAGAGAGACGCTAAGAACCCCGTCCAAAACGCAAATTTCTAGTGCAATCAGAAAAGTAGTAGACATAGTATTCCCTCTTTTTAAAATCCCGAAAATAGTTTTAAAATTCCTTCTACTAAAATATTGATTATTTTTTAATTCCCGTCAAATCATTTCTATAACATAAGTAACATAAGTGTTGTTTGTATTTTTACTTGCGATTATAGGTACTACCTATAGGCAAGTTATATGCATTCGTGCAAAAAAAAAAAATTGAGATAACAATCAAACATGACATTACGATGATAGCGAAGACGAAAAAAGTGGGTCTGGAAATTCTGTCTGTCTGTATGTCAGTCTGTATGTATCCGCCTAAATGGCTTAACTGATTTACTTCAAATTTGGTATGTAGGGTGTGTAGACCATTCCTTAGAGGAGAAATTGAATTTTTGTTTAGCTCAAAAAATAACGTTACCTGCCATATAACGGTTTTGGAAAAGCTTTATTTTTCTCGAAAACGACTCCAACGATTTTCTTGAAAAAATTACTGATTTTCTTTTGTTAAATCGCAAAAATAAAATTTTGACAAGCCTATTAACGGTACCTCCCATAGAACTGTTATTTTTTTCTTGAGCTATTATCATGAACGGGTTAATCGATTTTAAACCAAAATTTTTTTTTAGAAAGGTCTAGATGAGTTGAACAAATTTCAATACCAACATTTTGCAAAAAAGCTTAGTTTTATTTTTAATTAATTTTTTAACTTATTTTTTTTGTAAATTCAATATTTGGAAAACGCCTTGACGAAAATTTTTTATTTAGCACTTTTGTTAAAAATTCATGTAGTTTGCGTCCTTCTTCAATAAAATATCGTGTTTATATTTTATAATATTTGGCTTTTATTTTCACAGCTTTATAATTTCTAACAATTTATTGTATGATTGCTCTCAATCGATTCTATTTCTAATATCCTTATTTTTAGGATTGATAATAATAATCTAAAAGTAAAAATGTACTCGTATTCTGTATCGTAAAGTGTTCGTATCGTAAAGTGTCTTGCTGAATGTTAAACCTCACCCCACAATCGGCTATCCTGACACTTCATTCGGCCCGAATAAATTATTTCTCGTTGTGTTCCGACTTTTTGCACATCATATCTACCAGTCCATTATTCAAAAGTCTTATAACTTTGTACGGTCCGAAGAATTTAGGTCGTAACTTATTTCAAGTACCGAATTGCGTTCGTTTAATGACGACTAATTCCCTCAACTTATATGTGTCTTTTTCAAGGATTTTTCTTACGGTTTTTATCCACGGATCTTCTTTTTTACGATGGTTTGAGGACCTTTCGAGCATCATACAATAGACTTACTGCATCAACATGTTTCATTTAGTTTCCCGAACGATGTTCTTCTTCATAGTTAAAGAAACATCGCCCACAGTGTTACTCTCAATGGTATATCTCGTTTCTTAATCGTCATTGTGATAGCATTACAGTCAGTGATTATTTTGAACCGTGTTCCCATTACGTAGACTCTCCATTTTTTAAGTGCCTAAATGATAGCTAGTACCTCAAGTTCGAACGAGTGGTACTTTTCTTCTGCTTTCGATGTCTTTCGACTCATATACTGAACTGGATGCTTTCCTTCATCTATCTGCAACAGAACTGCACCACATCCAAACTTGCTAGCATCTGCATGAATTTCCGTCAAAGCTTTACGTTTGTACAACTTCAGAACAGGTGCTTTGACGAGCGCTTTCTTCAGTTGTTGAAACGCTAACAACTGCTTGGTTTCTAACTTGAACTTGGCATCTTTTTTTAAAAAATCAGATAAAGGCTTAGCTATAAGTGCGAAATTTTCCACAAACCTCCGAAAGTATGATTTAAAAACCAAAAAACGTTGAAGCGCTTTCTGGTCAACTGGAATTGGATAATTGTCTACAGCTTTCGATTTTTCGAATGATGGATTTATAGTGCTGTTTTCAATAATATATCCTAGAAATTCAACTTTTCTCTTTAGAAATTGTCATTTCTCCCACTTTATTTGCAGCCCGTACGATGCTGCTACTTCGAGAACTAATCTTGACTTCTCTATACCGTCATCTTCGTCTTTAGCAGGAATAATCATATCGTCCATATACAATATTATAACACCAGCTTGGATTAATGTCCGAAACACAGCATATATAAATCTACAAAACACCACGGTGAATTGGAACAAACAAAAATTCGTATTCTGAATCTGGAGTTACGAAAGAAGTATATTTCCGAGAGGCACATGTAGAAAACCATTTTTCAGATCCAACGTGGTAAAGATTTTTGCTCCTTGCAACAGCTCTAGAACTTCATCTATCAAAACCATTGAAAAATTGTCTCACAATTTTCGTTTAGTTTTCTGAAATCGCAACATATCCTTTTGGTCCCATCCTTCTTTGAAACAAGTACCATCGGAGATGCGTATGGGGATGTACTTGTACAACATACGTCTAGGTGTTTGCCAAATAGGAACTTCATCTTGAAGTATTAACTTCATTTCCACTTGTGACTTTTTGTTCGTTTGGGGTGAATACTCTTCAATCATTCTTCTTATGAATCTTTGTTCATTCTGCTTAAGGTGATCAAGATCGACTTTCGACTTATTCACATAATAATGTTTGTACTCCGACTCTGGTGTTCTGTGTAATCCAAGAGAGGTCCTAAGACACTGCCTCTCAAACACCCGAATCTTTTCCATTTGAGATGGGGCAACGTTAAACCACACAGGGCACCCATAGGCAATCATCGGCCGGATGAGGGCCATGTAGCAAATCACCTTCACCCTGTTTTCAAGGCGGCTGCTATAAAACAACCGTCTTGTCAGAGCCAACGCTCCCCTAGCTCTGGCCAGAGCAGCATCTATATGTCGATTGAAATATAGATACTGATCTAGCCAGATACCAAGGTACTTTACTACATCTTTACTCGCCAGTGGATGTCCACTTGGTCCAACGATCACTAGATTTCTCCAGTTCTTTCTTGTATCCCTAGAAGCCTTAGACAAAGGGGTTCTAAACAGGATAGTTTCAGGTAGATTTCTGAAAGTTAATTTTTAACTTCCAGTCATCACAATATCGCTGAATCTTGTCGAAGTCACGCTGCAAGAGAATTCTGATGACTTCAACTTTTGGACCCGTTCTGTACGCTACAAGGTCATCGGCATACGCAATCGCATGAGTGAGACTACCTATCAGATCGCTGGTGTAAATACTAAAAAGAATCGGCGAGTTCACAGCTCCTTGCTGTAGACCGTTTTTAATATCAAAAGTTGTGGTGGAAGTTACTTTGCCACTTTTGACAACAAACTTTCTACCATTGAGCATGTCATGAAGCATATACAACAGTGGTTTACTTATGCCAAATCTGGTTAATTTCAGATAAAGACCCTCTAACCATACGGTGTCGAAAGCCTTCTATAAATCAACAAGAACGGCACCCGTGCATTGATTTTTTGCTTTGTCCATTGAACATCAGAAACTAACTTAGACGCGGCATGAATAGTGTCATGTCCCGCCTTAAAGCCAAACTGATTGTCTGGAATAATATTCTTGTCCTCAGCCCACTTGAACAGAGCTCTATTGAGAATCTTTTCGAATACCTTACTGATACTTGGAAGAAGACTTATCGACCGAAGATTTGCCGGATTGGAGCTGTCCTTTCCCTTTTTGGGGAGAGGATGGACCACAGCTGTCTTCCAACTCACTGGATAATATGCATTATTCAATGCGTTGTTGAACAGTGTGGTATAAATGTCTATGGCTTCCTCAGGGAGATGTCGTAACACAATGTTGGGTATACCATCGACCCCCGCAGATTTCTTTTTCTTTAATGTTTGAAAAATTAACTGAAGTTCTACCTTCGAAATTAACAATGAACTGGGTCCATTTCGCTCGGCGATGGTGGCGTTTGCTAAGTTTTCGTCATTGAACCCGGTGAAACCAGTATTCTCAGATCGCCATTGCGTTATGTTATTTCCAAGATAGAAATTGTGCAGCAAGGCTCTGTTCTCCAGGTCATGATTCGGACGAATGCTAGCATTCACCTTATACACTTGCTGGAAAGCAGCCCCTACAGCTTCTACCTTTTCCTGAGGATCTTCTATCATATAAAAATTGTCATCGAAAACGGCAATGTCCTAATCTCCAGATCACGTGTGTCCGTGAAACGTCTATAAAGAAGTTTCAACCTAGTCAGCAGTCCACTTTTTTGTCGGTGTAGTGCGTCGATTGTCGCGTTCTTGTATAAACCAGTAGGGTCTTGTTCCTTATATTTTGGGATTGTTTTGTCCATTGTTCGTTTTATAGTCGTATCCATTTGAGTCAGAAACCCGTCAATCTCGAGGTTTGTCAGGTTTCTGTCATTTGGTGGAGAAATGTCATCGGAACGTATTTCTCTTGCCAAAGGCGTTGGAGAAGCGTGGCCAGCGCGTCTTACTGAAATTGTAAGAGTGCACAGGCACATACTCATCCAACTCCACAAGGTCGCTCGGAAGCTGTATTACGGTGGCAAGTCCGCAGTGATCACTGTCGTATTCAATTGTTCGTAAACAGTTTCTTGTCTGTTGATTTGTTGCGTCAGTTATAACAAGTCGTGTGTCAAGCAGTAAAAGATCCAGAAAACTACCACTTCTCGGAAATGACGGTCTATCTGTAGCCAGAAGGTCGATCCTACACTCAACACTGTATCGACCCATCCAATTAAAAAGATGGTTCCCTCTAGGATTTTGAATTTGGTTTCCCCAATCTACATGTTTGGCGTTTAAGTCCCCTGCCATGAGATAATAATTCTCATCCAAGTTCAGTCTTAAGCATTCGAAAAGTTTTTCGAGCTCTGCGATAAAATTAGCTGGCTGAGGTGCGTCAGGTGCGTACACCGCGATTGCGTACATTCTTTTCCCCTGCTGGAGAGGAATGCAAACGATGCAGGCTTCTAGCAACCCGAATCTTCGCACTTCACTATTATATATAACTTTATGATTAATACCCTTTCGTATGAAGATTGCGACCCCACCCCCTTGTGAGGAGTTGGGCCGATCCCTTCTTACGATATTGTAATTTTTATTAGTCAGTTTGTGTTTCTGGTTTAGCTTAGTTTCGCTAGCCATAAACACATCAGGACTTTGGTCTTGCAGCAAATGAAAGAGGTTTGCTCTACGTTCGGTCCTAATCAGCGAATTTACATTCACAGCTAGGATCTTAAAGGGTCGCTCAGGCATGGCGCCTTTAACCATTTCGCGTTGCCGGCAGAATAGAGTAGAGGTAATCCACCCTAGCCGCCTGCTCCCTGATCTGTTTTTGCACGTCGGTTAACTGACCATGAATGGTCAGCAACACCTGCATCAGATCTGCCTCTGGCACAGGAGCCGTAGGCACTTGGACCTGTTTGGCTACCTGTGGTTGAGGCTGTACCGTTTTTCCCTTTCCAGACGCCATTTGGGCATAGGAAATTGCGGGATTGACGGAAGTTGTTGTCTGGTGTACTTCAGGGCGTCTCACCTCAACTGTTTTCTTTTGGGCTTTGTTTTGCTTTATCTCCTGAAACTTCGGACATCCCCGATAGTTTGCGGGGTGAAAGTAGAGATTGTATGCTGGCAGCAAGTGTACACATTAATTTAATTTGAAAATAATAATAATAAGAAATATTAATAATAATAAATGAATTCAAAGATTTAAATGTTGCAAACACTTAAACCTATTAAGTGTTTAAGTCAGATATATCTTATAAGTCGACCGAATATGTAAACTTAAGTGTTCAGAAGAAGAAAAAAACTTAAACTTCAAACTTCAACTACTGAATAATTTGGCCGTAAGATCTGGTGACGTGGTGCGTGCTTGTATCGCTGGAATTGTTTTTTCCACGAGTTCTTGAGCCTGCTTTTTACCCAATGGTTGGGTTCATTATCCCGCTTTTCGATACCCCGTTGACTGACGGCCCTTCTGGCCATGCCACTAAAGATTAAAGTCAATTATTCAACTCAATGTTTTTCTGTACGTTTTTTTTTCTCTTGTTGAACCAAAAAATCTAATCTAATCTCTAAATCTAATAAACCCGTTTTCAAAACCTCGGTTTTTATACATAGATAATCTTGTTTTAATTAATCCCACTTTCTTTTTTATAATCCAATCTCTTAAAATCCAGTTTTTTTTATAATCCCGCTTCTTAATCACTCTTTTGCAATCAAAACTAAAATAGGAGATATTCTGTAAAAGACAAAAAAAAAATACTTTAACAAAACAGTACTTTTTGATGCTTACGTTAATAAGGCAAAAGCTTATTTTTCTTGCAAAAAAACATAAGATGATAATCAACCAAAGATGGAGAAGAAAAAAAAAGTGAGTGCTGAAATTCTGTCAATATGGTCGTATCAGAACCTACAGCTGAACCGATTTGCTTCAAATATGATTTGTAGGTCTTAGAGACCATTCCATAATCTGGAAATGTATAAAAATAAAGTGCACGACATGGGTCGCAAATAAAATTAAGTTTAATCATTTTTTTTAATATAAAGGAAACAAAAAAATCATTTAAATGTGGGGTGAGATTTAACATTCAGCAAGACACTTTACGATACAGAATCCGAACGAGTACGTTTTTACTTTTAGATTATTATTATCAATCCTGAAAATAATAAATTGTTAGAAATTATAAAGCTGTGAAAATAAAAGCCAAATATTATAAAATATAAACACGATATTTTATTGAAGTAGAGTTTCGTATCTAAACGCAAACTGCAAGAAGAAAGAAAAAAAACAATATAGAAGCAAAGAAATCCAGCAGAAAAGAAGAAGAAGAAGACAATTAAGCAGACTATAAGGGAAGGTAGAAGGTGTTAGTTGTAATTAAAAAAAGTATTGTTTTTGTTGAAAAATTAGTTTATAAAAAATTTATTTAGATAATGTTTTTAAAAATGAATGCTCAATTATTAGTTTAACTGTAGATGAATTTAAAGAAAAATTAGAAGAACTTAATTTACCGACGACAGGACGAAAAATTGTTTTACAGAACAGATTTTTTTTAGGCACAAGCTTCAATAACATCAGGAAGAGGATGGTTTACTCTTCGGGATGTAGAAGACTCACTCTTATCATTCAATGGCTCAGGATACCCAGACATCAATCAATAGATCCAAGACTTTGAAGAGAATGCAGTCATTGTTGAATGGAATGAGCTACAAAAATGTATTTATGCCAAGCAATTGATCAAAGGAGTCGCTAAACTCTTTATCAGAAGTTTGTCAGGTGTGAGAGATTGGAAAACTTTGAAAGAGGTTCTACGAAGTGAATTTTCTCACAAAATGTCTTCAGCTGAAGTTCATAGAACTTTGAAAGCTCGTCGCAAGAAACCAGCGGAATCAATGCAAGAATATTTGTATCCACGAGCAGAAATTGCGAAGCCAATTACATTAGATGAAGAATGCTTGATCGAGTATTTTGTGGAAGGTGTTCCAGATTCCCGTCAAAATAAATCGAACTTCTATCAAGCGAAATCGGTAAGTCAATTGAATTATCAAAAAAAGTTATACGAAAAGGTTTGTGGTTCTACTCAGTCATCATACTCTGAAGGATTCTACAAACCTGTAGCTAGAACAGAGAGAACTTGTTTCAAGTGTGGTGAGACGTCACATTTCGCAAGAGAATGTCAGCAAAGATCGTTCAAATTCTTTAAATGTGGACGACAAGGTCACCGGGGGCTGAGTTCAGAAGGAAACAGGGTCGCTAGACCTGGACATAAGAAAAGTCAAAATTGCTGAAAATTTAAGAGAAAGTACAGCAGAAGTCGTTTCAGATAAAATTGTTGTAAGTGCTAGTAAGTTTGGGGTGTTAAAAAGACTTGAAGAAAGTGATACTAAAAGTAGCATCCATAGTATTGTTGAAAGCAAACGTGAGGAAAAAGAAAGTTGTGACCTTTTTGACGTGTTTCAAACGATTTGTGTGTCAGCCAATGAAGGGGATTTGTGTGTCAGCCAACGAGGTCTTATTCAACGGGACCAATATAAACAGGATAGATAACTTTTTAATTAAGCTGATTCGGGGTCACGTTGCAAGAGCGATGACCTCAGCCAATGGACTTATTTTCGGGGCTTACTACCCCAATGAAGAATATAGTGAGAGCGTTTGTCTTAACGGTTTCATCCCGCCCGAGACATTCCTCTATTTAGACAGTCGGGGGCTGATACAGGATAGATTGGCGGTTCCGTTAATCTACCACGTCGGCCGTAGAACTGTGGATCGGCGAGTCCTGTATGGTCGAGACGTCAGCTCTGGGAACGGAGCAGAGCGTCTGCGGTTCAGTAGAGCTGTGCCCCTTCGGGACAAAAGGGACTGTTATAAGCAAGTTCAAAAATACTGGTGGTTGGGTGACCACCTTGATATTGATGGTTAGTCAAAATTGTTGCCTTGGCCGACCTACGTATTTTTAAGTAGTAATAGGTATAATTTATGTAGGACAGTGGTGGCACAAAAAAAATAGAAAACACATAAACTGCATTTGTTGGTGTGTATGTGCATTTGGCGGTTAAATATATATATATAAATATATATATTTGAAAGCGTGTGCGCATATGCATTGGCTGCTGCACCAAAAAAAAAAAAAAAAAAAAAAAATGCTGCTGGTGGCTGTTCTAGTTTTAAGTTATTTTAAGTATTTTTAAGTAGTTTTAAGTTAATTACGTATATTTACGTATATTTTAGTTTTATTTAGGTTAATTTAGTTTTATTTAGGTAAAGGGTAGTTTTAAGATTTTAAATAAAATAAATGTCTTGGAAAATGAGTTTTTAAAAAATTTTCTCGTTTAGTTTTAAGTAATTTTGAATTTTAATTTAAGTTAGTTTTTACGCCCAAAGGCATTTTTAATATATAGTTATAGTATTATTTAGAGCGCCCGTATGGGGTCAGTAAGTTAGTTAAGTTATTCTGTAAGCTAGTTTTTAAGGTTTTTGTCTAGCATTTAAGTTAGTTATAAGTTAAATTGAAAATAAAAATGAATTTATAAAAAAAAAAAAAAAAAAAAAAACAATCTCTACTTTGCACACATTAGGGAGCATATCAGTTTCAGATATTCTTAAGAGTAAGTATAATTTCTTATACTAATCAAAGAAGATCTAAAACGGTATGCTTTGTAAACAAAGGTTATGTGACCATGAAAATTCAGGTACATGACTCAACGTATTCATATTTTCATCAATACATCATCCTCTGAAGTTGAGCGAAGATGTTTTTCGTAAAACGGAACCAAAAGAGCCCTACTTAAATCCGGTCTTAATACAAACATCGATTGATCATTTAATAGATATTATCAGTATAGTTTAAAACTTAAATCCAGATATTTTTTATTTTCGTTTATTTTCCTATGAAGTCAATATTTTCTAATTGGTGCTTCTTTTAGATATGTTTTTATATTATTTCCTGTGAAAACGAATAATATTTAACTTATAGCTAAGAAATGATTAAAAAGAATAATTCTATGTATTAAATTTTATGCATCTAGGGCCCTATACCAATAATTAAATTCAGACGTGACTAAAATATTTAAGTGGACTTTAAATAATTTCGCATATCAATAATCAATCTCAGCTTAAAGCTATCGTCGCCTTAAACTTTATTGTTGAGAAACTCATGTTTAACTTCACGGTTAGAGTAGGTACTCATATCAAAAGACAGAAAACAAAAACAATTTTTCTTTTCAGTGTGTTGATGAATTGTTTTCTTCAATTTTGTCGGGCAATTAAAATAATTACCTAAATGAAATAATAGGTAATGAATAATAATATAATTTTCTACACGTTAATGGACACAATCTTGCAGGAAGTATAAGAACATCCGTCGCAACAGCAGCAGCATGTTTCAATTGCAATCAAGAGCAGATTATTCTGCTTTTCAGGAAGATTTTTATTTATAAAATTTGATTAGTGAAGTGAAAATCGTCGGTGTTATTATAATTTTCAATAAAAATAAAATTAAAGTAAAATTAATTTATTTGTGTATGATTTCATTGCCCTTTTGCAAATCTGTCAAAACAAGAAAATCTAAATATAGGGCACCTATTAAATCTTGGCGAGTGAAAGAAGCGACTACACGAAATTATTAGAACATATAAGCACCTATTTCGACAATGAATGTAATAGATTTAGTAATAAACCCGCGGTTAAGCCCGTATGATACTTCTTTTTATTTTCATTTTTAATGCATTAATAATGAAACTAGAGCAATACAAAAAATGTTCAATACAACTTTTCAAGTTGTGTGAGTGCAAACACCAGAATCACAAACAATGCGAAAATGTCAAAAAAAAATAAATAAATTTAAAATGTTCTTGTGTTAACATTTTTCAGCCCTGGCGTCGCTTTTTGACAGTTTCGCATTTTTTTTTTGACATTGTAAACAAAATTATTGTAAAAAGTGACAAATGGTTTTGGTTGCTTTAAATACAAAAATGGTAAAAACACAGTGTGGAAGTTTTGCAATTAAAAATCAAGAAAAAGAAGATAAAATATAAATGTTCTTTTGATTTGTTGTTTTTTTTTTTATTAATTTGGTTTGCTTAGTTGCTTACTTCAAACACATTTTCTCTTTCTTAAAAAAGCATGCGGTCTCCTTCAAGTAAGACTGAAAGTTTAGTACTATTTAATGCATAAAAAATGAATAAAAAAAAAGAAGTATCATATACGGGCTTTAGTAAAAGACGTGTTCAACTTGGTTATTGCTAAGCAGACAAATTAACTCGTTCTTAAAATTTAAATCGCGTGTTTATATAAACGCGTGGTTAGCGATTTTTTATTGGTAAGGACCCAATAGTTTTCAAACTAGCGCTTTAGACTTAGAGTCAACCTTTTTGCATTCATTTGAGTGTTGTTCTTTTGCATAATTTTTAGATTGTTTCACCGATGTATTTTTTTGGACAGACATTACATGGAACACTATAGCTTAACAAACAACACCAGAGTTTTTAATCAGAGACAGTTTAGGCTTCATTTTCATATCGATTGGCAAAAAATTACCATCGATACTTCACTAAAAAGTTTAAATAAGTGAACCAGAGAACGAATTTGGACAATGACGGAATACATTAATTGAAAAGAATTTTAAGAAGTCTGCAGCTTTTCTTGGGCTGCTAAGTATAACTAAAGCACTTTTAACATCACTTAAGTCAAAAGACAAACAAGAACAGTCAAACACAGATGGCGAATTATTAATACATTGGTAATTTATAGCTTAAGATGTAGAAGAATTATAAATAGTACTTTCAAAAAAATAAGTCTAAAATCATTTTAGAATTACTAGATAACTCCCAAAAGACAAAGTGGTTGGAAATCCAGCACCTTCCTACTATTTCGCTTTGTATAGTTATAATTGTTAATGAAAAACATTCAAAATCGTTGCGTAAAGTCAGGATCGGGATGTCTTAATAGTGGGACATGGTGTTTAAGATGCGCGATAAAAACAGAACAAACAAAAGTCAAACCAAATTAAAATACCGAGGCCCAGTTTTTCAGTGCGAGATTATTCCAGACTTAGATTAAACCCGAGTTAAAGCTGCTGAAAACACAGTTTTCAGTCAGTTTGAGAACCGCAGTTAACTAAAAATTAACTCAGCTAAGTTGGTGAGTTGGCTCTGAGTTAATTCGGATTCTCAAACTGACTGAAAAACGTGTTTCTATAAGCTCTAACTCGAGGTTAATCAAACCTTAGAATAATCTCTGGAAACAAGAAAAATAATTAAAAAAAGTAAAACCATAAAATGAATTCGGTTTCTACTAGCTGCACATTTAACAAAAAATCTTTTTCAAAAAAAAAGTTTCTTTACAGAAAAAATAAATTTTGATACTTATACCTAGGTAGATATATACCTACAAATATCAAGTAATAATAAAAGAATAATTCCAAGCAATATTTCCGTCTAAAGCAGACGAATTTTTATTTCTAACTGCCGAAAAGCCTAAGAAAATTCGTCGTTTCTCAGCATGCTTCGCTAAAAATTGTAATTTGAGATACGACCTTCGCACTTAGGAGGGCAGTCAACTGCGTATACAGGGGGGGTCAAGGGTTTATGTTGTTGTTTTGTACCATAAACCATTTTTTGGCGTTTGGGACAAATTTTCCATACAATTTTCCGTAATTTTTTTTTTTTTTTGAGAATTGATTTGTTCCACTTGTATGTTTTCGAGACAATTTGGAAAAAACTAAAACCGTTATTTGGGAGGTACCCGTTGTAGCCGGGATAAAACAAAACTTGAAATTTATTCTCTAGGGAATCACTAAAAAGTGCAACACACAAAGTTTGAAGGAAATCTGTTTAACTGTTTAGGCTCTAGCTCGGTGAACATATAACCGAACATCCGCACATACGCACATCCGCACAGACAGACCGACGGACGGCATGACGAAACCTATTTTTTTTGGGCTTCATCCATTGCCATTGTGTAGATACCTATTCGGAGACCGCTGCTAAGAACTAAATGGAAAAATGTCAAACGTGTCACTCCCCCGGAAAGATTGCTAGATGTTCGTGATCATATGTATAAACAGTTTCTCCACGATCGATTCACATTATTGCCGTGCAACTTCAGATAAGAAATATCTGAAAAGCGATCTCAACTTAAATCGGATATACAATCTTAATATTCCATTTTTCTATAAAAACTCGGCAAAATAAAAAGAGTTCAAAACTATCAGTCTGATCAAGGCAGTTCGAAGGTTGCATTCATTTTAGCTAAATTCACGAAATATTAACGCTTGTTATTTCAAGGATCATTGAAATCGATTTCCATCATTCAAAACACAAAAGTGTTAATATTTCCTGAATTTTGCTCAAATTGCGTTATTTTTTTTTAATACAGAAACTATATAACAGGTACCTGCATTAGCTTCATTTTTATACGAATCAACACCAACTTTGCTATCTTGTTCGTTTTGGCGACACAATCTTTGTCGCTATCTTGTTTTCTTGAACATGATGCCCATTGTTCCTTATATTGAAAATGAATTTGATCATCGAACAAACCTAAGTTGCTTAAATTCTTAAATCCCTATGACTGTGTTTAGACTGGGAAATTTGAGTCTGGCGTGGTGAGTACTCTCGTGATTACACAGGTCCCCAAGTGAGGACGCCTCACTTGAAATTAATTAATGCTTCTGTTTGTTTCCTTTTCCAAGAATTCATTTTCTATCAATCTGCATTTAGCTTAATTATGAAAATACTATGTGTAAACATCGCGCAGTATTTTAATAACTAAGCATAGATACATTATAATGCAAAGTGATAGAAAATGAATTCTTGGAATAGGACACAAATATTGGTATTTTAGTATCCCGCGATGAAGAATGAATGCCTTTCTTTTGAAAAGTTTATAACTCTAATAGAAAGCATAATATGCAATAAAACTCCGTATATTGTTAAATTTTAAACATTGAAAATATTTTTTTATTTACTGTGTATATTATGTACATCTTTTCTGTTTTTATTTTATTACTCATAGTAATATGGAGTCGTGACAAAAACGCTATTACTTTAATCGTAAAAGTTTTCTTAAACTAATTAACTTATTAAATATTTTTTTTTTAATAATTACAATAGCTACACTTTTTTGACATAAAACTTTTAATGGTTAATGTAAGATTTGTGGCTTTTGCTGTATGGTTATACATAAATTGCATTTAATTACATTTTAACAAGTTTTTTTCTTTTTTTACGTATGTTTATAGTATGTGTTTTTTTAATGGAATAAGTCATTTTTAATAAACTTTTACTTAATTTCTAAGTTTAAAAACTTTAGATACATTATAAAATGACCATCAATTTAAATTACCTATTGAAGAATATTTTTGCATTCGTTAGTTATCTATTGTTAAGCATTAATAGTAGATTACTTTATTTACTTATCAAATAAAAATATTATATTACAATGTTTACATAAACAAATCAACAAAATTATACATGAAAATATAATAAACGTAAATATAATATAATGTTAATAATGTGTAGATTCTGTATAGTAATTATTTAATTCGATTTTTAAAATTCGATTTTGCTTAATTGTGCTGCTCAAATTGAAAACATAAATTGCACGTTTTTATTTGTTATTATTATTTTGTAATTTATTTACATAGGATAAAATTATTAATTTTCAATCACCGCAGAGTGTAAAAAATTATAATCAAGCGAAACTTTAACTTGCAACCAAAAACTATTGAACAATTGTGTAAAAAAATGTTAATTATTTTTCGTTGATTTATTGAAATTCAGAAAGATGCCGTAGTACCTAATGTTTGGTTTACAGCATCAAATATTGCAAATGAAAATTTCAAATAAAAAAAAAATATATCTTATTTTCTAATCTTATTACCTAAATCACTTTTGATTGTTGCTTATTAAATAAAAAAAAATTAAAAGATCCATAAATAAAATTTTAGATTCTGTAAAAAGGCATTATTATCGAAAACGGAAAAATTATTTACATTTACGAAATACGTCTTTGGGTTGATATAGTAGCAGATATAAATATGTAGGTACCTACTATACAGATGTTATGTGCCATTATCGTTGTTAAGTCAATTTTTAACGCAAAATCGAACAAACGTTAAAAATTCGTCAGAAACCGAACGCCCGCCAATCACGCGAATCTTTTCCGTCGCCCGCTGTGAATGAGAGATTCAGGATTAATTTTGAGGTCTTAAAGAAGCACAATTTTTTTTAACGGAAAGCGGTGTTAGCTTATTGCAATAATAGAACTTATCGGAATTCCAAATGCGTTTAAGCTAGCGGATACTGATGTCACAAGCTGGTAGTACCGGTTGGTCCATGGTAACCTAAACTTTGGTAATAGGAATCTTGACCCAAGGCAGCGTGTGAATTCGTAAGGGGGCTGAGGGCGTTATAGCTGGCGGCGTATTGACTCATATCGTACATCTTAATGTCGGCCTTTGACTCCGTCGGTAATAGACGATTTATTGAGAATGGATGATTTGAAGGAGTGTATCCAGTTGGTTCCTGCTTTAAATGGTGCATAGAAGAATGGTAATCACTTATGAGCGATGGATGACATCGATTCACCATGGCGGATATCTCTTCTGGTTGCATTTGCTGATGGTGATGGTGGTGGTGATGACCGGGCGGGATATGCTGGGATGCTTGTTGTCCCAGACACAATTCGGCGTTGGCATGCAGCATTGCTAGTGTTTCGGCATCTTTGCTATGTGATGATCCTAAAAGACCCGCACCTGAACCGTCTTTACTATGATGGTGATGGTGGTCTCTGTTGTGGTGCTGATGGTGATGAGGATGATCATCATGATGGCTGTCCTTCTTACCGGGACTTGTAGCTTCGAGACTGCTGTGCGAGGGACTCTTGTGCAGTTGCCGAATAGCTTCTTTCTTTTCATCTTTGAATCGCTTTTGACGCCTTAAATAACAGCCGTTCTCAAACATATTTCCAGAATCTGGGTGTAACGTCCAAAATGATCCCTTGCCCGGCTTATCTGGAGTTCGTGGAATTTTTACAAAGCAGTCATTGAAACTTAGCGAGTGGCGGATTGAATTTTGCCAACGCTGCTGATTCTGTCTGTAAAATGGAAACAAGTCCATAATAAACTGGTAGATTTCCGATAGTGTTAGCATGCGGGTCGGATTGTTCTGTATTGCCATTGTTATAAGCGAGATGTACGAGTAGGGAGGCTTAGCATGAGTGTAGCTCCTTCGATAAGTTGTGGGTTTTTCAACTCGGGACCTTTGCAAAACACTGGAATTAGGCGACCCTGTATCTAAGTCGCGGGCATTTGCCATTGATGTGTATCCTCCCATTGCAGCCATAGTTGACATTCCACCTCCGCCCATACAAGATCCCATATTTCCAAGCGGCGAGCCCATAGATGCGTAGCTTATGGAGCTCGGTGTCATGCAGTTATTGGCCATGGAATTCATTGCTGCTGCTGCTGCTCCCATGCTGCTCATGCTTGCTGCTGCCGCTGAGCCTAGCACGCTTGAGCCGAAAGTTGCAGCACTTTGTGGTGAAACGGATGTCATGCCACCTACTGTCATACCCATTGGGTTCATACCGTAGGCCGATGGTGTTAAAGGACTCATGGTGCCGCCGTTCGAAGACGGATTTGTAACAGCACCGCCGCCACTGCTATTCCCTCCACCACCACCCGAGCCACCTCCACCACCACTGTTTCCCCCGCCGGCCATGCTTACAGAGGCGCTGGTCGGGGCGTCCGCATACAGCTTTTGCATGATGTCAATTGTAAGGGCTTGAGGAGGGTATCCTCGGTCCGTTTGGAGCTTAATGTTTGCTGTTGATGAATATCACTGGACACAAGAATAAAATTGACAACGATTTTTCGTTTGTCTAAACGTCACTTTTTTTTAGTTATTTAGGTATAGTTATCTACCAACACAATGTAACTTTACATTGACACTATTATTATGATGACAATAAGTCGTAATCAAAACATTCGATGAAACAATTTTCACACTTTAATTATATAGATATTGTTTGTAAAATTTATTTAATTACAAGTGGAGAGGTAAATACACTTGAGCGAATCCACACCGAAAATTATCGAAATTGGCTTGTCAATGATTTTGGTAAACATAGTCCGATTTGATTTTGTGACCGGGAGGTAGTATGTCTAATAATGTTTTGATAACAAATACAATTATTACTTTGTGTATGTAATCAATTAGACAATCGTTTAATATTATTTTTGTTAATATATCTTTTGTTTATTTACACAAATTCGCGTGGTAGATACAGGTACCTCTACCTGCACTACCTTTTCTTTTTATCTTCAAATATTGCAACAGGTTCGCGTTTACGTTCGCATTCGCTTTCGCCCCTGCAAAATCAACTTCAACTCAATTTAATCTAAGCGAATGTTCGTTCATCTTTATTGACAATTGCACAAGATTAATTTATTTATTTTAACCGCAATCGATTTGCAATAGAACAACAGCACGATATGTGCGATTACAATGGTCGGTCTCGTTCTCCGCCCGACAACTAGGTGGGTATCGGTATAGAGGTATATTGTGGATATAGAAAGTAATTTCCGAAAACAAAACTTTTAAGAACCATTTATTTTTGGTTGCAAATAAAAAAACCGAAATATCGACATAAAGTCGAGGTGATGACAATAATAGCAAAGACAACGACGGCGGTGATGATGCGCTGGTGATCTCTAGCTGCTCTCGAATGCGACTGTTTGCAGAGGGGAATACCTACTTACTATTTGGCTTACTAACAAACATTGAGCTCTCAAGTGTTCTTTGAACGCGGTGCTGGTGCAGGCCGCTGTTGTACGTTATGCTAACGTTAGCCCACCCCAAGTCGCTCGCACACATTGCTGACGTCTATCCCGCCCTTCCTCACCGGTCGTACACACACATTTGAAAAACAATTTCTCTAACTGGGGTTGTGTGAATGTATTGAACGCGTGCGTGTCATACGGCAAGAACCAGTTGCTTGACGTCCCCTCTATAGTCGGAAAGGCGGGGCTTTAGTGCGTTCAATCAGCCTATGTTTGGTTGCCAAGGTGACATTCGTGTGACTCCTCCTTTTTCTCTGCTAGACACACCCAGATTTGTATTTAGGAATGTCGGAGATTATAGGTGTAAGCGGGCTTCCCTCCATTGCTCTCTTTGTATCATAATGACGTAATTTTGCACATCCCCGCAGGTCGTGATAAAGTGCAGCAGCTGTTCTTGCTAGAAAACCGTCAAAACGATTATCGGTTCTCGGATGATGTAGATATACCTATCTACAATCTACATGCAAACTGGTTCGGTTGGATGTGCGCGATATACCTACCCCTGTCTCGCTCGATGTTTTCTATTTGTTCAGAGAATGATTTTGAGATATCAGAATGGAAGTCGAAATAAAAGAAAAAAAAAATCGGTAAAACCTAGAAAGAGGACAAACGAAACGGGAGGCATGTATCTATTGATGTTACTGCGTCCCATCTGCCACCCTTCACTCTCGAATAATTCTATTCAATGAAGGACATGAGGCGCGCATGCAGTTGACACGCCGCAAAACCAGTCTAGTCGCCATCTCAACTCGAATTTGTCGCTTATTGCTGTTTTTTATGGGATTTTAATTTTTCGTTTATTTTTTTTGCACCACGAGACTTACCTACTTTTGGTTGGCTAACAATTGATATATTCGAAAGCTGCTATTCCGATCTAGACGCTGCTGGAATGTTTCGTTGAATTCTTAAGTTTGATTGCATTCGCGCTGGAGGAGTTTTGTTTTATACCTACGTAGGTTACAAGTTGATTTTTCGTAAGGTGTTGTTTATTTTTCGAGGATGAGAGGGGTTCGCGTATATAAAATATTCGCGCGCATTCGTACGCGTTTGTATGGCCTTGACGATAGAAACAAGCAGGAACACAAAAACAAAACAAAATAAAATCGATTCTCCGCGCTACAGTGGCTCAAGTTTTCCAGAGCGTCTTATGTTAGAACGTTTCTCAACACTATTATTTAACATGTGGTTGGCGATGGCAGCAGCTTCGAAATGTATTTCAAAGAGTAAAGTTCCGTCTCAAGAGTGCCATAGTTTTTTTTACATATAGAATTGTTGTGACAAAGAATATCTGGTTTAAAATGAACCTACTTAATATCTACTCACATACCTACCTAGGTACATACCTATAACTATTGGTATCTGCAAATTCCGCGGACAACAAGAGATATCTATACCAATAGATCCAATATCCTTTTGGATCTATACGGCTTTACTTACTTCTTTAAAGTGTTTATAGCAAAAAGTTTACCTCCGGTTTAGTGTTTTCTAAAATATTGTGCAAATGGTGTTTTTAAGTGTTTAAAGGGAAACGAAGTGCTCAAGGGATCGGACGAACGAAAACAAAGGTTAGATTAAAAAGGTTTAAATTTAATCAAATTCTTAGGTTGTTAGTTATTGTAGGTATAATAGGTAATTAATTGAGAACAGATAAAAACAAAAAAGGCTTATACAGTCGAACTTCCATAACTCGAACTTCCTTAAGTCGAATTTCTCTTTGAATCGAATTTGTATTTAGAACTTTTGCGTACCTACCTCATATTCAACTTATTCTTATATCGTTCTATAACTCGAAGTTTCTGTAACTCGAACATTTGTTCACTCATTTTAAGGGTTTGACTTATGGAAGTTCCACTGTAGCAGGTACCCAAATTAAATTTTAATTAAGTGGAGTATTACCTACGTACCTATATGAATGAAATTCAACTTTAAAGTTCTTGTGACCTTCACGCTTTACTACAATATTTGCCGTTTGTTGGTGGCGGTGGGCGTGTCACCTAGATGACATCAAACCATGTCTAGTAGGTTAGGTACCTACCTACTCAATTAATGACGATATACCTACCGACTGCTATAGGTAAATTAAATTTATAGAGAAAACAGGATGTACATTATAAATATTTTTCTAAAGAACTTTTATTGAAGTTATAGTACCTACATTAGAATTAGGATGTTATGGTCGTGGCCAAGCGAAGTTCTTATTTGAAAAAATAAAAACAAAAAAAAGACTAAAAATATTCAAATTACATTTTATTAAATGGTTTAAATTAGGTACCTACTTATACTTAGTTACCTAGACCTAGGTAACTAGTAGGTAACTAGGTATAAGTAGGTACATAATTATGAATGAAATTTAATTTGAATGGTTTTGTAGCCTTCGCCCCAAAATTTGCGTTGTGCTGATTTGATTGTGGGGGGGTAGGTATTAGGGTTGCCAGATTTTTTTCGCAGTTCGACGGGACAAATGGCAAACCGGGATTTGCCATCGCTTAAACTTGCTCTTGTGGCAAGTTTACTGAGGGCTTTACTAAAAAAAAATATAATGATATATAAATAAAGAAACTAAACGAAAGAAAATTATGAACATTTTTTAAAAGCGCGAAATCTGTATAAAAATTCAAACCAAAATCAAAAAACATACAAAAAAGATTCTTTAAAATATGATATGAAATGAAATAAATATGAAATTATGAAAAAAAAGACGTTAATTTCTTTCGAATAATTTTTTGAAAACAGTTTTTATAAAAATTCGTCTAAGGTTTTCAGTTTTAGAAAAATAATTTAAAACTAAATAACAATTTTGTAACAGCGGTGTTTATCGAAGAAATAGTCAGCTGAGATCAGAAGAGATCAGGATAGAGAAAAGCAAAACAGCTATGAAATGTCAGATGAAGTGGGAGCGGAAATGTCAAATGCGAGTAAAAATAATTTGCATTTTGTTTCGCAAGCTCATGGTTTTGTCAGTAATATCTTAATCTTTTCTATATGTCGAGTATTTTAGAGCAGCTCACTGAAATGAACTAATGACATTTCACGATCTTGTCATTTTAAAGGTATGCAGTTTCGAGTGGAAGTCCCTTTTGCACTCACATATCTCCGAAAAGATGCAATCCTTGAAAGCCAACGTCTAATAGCCCTACTATTCATGTTTATGGCTTTGATTCTGACTTCAAATGCGTTATCAATTTTCTCTTTTTTTTCAGTACTTAAAGTGTCATTAAGTTCCAAATTTACGTATTCATTCGGAACAATTCCGGACTACCAAATTAAAACATATTGGCGCAAATTTTTTATCGACTTGCTACAGTGAATTTAGCATTTTAACATTGTAAAATTCTAAATTTACTTTAACATTATGCTTAGTCGATTAAAAAACTGCGCCATTTATATCTAAAAATCTTTAAGACAGAAGTTGCCAATATAAAAAGGAGAAAAACGTAAATTTTTGATGTGTAGATAATTGTTTTGGAAATAGGTAATAATACATGTTCCATTTAATATTATTTTGAGAATCGGACAAGTTTTTAACTCACCGATTTTGACAGATTATATAGCTATGGAAATTAGTGGTTTAATTTTATTTAATCAATTTAGTTTTAAATTTGAACCACGTTGCACCATGATTGTACAACTGGCCCTTAATAAAATTAATTTAATTGAACCATATCTATCTATAGTAATAAATAATTGACGATGGTAACCGACTGCTATACCTACCTATAAAATTCGCAGAGAAAACTTCCATTGATTTTTTTCTAAAAAACCTATGATTTTATTCTTTGGACTTATCAAATGTTAAAAACTGTATATTTAAATATTTATTTTTGTTTGTTTATTTCCAGTGCAGTAGTTAAAATTCTAAATAAAATTGTATTTCGCCGTGAATGACAAATCAGTAATAGGTACCTACATGGCGAGTCGAGATACATATACATGATGATTGGCATAAGGGACACTAAAAAGCTAGAGCAAGTAGATAGATTAGGTTTAGACAAGAAAAAAAATAATCGTATGTGAAGGGGGGGGGGGGTTTATTTCCTACCCTTTAGGCAGGAAGGGATATTTAAAAAAAAATTATATTAAAACTGAAAAAAAAAATCGGTAAAGGTACATGGCGAGATTCATATAACATATACATAGTGATTGCATAAGGGACACCAAAAAGCTAGAGCGAGTAGATAGATTAGGTTTAGACAAGAAAAAAATCGTATTCGAAGGGGGGGTTAATTTCTCACTCTTTAGGCCGGAAGTGCAATTTTCTAAAATAAAATTATAGGTATTAATAAAAATAACTTCTTTGATTTTATTTTTAAATAAAGTTGTTTCATTAAATAATTATTTTCAAACTCAAAACTAAAAAAAAAATATTGCAATACAAATGTTTTTCAAAATTGTAAGTATCTTAGTATAACATTTGTTTTCAAAATTCAATACTCTTATTAATAAACCGGATGGTGAAATAATTTGTACTTTATGAGAAAATTAAAAATAACGAAAACCAACTCTTTTAAGAAAAACAATTTTTTCTGTATCTAGGTATACCTACTTATTTACGTGACTGGACTTTTATGTAATTTAATGAATATAAAAAAAAAAGTTCCTGTTTTTTGACTAACGCCACCGTTAGTAGTTTTGATTACTGAGGTGAATACAGACGTCAAACATTGACCTGCTCAATAGATCGTTAAATTTTTAGCAAGTGGTTAATTTTTGACAAATGTTTTGCTGCGTTCATTTGTACATCTTTTTATTATCGGCCGCGTTAATTATTGCATCTTTTTTTATCGATTGTATCCAAAGCGATCTAAAAAATTTCGTGTTGTTGTGAAAAACTGTTTACCTAAACTAGGGCGAAACGCAATGCTTTTGGAGTAAAGGCCACAAAACCTTTAGTATTGAATCTCATTCATAAATACTCCACTAAATAAATTTTAATTCGACTATTTTTAGTCTTTTTATTGTTTTTATTTGTTCATTCTTCAAACTGTTTATGCATAATTATAAATACTGAGACACACTTTTTCGTTGCAATTTTGTATTAAAGGAACGACAAAAATTAACGAACATAGATTTTTAAGTATCGTTTCAGCAAACGGGCCTAAGTCTCAAGTCACTCACTAACCATAATAGGTATAGGTACGTGCATGCTGATTTGACATTGCAGATTTTTTTCTCTTAAATTTTAAATTCATTTCATATTTTTATCGTGATACCTATGTATATTCATATTTTGTTTTAAGATTTTTTATTCAAAACACTACAAACCTTTTCCGAAACATAATTTAAATAGAAAAAATTATGGTTATGGTTACTTATTGGTTTTCCAATACGGATTTGGGATCTTTGAAAGGTTATTGCGTCTATAATATATTGTTGAAGCTATATATACTCTATACTTCTGTCAAATCGGTTGTCATTTTGCGAAATCAATATATGGAGAGTTATAGCGTTAAACAACATGTGCACCAAACAAATGATAACAAAGTCACCGTCTGGTAAGGATTTTGGGCTGGTATAGGTAATCATATAGGTGCATAATTCTTTGGGAACGATGTTGGCCAGACCATCATTATTAAACAACGCTCATTCGGTATAACCGATTTATTTTGACCGGAATAGTTATAGGACATTCAGGATTCAGCATTAATATATGTGGAACTCTTAACTCATACATATGCAATCAATCGGCAACATGGCAATTATTAACAGAAAAACTAACTTGCCTCGGAACGCCGAAAAATCATTTAAACGGTTTCAAGAATAAAACTAGCGAGTGCAGTGCCTTAAGATTTTTTACACTATTTTCTAGAGTCTAGAGTGGACCCGGATTATTGTAAGTATTTCTGTGCTGAATCAACTTCTTTTAAAATATCGCACCAGAATGAAAGATTTCAAAAAACGTAAATTTGCATTTAGCAGATAAAAGTATGATTGCATCAGCACGTCTTGTATCCAAATTTTCCTTTTCAGTATCACAAAGAAGTTGTAGAGTTGAAACTATGTATATCTTCACGATATGTTCTTTCAATGCCTTATAAGTCATTGAATGTGTCGATTCTCAACAAATGCTCCTTTAAAACAAAGTCATATTTGCCATTTGGATAAATGATGAATTCCAAGAAAATATTACGTCCAAAAGCAATCATAGAATATCGCACCATTTCTTTTTTTTCTGCACCCATTGTCCATTGACATTTGCAAATTGTTGTGGATTGTATTTAACATCTTTAAGTTAATTTTGCTGTTGCTGTTGCTGCCACCGGGCGGATTCGGTATTAATTTGATTCGTAAGCTACCGGTATGATAAATAACATTTGAAACATATCTAAATGGGAAATGTATCATATTAAATTTCATATATAATATATATATAAACACACATCATCTAAAATTATGGTTAGGTAGGTAAATAAAGTTTTGAAATTATGAATGAGGCCTTTAGTTTTACATTTTTCTAGTTAAGTCTATAGCAATCAAAAAATAATTTCAGATCAATAATCTATTATGTTTTCATTTAACTTAAAACCTTATACTTATCGATGGCAAATAACTCAAAGAAAATGTAAAAAATGCATTTATTTATTTTCCTGATGGAATTTAATTTTTCGTACGAAAATTACATCAGGAAAATAATTAAATGTATTTTTTTACAAAAAATAGGTATGTTCATATTGTGCATGATTGAAAATTATATCATTACAAAAAAAAAATGTTGAGTTGTCATTGATAAATGTAGCATTTTTTGTGTTTCAAATAAAATCAGAACATAATGATTGATTTGAAAAGCAGAATTTTCTCTACATATACTTAATAAATTTATATAACAAATAGATATAAGCTAGGTATATAAATAAAACAATGCGATGATATCTACATTCATTAACCCGATAGAAATAACCTAATTATTTACAATGAATACAACAAAGGTAATTTTCAAAACCCTTGTGTAAACACTCCACCTCAACTAATTAGGAAGTCTTTGTTTATATACCTTCTACACCTATTTCTCTTTTGTATCTTAACAGGTATAGGTAGTAAGTATTTACCGGCAAAGTAATGAATGAATTTCAAAAGTATAATAATAGGTATAGGTACCATATTTTTAACCAAACAATTTTGTTTTTCAACGTTTGGACTTGATAAAGGACAATTTAGTTTATGACAGGAAGAAGAAGGCGTCAAGTTCCTAACTTTGTTTTAAGTCGATTTATTTAAAAATCCTATCCTGTAAGTATCTATCAATAGGTATAAATATTGGTATTTTCTTTGTTAATGCACTTTTGTTATTCTTGTTGTTTCTTATAACAAAAGTGTTGATAAAGTTGCGCAAAATGATAATTAGTACCTACCTAACCTATACCTGGATAGCTATCCCGCATAGGTAAGCAATTAAATTTATAAAAAAAATTCAGAAGCATTAGGTAAGGTATCTACGTATATAAATTTACACCATTAATTTGTATTGTGAATGTGATGATGATGATTAATTTGTATAAGAGAAACTTATGTCGACACGACATCTATTGAATTGATTGAAACCCACAGGTAAAGTAACTTGATCCCGAGTAGATACCAAGAGTCTGCCGTGGCACCACACCACTTGTCCTCAGCCGGAAGCTTAACAGTAATAAGCTGGTTTGATTCAGCATTATCCCAACACGTAGCAAGTGTATTAGTGCAGGTTTTTCCTGCACTGTGTATAGTATAGCTTTGTAGCGGCTAAGTGGCTCTCGCGCGTCTATAACGCACTCGGCGTTATTTACAATTTAAGTGGATTCTAAAACGTCGAGCAAATATTGAATTTTAAATTAAAAATAAAAAACTTGAATCTCACCCGTACCGTTGGCTATTGGTGATGGTGGTTTCTGTTCGCTGGTTGGTGGCTGAGTTGGGTTCGGGTATAGGTATGTATACACATGTCTATTAAAGAGTGTATCGGTGTATCTCTTTTGAAGCAAAGTATTTCGGCGGGAGATGTGGGACGCATTTTCTGTTAGTTTAAATTTTTAAATTGTGTGTAATTTCTTAAGTATGGATAATAGCGGTGAACATTAGGTTCGGCAGATAGTCTGGCACCATACCCACTTTATTAACCTGTAACGTTGTCGTCATCGTTGTAGATTCTGTTTTGACTTTAACTTTGGCTATTTATTTAGGTACATAGGTAGCTTGGGAAAGATGCTTGAATGATGGGTGACGATGACGAAGAACGATGATGATGGTGGATTGAGTATTGTAAGTGCTATACCTACCTATACCTATACCTGTACCTGTATACCTCTACCTACATTATTTGCTTATTGAATGTTAGTTTTTCTTTTTAATTTACATAAACTCATTTACCTAATGATTGATCGTATATCTATAGATAAATATCTACATTTGTATATGCCTGTATAGGTACCTATATACCTACCTATATAAGGTACCTATAGTTTTAGTTCATAACTTCATTGATGGAATATACCTACCTATGCAACGTAATAATTTATAGGTATAGGTACTAATCGAATGCAATTTACCTAAGGTAGATGTAGGTATGTGTGTTGATACGAATTTCCAATTTATATAACCGGAAACTAAAATCTTCAAAATGGTTTTTTTCGAGGAGTCGATTTGCAACATCCGCTCTATTATTTGTGATGGTGTTCATGACTCCCTAGCTGAAATTAGATAACTATACCTAAGGCATAAGAAATTTCTCAAAAAATAAATTTCGCAAATTTGGTTTAGAAATAAGACCATCAGACAAACAGCTTTTGTTCATTTGTTGGCTTTATTTTTATACCTAAAGACATCACCTATACCTATATCTACGCTCATTCTGGAAATGAGATCCAAAACTCGTTGTTAAAAAGTGATGTCATGAAATTGCCAAAACGTAAATGAGTCATACTCATACCTTACCCTTGAAACAATTTAGCGGTGATATTATAGATAAGGTCAACGGCGGCGGCGCGGCTTGGCGAAGGTGCTTTTGCCCCTGGCCGCACGTCAACCAGCGCCAAGCCGGGAGTGGCTATACATTTTGTAATCAATGAATATTAATATAAATATCAAAAATCAGGCGTTTTCTTTTTTCGTTATGTAAAAAAAATGTATTTGCTTTCCAATTTGAACAACACTTATTTTGTGGGTTTTTTTTCCAAAAATAAAATGTTCGTTCTTTTTCATTGTCTATCTACATATTCGTAATTCGTAAGGAAAAAAATGCCCAAAAGTTCGCAAAAAATTGCCGCCAATAATTAGATAAGTACTTATACCCTTACAATTTCTGCATCTTTATTTAGCCGGTACCTATCATAACCTTACCAAGCCGTAACAAATTTAATTACATTACAAATTTAATTACATTGTTAAATGGTTTTTCCTTGATTGGTCACAAAAAGTGTCTTTATTGATCTAGATTTACATATATTATTATCTTTTTTAGATTTTGCGTTCCATTTAATTGGTGAAAAAATCAAACCTAGATTAGGTACGTCTAGATTAAAATCGATTGATGATTTTGATTTTTTCATCGGGAGCGGTTCGGAAGCCCGTTTTTTAAAATCCCGTTTTTTATAATCCCGCAAAAAAAAAAATTTTAAATCCCGATTCTAAAGTACCGCTTTTTTAAAATCCCGCTTTTAATAATCCTGTTTAAACAGAATTCCGTTTCTCGTTAGCCCGCTTTTTAAAATCCTGTTTAATCCCGCTTAGCCCGTTTCGTATTTTGATAAATTTACTGAATGTTGTACACATAAATATTACCTAGCAGTTCCCCAATTTGAGAAGCTGGGCTGAGCAATAAAGTTGTTTGCGGTTTGTGTGAACATTTTTTTTTATTAATATAAACTTCAACAGATAACGGCTAACTGTTTTTCTAGTTGCATTTTCTGCAAAAACTGGTTGGTTAAGCAAGAGAAATATTAAGTGTTTGATAAAGCGGCAAACGTAGGTACATGTGCAAGATTATGTCACCCCATCATCATCACTCATCAGCATTGGGCTGTAAAATAAACTCAATCCCGCTTTTGGAATCAACACAAGGTGTTTTATTTTAAAAATCGCGGCGATTTTTAAAATAAAACACCTTGTGTTGATTCCAAAAGCGGGCTTATAAAAACGGGAATTTAATAAACGGGATGGTAAAAAACAGGATTTTAAAAGCGGGATTTTATAAAAACGGGATTTTTAAAAACAGTATTTAAAAAAACGGAATTTTAAAGACAGGATTTTAAAAAACAGGATTCTGAAAAACGGGCTCCCGAACCCAACCCGTGAATTTTGCTTATTTCATAATTGCTATTTCCTAACTTATTAATTGCGGTGATTGCGTTTCGTAAAAAAAAAATTCCCACTTTGAGTGGGAAATAACTTAACTTTTTGGTTAGAAATTATTTAACTCTTTGCGTGAAGACACACTTTTCATACAAAATGCACACAATATTGCTAGTACAGTCAAAATAGATTGAAGTATGACCCCCCCTCCCATAGATTTTTGTTGTTATATTGACTTAAACTATTACGTTTTAGTCTTCTCTTTTTCTCGAAAATCTAAAATTTAGGGAGCAATTCGAAAATTAAGTCTATTTTTGTATCCCTTTTTTTTAAAACTTCTAAGATACTACTACAACAAATATTAGTTTTATACAATTGTGTAGATAACACAAATTGCAATAAAAAAGTATTTAATAGTTTTTACATAAAAACGCACACAAACATAGATAAACACAAAATCCCGAATAAATCTTAAATTCAAGATGGCGGCTGCTGCACAAGACCAAATTTCCCGCAAACTCAGTTTTATACTCCAGAAGCAACCCACCTACAGAACTACATTCAAACTTGGAAACCTTCAAAACTTTTCTCAGATATTTCTCTACTGGCTGTACTATATGCATATACCCAAACTTTTGTCAACCCAAACTCGCACCCACCCCAAACTCTACAGTGGGACAGGCAGTTGCAGGGGGCAGCATGTCCCCCTTTAGCCATTTCAACTGTTGGGGACACTGGGAACTAAACTCGCCCTATATTTTTAACTGGTTTACTGTTTTTATCATAAAATACTTATGGGTATAGGTGAGAAATAACTTCACCAAATCAAAGGTTATGTTATTTCTTACTCAAAGTGGAAAACAACTTCACCTCAAAAAAGTGAAGTTATTTCCCAGTAGTGGTGAAGTTATTTCCCAGTGAAGTTATTCTCTTGCATGTTTATACTATGGCGTGGTAAAATAATAAAACTTCAACAGGCCGCAGGTTGAGTAAAGCTGACCAAAGCACAAAAGAAGAAAAGAAGTTTAAAACTGGCAAGAACAACACCCACTACCTATCAATAAAACTTGATGATGGTTTTTTAATAACAGAAACGCGTCTTTAAATATTATAAAAAAATTATGTTGTAAAATTTAAAAAAATTTTATATAATAACAATTTTTTTTTTTTAATTTTAATTATTAAATTTAAAAGTGTTTATTTCTTTTTAAAGAATATTAAAGGGCAAAACTTAAAAACATATCAAGTCTAAAAATTAATTCTATTCAATAATCCTCGCAATAATCATTCTCCTATTTAAAGTTAATCTGTAGGTAGGTACTTATTTAATTAATTTTACAGCACACACAAACATCTAAATACATAACTCGAACAATTTTCAGTTTTTTCTTTAGTTTTTTTTTTTAAGGTTTATTTTGAACTTAATCTGTTGCATTTTTGTTATTTTAACGGAATATTTTGTGCTAATTAAAGATTTTTGAAAGCATCTGTTTTGAATAACATTTACACAGCCTATATTGGCATCATATTACGTCAGTATACAAATATAGTACACATGTTCGGGCCACATTTTATCGTAGGTATATAAAATTATTTTAAACAAATAAATTAAGAAATTGAAAATATTAAAGCTTCAAATAAGACTTCACACTGGTGTATAGACCCGGCAAAAAAACAAATAACAACGTTTGAATGTTACAAAGAAATTAACCCATAAGTTCATCTCAACCGCAGCCATGTTAGCAAACCAGATTTAAAAAATGATTTGCTATAGGTATCAACCCAATAACATTCGCAGCTTTCTGAAAACCACGCCAGAAATTCCTTCAGATGTTTTATTTTTGGTTTCGATGAAATCAATGAAGTATTAAGGATTCCATTAGGTGGGGTTCTTCTATATTTTTTTATTTTTTTATTTGCAATTTCAAAGTATCGCAATATAATACTAGTTTGATATTTGTGAAATACATCATAATTATATCAAACATAATGGAATAATTTGGTTTAAAAAAAAAAACATATTAGTACGAAATTTTTGCCATATTTTTTTTTAGTTCCTTGTGCCACGATACTTTCCTAGTATTCATCAATAGTCTGTCTGTTCATTTTACTATTTTGCTTTGCGTTTTATATAGGTATGGTCATTTCCATCGACCAAAATAAATTGTTTGTCTAAGAAAAGTATGAACGGCCTGAGTGATCAGGCCGTTCATACATCACTGTTCAATGTTCATATAAGTAGGTACTTGGGCGAAACACCTCGGAAGTTACTCCAATAAAAACGAAATAAAAACACTGAGGCTCTGAATTGTTTTCTACGAGTAAGTAAACCCACCTATACTCTCAAATTGGTAATTATATAGGAATTAGAATCTGCATTAAAATCTTATTTCAAAAATGGTGGTGAATTTAGAGACCAATATACAATACATTTTAGAAGTCTAATTGGCACTTTGAATCGATTGAAGTGAGAGATTCCAATACGAAGTACGATCAAAATGTCTCTGTGTACACATTTTGCCTCTTCAACAAAAACATTTTTTACAAAATATAAAAACAACATACACGTTCTTTCTCTTCAGTTTAACAAAAATGCACGATGAATATGAACAACGAAACGCCACAAAAGCTCTTAACGTCTAATTCAAGTACAATAATGATGATGGTCTTGAATTTGAAGAGTATCCAAGACCAGATTCGGCATCTCCGTCATAACAGCGTCGCGTCGCTGACCTCAACTTGAATTCCAAAGATCAAAAAATGCGATGATGTTGTTGAATAATATAACTATCTAAACATTTTTAGATTTGGTAATGGTATGCTCCTGTGGCTTTACACTACACTATGCGCCCTTATGAGAAGATGCTTCTGAAAGATGTGGCGCTTTATAAAATATGCTGCTTGTCAAAAAAGTCAAATCGAATATGGGGTCGTATAAGACCAATGTCTGTTAAAAGCGGTGTTATTTTAACTAATATTCGGGTAAATGATACAGCAAGAAGGTGTGTTCAGTCAACCAGCAGTGTTTTTCGGACCCACGGCAATAAAGAAGGTGCTTCCCTGATGTTGAATGGCACTCAATGGATTAAAAAAACACGTTAAGGAAATCTTTCTAGCACGCCGAACTTAAACGCTCTGGGTGGGCAAGTGGTCATAATGTCCGGCATATATAAGCCAGAGGACGCAGGTGCACGGCTGCGTGAAGACGTGACGCTGACGCAGCAGACCTGTGTTGTCGACCTTTCTTCGTTTTCAAGTGATGGTATTTATGTATATATATAACCATAACCATCTATACCTTTTCTTGTCCATCATTTAGCTGAATCAGAAATACCTACCTTCGACGGCTTAAACGTGTTAACTTATTGGAAGGACGCGACTTAGGTAAGTTGGATTGGTTTGCGACCAATTCGAAATTTAGCTATTGAATATTAAATTTAAATAAGTTTGGCGATTCATCATAGGTAGGTATAGGTACGTTATCAACAAAAAAGAAAACAATCCAAACATGCCGAAGTACCTAGTAATAATTTTGTTTTCATAGGTAACTTGAATGAATTTCGTTTCGGCTGTTCACAAAACAAAAAGAAAATAAAACGCGGTTACGTTTTCAACAAAGATGTTGAAAATAAAAGATAGAAAGGCAACAAAATATACTCAACTTTTTACATCCTATATACACAAATCCACACACTTTATATATACATATGTACATACCTACATTTAATATTGAGATGGGAATGGACAGGCCAGGACCACGTCCGTCGGCGGCGGCTGTTTATTGCACAGTGCAGACATGAAATAGGGACGTAAGCAACCATAGGCACACAGTCTCTATTTACTTAACAATGCTTTTACGTTGTTCGCAGGATAATAGGATAGTATTTGCTTAGGTAAACTTCCTTTATGGTTGCCTTTGTCTTATGCGGTGTTCCACTAAAATGTTTGAAATCCGGATCGGACTGTTTTTAAGTTGTGTGGTAAAATTAATATTGTTTCTTTTTCCATTGGGTTCTGTAATCATTAATTAGGTACTGTTTTTCTAGACTAGATAAAACTGTTTATGGTTTTGTCTCGCCACTTTGTGAGAAGCGTTTATCTGGGGTGTGAACATTTGATTGTGTTAGATAAATGTGTTTTAGATTTTTCTGCTTTCTGGCACAACAACAATTTCGAGAATAAAGCTATCTAACCGTTTTTTTTTATATAAAAATCAATTATATATAAACTACGATCAAAAGCACAAGAAAGTTAATATATTTCGTGTAAAGAAGGTAAATTTAATCAAATCAGAAGAAATCAAAAAATTACCTGACTATTTTTAAGGGCAACAAGAAAAATATTTTTTTAAAGAAAATTATTTAAATCACCTATACCTACTTTCGAAAAAAGGGGTAATTCAGAAAATGCAGAGACACTAGTATTTTTTTTCATTTCGTAGATAATGATCAGATATCACGATTTAGAAACTAGACAATTTTTAATGTTAAGTTACGTCAGTAACTTTCGGTCAATAACAATAATAGCTGATTCCATCTTCGACACAATGGCGAGCGGAACTTTAAGCATAACGCCTTTCTCTCAAAAGAGAGATTTGTTCCGCCCAAATAGTAGAATAACTGCTATTAAAATATCAAAAAATTATGTAGTAAGAAATTGTTTTTTTCAGAATTTATTTGTTTGACTTTTCGTATTAGATACCTCTTATTAAAGCCTTTTGCAATTTTGAACCATAATATAATCTATAAGAGAAACCTAACAAAATTCTCATGTTTAGACTTAAGATTTTTTTTGTATAAGTAGTGGATGTACAACGTACTTCACTTAAGTGCAAAGTTTAGTTTAATAAAAAGGTAGTTGCTTTTGAAATTAAAAAAAAATGAGAACTTTAAGATCCTCGCTTCTCGGTATCTTATTAAAACATTCACTGTACCTAACAAATATATTTATGTCTTGTCTAGTCTATATTAAAAAAAATCCTCTTCTTATCCGCACTTGCATTTCCTATACCACCTGAGAAAGCATTTAATTGAAAATGGTATATTTTTGTATTTTACACTGAAATGAAGCATCCTGTTTGGGTGGTGCTTATGCCAGTAAACTTCAACAAAGAAAATTTAACAAAAATCTGCTACCGGCCTATTGATATATATAGATATGTAGGTAGCGTTTGTAGAACCTTCCGTTCAGCACAGTTATTAAATTTTTAGGTCTCAAAAAATTCATCTTGTTCATTATTTTCAAAGTCTTAAAAGTGTATTTTTAAAGTGTTATATATTTTCAAAGACCCATTTTAGACGTCGTGATCGTTATCTCTTAAATTCATTTTCCTCTAAACTTATTTCGAGCTTAAAGGATTTGAAAATATGTAATAGGGGAAAGCGGGGCATAACGGGCCCCTAAAGGTTAAAAAACAAAAACAAATACAAAAAACATGTTTATCATGTTCAAAACAGTTTAATTCATTAAAGGAACATTAGTTACATAAATTAAAACGATATAACAAAAACAAATTTAAAAAATCTTATATTTGTATTGAAAAAAAAAAATTGCTTGATTAGCCCATATTGCCCCGTGCCTGGATCATAACGGACACAGGTAAGAAACGGTGGCCATTGAGTTTGTCCTGAGTACAAAGTGTGCAAATGTGGCTCGATTCATCATTTCCATCGCCTCCTCAACGGCACAAGAGCAATGACACCCATCCTTCAGCCTCAAGCCTTGTACGACACCCATGCCCATTATGCCCCATATCTTATTTTATAAAAAAGTGTGTAAATTTTTGTGTCAAGTAACTTAATTAAATGATATAACGAGATTAATATAAAATAAATAAACTAACTTTGATGTTAAATTAGAAAACTTAAACTTAAAATGCACTCCTAAAATAAAAACATTTATAAATACATCAACTCACAAGAAAAGCTTTTTGTATTCACTACGAACCACAGATGTCATTTTCACTTGATAAGGGGATTCCCATAGATAATTTGAAAAGGACAGATGCAAATTCGGTATTGCCAGTTTATTCAAACAAATAAAAACGAGGGGGGCCCATTATACCCCGGGGGCTCGATAAGTCCCACTTTCCCCTACAGAGTCATTCATTTTCTGGTCCTGAAAATATTTTTATTGATGAAAGCATCAATAAAAGTTTATTAGCGGGAGTTTTTACAGACCTTCTTTCTGACAGATATTCTTTCTGACAATGTATAGACGAGCAAAAACTTGGCCGAAACTTGGCGAGAAATATAAGTATTTGTTTTCAAAGTCGGAAATGAAACTTTATAATCATTTAAACAAAATTGTGGATGACTTCTGAAATATTTTCCTAGTAGTTCTCAATAGGGATCTGTGTTTATTATGAAATTCATCACTATTCTGGATTTTTATTACAAACAAGTCTCATTTGGTACTCTAATTATCACTGCGTTATCAAACAATAGTTTTTTTTTCTACTTTGGGCGCAAATATTTCAATAAATGTCATTAGTGCGTATATCATTCTATATTAGAAAATAATATTTTTGTTTGAGGATAATCAGAATAAGTAAAACGTTAAAGTGTATACGAGGGACGTTTTTATAGTCCGCAAAAAGTATTGTGTCCCATATCTATATCACGAATTGGATGACCCTTTATATTGAATAACCGTAGAAAATTACAGAGTGTATCTAAACCATCATACTAGCACTACATGTGCCTAAATGTTAATCAAGATATTTTCAATAGAAATGGATAATTTTGTTACATATAATTTAATATGACAAGAACGTTTATCATGCAATAAAAGTTAAATGTGTTATTATCTACTTATCATTAAGTGTGAATATACCTTTAAGACCTAGCCTATTTTCCTGGAATCATTGCATTGCGATAAAAATAACCTTAGGTATGGTTATGATTTATGAATCATCTGAGCGACAGATATCTTATACCTTATAAGTAGGGTTTTATTTCGAAACTTCAAGATGTGTTATCTTAGCAGAGTCGGTAAACAGTATTGTTATTTGTTTAAGATAACAACTCTCATAATATAAATGATACTCAAACTATAGGTATAGATACCCGTCACTGAGAATGAAAGAAGTTATTTTTCTTGGTTGTTATCACAAAACAAACAGCAATGAATTTACATTGTCATGTAACATATACAATACATACATATACAAACGAGTTCTACTCTTAAATTAACTACTAACTCTTAAGTATTAGGTACAACTTTTGAATATGTGTGAATGTGAATGTTTTCCGAAAACCACAATAACTTTTTCTGAAATTCGTGACACTATAGCTGCGTCGTGCCAATTCAATAAACGCTATTAATACGAAGTCATTGGAATGGTATTATGATACCAATAAGTGCCACAGGAGCAGATACGAATCATTCTTTGCAGTGGGAAAGGAAATCGTCATGTTGTCATCATCTTGCGGCCGATTGAGTATACCTATGGGTAGGTATCTATATCTACCCATTATGTTGGGTTTTCACATTTTTGCTACAAAAAGTGACATGGGAGTGCTAATTGATGGTTCGTTTTATCGAATTAACAAGTTAAACCTCTCATGAGTATATGTAAACTTATAAGAATTGTTTTCGTTTCCAGTTAAATTTTGTAAATTAAATTTAATTCAAATTTGGAGTTTGTTGGCTTCGTGCCTTAGTCCTAGGAAAAGGCATTTTAAAACAAACTTTTCTTTTCTTTTTTCCCAATACTCGTTTACAAAATGTAGGTATACTACCTTAGAACCTACACCTACATTGGTTATTCATTACAAATTTCTTTTGAGTTTGCAGCACCTAAACTCTTTACAATTGAGTTATGTACATACTTGAATACATTTCTTCAGTTGAAACACAGTCATTATGCATTTTTTACATTATCTCTATATATTACCTACTGTTATACAATTTAATTTTTTACATATTTATTTATGAATTATTAAATTTCAATATTTTCTTCAAATGATTACAACAAACAAATTATCAAAGTTCAATATAACTGTTAAATACATACAAAAGAAAATTGCAAAAGTATTGTCACATCAAAAAGAAGTGGCAAAATTATTTGCACAAGTGCAATTGAAAATGGGAAATTACCGGTAAAATCTATGCTCTTTGATATGGATATTTTTTAATAAATCTCGTAGAGGGATTCCCTCAGTATAAAAAAATATTTTTTGGAATAAAGAATCGTATTTCTACTTAGGCCGCCATTTTGAAAATAGTCTTTTATAGTCTTAAAGCTATATAATTTTCTCGAAAACCGTTAGTCAGGAAATCAGCCAAATAATAATTTGTAGAAAATTAAATTGTAAATTGTTTGTATTTGTATACATTTATTTGATGTAGGTATAGTTATAAGTAGGTATAGTTTCTTTAATATATAAAAAATATAAACAAATAAAATTCAAAACATAGACTTGTTATGTTTTTGGAGTCGAAGAATTTTGTTGTTTTTCATGTAAGATAAAAAGATCTTGAATGCAGATTTATAGACAACTTCAAAAAGCAACATTTTTGCTTTTTCTTTTTTTTTAAGTCAATATTTAAGTTAAGTTAGAGCGTGTGGAAAAAGACATTGTGCAACGTTTTTATGTTATTTTTATAATAACTATTATTATACATTATATTTAATTTTAAAGTTAAATAATTAAGTAATATTTTTTAAGTTCGGATTCATATTAAGTGCTGCAAAGGATATGCAGATTAAAAAACAGTAAAATAATAATAATTATTATACAAAAAAGAGTAAAATGTTGCATCATCTCCTCTTAATTTCGCGTTTTCCTGTGTAATTGCACTTGTGCAAATAATTTTGCCACTTCTATTACATGTAGCAATACTTTTGCCATATTATTTTGTATGTTCTTAAAAGTTATATATTGAACTTCAATAATTTTTTGTTGCACCTAATCGTATAATGAAATTTATTTAAATTCATAAATAAATATAAAATATTAAATTGTATAGATATCAGTAATTCCACTTTATTCAAGAGATGTAATGTAAAAAAAATCGATTTTGCAAATAATTTTGCAATAACTGTTTATTTTATTTGGAAAAATTACAATCGCAAAAATAAATTGGTATATCTATCCAAGTGTTGCTATAGGTGTCCTTTCATAAAAAAAAAAACTTGAATCACTTTGAAGAAATGATAGTCATATGGCATGTCCGTGTTCTATGTTCATCAGTGGTTTAACTAATACACTTAGGGCCAGTTGTTCAATCGTGGTTCAAGTTTTTAACCCACCGATTTTGGCAGATTATCTATGGAAATCAGTGGTTTAAAAACTTGAACCACGATTGTACAACTGGCCCTTAGGGCCACGCGGGATCACGCGGGATATCGTAACCAACCCAGTGTGAATAAATTTGTATGAACACCGAAAATGACACAGTCCTGTCGCATATTTTAAAAAAGTACTAAATCCGCGGGATCTCGTTATACGGGATTTTGAAATGCGGGCTTTTGTTATGCAGGATTTTGTTAAACGGGATTTTCTTAAACAGGCTTTTGTTAAACTGGATTTCGGTACACAGGATTTTGTCACGCGGGATATCGTAGCCAACCCAGTTAAAATCTATTGCTCCTTCGTTCATATTATAAAGTTTATACATACGAGTGAGGGGCTCATGTAAGCCATAATTAGTTCTGTGATGTTCAACATGTAAAAGGATAGATCTTCGCAGGCGGTATGACACCCCGCGGTAGTTAAAGCCAATAGAGGCTAGCAAGGCCGAAGCATCAATTTGTCCAGAGACAAGTTGATGAAGGAATATTAAATCATTGTTAACCCGCCGTTGATATAAGGTTTGTAACTGCAGAAGCCGTATCCGATGTTCGTAAGGTGATGGCCCGAAAGTGAATCAATTACTTTTCGATGATAAAGAAGTCACTTTATGTATGGTTGGCAGCGGTACCACTTTCAGAAAAAAGTCGAATTTTATGCACATAATATACAGGGTGATTGGTATAAGATGCACCAAAAAGCTTGAGCGTGTAGGTGGTGTTAAGACAAGAAAAAAATCGTATTGTAGGGGGTCTATTTCCCCCGTTTAGGCGGGAGGGGCAATTTTCTAAAACATTGACTTAAATCAGAAAAAAAATTATTTGAAAACAACGGTGAATGATACAAAGCCTTATTCTTTTGGAAAGCCAGAAAACTTCTCTTTTATTTAATTTTTAAATTAAGTTGTTTAAGTAAACAGTTTTAAAAAAATTAATTTTCAAACTCAAAATTTTCAAAAAAAAAACTAAAAAAAAAATTTTTAAACTAATATTTTTCAAAATTTTATGTAATTAACTATTATTTTTATTTTCAAAATTCAATGCTCTTATTAATTTTTAGTCAAAAACAGAAAACCGGATGCCAAAATGTATCTTTGTTTTTGAGCAAGTTCATCTCAGAGAACTTGCGCTTAAGAATCTATTATTTTTACGAATCTAACTCCCAAATTTGAATAATACTAGATAAAAGATACTAACTCAATTCTTCTATATCAGAATCTCCAAATATTTTAATAATAGACAAAATTGTTTCCATTACCAGTTTTTATTTTCTTAAAAAGAAGTAGATTTGGCCATTTTTTCTAAAATTGAAGTATGTTGAAACAAAGACTTTTAAAACGAAGTAGATCTCCATATTTTGGTGAAGTGCAAAGTAGAAAGCAGGTTTTAAAAAATTTGGAAAAACGGAAGTAGGTCTACCTTTGTTTTGAAGTAAAGTGGTTTTTAGGAAATATGTTCTTCAAGCGTTAAAACAACAAACACTTATGATTATGATATACCCATTTTCCGATATACACAAAGGCCGGACATTTATTTGAACGTAAACCATAGGTATACTGATGCCCAGCTAAGTGTGGAAGTTCAGTAATCTTAAATCTAATGAAAATTAGCAAGCAAATTGTGCCGTCGTGAAATACAACTATTAATATCTATTTGAAGTTCAAATTAAGCTGAAAACTGGCTTGTTGAAAGTTCAGGGCTTGGCTTTAATTGTTGTCTAAGAAATTTTCGGAATGTAAAAGCAAAGCTCAAAAACAAATAAACATATCTATCTATCTACGTCTGTTTTTCAAATTATAAAGCCAATCTTTCCAGGCAATTTTTGTTTCATTACAGCTACAAAAAAGTTTCATTTGTTTCATTATACCAAAAGTATTTTATAATTTGATCGAAGATCCCGATTTGACGTTCCAAAGAAAATTCTCTTAAACTATAACTTAAACTAGCAAATGATATATCTACTAATTCTGTCCTTCGTTTACAATTAAAAACAACTTCAAATCTTTCTGGTTTTTCTTCAAATGCTTTCCTGTTTACCCATCATAACGTCGCGTCGCAATCGGGCGTAGCGATAGTTTTTGTCATACTTATATATTGAACTTTTGTCTTTTTATCCAATTGCTCTGTTTTCTCAGAAATACGAACAAGCATGTGATGACTTTCATTCTTTATAGACTCTATAGAGTCTTTGGATGACATCACTTGGTGGAACCCTGATGATGAGAACGTCCATGCAATGTATCATTTTTTTACACGAAATCAGTAGGTATACTTGCCCTATTGAGCAAGTAAAAGTGTCAAAATTATAATGTGTCGTCGAGTAGAAAAAAATTCTTCCCATACCTATACCATCTCCAAAATACTCTTCTACTTATAGATAGGTACCTAAGATTTTTGTAAGTAAGATTCCTGTAAGTATTTTCCTATACCTACTAATATGAAAAATAAGTACCTATACCTAGGTCATAATTCTATAATCCTTATAATTTTTACAAGACTATTAAAATCTTCTCATTAAAAATTAAAATAACATTTGCCCAAACACACATATCCAAAATGTATATACCTAGTTCATTTCTCTTTGTTTATTTTTTTCATTTGATTGTATATCATCAATACAAATATTATAAATATGATTCACAGATCTACGCCAACAATCTGGAGAGAAAAAACGTTGACAGAAGTAAGCCCACTTCTAATATTGACAGATAAGCCGTTAAATTGTAAATCAACCAAAGTCAGCCGGTCGCAAGCGCCATATCACGATCGATAAGGTAATTAAATTAATTTCTTATCGGGAGATCCAAATTGTTTTAACTTGTTCAACATTGATTTCATTTGTTTTTGACAGCAACCACGCACCGTAGACAATTTGTTAGCCGATAATGTTTGTGGCTTCAACACAACGACGTAAGCGAGCAGAGAACACAAACAGATCCGGTTCCGTTATACAGTTCTCAAATTATTATTTAAGGTAGGTCGCTTCTGTTGTTCTGATACTTACATATAACCACTTAACAAATATTGATTGCTTTTTTTCCTTTGACAGATAACGAATCATATCGACTCTAGCTGTTATAAGAAGTGTCATTCCACATGTCAACTTGGCCATATGAATGCGTAAAACAAGGGCGGCCGACTCACACAAAACGTTAATTTTGACTCGTGGTTGGTCCTTCAGCTGTCACAATGACCAATTTCGTCGCTGGTTACTATAATTTGGTTGTCTATACTTAGCGATCTGTAACCACTTGAGTTTTGACTTTGAGTGAAATTAAATTTCTAATATTGTACAATGGAATAAGTATATATACAACGGACTGTGCTATATAGTCACTTGGCATTCAATTCAGTTATGGTGAAGGATATTCTGTTTACGGTCGAAAATCGAGGACGCGGAGAGCATTTTTTAATAAAAGAATGACTTGCAGAATTAAAGAAGGTGTTATACTGCTGCACACTATAATAATAATAGGGAACGCGTCACGCGGTAGAATAATCACAATAAGTTAAAAATAAAAAACTTAGTTTTTATTGATTCTTAAATTATCAATTGTGACAAAAATTTATTTTATGTTAGTATGTATAAGTATAGGTATTTCGTATTTTCAATATGATATTAAAGTTGTGAAAATAGAATCGACATTATATGAACTAAAACGAAAAAAGATAATTGAAGACCAAGTAAGTTTGATTCTCAAGAAAATTAAAGAATAATGTCGTATAGTCTAAAGACTTAAACGTATCCAAGAATTAGAACTTGTGGCTTATGTCTTAATGCTTTTTTTTTTAAGTTGTGGAATGATAGAAAGTTGATGATGTTTGATATAGTAAAAAATGTTTGTTATAGCAATTATTTCAAAAGTAAAAAGGAAGAAGAGGAACACTTATAGTAGGTACAGGAAAACGAGACAAAAAAAAAACTCAAACTGTGCATTTTGTGCTCTCAGTGGGATTTTTGTATATGTGGTAGAGGGTGCCTCCTGAGTATAATTTTTTTCTCGGAATTCAGATCCACGTTACTAAGGGCCGTCATTTTGAAAGGAATTTTGATCTTATTATCTCGAAAACAGTTATTCTGACAAAGAACTTTACCCAACACAAATTTTCAGCAAATAAAATTTCTCATCTTTTTACGTACATTTTTTAATACAAATTTAATATTTTAAAAGTTATAAGCAAATAATAATCATTATTTTACTTGCTTAGTATTCGGATTCGCGCAACTTTTTTTCTTAATAAATTAAAAATGTCAAGGTCAAAGTGGTAGAAAATTTTATAACAAACAAATCATCGTTTTTACATTTTTATTTGTTTTTTTCTAAAAATAGTTAGAGCATGTCCAGCAGAAGTTGATTGATTTTTATTTGCTTATAATTTTGAAAATATTTATTAAAAAAGTGTAAGTAGCATTATAAAAAAAAGATGAAAAATTTTATTTTCTACAAAGGAGGATGTCAAAAAAAAACCAGCGTCGTTTAAAACAAGACGTATACGGATCGAAAGGGCACTAATTGCAGATAACGAAAATGATATTATTTTATTTAAAAATTATCCCCGGGACTGGCTATGAACATTTCTTTTATATTTAATAACAAGTGTTTTTTTCATTTAAGCAAATAAAAAATGTTTTTAAGTACTTCATAGTTGCACATGCATATATAGTAGCAGGTGAAGACGGATTTGCATCAGGGTCATACAGGGACCAATTGCTTTTTATTATACACATCAATTCAGTTTTTTTCACAATTTTAGGATTTTCATTGATTGTTGTATAATTTATCAAAACTAGGTGTGTCAATATAGGTGACAACCGCCATTGTGTTAGCCTTCTTTAAAGTTTGCAACTATTGATTGATGCTATAGTTTATTTTCTGCTAAATAAATATATATTATGTAGCTATAATAAGATCAGACAAGTGTTATTGTACTCTGTGTTACAAATTATGTGACAAACATAATTTATTTCTTGTTAATATGGCATTAAAATAAACATTGACTTCAGAATTCTAGTCTTTTACAACTTATTTGCTATTGCTACTGGTTCATTGTATATTGAGTGTTGCGATGTGACTAAAGAAACCATTATTTCCTACTTTTATTAGATGTGCCGCCACCGCATGCCGGTTTTGACGTGACTACTACGAAGCGCAAGTGTTGATAGGTACAAAAGTCATTTGTATTAAATTTCATGGGATATGACGTGTTGTGTACAAATGGACACTGATCTCAGTTTTACATCAGCCGTAAACTCCTCGCGATAGTCTTGGAGACCCAGTCCACTGTCTATAGCGTTTTATTATTAATTGTTTTTTTTTTTAGTTTTTTAATGAATGACAGCTATAAAGTGCCCAAAAAGGTGCTAATAAAGTGACGGGCAGTGAAGTATGTTTGATGGCTTTATCATACCGCTGGCTGCTGCAGTGTTAAGACAAGATTAATGCCCTCTAGTCCGTCATGCCTTACCATCGCATTCATATTTTGATAATGTCCCGTCAGAGTTCAGACGATCTCCTCCAGCTTCCAAAAAGAAAACAATATCTCGTCGTTTTTATTTTCAGTAGCTGTATTCATGTAGATTTCTTAGGTCTCTTCAACAGAAGTTTAAATTAATTGCCATCCATTTGTAGTTTTATTGTAGTGGCTTCCTGTAAAGTGATTGTCAGGGCTGCGTGAAATGTTTTTATGATGGCAGATATCGATAGGTACGCTAGCATAGCAGGTAAGTTCATTTAGTCTGGTGTGGACTATTCGATGGCATATCTAGTGTATCTACACCTTCAAGTGGAATAAAATGATGTCGGCAAGTGTTTCATCTGCAAGACGTGTGGTCGGTCGGCATTATCGGTACCGTCTATGGGAGAGTTAAAAGTGTAAAAAAGTATCTGCACTAACAATTGGTTTTGTTTCCTTGATTAATACACTATTATGTTAGCGGGGAATAATGATCAGGCAAACATGTTCCAAATTCAAAAAAAAGGAAAAAAAACTACCCGTGGTCTGTATTATTTTTATTTTAATATTCTCTTTTTTCAAGGAATTAAATTTCTGGAGTAGCTATAGGTACTATACCTATGTTAACTATTGATTTTTTTTTGTTAAACATGCATGGTTGTATTTAAGTGGCATATGACACGCGCAGGTCTTCCTCATTGATGATCTTTCTATACACTGTTATGATGGATGTCTTTTTCATGATTTTCCCATCATTACAAAATCACGTGCATCAAATGTTGTCATTCATGCATATCTTTCTGTAAGAGGTATAGGTAAGCGGTGAAATCACAAGTGCATACCTACTTGAAATGGAAATAATCGCATAATTTTAACTGAAATGTCATGATAAAAAACTACACGAGTTTGAATATTAAATATTGCATTGCAATTCAACATTCCCTGTGCATTATAGGATGGTATGCTTTTGTAATTGGTGACGTGCGTGTCTGAAAGTAGGAATATTTTCATTACAGGGCGGTCTGAGGATTTTAATTTTAGAATTTTAATTTAGAAAAGAATATAAATCGATTGTTATGTTTTATAGGTATAAGAAACGGATACCTATTTCCAAAGTTCAATCTTCTCTAAAACTCATTAGTCTTATCTACCATATTTTTTTGATTCTATTAAACGATTTCGTGTTTATAGAATTTGAATATTACTTGCAGCAGAGCCAGGATTTTAGTAAATACAAACATTCTAAATATACATATACACACCTCTATATATGTATACATATTTATATGTATAAAATTAACATTTATTTATTTTGAATTCTAGCTTTAAAATTGTAATTCGAGTTAAATAGAATTAAATTAACACTTATGTAATATTCCGCAAATTAAAATAAGTGATAGGTAGGTAAGATGGCGGTTTCGCAGAACAACTGTTCCGAAGAAACCCAATTAGCGCGGAAAAGCGCCGTTTTGATACCATAACTCGTTTGACCTAATTTTTTGTGATATAGTGGTAGTGACTGTTAAGCTGAGGGGACTAGTTTTTGGTCTGTGCCCGCAGTCACAAGGGAAGAACCTAGCTCACACTGTGTGCTGGGTGGTTCCATTTGGACTGAGAGACGACCAATTAACTTTTCACCAGATCTATATGAGGCTAGGCCCGTTCAAAGGCGGTACACCTGCCAGGTGTAAATCCGTGTTTTGATGCTTTCGCCGCAAGATAGAGTAAGTGCTAGTCCGAAAAGCTATTCCTAAAGGTAAGTTCCAGAAACTTAAAAGGTGAAAGTTGAAATGGAAAGTGAGTGAGTGCTTTGAAATAAGTGATACTACAAAGTTTCTTGCGCCGAAGTTACTCCTTATCAACTCTCGAAGTTCATATCCATATGCCTGATGGTATTTCAGAAGACTCCCTTGAAATTCATGAAATTTGTGTGGTAAAAATTTTATTGGTTAGTTTAAGGATTGATCATCTTCTATTTGTAACAAAAAAGTCCAATCTTGAGGATTGATCATCTTCTATTTGTAACAAAAAAGTCCAATCTTGAACACATACCCAGGAACATATGGACAAAAGTCGAAACTGTGCGATGCGATGAATAGTTGAATTAATTGAATCAATTATTGTCGAAACATGACAAGTACACTTATTTCAAACCCCCTTTTTTTAACATAAGTTTTCTCCCTATATAGGGATGTCCACGCGTGCTCCTATAAACAATAAAGTGTCCGCTCGATCTGCGATTTTACAATCACTCGAAATGTTTATTTAATATAAGAAGAAGACAAGTCCCTGGACTTGTCATATTTTATTAAGTCATCTTACTAAACACATTTTTTTTCCACTTATGCCGAAAATTGATATATAGAAAGATATTAGGTTTAAGAGTTTGAAGCTTGATAAATTGAGCTTACAAAGTTTGTTTATACAAGTTTAAGAAGTTATTTAACATCCATTTTCTTTCAAAACATGCCATGTCCAAAACGGGTTCTGATGTATCAGCTCGAAAAATGAGTTTCAAACGTTGCTCTATAACGGAGAATAAACTCTACTCAAAACTTGTTTTCTAAATTTTTAAACAAAAAACAATAGAAGAAATAAGGTTTTTTTCGCGCCCTGAAAAATGTAGGTACAATGAAGTACAAACTTTTTTGGATTAAACTTATTATCGCACAGAATGAAGTTGAAAATCGCTGCTGCTATAACTTGGAACCGTTTGATTTTGAGAAGGATTCGGATGGTTTTAGTTTGATCCAGTGATAGCTGCGGGTTCTTCGATTTAGGACCTGAGGGCCCAAAGATAGAGTGATTAGCTAAAGTGATGTTTGGTGCGATTCCAAAGCTGGGGTCGATAAGATATCGCTTAGTTCTACACATATAGCAAAACCAATGTATAAGTTAATTCATGTGCCTACTATACTTCGACATTACAGTTGTGTATTGCTTTATCTATACAGCTTTTTAGATTGGTCAACGTCGATGTATACAGCTCGAAAAGATCGACGTTAAATCGTCTGCTTTACATATATATATGTATACTAAATGCACACATCACGAGAGCTCAAACTGAGGGTCAACACTTCAATGCTGGGTATAAACTCTATGTTAATCATAGAGAAAACTCCAAAACGTGCTATAGCAAGGTTATTCCTATAAGATTTAAAAGAGGGCAATTCGATCCTTACACAATGATTAAAAGACTTCATTGATGGTTAAAGTAAAATTTAATGTTCCCCCTTTTCATGTGTAATAAGCTGTATACCCATACAGCCACCCTTCCTCCGGAATATTGTTGATTTGAATATTAGGTATTTATTTTTTCTTCAAAAATTAATCCCGCTTTGTGCGGGTGCAATTCAGTCCGATAATCCCTGTATCGCAATCCTCTTCCAAGAAAGGTTTATCCAAACATACAGCTTTAATAAAAGGGAGGGCTGCCCCAGCAGCCTTTTTTAAAGCATTATTTTACATTGACAACGAGTATCACCCTTATTTATTTGATTTTTGTTCTGCACTCATTTTATAAAACCTTCTATAATCCTCAGTACACGCAATGAGTGATACATTCATTAGTTTTTGTTGAATAGGTGTGCCAGTTGTGGGTGAAGTGAGCTGAAATTCTAAAACAGGGTTGCGGGATTGTGTGCACTCTGCATTTACATCACCTGGGTCCTTATATTGGCACGTGACTTGTTCATTCTTCAAATTATTTTTATGTGACACTTTAATTGCAGGTGAGTTTGATGCGTTTGTCCAGATCACACGACCATCAACATATTTTAAGCGCCCCCGAAAGTAAACAGTCATTACAATGATACAATGGACAAAAGGATGCGCTTACTACCGGCGGCGCGCGCGTTCGGTTGGTATGACTTTTTTTATTTCATTCGCGTCAGATTAAAGATATAAACACATCAATAAGTTGTGTGTGAAAATTTTACCTTATCGTGGGAGATGGTCGATTTATAATAATGATGATGACCCTTTGACTAATTTGAGTTAAAGACATTCACCCCTGCTTCTCATCAAATGTACAAGCGATTCGGAATTGTACAATGGGGTTGATGCAAATGTAAAGGACAACTTTATGATAGGATAACACATAGATAATTGACTAAAAATAACAATTCAGACACGTTTTCTATATGAATGGCCCAACCTCATTTATGTAATTTAGGAGGATCGAGATCGATATAAAGTGAGTCATAATTGTTTCCCATTCTGAAAAAAAAACAATTGATACAAATAAATAGAATGAATTATTGCAGAAATATATTTTTTTCTATTTTCCTTTCGTTAACCATTATTAGGTTACTATACCTAGATGCCTATATCTAGTGTTAGATTCGCAGCACTTGCAATTTACAATCAGTTATCAACATAAGCTTAAAAGTGAAAATATAGGGTTTGTTCATGGACTGGAATGCATTAAATTTCAATGGACATATGATTACACTCTTATAATAGTTATAATAGTGCAAATAAACCCAAAATCGTTTCGGACTTTATTTTTTGTAAAGATATTATCTATAAAAAAGTGTCTTCTTGTTTACTCGTTTACTTGTCCTATATAGGTACTATAAGGTAAGTCTTGGACTCGTGGACAAAAAGTTTTGGGATAACAATCAAATATGACATTACGATGATAGAGAAGACGAAAAAAGTGGATCCGGCAATTCTGTCTGCCTGACTGTTTGTCTGTCTGTCTGTATAGGCATCTACAGCCTAAACTGGTGAATCGATTTACTTCAAATTTGGTAGGTATGGTTTTTAGATTAATACGCCCAGAGCTTTTTTTTAGGTCATTGTAAGTTTAAAAATAACGGTGCCTGCCATAAGACTTATTTTTCTCGCAAACAGCTCAAACGATTTTAACCAAACTTTACACGTGTAACAAAGTAATAGAAGGTCTACCCTAAAGTGAAAACCAACCTTTCAAGAAAATTCGTTTAACGGTACCTGCCACATAACAGTATTTTTAAATTTCGAATATCTTGATAAAAACTCAACCGATTTAAATGAAATTCAATACTGAAATTGTCCTTTTTCGTATATTCCATTTGTACTTAAAACCCTCAGGTAACTTGCCACAAGAGCAAGTTTATGAGACCCAGTCGTGCCCTTTATTCTTTTTAATTCTAAGATACTACCACAACAAATATTAATTTTATACCATTTTGTATAGATAATACGAATTTCAACAAAAAAGTATTTAATAGTTTTTTTCATGAAAACGCACGCACAGACGTAGAAAAACGCAAGAACACAAAAAAAATTAAATTCAAGATGGCGGCTGCTACACAAACACAAGACCAAATTTTGCGCAAACTCAGTTTTATACTCAGAATCAATCCCCTTACAAAACTGCATTCAAATTGTAGAACTTCCAAACTGTTGTCAATTAGGCCATATTTTACTCCCCATTGACTGGACTATAGGACAAAAATAAATCTCCTTTGGATAGATACCTACTTCTGATAACGGTATCGATGTTTTGGTCCCATGGTTTGAGTGCAACACTTCGGAGCTGTTGATGAACTCGGAATTTTTTTCTTTTAAGTGTCTTCCAAGCATGTCCTACAAATAAGTATTCAATGGGATTCAGATCAGGAGACTCAGGAGAGCAGGTTGGCGAGTGTAGGGTGTTCATCACGTAAAAATATTTACAAGAACTATTAAGAAATTAATAGTTCTTAAAATATTATAATTATTAAAAAAATAATTACTTATAGTCTTGAAGATTTTTTTGAATTAATGTTTATAATAACCTATAAGTTCTGGTTATTAGTTCTGGAAGGGAAAGAAGGTATAACTCCAAGCACCTTAGTTTTTCATTATTTAAATATAAAAGAATATTGAACTTATTATGATTGTAATACAATAGAGAAGAAAGTTTCTTTTAGATTCACTTATAATCTTAATAGAATCATATCTACCTATGTATGTACATAAAACTCTTGTTATGTCATAAATATTATGCTTATTTGAAAATAAAAAGGAAGGAAGTATTTTTACTTATATTATAGTATTTCAATTGATTCAATTATTGTGATCCAGATCATGAGAACGGAGAACTTCGTGGAAAAAATAGTAAACATAAAACAATATCTTTCCAATTGAAGCAAGGGTGTTACGTGTTTTTCCCTTAATCAGTTTTTAACCCTCACAAAAGAAGTTAGACCATGTTTAATAGGCAATAACGAGAAACACCCTCTTAAGTTCTCTTTGAGGGTGACTGTTGAGCTATTGTGCTCAAAAGCCGCTGGGTGGTTATAGTACTTAGTTTTACCAGTTGGCTGAACCAAAATGAACAAACAAATCAGCATGGAAAATAACAGTAGTGCTGAAGGAAAATGTGAAGATATAGAAAATAATTACTTTGCAAAGGCACACGGCACATGCATGTTTTTTCAAGTGGCCAGCGGTATGCCGCTGATATATTTTTTTAAGTGGGAACGACACAATTTATTTTAAAAGTATGCCTTTATTTATTCTTATGTTTTAAACTTTGTCTGAGCCAAGCAGGATATAATATAGAACTCTTAGAAGTTGTTATACCCAGAGCCATCTGATGTATCTTTGCCATTAAAAACAATCACTGTAAATGTTGTAGAGATGTGATACAAAGGTTAGTTATTTTCTTTTTTCATTGAAAACCCAATATAACTTTGTTAAGGTTAGGAGATATGGACACGATTCGATAAAATATTCATGTTACTTAACTTATGCACCTATATGACCAGAGCTTATATGTTGAGTTTGAGCTCTGCTCTCAATTTTTGCTTGCGATTATAAGTACTATATAACCCAAGTTATGAATTCGTGCAATTTTTTAGCTTAAAAAATAATGGTACCTGCCATATAACGGTTTCGGAAAAGCTTAATTTTCTCGAAAACGGCTCCAACGATTTTCTTGAAAAAATTACTGATGGTTTTTGTCTGATTACCTTTTGTTAAATTGCAAATAAAAATTTTGGCAAGCCTTTTAACGGCACCTCCCATAGAACCGTTTTTTTTTTCTTGAGCTATCTCATGAACAGATTAATCGATTTAAAGCCAAAGATCTTTTTTGAAAGATCTAGATGACTTAAACAAACTTCAATACCAACATTATGCAAAAAAGCTTAATTTTATTTTAATAAATTTTTTAAAGTATTTTTTTGTAATATTCAATATTTGGAAAAGGGCTTGATTAAAAAAAATTAATTTGTTGTGCATAAAATCCACACTATTAATCACTTAAAATTGGAGTTCTTCAATTTTGTAAAAAAAACTTTTTTATATAAAATATTAAGTAAACACGGATTTATTACAAAACCGATCCAACGATTTTGAAATATTTTTTGTGGTAAACTTATAGCTATTTACGCAATAAAGTTTTCTGCATATTTTTAAGATTTTGGCTTGAATCATTGTAAAAAGAAGTTTTAGCACTTTCAATGTATATACCGAGTGTGTTATCCAAACATTTCTTTATATATGGCCAGGCGGTGATTTTTCACCATGAAAATACTATGGTATGTATGGCACTTTTGTGAAAAATTCATATGACTTTTTTTTCTTTGTAGGAATTTAAAAACAAAATTATTAAATTTAATTTTATTTTTGTGGCAATTCTTGCCACAAGAACAAGTACGTGACCTAGTCGTGCACCAAAACAGCAAGTTCGTGCGACCCAGTCGTGCACTGTATTTTTTGAACATTTAAGTAAAAAAAAAATCGTATTAAAATTGTTCATTGAAATAGTTTTACCAATTAACAAAGAATGCAAATACGTAGATAATTTAGTGTAGCTATAAAAAAAGATAAGAAAAGAATAATGTTTATCCAATTTTCTTTACAACCATTATTCCTTTACAACCCTTCCACATTTTAAAAGTAAACATTCAATTATGTTAGTTTATTATTGAGATACAATGATGTATAATCTTACCTACTATATCTACCTGCTAATCTCATAATTGAATATTCATCTCCGCTGCAAAAGCATAGTAGTCCGGCCTATTCGATTTAATAAACCACCCCTAACACTTGCTGCTACCATGCGATAAACATCTCGGTTTATCGACTCTGCGGTAAGTCTAATTTCAACAAATTAACGTCAACCTGCCGTTCGTGCCGCTCGAGCTCTTCGTACAGATCCCTTGAGAGTTTGCCTTTTATATTTCGTAGTGCGTAGTGCAATTTTCGACAAAACCGTGTACGAGATAAACTTTGATTGTGTTCACTCTGCAAGTGTTTGCCCCGGGCGGCTGGCACACAACTTTGGATTGAGGATGCTTTGATTGAACGATGATGATGAAAAGGGTGGTGAGTTTTTTAATATCTTCAAGGACCTGCGTAATGCCGGAGATGAAATAATAAAATTGCTTGTTTTCTAACAAATATATACCGAATAATAGTCGCTTAAACATCCCCAAGGGCTAAATCTTCTTTTGATTTCAATCATATTGGACTAAACACAATAAATTTCGGGGTGAGACATAAGAGTAGGTATATGGGTGGAATCATTCACGGTGGCGGGGTCTCACGCTGTTCACCAAGGCATATTAGTATTGCATTTATTTTTTTCTTGAAAACAAAGCAAGTTAGGCGATTGGGTACAATTCCGTTTTTAAAGATTAAGTTTAAGTGGGAGAGTGAGAGTGAGACACTTGATGGTGTATAGGTACATCATAATATAAATTTAGGTCTATATCAAGGTTCATATAGAAATGTGTATACCCAAAAGCAAGTTCGTAATACCTAAAACGTGACACAGAAATTAACTGCGAATTTAGTTCGACTAATTCGAACTAAAAATCTTATGATGTCGTTTGTTTAGTCTATAATGGTTTCAGGTGAATCCTATGTAGTATCAATGACATAGGATAAGAACGAATTTCTGACTGCTTAAATTGCCACGGGGTGCACATGCACATATTGCACAACCCTATATCATTGTAACCGATCGGAAAAAAATGATCTCATATTTGTACGAAATTCACAATTTTGTGCACTGAATTTATGTTCGTCTTGATTATAGAGAATACAAATAAATATTCCGATCGGAACTTTTCTCCGATCGTAGCGATGGTTTTCCCTTTTCCGGCGATATATTATGATCTCCAATGGGAACATAACTTCCTATGTGAAATGAGAACGGATCTCCTTTTGAGCGGTTCACCGCGTTGATATCTGAAAACGCCAGACGGTTATGATCTGTCCATGTCTGATGAGGCAAACTGAATGCTGAAATCGTTGCATGTATCACATGAATATAAAACTGAACCAAAAATACTAGCTTAGCAAGCATTACGATATTAGTAATGCTTATACTTCTAATTGAAAACAATTGTCGTTATTATACATATTTCCCTTGGCAAACACATTATACTGGTTGTCCTTATATGACAACAGGTTTATTTGTAAAAATTGAAAATATCATTTGCATAAATTTGTTTCTTAAATAACCACAAACCACGATATATTCAACATAAAAACATAATTTTGTAAGCACAATTTTTCACATCCTAAACCGTTATGATTATTATTGATATCTACTAACTTCAAAATTGTTTGCCACAAACGATATTCACGATATCCTTAAAAGAAAAAAAACATGTCAGTAAAACAACACCACGGAAATCAGTGGGGACCTATTAAAACACTTACCTCAAACGCTATTGTCAATCATACTCTCAAATAAACGACTTTACAATATAGTTTATATAGTTTATTATAGTTCCAAATTATACCTGATAAACTTTCACGTAGCATTTATTCATTAACTACTGTTGATAAAAGCAATTGTTTCCAAATAAATCACAGTTTAGTATAATAAATGCATTATTTATATTGAAAAGCCCGCAAAGAATTTACGTTAAACTATATTATAAATTATATTCTTAGATAAATGGCTTGCAAAGATAGTGAAAGCTTCAAATCGTTTGCTTCAAATGATCAAAAGAATTATTATAAAAAAAACACAGTTTAGTAAAATAAGAATTTTAAAATTGTTGAATACCTCATAAAACTCTTACGCCAAACGATTTTATTAATCATAGGTACTCTCAAGTAAACGACTTTACAAATATAGTTTAGCGTGTTTGAAATTATGCCTATAAACATTTTTGCCTCATTCGAGTTCGACCCTTTCATTCTCATTTCGAAATCAGCTGTTTAAAGCCGAATATACACATGTCAATCATTCTGATCATGCATGTGAGAATGTGGTAGTAAATGTGAGCTGTTTTCACGAATACACTCTCCCGGGCATGATGAGATTTTGAGCTGTGTTTGTATATGCCGCTTTACGTGCGTCAAAGCAATACCCCAGTGTATATTTTCTACAAATTCCTTTTTCCAACACAGATAAAAACCCATAATTTTCTACAAATGGTCCTTTTCTACCATCTAATTTTGCATTTGCTAAAAAATGGCAAACAAAATTAGATGCAACATTTATCGATAAATGATAGGTGATGTTTCAAATCACCTAAAATAAATAAAATTACTATTAAGTACTTAAGATTTCAACCCATAAATACAAAATGAAGAAACGCTTGGGACAAATGTTTTTGCTTGCAAAAACGACTTTTTTTTAGGGTGAACAGTTCGAGCTGAGTTTATCGTGCTGTATCTTATTCACGATGGCATTATTGATGTGAAGCCTTCTTTGGATCTTCGTACTTCTAATTCGAACAAACTTTGGTGCTCCTGCTGTCATGAGTTTCAATGGAAACATCGGTATTGGGTATCAAAACGGTACAAAAGGCGCTAATTAGGTTTTTCTAGCGCAAAATAACCGCTATTTTTACCTTAGTTGCCATCAATTTACTCTCATATACTTATTGTATTTTGCCCAACATTGTGAACCGTAAATATCTAAGCACTGAGCAAATAACTGCAGTGCAGAGTTTCAATTTCAGTTTAGGGGGCAATATTCTGTCGCAGAAGATAACGCCATTTCATCTACCCATACGCTTTAGCGATGATGGTTGACGTCGACATCACAATGGTGCTTCGATCATACAAGGTTTTTAAACTTTTCGAACTTGGAAAGCACTGTTTCGTTTGAATAAAATACCCGAATATAGGTGTAAGTGTAATCGGTTCAGAAAATTGGCACGGCGGTCTATTAAATGCGACAGCTCTTTTCCTCCAAAACGTTCACCAATTAATTAAGTAGTGCATCTGATGGCTACAGCAGAAAATAACTCATGCTTCATGCACTTTCAGATCCATCATCTTAGGCTCTTTGCTTTAATTGCGAATGTCGTTTTTCTATCGATAAACTTTTGTCGATAGTCGAACCTCGAAAATTTGATTTGCAAAAAATATTGCAAATCTCAATTTTGAACTAAAAATTTCGTATAAGTTTTTATCGAGTTTTATTTTATCAACAAAATTATGTGATCCCAAATGCCAAAATATAAGGTTTATTCACAATAAGCGTATTCCTTATTCAGAGTAACAGATATCTCTGTCGATCAAGTTACACAATACCAAAACGAACATTTATCGATGCTTTCGACTTTTATTGAAAGTCAAACTACACTCCCAATAAGGGCCTTATTTTTAAATAGATAATCAAGAGCTGTAATAAAAAAAGAAAAACGAAATTTGTCGGTGTTGTTTTGTCTTGCTCGTACCATATAGATTTCCAATACTCCTGCTTGTTTTTTTCTTGACTAGACCGAACTTTCACGCTCTACCTTTCTGTTACACTCGCATAATATAACCATTAATTACAAAAAATATCGACAATTTACATTATAACATCACTATAGGTATATTTATACTCTTTTAATGCAAAAAGAAATATCCTTTAAACATTTATGTGTGACATTTAATATTTTAGTTTGAAATCGATATCATTTTCGATATTCCCTTAATTCAGTCATTGATGGATTAAAAGAGAGACATCAACTTATGGACAACTCATCCATCACATCCACTTAACTGTTTAAATATTTGCCAAAGAATAACTCTTATAGAATTTCTGAATTTTCTTTTTAGAGTATAATAAATGTTAGGCGGTAATCTGGAAGCTTAATGGAAATACAGATTCCCGGCAATGTCCAATTGCCAATGGAGATTTCTTTGCCCAGATTGTAAAATTAATTGGACATATGAACTATTTCTTTATATACATAAGTCTAAGCTTCATATGATGTTTCACCCTAAAAATATTTCCGTCACCCATCACTAGAAACAAGAAATCAAATCTCCCTAATGGCTTCAAGGATATAACTATTCCTTGGAACAATCTCAAATAGAGCCAATAGTGTTATTCTGGTGTATGTTTTTTGTCCAATAATCGAGGACCTCCCACGTTGATCTAAACTGAATAAACAAACACAAACTTCACATCATCTTCAGTGCATCCTTAATAACGACGCACGTGAGTGGCAGATAACTCATCCTTTTTGAAGAAAACTATACTTGCTAAAAGGTTTTTGAATGGAAAATAACACTGACCGACCGGCATCAACAGTTCAAAGTGCGGAGAAATGGTTTTGAAAAGGTGAGAAATAGAAGATTCCTATAAGTAAATACAATTTAAACATTTAAAATCGTGTCTTTTAGATTAGATATGCATACAGGCACAGAGGTTTGTTTATTTTCTTTAATCAAATTGTAAAATTAAGAAACACAATGTTCTGGTACATTACTCAAAGAATGTTCTGATTTGTATAAAAATTTTGTTTTTTTTACATAGATAATTTCGTTTTTAGACGGCTGCAATTGTTTTGGTTAAAATTGTAATGATTTCCATATCGAACTTCTATAGAGGTATACTTGACATGTCTAAAGGTAGCCGTGATGGGTTTTAAAGGAAATGATTAATTCGTTCAATTCTGCAAAAATAGTTATAAATATAAGTTCGTTATGCGAAATTAAAAGCAAGAAATACCCGTGATACCGACTTAAAATTTGATAAAATATTTTTATTTAAGTGTTTATTCGATCAAATAACAAATGCAAATCATATAACAAATAACGGACTTTATAATCCAATCTAATGTGTTTCGCCTAAGCATCATTCAGTAAGGTCTTTCATACTATCCTTAAGATACATAACTTATTTTGGTTGATCAAACACTTTATAAAGAATCTATATGCATAATACGTGAATTTTCTCCAGGCGTAACCAATTATTCATTGAGTGCGGTGTTTGTCGAAAAAAAATAGAACAGACTAAAAATCTTATAGAGTCTTAAGTTTTAATGTTCAAGATGTGATGCAATAATTCAAAACATTAGATACCATGCAACTACCCAAACTAACTCATATTTCCATGCATTTTACATTTAGACAGTCACCACAGTGTCGTATGGTAGTTCATCGTCTATAAAATAATTATACGTGACAAGTAGCTGCGTGCTCTAATGATGGAAAACATATGCTAATATTGTCGTATCGTGTGATCCCTGGCTATAAAGCGTTTGCTGCGGTACGCAAGGAAATGATTTGTTTCAGAATAGTTGTAAGAAATTTAATTTATGATTCCAATAATTTACAATTAGTAACCAAAAAATGTGACATATTAATTTTGAATATGTTTTGGGCCACCCTACCCTATTGAAGTGGCATTTAACACTATTTTTACACTACAACATGTAATTTACATTTTATACAGTTTTATAATTAAATTATTTAATTATTATTGCATAATGTAAAATTAATTGATGAGAAATCTATCGACATCAAGCTATCTTTTTATCGTTGTATAGTAGGTACCTACAGGTATGTCCCAAATGGGGTTTGGTATGTTTCGCCAAAAACGTTTGGCAAATTAACGTTTGGTGGTGGTTCATTTCGCCGTTTTTCGTTTCGCTATTCTCTTATTTGGCATTTTGTTGTTTCGCAAATTACGTTTCGCTTTTTAAATGATGTGTCAAATAATCATTTCCCGTTTTTCATTTCGCTATTTTCATTTAGTTTTTTTTATTGATTAGCTCTTTGAAGTTTAGCAAATTTTTTTTGGGCAATTATGTTGTTTAGCATTTTTTTACTAAGCATTTATTCGTTTCACTGTTCTTTGCTTGCAATTTGTTTTTTTGGAATTTTTTGTTTGTCAACTTATTGTTAGGCATTCGTTTGTTTGGCATTCAATTCTTTTGGAATTTTTTCGCTTCATTAAATTACATGCTGTAGCACCATAAAAATAAACAGCAGATGGCAACCCTGACAAGAAGGACGAACAAACAAGGAACATGCAACAATAACATGCTTTCGATAGTTAGTTGAGAATACGACCTCAACGTAGTTGGTTCTTAATTATTTAAATAATAAAAAGTTACTTTCAATAATATTTGATACAATTTCATTTTTAGTTGTTATAGTTCAGAAGTGAGATAATAATTACCCGTGAAGTGTTTAAGTAATAAAACTCAAAGATCAAAGCGATCTAGGTAAATATAAAATCAAAGAGTAGTGTTAGTGTTGAAAAATTTAGATGCAATTTCGGTCTACGAAATGGCTTCTTTATTGTTGAATATATGTATGAGAAATTACATATCAGTGAGGAAGTTCGTCACTTCATTTATCTTTGGTGCGATTTCGGTTTTACGAAATAGCATCTTTATATCTTTTTGTTTGTTGTTTGTAGTTACATTGTTTAAGTGAATAATTTGTTTTAAGTCCTTTTAAGGAACGTTAAATGACAGAAAGAGAAAGATATAGTTCTCAGTTAAAAAAAAAAATGTCCGAAAGTTTGCAAAGATTTCTTATGTATTGGTGACATGAAGAAAAGGCAGGTGTGAGTTATGATTGCTGACTGCTGAATTGGATGAAGAAGGGTTGGTTAATCGTTTTAAGTTTGTAGAAAGCGACTACCGATGAAACAAAACATGTGGTTAAAGTGATATTGTGTGTAGTTTAAATGAGATGGCACCTAGTTTTCGGTTTACGAAAAAGAGGTTTTCGTCTCTAATGCCTTATTGCTGGGTTTGTCTAGACGTTAGCTGTGTAGATATATAGATTAAACCAGGGGAAAGGAAGATAGAATTATGTGCGTAGTAAAGTTGGTCTTTTTGGTTTTGTTTAAAAAAAAAAAAAAAAAAATAAGTTCCAATTTATATGATGGTGGTCAATGACTATCAAAGTTACTGAAACTATTGTAATATTGTGTTATCGTTGCCTACATTAACAATCCGCACTATTTATTTTCTTTGTTTTAATTTGTTTTGTTTAGAAAATTATGGAGAATATGACTGCTAAACAGCTACGGCTGGAGCTCAAAAGTAGAAACCTTTCTACAACAGGTACAAAAAGGCTTTTACTGAGCAGAATTACACAATTCGATCGACAGCAATCTCATCCGGAACAGATACCTAATTCGGATTCACAGCAAAGTGTTCCCACGGATCAGATAAATTTGACATCAGTTACAGATGAAAATAATGGCCCGGTAACTCCCAACATTGCTATGTCATCTATTGTAACAACAATTAACGATGAGGAGGCAAGAGTACGAGAATGGGACATCATCAGAAGGGAAAAGAAATTGATCGAACAGGAACGTATGATGATTAGAAGAGAACGAGAACTAGGAGAAAAACTGAAGTTGCTTAGACAAAACAGAGCACCTCCTTTGGATAATTCTGTACAAACGCCTAAAATACATTGCAGTATAAGAGAAATTGCGGACGCATTGCCTATGTTTTTTCCAGGAAATATCTCTTCAATGTCTGCTGATAGCTGGTTGAATAAAGTGGAAACATTGATGAAAATTTACGGTTGGGACGAACGAGCACTTTTGATGGCTGCAGCTTCGAAGATGCAAGGTCCTGCACGTCACTGGTGGGATACCACTGAAGGGGCATTCACTTCATGGTCTGTGTTATCAAATGGGTTGAGAGCAAATTTTCCCCATCAACATTGCGAAGTTGAAATTCATCAACAGTTGGCCAAAAAGGTACGTAAGCCAAATGAAACTATAGAAGACTATTGTTTTGCAATGAATATGCTGGGAAAGAAAATACAACTTTCTGATAAGACTATAATCCAGTATATACTCACTGGCCTAAATGATACACTCATGAGTTCAAGTTTAGCCGCTGGATCTTTTAAGGATATTGCTGAACTAATCGAGAAAATTAAATGGTTTGATAGCATCCGGGGAAATGTGCGACAGAATTTGGCAAGTGGTTCAAGAACTAATATTATTAATCGCCATCAGAGTTCTACGACGAACACAACCCAAGGGGGAACAACCAAGGTAATGTGTTACAATTGTCATCAAATTGGGCATTACGCACGACAATGTACGCACACAAGAAAAAAAACATGGACAGCAAGCCGCGGTTATAAAAACAATCATCCGAATGAGGAAAACCTAATGGAAAAACGATTTAAAGTCAACGTTATTCAAAACGATTGCTATCATAAACCGATTTCAATCCAAGGAAAATCGTATCTGGCACTATTGGATTCAGGAAGTGAACGCACAATAATAACCGAAACAGTTTCAAAAGATATCGGAACCAATATCGATAAGTGTAATGTAGTATTGCATGGTTTTTGTGGTGGTAGTTGCCAAACATTAGGAAGCATTTCATGTGACGTTCAGATTGACAATGCTACTTTTCCAGTTTGTGCGCTTGTCGTTAAAGATGATTTCCTACCAGAATCCGTTTTGATTGGTAAGGATGTGCTTAATAATCCGTCTTGCGGTATAAATAAAAAGGGTAAGACTTTGACCATCGAACACAATGAGCAGCAAACGAAACAAAACTATGACGTACTGGCCCTGAATGTTAATAGTGATGAAAGGCAAATAACAGCATGTGACGTACAAATAAGCAAAGGAATGAATTCTATAGATGTTGTTCAACTTTTAAATAAATACAGGGTATGTATTGCGTTGAATAAGAAGGAGTTGGGGCGCACAGATCTAATAGAAATGGAAATCAACCTTACAAAACAAGAACCCGTATTCCAACATCCATATAAAGTCCCCTATGCTAAAAGACAACTTATGACATCTTTGGTCAATGAACTTTTGGAAAGCGGCATTATCAAAGAATCACAGTCAGACTATGCCTCTCCAGTGATTCTTGTAAAGAAGAAAAATGGTGAAGAGCGTATGTGCATAGACTACAGAAGATTGAATCTGGTAACGACTAAAGTTAAATACCCATTGCCTCTTATGGACGAACAGATTAATGCTCTTGATGGATTTAAATATTATATTGTACTTGATTTAGCCTCAGGCTATTATCAGATGCCCATTAAAAAAGAGCACACACATTACACAGCCTTTATTACTCCAGATGGGTTGTATGAATTTGTTGTAGTACCATTTGGGTTAGTTAATGCCCCTTCTCTTTTCCAAAAGCTAATGAATACTATTGTACAAAGGATGCGACCTCATGCAATTGTTTGCTACATGGATGACGTTGTTATACCAGCCAAATCGTTTGATGACGGAATGCATAAACTAGAAATGTTTCTAAAAATCTTAAAAGAAGCCAAGTTGACATTAAACATCAAGAAATGTGAATTTTTCAAGACTGAAATCGAATTTTTGGGCCACGAAATCAAAAATGGAACCGTGCAACCAGGCAAAGCAAAAACACAAGCTGTAGAACATTTTGAAAGGCCAACTAATGAGCATGAAGTCCGACAGTTCATCGGTTTGACTAGCTTCTTCAGAAAATTCATCAAAAACTATTCCTTGATTGCACTGCCGCTGACAAATCTGACAAGAAAAGACTGTACATTTAAATGGACTACGGAAGAAGAAAATGCTTTTCAAGAGTTAAAGAAATGCCTTGTTAACAGACCATTACTAGCCTTGTACAACCCATTAGCAGAACACGAACTACATTCTGATGCTAGTTCACAAGGTATTGCAGGAGTTTTATTGCAGCGCGATGATAAACCGTTACGACCGGTTGCTTACTTTAGTAGAAAGACAACTAAAGAGGAGATGGTCTATCACAGTTACGAGCTGGAGGCATTGGCTGTAGTGGAAGCCACTAATAGATTCCGGCAGTATCTTCTGGGCAAGCATTTTCTTGTTGTCACTGATTGCCAAGCTCTTAAAACCGCTATGAAAAAAAAAGAGTTGGTACCAAGGATTGCTCGCTGGTGGCTTAAAATGCAAGAGTATGACTTCGAAGTTCAACATCGCTCAGGAAAGGCGATGGCACATGCTGATGCTCTCTCAAGGCAGCCATACGAAGATGCAAAAGAAGCGGAAGTTGTAAATATGGAAGTTTTAAAAGTCAGAATCAGCGAAGACGACTGGATATACACGCTTCAGTTGCAAGATGACGAAGTAGCAAAAGTAATCAAGATACTTGAAGTGACACCTTTGAATGAAACGGACAAACAAATGCATAATGATTATAAACTGAAGAATGGACGATTGTACAGGGTTGTTGATAATGAGTCCCGACTCTACATTCCGAAGGGCGTAAGACAGCGAGTCGTACAGGGAAGCCATGGTCAAATGGGACACTTTTCCGAAAACAAAACTTTGAAGCACCTGAGAGACAGATATTGGTTCCCCAGGATGACGCAGTTTGTGAAAAAGTTCATAAGAAATTGTGTTGAATGCGCGTACAATAAAAATGAAACGCAACCTCGAGGCGAACTCCATAGTATTGAAAAGAAAACTATTCCGTTCGATACAGTACACCTAGATCATCTCGGACCTTTTATTAAATCAACTAAAGGAAATATGTACCTAATTGTGATGGTAGATGCGTTCACCAAGTTTATGTTAATGAAAGCTTTGCCCAATACCCAAACAAAACCAGTACTTAACTTTTTACAAGACCAGTTTTTCATTTATGGAAGTCCGCGACGCATCATTACCGATAGAGGAACAGCGTTCACCTCGAAACTTTTCCAAGAATATATATCCGACCACGGCATTCTACATGTACTTAACGCGACAAAAACTCCCAGGGCGAACGGTCAAGTTGAACGCTACAACAGGACAGTATTGCAAGCGCTTCTTGCTTCCGTGGAAGATGAAAATCGATGGGACCAAAAGGTTAAACTAGTGCAATGGGGTGTAAACAATACATTTAACGAAGCAATCAAGACCACTTCGCAGCAAATGCTTATGGGGTACATTCCAAGAAATCCATGGTCTGATGTTTTGTCTCAAGGAGTGGATCTTAATCAGAAACCTCGCAATATTGATGTCATACGAGAACAAGGAGCCGAAACCATAGCCAAATGTCAAGCGAAGCAAAAAGAAATGCATGACTCAAAGAACAAAAAGGCAAAACAGTATGTTGTGGGCGACCTTGTTATGCTGCTAAACGATGGAGTTGCTTCTTCCGGAACTTCTAGGAAGCTTGAACCGAGGTACAAGGGACCTTATATGGTGTCCGTAGTGCTCCCTCATGATAGATACCAAATATCGGATATACCATATGCACAGAGGGTGCAAAAACCATATTCATCAGTTTGCGCAGCAGATAGAATGAAAAGATGGATTGAACTAGAAGCTGATCTCGACGAGGACGCCGACGAAGTCAGGATGGACGAAACTGTAGCACCATAAAAATAAACAGCAGATGGCAACCCTGACAAGAAGGACGAACAAACAAGGAACATGCAACAATAACATGCTTTCGATAGTTAGTTGAGAATACGACCTCAACGTAGTTGGTTCTTAATTATTTAAATAATAAAAAGTTACTTTCAATAATATTTGATACAATTTCATTTTTAGTTGTTATAATGCCTTCAAATTTCGCGCGAAATTTTAAGGCATGTAATTTAATGAAACGACAAAATTGCAAAAGAATTGAATGCCAAACAACAAAACATTGGTTTTCTCAAAAATTTCCATTATAAAAATTAAGCAAACACAAGGTCGACGAAGTTATTACTATAAAAAATTTCAAAAATAAATAGAACAACGGAAAATCTAAAAACAAAACTAATGCGAATGGTCAAACAATCAAAACAACTGAAGGGCGAAACGATCTATCAGCGAAATGATACAACGGCAAAACAATATATCAGCAAAATGAGTAAACGTGGTGCTGTTTTGCGGAACAACCAAACGGCGAAACATTATTTGTCGAACAAAACACTTTGCTAAATATCAAACAATGTAATAAAAAAAGCAAAGCTTTATGAATTTTGCGAAATGATTGAAAAGGATTTTGAAAAAAAAGAGAAATGTAAAACCACCATATGATAATTGCGAAATGATCAAAAAGCGTAATGAATAAAAAACAAAACGTAAGTTGACAATTAAAAATTGCGAATAAAAAAATATTTAACGACTAAGGCGAAACAAAAAATTTCCAAATGAATTTTGCTAAACAATGGTGACCCGTCCCAAATGTGTATTTTATAGGAAACTGGCAAGCATTACGATGTACTACATTCAATAACATATCCCGGTGTTCCTTAATAAATTATTTTGAACAATAATATGTTAAACAAATTTGTTAAGGAATGTTGTCAAGATTGATTACCTACAACTAATTTAGTCACGACTATGTGATTGTTAACTATACAACAAAATAAGTATGTCTTCTGACATGAAGAAAGTATTTTAAAAGATAGGTGAGTTGTAAAGTATGCCACAGGTACCTATCTTTAATTTACATCAATGAAGAGAATCAAATCTGTAATTTCAACACTTGTTCCTACTCAAACTAATTATATTTGAGATGGGTTGGGTTGGAGCGTCGCTCATTACTAAATGTATGTTAACGTTATGTGTATTTATTTAACTACCCAATGAAAGTGGAGATAATACTATCAGAGGATATTATTCAACCACAAAGAACATTAATGTGATGGAAGCCATTCTTATGCCGGAGTTGTTTCCCTCCATAAAAACCAAATGAGTTAAAATGAAATCGAAGTTGATTAGCAGCTGAATATAAACAGTCATTTGATGCTCGCGTAAGGCATTTACGCCATTTGCCAAAAAAAAAGAAAAGAAATTTGATATCTTTAAGAACATTTAAAATATGGGTGCCTAATGCATTTTGTTGAAATGTTTTTCTGGATTCTGTCTACGACATATGTAGGTATGTACTTATACAGATTAATAAATATTACTGTAAAATTAAAATTACTTCGACGTCCGACACAGTCCCATGAATTTGACAGGCTGATTCGCAACTGCCTAAAGAGTATGTATATGGGAAAATGGTGCCTAAAAATAAAAAAAAACCTTTAAAAAAACGATATTGTAGTATATTATTTTAGGTAGATACTTTAGGCCGTGTGCCAATAGCCGTTAAAATTTTATTCTCTGGCTAATTTTTGATGGTTGAGCTGAAGTGAATAATTTTTTATCTTTTCAGTGTGTCAACTGGATAAATGGGATTTTTTAACACATGCCTTTGTTTTAATTTCCCTGCAAGAATTAAGAAATGTCCTTTTTTTTATTACTTTGCTGTAGAGAAATGTATAAGATTGTTTTGAGGTCAATTTATAAAAAAAAGTCTGCAACTGGTATATATATACCTATACACAATTTAATTCTTCGTTGTTGAAGCTAGCTAAAATTCCCTACAAAACCAAGTTTATAAAACGAGAAATTGAAATTTCAAAAACCAATTTATTAATCATTTATTATTATGTATGTATTTTATACCTACGATTCTCGGTTTTTCTTAAAAAACAACTTAAACATTCTATATGAATATGCCCTAATGTAATTACATACATTTCCTTACTAAAAATAAAGAAGATAATTATTGAAAAAAAACATACATATTGGATTTTACTGTTTCATTGTTCTCTGTTTTTATTTGATGGAAGCCCTTATGAAACTACTTTTTTTCTACATTTTTAGTCACATAAAAAAAATATTAGTGATGAGAAAAAGAGAAAGAACCGATTTTCACATTAAGACAATAAGGCCCAGTTTTTCAGTATTGAGGTAACCTTGAATTTAGCTCAGAGCTAGTTAATCTCAAGAATAAATTAATCTCTGATTGGAAATGGCATGTTAATGCTGGCATGTTTATCAAAACATGTCATTTTCAATTAAAAAATAAAACAAACAACAAAAACAATGATATCGCACTGAAAAACTGGGCCTAAGAGTTTTATTTATATATAGCTTGCAAGCAAAAGTCACATACAAAATTACACAAATTAGAAAAAATTTACTTAAACCATTGATATCTAAGGGCCAGTTGTACAATCGTGGTTCAAGGTGGTTCAAATTTTTAAACCACTGATTTCCATAGATAATCTGCCAAAATCGGTGGTTTAAAAACTTGAACCGTGATTGTACAACTGGTCCTAAATGTGATTTTAATAATTTATTTTCACTATAAGTCCATTTTTTGAGTTTATTCTTTATAATAAAGATTATTTACTAATTTGCATTTTACAATTTTGACAATCGTTCGAAAAAGTATATAACTCGTCAATAATTCAGGTTTAATTTGTGATAGTTGGCACATATTTTTATGACTGCTTTGTATTTTTAGTACGGAAAACTAATTTTTAGTGCATAGATTGTTCTCACTCGTATCTTTGAGCAAATGAGCGACAACGGCTAAAACGATTTGAATGAAATTAATTACTGAACTTGTCGTAGCTACTTTAAATAGCATGGCATCAATTTTTTTTTATATATTTCTATTTGTTAAGTATTAAATAATTTTTGAAAAACTGTTTTTGTGAATTCAATATTTCAAAAACCCGTTGAATTTTTTCGGATTTTTATGAAATTTAGTTTTAAGTTGTAATACATTAAGTTTAAGAGAAAATTTATTTAGAAAAAAGTTTTCGAAAAAAATATTTTGAAAAAATCGATTTTTTCAAAAACCGGTGAAACGATTTGAAAAAAAAAAAAATTCATAAACCCACATTTATAAAAGAAAATTTTTTGCATACTTTGCTTTTGGTTTAAATCTTTGTAAGATATGGTTTTCAAACTTTTAAAAAAATTTCATACGATTTTTTCGTATTATTTCGTTTGTACTTTAAACTCTCCGGTAACTTTGCCACAAGAGCAAGTTTGTGCGACCAAGTCATGCTTTTTATTTTTTTTAATCTGGAAACTTTTATTTATGCTTTTTTAACAAACTGAATTAATATTTTTAAGTGAAGAATAAAAGGAATTTCAAAAATTAAAATAAAAATAAAGTTCGCTGCTCAGCTCCTTTGTTTTGTAATTTTCAGTTTTAAATCATAGATTATTATAAGAAACAAACGGGTGAATGCAAAGTGGTTTCATTCATTTGAACACAAGATATTCAAAATGTCGTTTTTCTCATTTACATTCGTCCTGTTTACTCTAACCATACTATACAGGGTGATTGGTATAAGATGCACCAAAAAGCTTGAGCGTGTAGGTGGGGTTAAGACAAGAAAAAAATCGTATGGGAGGGGGTGGATCTATTTCCCCCCGTTTAGGCGGGAGGGGCAATTTTCTAAAAAATTGATTTAAATCAAAAAAAAAATATTTAAAAACAACGGTGAATGATAAAAAGACTTGTTATATCTTTTTGAAAAGCCAGAAAACTACTCTTTTATTTTATTTTTAAATTAAGTTGTTTGAGTGAACAGTTTTAAAAAAATTAATTTTCAAACTCAAAATTTTGAAAAAAAAGCGAAAAAAAAAATGTTTAAACAAATTTTTTTCAAAATTTTATGTAATTAACTATTATTTTTGTTTTCAAAATTCAATGCTCTTATTAATTTTTAGTGAAAAACAGGAAACCGGATGCCAAAATGTATCTTAGTTTTTGAGAAATTAAAAATAAATTGAAAGTAAAACTAGTAAATAAAGTAAAAAGTTATTTTTTTTTATTATTTGATTAAAATTGGATGGTATGTAATAAAAAATAAAAAAGGGATAATCCCCTTATTAATAATTGTCCTGAGCAGGTCAAATTTGAATTTATGCAATCCGGGCTTTGGTAATTTCGCGGCAAACATTTTTGTATCGGAATTTTTCCCTTATTACATACAGGCACCAATTTCTCGAATATGGGAAAAATTCCACGAGAAAAAAGATTCCTGATAACCCCAAATATGAAAAACAAAAAAGTTCCTCTAATCCAAATACCGACTACAAGTTATAAGAAATACAATTGAAAGCAAACAACCCTTTCAGCAGTCCTGATTCAGAGAGAAATAATTGTTTCTGATTTTTACGAAATGTACGTATTTCGTATAATTGATAAATCGGACATGCCTCCAAAATAAAATGTACGGCCGCATCATGAAATAAGCTCAAGTAAGTGGTGTTTTAAGACTCTCCAACAAGAACCGTAATTTTTTCCGGCGTGAAAATACCATTTGTTTTAATCCATTGCCCAACATATCTACCTACATTCACATTGTGTCCTTGGGGTGCAAAAGTCGAACAAACAAACTTCTCAGTAACTGAACATTTTACATTAAAGCCTCTCCCAAAGGAACCGTGCATTTTTCCGGGATAAAAAAAAAATAGTCTGTCTAAAGGCACCTAATTTCCCGTACGCAAAATAGTTCTCTACCGCTCCTGGTATGTCCAGGTATGTGGTCTGGCAGATACCTTTTTGATAGTTTTCTTATTTAACAGTACCCGTATCCGTATGACCCGTTTTGCTGGTTCAGGGGATTTCAACTTCCAGATTTTTTGTCCCACGGGAAAAGTTATATAAAAAGTAATATCTCCATCTACTTGCTGGATTTTATCCTTATCCGATCAATGGTTGAGACATCACATCTAAGCTCTCACACAGGAACCTTTCGTATTCAGAGATAAAAATACCCTATTTGTTGGTCTGTCTTTCATTCATCTGCCTTTTATTCATTCACATCCGTTCTGAGGTTGCGGCTTCCGTTGCGGCTTGAAAGCCAAACTAGCATATCCCCAATTATACCCAAACACTTCAATAATAGACGCATTATAAAAACATTCACATTCGTTAGTAGGGTTTAGGTTAAAGTGTAAAAACATCTGTAATTTGAACAAAAACCAAATAGCAAACCTATAAACAGAACCAAGTCCGTATTTATAGAGCGCTGTTCCACGAAAAATAAATAAATAAATAATTTGCTCTGTGAAAAACAGCAAAAATGTTTCCATGGAACCGTACAATTTCGGGATAAAAAGTACATTGCCTATGTGTTATTCCAGACTATATAATATATCTTTGTGTCAAATTTCATGCAGATCCGTTCGGCCGTTCTGGCGTTATTGAGTAACAAAAATACATCCAAACATTTACATTTATAATATTAGTAAGAAGTTAAGATTATGAATATGTAAGGAAACATAAAATAAATAATTTGATTGCAGGATATGAGGTATAACTTTTGTTTCTTTTTATCAAATGTTAAGCTCCTGTTTCATTATTCATTTGATTTAACAAAAATATTGGTTCTGGATTTCGAATTACGATTTGACAATGAAGTTTTTAAAATTATACAGAGACGATGGGAGTGCAATTTTTTAAGTTCGTGAACCTAAACGTCTTTGACCAGTAGTCCGTTCCGCCCGACAACCGGAGTACTTCTTTTTGCCTCACTAAAACTTTTTAACTGAAACATCAAACAATGCGTTGGTATTGGATAATAAGTATGCTTTAAATGCATTTTTGCTTGAACTATTTAAAAAGTAAATGTTTTTTTTAGTAAAATGTCAAATTTCAAACTGTTTTACTGGGAAAAACTTCAATTTGTTTATTTGTGGATGCGTTCTTCTACTTATCTTCCAGGTTGAAACGAAGATAGGTAGTGGTCAACTAGGTGAAAAATCGGTTTAGTCCTTTTTGCCCCTTGGTCCCTCTTTTCCCCTCTCCCCTACCTAGGTACCTACATAATAAGTCTACAGACAATCTGTCAAAACCTTCAGGCTCGAATGCTCGATGCACCGACAACTGATGCACATATACTGTGAACTGTGATCCATTCAACCGACATCCGCACATCTGTAGAGATAGAGTTTTTGCGGCTTCTCTATTGATTAAGACCTATCGATTTTTGTTTACACTCCAACTCTTGGCTTAGGCGCCGGTTATAGCGATCAGGAAAACGAAACAGGAAATATTTTCAGGGCCCGTATTACGTATTACGATAATAGTTGAAAAACCCTCGTTTTTGTTCAAATGCGGTTACGTAAAACGATTAGCTATCGTTTAAGTTTCAACGATACTCGTTTCTTCTTACGAGTGCTATTTGGCTATGCCGTCTAACCATTGTATATATATTTCTATAGTATTTTCATGCTGAATAATCACCGCCTGGCCATCTTGAGAAACGTGTGATAAACACATTTTTAGGTTCGTGCATTTAATAGTATAATAGACAACAGTCGTAAACATATATTATTTTTGTTTTGTTTACGACTCTTGTCAAGGAAATATGGATTTTAGAGCCAATAAAATACATTATATATTATTAATTTGTTTCGTAGACGACTATTGTTAGGGTAACAGAATAGACACTTAGTAAATGTAAGAACCTCCAAATGTGCAGTTAACAACTTTCTTTAGATGGCGCTGCTCCATGGTTGTACTATGGAAATTTATATACAATGGTCTAACCTTCGTTCTCGTTGTTTTCAATTTTTTTTGTGTTGTGTTGTGTCTGCAGGTTATGTTTATGTACCATTTGGGAACAAAACGTGAATCCGAACAAACTAAAAGAACATTTTACTAACAATATTAAAAAAACAAACATATTAAACAAACTTATAAATAAACAAATTCAGGAATTGCAAAAAAAACTATTTATTTTTTACATACACATTCTCCATGTTCTTCTCGTTGAAATATTTTTTAATATTCTCCGTTTTCGCTTCTTGGAACAATGTTCACTATCCAAAAAGTAGTAATTAATAAACATTTTAATATATTTTAAGATAATATACCGCACTTCTTTAATTCCATACTCTTTTTATATTTCGATCATTTTTTGACATCTATTCACCGACGTGAAGTTAGATGTACCATAAAAAAAAATAGTATTTATTCTTTTTATATGGCAACATTTTCGTGGATCCATTTTCGTTTTATGTAATCGCTTTTGTTGCAACTATCGTATCCTTGACTATCGATATTTTTGCCGTTCGTTTCGTAATATACGGGCCCAGATCAAAAATTTATTATGTTTTCATCCGTTTAAAAACAAAAATGTTTCACTTATCGATGGCAAATAACTCAAAGAATTTTGTGTGATGATAAAATTTTAAATCGAACAAATACTTATTGTAAAAATTGCATTTATTTATTTTCCTGATAGAATATAATTTTTCGTACGGAAATTCCATCAGTAAAATAATCAAATAGATTTTTTACAAAAAATACGTGCGCAATTGAAATTTTTATCACCAGGAAAAAATCTGTGAATTATTTTCCATCGATAAATATAGCATTTTGTGTTTCAAATAAAATCGGAACATATTAATTTATCGATTTGAAAAGTTTTTCCTGATCGCTATAACTAGCCACTTAGGTAGGAAGTTATAAACGGCGCATAATGCTACTACTTTTTTACTCCAAATTGACTTTTAACCATTTTATTTTTATAACAATTAGCCTTGTTGTCCTAAGCATATTTATAATTATTATTCATTATCATAATACATACCTACCTATCTAAACAAACAAAACAACTTTGGCATTCATGACAGCATATTTTATGTTAATTGAACTGCGCTGCCATCTTCTTACTCATGCTGCATTCTAATAGTGCTTTCATTTGAATCTTGAAATGCTTTCATTTTAAATATTTCAACTTAAGAAACAGAAAACGGAACTTTCGGGAACTTTTATGGTTGATTACTATAAAACTATTATGTTATTAGCTTAGACATAAACCTATTGCTATAAATGATTATTTTTATGGTCTTCGAAATGTGCTATAAAATATTGTATAGAATTTTTACAAAAATGGTTCTGAAATGAGATATACCATATTTACAAACTACTTTATGTAAACGCAGACATTTCGGTTCGGGTATCTGAAATATAAGTAATTCTGCTTTATGTAAACGCAGATATTTATTTTTTCCGGTTCGTGTATCTAAAATAGGAATAATTCTTGTAGAACATGTTTGAATACCTAAGATGTATGAATAATGTTTTGTATGTTTAATTTATTGGTGATTATTTAAAACGAATAACGCGTGTTAAATTATTTTTACATTTAAATTTTATTTCTTTTGTTTGAATACTTAGTCCTATTGGACAACGAAATCAATCGTCCTAACACTATACATCGCACGTTTTCTTTGCTCATAACAATTAATAAAAAGAGCAATGCAAAATAAATTTTGTAACCTATAAACGACTCATATCTACCTACTCAAGGCCTAATTTTTATAGAAAACATTTCATGTTTATCTATTATAGATTTACCTTTAAAGAAACTTAAAAAAGTGGCAGATAATATTAACATTCCAGTTTTTGGAATTCGGCTTCGAACTTGTTAAGTACCTACCTACCTAATCTTTCCTTCTTTTGAATAACTAAGAAATTTCATTATTCGGTCTCCTTACACGTGAAATTATGGTTTGCAAATAATGTGTAGGTAAATGTTAATTTCTCCGGGTTTTACAGCTAAAATGTTTGGTTTATAACGTTGCTTAAAATGAAGAAAAAGAAAGATAGTAGGTACCTACCTACCTATATTATTAAGAAAACTAATAAATTTAAATGTATAGGTATTTATAATAAATTCATTTTTACTCTTTATAATAATATGTAACATGAATTCGTGCAAAAAAATGAGATAACAATCAATCAACACATTACGATGATATAGAGAAAACGAAAAACGTGGGTCCGGCTATTCTGTCTGGCTGTATAGACGCCTACAGCCTAAACGTTTGAGCCGATTTTCTTCAAACTTTGTAAAAAGTATTCTTTGAGTAATAGCTATGCCCGGAGTTTTTTTTTAATTTTTATCGCAAGTCAACAAAATAGTCAATAAAATTTTATATGAGTGATTTGCTGCCAATAGTGATGTCGTTCATCTAAAATAATTTTTTCCGGAGAAGCTTATTAATGGCACCTGACATAGAAATGAATTTTCTTGATACCGATTATCTTTTAAAAGGCTAAATCGACTTGACGAAATTAAATAGGTGCAGGGAAATTACTCCACGGGCAAGTGGTCCACATGGGAATCTATTCCACTTTTCAATGTGTATTAATTTCCCACTGAAGGTGAAAATTTCTTACACTTTTAAGTGATATAGTATATCACTTTTTAAAGTGAGTTGTTTCCCACTGACTGACTGTAAGAAATAATTTATAATTTAATCTGAACAGTACCTGGGTGGCCCACAATCTCGCTATGAGGGAAAATCCATTTCACACTGAAAAGTGAAGCAGGTTCCCACTTGCCCGCGGTAGTATAGGTACTTTCAATTGCACCAATTAAACACTCTATAAAAGTTCTGCTAAGCATGATTAATACTGCAGTAAAAAGTTTCGGAAAAAAGTATTTTCTAAAAAGTAAGTTTTTTTACTTCGATTTTTCTCAAAAAATCCGAAGATTTTGATAAAATCTTATATGAGTGATTATTTTTTGTCTTCATTTTACTCGAAAAAAATCCGATAAAATTTTATGTTTTGTTGTCGACGGTGAAAAGATGACGAATTTCGCAGTCGTTAACACGAGGGTAACTTGCCACAACAGCAAGTTCGTGCGATCTAGTCGTCTTATTTCTGATCCCCATGCTCGTTTCTTCTCGCTTTTGTTACTTTTTCAAAAAAGTGACAATAACAAAAGTTAGTTTAAATTTATCTATTCAAATGACCGCGGAAAAATAAAACAAACATTTCTTTTTCCTGAACGTCATCTGACGAGCTCACAAGCTAGAACCGGGCGAAACACAATGTTTTCTTGGATTATAGGCCGCTAAACGCTTTAATTTTGAATAATAATTCAGAAAAGTTCACTTAAAATAAACTGATGTTCAGTCTTCTACTTAGTTGAATATTTTTAATATATATAAAAAAAATTTATTTTCATATTATAGTACCTATGTATGTATATAGAATTTGTATCATTATATTTATTTTACTTATTTGATTAATTCATTTACTTAAATTCAATTTATTAAAATTCATTCAAACCACGCATTAATATGTACTACACGACGCCACATGTTAACACTGTAAGATCAGAGCCACGCCACCCAAAATCCATTTAGACGGCCGATCTCTGGTACCAAGGTTGAATGTCCACACATAAGTAGATCCACGTGACCTTAATTAATATAAATTAATTTAAACATATTAGATATATATAGAAACTCAGCAATTTATTCTTATTGCTAGATTTTAATTAATTTCCAAAAGAGGAAATATTGAACGAAAAATAACTATATTTTCAATGTACTTATGATGTCTGATGAAATTACGTCAAAAAAATGATATGGATAAAAAGCCCGAAAATCTCCATAAAATAATCTGTTTTTTTTTCCTAGGCATATCCGCCCAAAAAGTTTGGTGCAGATGCCGGAAATTTTGTTTTTTTTCTATAAATTAGTTGGATATTTTTTTCTTTACGAATCATGAAAAACCTTTTTTCAAATCGAAATGAAATAAAAACGACAGAAAATAAGCTTTTGGCTTTTTCTTTCCAAATCAAAAATGGAAAAACGAAAAATTTTCTATTTTGAAACCAAAAAAGGGTGAAAATTCATCTCTCAGAGATCTATTTTATGTTGCTTTAAAAACCAATGATCAAAAAGCCCAAATTTAAAACACACATTATTGAAATATAATAAAATTGATCAACTAAAATTAAAATTAACATTACTTTAGTTTTGTTTAACGAATTTTAAAGGCATTGTAGGAAAAATATCGTCTGTTAACGTGATCAGTAGAAGTTCATTGGTAGTTTGTAGCTATAAGCTTTCTTAGTAGCGATTAAGTGCTGAGTGCTAAAGTGGACGAAATAGAAGTTTCGACTATGAATTAATAAGTGGCAAATAAAAAAACTATCGAACTTTTGTACTTAATCGAACAAAAACAAATCTATCTATCATCACTACTTCTATGAAAGAGTAATTTTGAAAGTATGGATGTTCAGCTTTTGGCCCAACAATAAATAGATACCAACAAATTACTCCTTTATAAATAAAACTTGCAAAATTACTTTTATTTGTTCGCCTCACTTTAAGCTAAAGAAAAATAAAGTAGCTTAAAAGTAAACTAACAGCTCACGCTTCACGGATGACATATTGAAATATGTATCGAGTTTTTTTCAGACTGTTAAACTCAACATCTTGCAACAAGTAATTTGTAAATAGTTTTGAAAGTCGATCTTTTTTTCCAGCGAAATTTGAGATTTTCCTGATTTTAGAGTTTAATAAGAAAGCGCTCAGGTGGTGACGCATAAATATCATAGTGGAGGTGTTGAGTAATTTTCGAGGTGTTTTTTACTCATACGCCTCCAGTGCGAAATTCAGTCATGAACTCTTTAAAAAGAAACTGTTATAAGACGTAATACATATTACATTTGTAGAACTCTAATTAAAACATTTTCAGAATACTATGCGAATTGTCATTACATTAGCAAACCAAAAAATTGAAACTTTGCAGTTTGACACATTAGAAGAAAACTAATTTTGACGCCAGGTGGGTTGAAAAAGAGAAAAAAAATTGAAAACGACTAGCTTCGTATTGTCTAATCATAGAATAATAAATAAATAGACCATCATCTCAGGAGGATCTCTAGGCTGCAAGCCTCTGGTGCCCGAGCAACGCCGGGTTCTTTCTGCTAGTCATATATATAAAAATGAAAAATTGTTCGTATGGACTCCCAAACGACACCACGGATATTAATAAAATTTTGTGTGTGTATTCCTCATACTATAAGGATGGTTCGTAGCATAGTTTGAACCATGTCCGAAAGTCAGATGGTAAGATAATGCATTTTTCTGAATTCCTGATTTTTATGAAACGTTTGTGAGTTGTGCGATACATTAGTGTAATCTATTTTGAGATGCTTATAAATTGCATTTTTTGCATGGTATATAAAGTATGTTTGACAAATTTAGGAATGGTTTGATAAATATGTATCGGAAAATCGAATGGTAATATATTGCATTTTTCTGCATTCCTGATCCATCATCAGGCAAGAAACGCCATCGCGGTAGCATTTCCTTCCTCTGGAATAGCACATTGTTATATATGAAAGCCGTAGGTTCATTCAGCGTTGAAATTGCAGTTATATTTTCAAACTACTGAATGATCTCTAGGAAGCACTTGACCGAATTAACTATTTAAAAGTTAATAAGTTCTTTGTATTCATTTTATTACTTAAATAAAGAACTTAATGAAGGGGCCAGTTATAGCTATCAGTAAAACGCATCAGTAAAAATTTTCGTTTGCTTTTTTTTATATGTTTCCATATTATTTGACACAAAATAAAGATGTAAATCGATGACGAATAACACAAAATAATTTTTTTTAAAAGAATATCTATATTTCAGCATATATTTTTTGTGAAAAAGTTATTAATTTATTTTACTGATGAAAATTGATTTTACGTATCAGCTGATTGTCATTGCCGACAAAATGAAACAAATCGTTCCAATGATGTGCGTTCCACTTTTTTACTATTTCAACACATCAGTAAAAATTTTACTGAAGCGATTTTTATACAAAAAATCAGTTCTATTGGTAGAATAGCCTTTTTACTGACATATTTTTACTGACTACTATAACCGCTCATACGTAAAAAACTTCAGTTTTCATTCGCTTCATCATTTACGGATGGTTTTACTGATAGCTATAACTGGGCCCTAAGGCGCCGGTTATATAGCGATCAGGAAAAACCATCAAGAAAAGTAGAAACAAATGAGAATAGGAATTTTTTCCTGATGTGCGTTTAAAGCGATTGGAAAAAATGTGTCAGTAGACAGTCTGTTTTCGTGATTGCAATGCACACGAAAACAGTGGAACAAGTGAAAATTCAAATAATTGGAACGATTTATTTCATTTTTTTAAAAATGACACTCAGCTGATACGAAAAATGAGATTCAATCAGGAAAATAAATAAATGCATTTTTTTCAACAAATATTTGTTAAATTGAAAATTTTTTTGACAAAAAAAATTCTTTGAGTTATTTGTAATCGGTAAGTGTAACATTTTTTTAAAGAGTAACTAAAAGTTTGCACGACATATTTTTATTACTATGCGGTCCGCTAGTTTATTATAAAATAAAATTTATATTGTGTTAAAATTAAAATAAATAAACAAATTAGAAATGTATTGTTTTAAATAAGTTCCCACAAAATTCCCACCTTAGTCCCACAAAACTCATTTAGATGTAGCAAAATGATGGCTTATGATGATTATGATTTACTTGCCTTATGGACTCTTTTAAACAATGAAATTTGGGATAAATTTCCAAATCTAGTAGGGTTTGAAATAAAACCGGAAAAAGCTATATTTATGAACCTATTTCAGACCTAAATTTGGAAATTAGCCCATTTTCATTTAGCGTAATTTCAATTTTTACTTTTTCGAAATAGGTAGGTACACCATTTGCTACCGCACTGATGGAATCATTTTTGTAAGTAGGTATATAATGATTTGTTCTTTAAATACGTGGATTTATCGAGATTTAAAATCTAGGTATATGTAGGTATACCTTTCATTTTAAGGAATGAAATTGGAGAAAACACAAATCAAAATCAAACACCAATATTTCTTGCAGTAGCATTCATTAAGTTAAAATTTAATGACGAAGTTCTTAATTAAAGAGTTCAACCTAAAGCGAAAACTATAATTCATGGCCACCGTATTTGAACTAAAATTAATTTGTTTAAAAACGCTCAACGACAGAACGGTCAAGGTAATCAACGGAAGATACAATTAGGTGTATATACAAAATAATCTTTTATCTTTTACCTTGTTTTATAAAGAGGACACTCATAAACTCGTCTTATAACGTCTTGTTTCTCTTGAACTATTGATTTTATATAGATAACCGGCATAGTGCAAATAATTTCCTTCGAACGCAAAGCAACAAGAGTTTTTGAGTTGCAATCCCAACTCGCTCCATCCAAGAAAAGCGAATGCACAAATGCTCCTTCCATTGGGGGTAAGCTGAAATCAGGCAAATGGAAAAAAGGGTGAATTTTCAATGCACACAAATACACACACACACACAGATGAAGGACAATTTTATCTCACTTTATATCTTCTTTATCCTTTTTGGTGACATCGCAGCTTAGACACATTCGGTCGAGGGGTAAATCATGCTTCCTCGCTGATTCTTGCATAATTGCTGTTAGAAAGCTTTGCGGATTAAAAAGGCCACCTAACCAAATGACACATGGGAGCTTAAAGTCGTTTAGCCAGATTGCTAATTCCTTAATTCGATGGATCAGATCGGCAAACCATCCTTGCAGGCCCATCATGCTTGGGTATGCCAATCTTGTCCAGCTATTCGGTAAGTAATTGTAGAAGATGGCATTGTGTAACTTTTCCATTTCAGCAGTGATTGTTAGTTCTCCCTTGAGCCCAAGCAGGAGTTCTCGCAGGGATCTCTTAATCTCTTTTATAAGTGCATTTGTTCGTTCACATTCCTGCAGGGCAACAACCACAAACGGTGTTTTCTTTTCGATTCGGTTAAGAAGACTGTTTAAATTGAACTCGTCTTGCAATTTGTCCAGGTATTCGTCGATTGCAATTTTGACAAGCTCTTCTCTGGGTGCTTCATAGCTTGAGTTTAATTCAGATTCACGTGGCTGTAGTTCAAAAATTGAGTTGAGAAGAGTTTCGGAAGCGGCCGTTAGAAAGCTTATTTCGGCATTTGGATGCAGGCCATAAAGAACTGGTGATTCATCTGGCAATATTTCACTGATATAATTATGGTAACCATTGAAGTCCATATTTGGAGGTGACGGAAAACCTGGACAAAGCTCAAATTCTCCATCAATGAGGTCTTGTCTCAGCAGCTCCTCTAAATATGTCTGACAAAGTCTGCGGTCCCAATCGTCAGTTATATGTCCACCATACATTATTTCTCCAAAGAGGTAACGGAGATCTTCCCAAGGAATTCGATTACTACCTTCTAAGTAATTGTACAGGACATACGCACTAATATTCAAGTCCCCAATATTGAAAGGATACACCTTATTCCAACCTAAAGGTCCAAATTTCCTTCGTTCACCGACAACTGAATGAAAATAGCACAATGTGAAGAGAATAGACTTAAACTCAGCCTCTTGAGTGCACTTCTCCAAGAACTCTTGATTGAAGTTATCCCATGATTTGTGAAGATTCGAGGCCATACCTGTTGGCGGTTCGTTAACTATTTTGGTTGATGACTCAAGAATTCCTTGTGGAATGATATGGTATTGTGGATCCAATGCTGGTTCAGCACTTATGAACAGTCTGAAGTCCGGATGTACGTTTTCGTCGATATTTTCTATTATTTTGTCCAATTTCGTCAGCCAATTGACAACCAAGTGGATATTTTGAAGGATTACCCACTGACCGTATCTAAGAGCCATTTCGATAGCCTTTTCAGCTGCCATTTCTTGACCTTGTCCAAGGGATATGTTATAAAGATTACCCTGTTCAGCCGAAAATTTCATCAGAACACCTAGTTTCTCAACGTTTTGTACAGGATCGACACCCGATGAAAGTATAAATAGAATCGGTATAGTTGGAGATACTTCTTGAAAGGTGTCAGAAAATTCAATTACTTTAACGTCAGAATATTTCTCACCCATGGTTTTTTCAACAAAATGCCTTTAAAATAAATAACTAATTGTAGCTGAGTATACTAGATGGTATAAGAGTATTCAGATCTTACCTCATAGAGTATGTCATTCGATCAGGACGAACGGCACGAATAATGCAAAGCTTTTGCAATGCACTCCTATTCTTCCATTCCCCAGGAAATATTTCTCGCTCAGGCACATTTGTTTCGAGGAATTTTCTCCAACGTTTTGGATAGTTTTCGATATCCTTGTCTATACCATAGAAGTGTTCCATTGAAGAAAGATTTCGTATGCCACCCCATGCTGCATGGCTTAGGAAATCAACTGGGGAAACAGCATTAGGATCGTGAGTATATCTGAGGAGAAAATCGATTTCTTCTTTAGTAATGGATTTCGAATGAAGCAATATGCGAATTATCATATGGAAGGTAAAAATTAGTTTGTCCCGTTCGAAGAGTCCTCTCATTGTGTACCTAAAACATTGATATGTAATAGAATCCACCAGTGAAAGTACTCGTTTTTCTAAGGTTTTCTGTTGGGTAGAGGCCAGGGCTATTGCTCGACGAAAAACAACCATAAACGTTTTAAGAGAAAATTTGTACATAGGATTTATTTTGTTGAGATCGCTCAAGACAAAAAATAGTATGGAAGCTCGCTGAGCTGCTGCTCTATAAATGTTTCGTGTTTCGTCTACTTGTAGGGTTGTTATATTTGCCTCAGCTACCTTTATCTCAATTTCATCAACTGTGTTCTTAGTATTCTCCAGATTTAGAACAAGCGCATGATCTTCCAAAACGTTTTCGCCAGAAGAAGCCAGTCTAGCAAGAAGTTCGTCTTCCAAGTCCTTGAGAGATATTTTAAATTTATTCTGCTGAATTGTTACTTGAATTTTCATTTCTTCTAGATCTGGGCGTTCGATTCGAACAACTTCAGCGAGTAGTTGTTCTTCAAGACCGTCTTGGGTGACAGTGAAGTTTATCAATGTCATCTGGGCTTGAAGTTCAGGTTTGTAATGTGGATTAGCGAATTTTGTTTGCAGAATTAGACGAAAGTTTGAATTGAAGTCAAGTTCCTTATCACCAATCTTAATGTATCGTCCTTTCTTGATGAGGGCCCGATTAAGTAATGGTTCAAGAACTGTATCGATAGTTTCCTCGATTTGTTCAATGAGAACAGTTTCTCCGAGAGACATTGATTTTTCTAATGTTTCTAAATATCCTTTTTGACTCAAGCGAATCACAACAAGCCTACTGCCAAAAGTGTTTTTGATCCATTTCACACCTTGTCTATAAAATACAAAGATATGATATCAAAAAGAGAAAGAGAATTTGATTAGTTTACAATTGAGGATCAATCATAAGAGGCCATCGGCTCGAATAAGTTAATATTGTGGCATTTTCTGTCGACATTTGATCCATGGGAAGACCTTGGTTATTCCAAATAGCAATTCGAGCTTCATCGTGTAGTGATGTAAAGAAGTCTGCGTCTTCTGAATGTGGGATTTTTGGCTACGAATTGAAAATTCTATATTAGAAAAAGTTATTGTTTACAAGTTTCAGAAACTACCGAGACACTTTTAAAGTATGGCATCCACATTTGTTCTCGTAGCTCAAGTCTGTAACTGCGAGTAAAACTTCCGACATACGAAAGAAATGAAGATATCAACAGAATATCTCCTGGAAGGGCATTGATTTTTTCCTTTAGACTGTAAGTTAAGGGAAAATTAATATCATATATTTTAATTTTTAAACGTAATTTTTCTTTGATACCTTAACACAGATTCTTTCCAACGAACATTTTCACTAGCAAGACCGTTCACAAGTCTTCGTGCCAAATCGATTGTAAAGGCTGTCCTATCGGCTTCTTGTTGGCATTTTTGTTTTTGAGCAATTGCCTCTTCAAATTCAGATTGAATTTCATGTAATTTTTCCTCAAGATTGGTTATTTTAGTTTTCAAATACTTGAGACGTTCTCTTGCTGATTTAAGTTCATCCTGAGAATCATGCAGTGCTTTTTGCTTGGGGCCCACAATAAGAAACACTTGATGATATCGGTGCAAATTGATAACCCAAGCACAAAGTCCTGCAGCAGCTACAGATTTTTGAACTACCTTATCCGGATTAAATTCAGGATCCTGATGATGTAATACACACTTTTGTGAAATGTAATAGATTGTAAAATTGTTATATGAACTCACCTTAAGATATTCTTGTAAAGTCTCTATAATATTAGGATGAATGTTATCTCGATCATAATTTACCAAATCATTCAAAAATTGATCTACACGAGCCATCATCAATTTGGCCGACTTCCAACTGCGGTCACGTGGTATTTTTCCATTCACCGCCAAAAGTACCATAACTGCTGCACAGACGTTAACTACTGCTTTTGGAGGTGAACCAAATGATTTTAATTCGGTTATATTATTTTTGTTAAGAGTATTGAGAGCCGCTTGCGCAGCAACTAGGGCAGGTTCAGCTTTGCGCAAATCTTCTTCGAACATTTGGGTTTTGAGTGAAACATCTTCCTCAATTATTCGGACTCGGCTTTCCTCTTCAGATGCTATAAGTTTCTCCCTTTGCACCTTATTACTTTCTGCAGTTATGATAATAATGAGTTTATCTGCTGCTATGTTTTTAGAATTTAGTTGGATTTCTTGAATTGCAAGTTGGTTCTGTAAACAAAATAAACAGCAAATAAAGGAAACGATTAGGTCGCTCGAACTTGCTCTTTTCTGTCAAGTTTCCTTCGTGTTAACGACTGGGGAAGTTCGTTTGACCATTCAAAATAAAGGGCGTGACTGGGTCTCACAAAACTTGATCTTGTGGCAAGATACCTTCTTGCTAACTACTTGGAAATTAATTTGACCATAAACAAAAATTTTGCATTTTCAAACATTTTTTTTTTATACTTTTTTCGAATAACTGAATATCCAATTTCATCAATACGGTTAAAAAAAAAGGGTTACAGTTTTTATAAAAAACCGTTCTATGGGGGGTACCGTTTAAATGCCTTTTTCGATGTTTTGTTCGATGAGACGCTTCTTCTTTGGCATTAAATCATGCGAAATTTTATCAAAATTGATCGTATTTTTTTTTTTCGAGAAAAATGAATTTTCGTTTACGGTTATATAGCTGGTACCGGTTGTTTGGAATGGTCAATGAATCATCGTAATGTTATGTTATGTTTTATTGTTGTCTCAATTTTTTTTACACATGCATCGCAAGTAAAAAAAATTACTATTTATTTATTTAATTATTATTTAAAAATAAATCCGTCATCTGGACGGAACTCGTTTCGCAAATCTTATTCCCCAATAATGAAAATAAATTTTAACTGTCTCGCAATAGTAAGCTATTTAGCAAAATTTCTTTTGGATTTGAATTAACTCGCAAAATGATCATTTCGCAAAAAAATTCCCGCATTTTTTGTAAAGCAAATTTTAAAATGGCAACTTATCATTTAGCAAAAACTAGTTTTGCCAACCGTATAAAATGTATTTTCTCGCTGTTTATTTCAAATCACACTATCTATGTATATATATGTATATAAAAAGTAGCATATATGTATTTTTAAAAAGATTAACAAAAAAAGTGTTTTCTGAATCCATAAGAAACAAAGGCGAATTAACATTAAATTAACGGTTTTTTGTACGAGCTTGAAAACCTGGTGTTGTGTTGTGAAATAGGAGATTTTAAACTTCAATTATTTCGATTTAAACTTAAGAATTTACAAGCAGTAAACTACAGTTTCAGTTTAAACGATAACAGTGAAACTCAGAATAAGGGTGGCAAGAGTCAACCAATATCAACACCACTTTGAAGTTCATGTTCTTGTTTTGAATCTGACAGCTGCCTTATTCAAAACCTCTTTATATGAGTAAGAGCTGTTGCTAGCTGGGTATTGGTTGTAGCATTAAACATTACCGAGACAACGTTCTTACTGAACTCTCACCTTAATTCAACTCAACATACCTTCAATGTATCTACTTGGCGGGCGCATTCTGCAAGTTTAGACATTCCACTTTCAAGCCTCTCAATACGGCAGCAATGTTCACTATTCTTTTCCAACATAAGCTTTCGATACAAAAAGATGTATTCCAGATAAGTTTTAGGAGTCGTGTAGTTAAACCGTTTTTCATTCTGTAGATAAATTTTCGATATTTGATTCACTGTTTCATGAACATATGCCATAAAGCCACCGACAGGTACAACAATATTTGTCTGCAAGAAAGTATTGGAAAAAATGTATACATTATATTATTTTATAAAAATAGCTTAAAATGCTCTCTTAGATCTTTTTTTCAAAATTCCACTTATATTATTATCCGCTAATACACTTTTCCATTAACAACATGGTCTGTTTGAAAGTGGTTGAAAAGTTTGTGAGTGGTGAAAAGAAACGATATTTAACTATAAATAAAGTGCAAAATAAGTTGAGAAGTGAAATTGTTATTAAAGCGTAACAACGCTATCTAAAAACCAAAATAAAAACATTTACACTTCGGGTATTTATGAGCAAAAAAAAAAAAATTTATATGAAATCATTATAAACTATATTCTGAAAGAAAAACGGCAAACGTTAAACAAAAAAAAAAAAAGAAGAATAATAATAAAAAATTAAGAGAAGAGAAAAAAAAATAAAACTTTTAGTTAGTTAGTAGCGACACCTATCTTCCTATCAAAATAAAAGAATACTCTCTGATGATGACTCGGATAAAGATCCGGAATCAGACAAACCAATGAGTTTAAACACTGGAGCAATCAAAAAAAGCTCTAGGCCAGCAGGGAGACCTAAATTTAATACATCGTCGTCATCATCCCTATTGATGAAATATGTCTTAAAGAAAACCTTCACAAAGGATGATGGTACGTGCAGTAGTAATGCAGCAAACATTAATAACATCGAAAAAACACCTAAACAATAACAATTAAACAACAATACACAAACACAAACACCACCAATATCAACCCCAGCATATCAATTAACAACGAAAATAAATTAAAAATGGAAACACATACAGATAAACCTCCAATCCGGTTGGCCACCCTGGAGAATTTCGGCCAAAAACCCCCCTCAAAAGATTTTGCGGAATGCATCTTAAACAAAAACTTTAAAAATAAAAACATCAACCCAAACCAAACAAATACAAAAAAGGATCGATTATTTGTGGCAACACTAAATACAAGAACACTACAATCAACATCCAAATTCAAAGAATTAGAAAAAGCCTTAGACAAGACAAATTGGGATATAATTGGTCTAGCAGATGTAAGGCGACAAGGCGAAAACATACAGGAACTCAAGAATGGATATGTGTTTGCCTACCATGGAACTATTGAAGGTCTGTTTTCTTATAAAAAAAGAATTAAAAAAAAAATTTCAAGAAATTAAAGGATTTAACGACCGTATAATAGGAATGAAAATTAAACTAGGTAAGTGTAACATATCCATTCTACAAATCGACGCTCCAACTAAGATTGCAACCGATGAAGAAATAAACCGCTTTTATAATTCACTGGAATCAGCAGCAGCACACTTTAAATCAGAGATAGTGATAACAATCGGACATTTCAACGCTAAATTGAGTTTCAGGAAAAATGGAGAGGAAACAATTATGGCTTAGGCCGGGTAAATATGGATACGGCAGTCGTAACAAGCTGAGCTGACAATCAACCATAAAACAAGAAAACTACATAACAGCACACGAAAAGCAATACCGAAATCACTGAATACCGAGGTAATCAATAGTTATAATGCAGATTTATACCAACGATATCGTATTATATCACAGTTGAATAAAACGTTTCAAATAATGTACAATAAAGTGGAAAGAACTATTAAAGAATCGGCGGACCGATACATCCTCACATCAATTTCACAAAAACCACAAAAACTTTCGAGTGAGACTCTGAACTTAATAGCACTCCGGGAACATCTACGAAAGAAACCAAACCTAGATGAACAAGAAATGCAAGAACTTAGAAACATAAGAAAGAACATCAAGATCAAATCTCAAGAAGATATCAAAAAGTTAAATGAAAAACCTCTTAAAGACAGTCATTGAAATAACAAAATCAATTAAAAAAGCTAAGATCGCAGTCCAAGAGTATAAGGAATGGATAACTACAATATCCGAAAATGGCAAAAGAAATTATAATAGGCAAAGTATTAACCAACTAGCTACTAACGATAAAAGCAAATGTAACGATGTGATAGTAGCAGAATTTCTCAAGTTCGGAAAATTTTCACTGCTTGAAAAATATTTTCAATCAGGTTTTGGTCACAGAAGTAGTCTGTAGGAGACCACTTCGAACACCTATCTGCTAATCAAATCATGTACCTAGTTACATAACAGCTCTGTAATAGTGAACACATATGAAGAATATGTCACCATCCACCCTTATCTCAACTACCTACCCAACTTGAAAATTTCCATCATCTAATGTAGTTACACTTTTTTTTTCAGTGTGACATAATAAGAAATGAATCAACATTCAAGAACCAATTCAACGTTCAAGAATATTATCATCGTTGGTAGTTTACCACAAAACCCATTTGAATTCGCTCCTATGAGCTTTACAAACAAATCAAGAAAAAGAACTTGTATGGAAAATATAACGCCCTCTAGGAGTAGATAACAAAGCACCACATTCCTGTCAAAAAGCTACTCTCTAAAAAGTTCAACCGCAGAAAGCTATGCTTTTAACCACATGCAAAACCCACCACCGAAAGAGCGCAGATAGCTGACATCACGAACGGTGGAGAAATACAAGCTTTAAGGAGTGCTGCCCATGTAAAGTAGTCCCACGATGAAAAATAAACATACGAGGTATAATAGATAAAGGGATCAATCAATCGCATGGATAAGTAGTTCAGATTCCCATAACTAAAATTATAGACGTAAAACCTAAATAAACCAAAATATATTTTCGATCGAGAATTAAGGGATAAAAGTAAGAAAAGAATTCAATATTAGTTTCAATAAATTCAGTATAAACCATAAAAAGTAATAAGTGATTTCCTTTTAATTTTCCAAAAAGAATACCACCAATAGAGTAAATAAAACATCATAAGTTGTCATGACCAAATTAGATTTCCTCTTAACGAGAATAAGCTATATGTGGAAGCTCGGTACAGTATTAGTGATAAATAAGAGTAATGGTTTTCCTTTTTACAACAATAACGAATATTCCAAAACTAAGCAAAACTTTTTACAGACATAACGACATTACCGACACAACCTGTCCTAAAACGTTAAGACAGATCTTTACTTACCTTTTCATATCAGGTCCATTTTGTACGGAACCGATTGACGTAAAATTAATGCGTATAGACATACTAATAACCAGTACTCACCAACACAGGCAGATTTGTCAGCCACTGATGTTTACCGCTTCAATCACATTCCCAGTGGAAATACAACAAGTACGACGGAAATCTTTGACATTTAATATGTCTTATAATAACCCTATACGGATGAAACAGACGACCATACTTACCTAGACAAAGAAATAAATAAAAGTAAAGAAACAACAAACAATACACAGAACTGACAAACAAATACTTACCCACATCGACTATAAACTCGACCAGATACTTACCATCACACACTTACCACACCAAAAAGAGAACCAAACTCTTGAACAATTCACAAAATACTTACCATAAAAGTAGTTAATCTAGTTACAAAGAAAATACCAATTTCGATTTTGTTCATCCGATATTGAAATTTTACCCCCAAACTAAATAGTAAAAGAAATTCAACTATCGAGCCAAAAGAGTACAACTCAAATCAGTCAGTACTCCAATTCGTTCATTTTATCAACACGTTTGTAACTAAATGCTACCAAATAAAACAAATCCGAAGAAAATGGGGAAGTTGGCGTCCATAATCGATAATGAACCAATCAGAAAAAGCCACGTCGACAGTTTACCCCCACATTTAAATTCAAAAGCTGGTACATGCGAATTGAAACGTTAACGCGACGTAAGGCGCAAAAATAGTTATTGAAGCAAAGTCTTTTCTGTTTCGCATCTCTCAAAAGTAACATCGCGGTGATAAAATTAGATAGAAATAAAGAAACAACCTAAAATAATATTGAAAACACTCTAAATAATTACCAGAATAATATAGTAAAAGGATTATTGGAATAACAAACCACAATAGTTTTCATTTATTCCGAAATTGAAAGGTACACAGGAGATTTAATGGCGAACCGCCAAGAAAAACCTTTTAACCCGAAAATAATCTGTGTACAAGACATAAACGGAGGAGAAGATCAGCATTTTATGTACACAGAAAGTCGGGCGGAGTCACCAAAAGCAGTGCGAAAAATATTTGCCAATAACGACAATTTTGTGATTACCAGAAAAGCGAGTAACATCATCCGTAAACCAGCGGGATTCTCTGACGAGGATTTCCTAAAAGAAAAACAACAAAATCAATAAAACGAGCAAAAAAATAAAATATACTTACCAGGTAATCTGTCCATCACATTTTTTTTGAAGGTATCTTATCAGAATGTGTAAAAGACTCTTCGTAAAAGAATCGAGAAGAATCCTCCACATTCTGGTAAGAAAACCAGTAGTAAAACCTAGAAAAGAAAAAGCGAAATTTAGAAATCATACATTAGGCAGATGTACGTAGGTACAAATACGCCAATGTACTTACACAAAACCTAGAAAAAGATAAAACAAGAAAATATATAAAATCGGTAAAAACTTTATACTAAAGTACATCTTTTTTCCTTAGGTAGCAATCACCGATTCAAAGCAGACCGCCAGACAAGACAGCAAAAGATACGCAGGAATCCACTCCAGGAGTGGACTCAACCGCGTAAAGACTCTAGTCTATGAGTCCTGCGTATCGTGTCTGTCGGGTTTGCCATTAATCAACCAGATGCTACCTGGTCCTAGTATCTAATATAACATCAATTCATCCAGTATAATCATACATAATTGTACATGATCATTTAATCAGAAAGCAGAAAAGTGATCTCACAAATCGAAGTATTTTTGTCTACGTGGGAATCCTCATCAAGTTATCCGGATTTCCTAAGCCAAGAAGGGATACCAAAGAAAAAGGACGTAATATTTTCATCTATAATGAAGCTGAATTTGTACTTAAATTACGGATGTATTGTAAGTGATTTGCTTTTTCTCTTATCTTAGACATTCTATGTTATCTTATCAAGTGATATACATAAAAATTCACTAGAATCGAGTGCGAATATTGACTCTATATTGAAGAGTCATACTTAAAATATTCCTAATTCAATATTAAGTGATACCTACAAAAAAAAAGTGTAAAACATGATTATAAACAACAAGGTACTTACTTATATAAATTTGATTTTTGTCCTACGAAATATTTAAAAAGAAAAGATACTGTAAAGTTAACTAATTACTTACCTGTAATCTGAAACATACCTGAAATGAAAAAGTAAAGTAAAGAAAAGAAATAATGGTCATTTAATAAAAATAAAAGTTAATAGAGGAACGAAGTAATATTTAATATCACTAAGCTCAACTCCATTTGAGAGTAAAAAAATTTTTTTTGTCATAACGTTCATGAATTTAAATTAAGATAAAGTTAGACGTGAAATCGAATTAGTTGATATTGTTCACGAAGATACGAAGTATCCTTAAATTATTTATGAAAGCAATTTTGGTCTAAAAGACGATTTTAGAATAATTCTTTTATGAACATAGTTCATGACAAAATTTTCACGTATCACTTCTATGAAAAGATTTTTTTTCATATATTTTTTTTGTATTAATTTTTTTTGTTTGTTAATGTGTTTAATCACAACGAAATTTTTAAAAGCTACTCTTCACTCTTGTTTGAAACAGAATGAAAATAAAATTTAATTAACCTATGATGGTTTTACAAGAAACAGTCTTACACCAAGAATTTTTATTTAGTAGATGATTCACGATCTGTAAAGGAACTAATTTTGAATAATTAAAGTAAAAACATAATTACTATGGTTAGAAATCTTTGATTACTTACCTAGGTAAAGTTTTCTCAAGTAGAATCGTCCTTCAAGTTATATAATAATTAATGGAGAGTATCACTTAAAGAAAAGAAGAAGTTAAAGTGTGATTCTATAGTGATTGATATTGACTAGTTAGTATACTTACTTACGCTAAAAGTATACCTACGTCCTATGGTACACTTATCCGAATCGTGAATATTTGGCGATCAGCTAATAAGACATTTAAAAATAATTTTCATTTTTGGTGGTTACAAAGTGAAAGTGGTGAAAACACTCGAGTAATTTTTAGCTACGATAAAGTTAGTTACCTAGCTGAAACAAAATATTTATTATTTACACTCACGAATTTTTTTTTATTTCGTTCGTTAAAAGTTTTTTTTTGTTTTATCACGTCGAACATATACTTGGATCACTACCATAAAAAAAAAAAAGAATATATACTTTTCACAATTCAATAAAAAATTGTGAAACCACTTTATAGTGGAGTAGTGAATGGAAATATAAAACTTTTTGGAATCTCAAATACATGCGGTATCGCTGAGTTCCAAATACTTACATCAATATACACCTTTGGTGGGGGCCCATCCTGTCTACGAATCCAACCTTTTATTTTTTTTTGTACTTTCGTCTACGATTATCTAAGCGAAAGGCAGGGTGCACCTTATCTTTAAGCAGGATATTTAAATTTTTATATATTTTATAATCTTTTATAATTATATTGTTTTGATTTATTTAAATAAATTTTAAATTTACAGGTCATCAGTAAATAACGTAATTAATTTTCGCGAGTGAATAGACCTACCTTGGTATTGAGGTCAATTTTGATCATTTAATTGGTTGCATTTGGGGATTTGTGGGTAGTGCACAGCACTTTAAACTTTCTTATAACAAAATTACCAACAAAAAAAAAAAGTAAGTTCAGCGGGAATCTTAATTAAGATTTCCTTTGACTATTTTCAATTGAATCTTGTTGATCAGTCCGATGTTAAGTTGATTTTTTTTTTTTGATTACCGGTCCGAGTCCGTGAAGAAAGGGGTGTAATTTACAATCACCACCTACTATCATATATTTATATGATGCTGTCTTGATTTTTTTTTGTGATTTTCATATAATCATAATTCAACGTAACGAACCACACTTTTACTCTACCTTGTCTTCCGAGGGAGATTTTTCTTTTGTTTTCCAATTGAATCAAAGTACTTTTTGTAGGTACCTGAAGCATTTATGAATTTAAACCATAAATTAGTAGTTTATTTTTGAAATCAGTTCCTACAGTGAAAATTCAATAGTAGATTTGAAGTTCAGTTACTTTTGAAATTAAGACTAAAACTAGTTTAGCAGTAAAGTTTAAAAGTAAGGTTTAAAGTTTTATAAATTGTAAAGAAAGAGAGAGATAGTAATAGAATATTTTTAAGATATTTATTTTTTTTGAAAATTGTTAGTTTTAAGAACATTTAAATAAATTTGTATATGCTTTTTGAAATGAAAGTTAACGTTTAATCATTTAGTAAGTTGCTGATTTTTTTTATGGGAAGTTGCTCTCTTCTTTGTATACAGGTTCTGAGGAGGTTTAATAATTAACACGATGCGTTGTTAATTAGTTAGGTAGAGGGGTCGCAGCTGGAACCGTCATCGGCCAAATGTGAATCCATCAACATCATCAGCAGTTTATCGGAAGGTGAAGACCTTCCGTCTTCACAGAGGGAGTTCCGGAACAATTATGTGCAACCCGGAACCATATTGGGTGATAATCAGAGGGTTCATTATGATGACTTTTCAGATTATCCTAGGTAGGGAAGTTAAGCACCATGGGGTTTCATCAACGTCTGGAATCCCAACATTATCGCACGACCTTACAATAGTAGCGATAGAGAAGTAGGTAGGCAGAGTAAGGTGAGCCTATAGTGATGTGATACCTAAGTCACTGTCTTTCGATTTGTCCTGGTTTTTTTTGAGTTTCCCTTGTTTCTATTCAATGTCTCCATCGGTCCCAAAGCAATTTTTTTAATCTAATAAGTTAATAACAACTATACTTCGGGTCTGTAATAATGTGACACCGGTCGTATTCGAATTGCAAGATCCTACCCCACAACTCGGCGAGCTAAGCAATGGCAACGAGCAGACCCGGTGCAATGGTAGAATAACGACCACCCTGGCTTTTGGGGGGCGTGGACGTGCCTAGGTCTGAGTGAGTCAAAGGTACTAAATGTCTTTCAAAAGTCAGGTGTAGGATCCTTCGGAGGGAAAGGATTATACTTGCGCATCCTTCATATGAAACTTTAAGGTTTCTTTTCTGAAATCAAGAGGGATTACGACTCCTTCTAAAAATATTCTTTTGCGATTATTCATATGAGAATGTGTTAAATAGTCCAAACCCTACTTTAGCAAGTTTTTTTTTTCCGTCTCACATCACCGATGATTAATAGAACCGTCTGAAATAGTTTAAAAGAAGGTTCGTATCTATGTCGTTGGTTGATCAAATAGGAATCCTGATCGGACGTAAGGTCAAGGTTTCTGGTGTCTTGAGAAATCACATATATTACACCTACATATGTTGGTGGAGTCATCGAGTGAGGAGGGGATCTAGGAATCTCAAGGCCATTCAACAATATGTGGATGATATTGGGCCTGGGGACTCTGAACTCCTCATCCTTCAGTCGATAACCTCTACCTAAATTTTTTTTGTATGATCCTATCCGTTAACTTTTAGTTAAGGCTTACGAGTTCTTTCCAGTTTGAGTGATATCTTTTCTCTGAGGGTGCAAATAGTAGTAGGTGGGAATCGAAGTGTGAATGAGTTCCTAAGACGTTTAAACTGGAGAACAAAAGGAAAAGGAGTTAAGCCCCGAATAAATGGAGTTAACGGAATTTCTTTTCATTACACAATTACTGCAGACAACCATCAAAATATTATCCAGGTGATTCTTCATTAAATAATAGAACTCTTAGGTTTCCGTCATTTTTGGAGGGGTTTTCATCTGTCGAACATCTATAAAGGATTTATGGAATTGAAGATTTATCTTTTGGTTCGGTCTTTAGTTTTTCATTTCCCGCAATAAAGATTTTTAACATGAAGAGAATTCTTAATTGAAGTTTTCTCTCATTTAATTTTCTTATATGAAGAATTTATTACCCTTCCACATAAATGGTACTGCGAGTGTAATGGAAGAAATATAAATGATTCCGTGGTGAACAAAGCCCAACATGGAGATGCGAAATTTCGCTAGTGCGGAGATTTTCGTGATTACGAAATCAATAGACAGTTTAGTTGTCTTTGAGTTTCAGTCTCCTGTTGACGCGTGGTTCGAGTGGTAATGTATATAATTTAGGTCCCCCGTTACAAATGGCGCTCAAACGTGTGGGGCCCGAATGGAAGTTAGATGTTGAGTAATTAGAGAAATTTGAAAAAGATTCAGTTAAGATTTAGTACAGGTTCAAGATTTTTTTAATCGAGAATATGTTAGTTTTTTTTGGTTTTCTTGTAGTTGAGAATTTTTTGTTGAGATTTTTACATCGGGAGGTGAGTGACTTATGTGTCGGCCGATGAGTGGTGATATTTCCTATTCATGTCCGTTTGCGACAACCAGATCACACATTCTCTCACTCTCGCAAGAATTAATTCGATCCATGATGATGGGTGACTCTCAGTCTGATGTCCGGATTGGTTAGTTGAAGCCAGTCGCTGTAGCTTTAGATGATAGTTATCCGATTTTTTTTGTTCGAAGTCTTTTGAAAGATGAAGTGTTAGATTCTTCGACCAGGTGAGTGGTGGAAGTTGTTCCTACTCAGGTCTGTAGCGAAGAACAATTATGTTTCATTCGAGGTAGAAGACACCCCAACACAAGAAGAAGAACCATACCAATTTTCAAATACCAACTTTTTGTAGAATCTTTAGTTTTTTGTTGATAGAATTTTATCTTGAAGTAGTTTGAGATGCGGTCTTAACCTACTGTCCACTAGGCAACGATGTCTTCTTACCTAGGTTTGTAGCTGTAGTATAGATCAATTGTCGAATTATGGATAGGTAGTTTTTAGATGCAGTGATGGACAAATCGTGCGATCTAAAATAAATTTGATTGTAAAAATCAAGAAAATTTTTTTTGATGATGTTGATGGAGTTATGGCAGATGGGGGTATTCTAGTCGCGACTCCGAACCTGGTATGAATAGAGAGAAAGTAGAAATAGAGAAGTTATTTTAGTAGATTTTTTTTTTGGTTGAAATTAAGAAGTTTAGATTGAGTTAAAGAATTTTTGAAATTTAGTAGTTCTGAAAATTTAAAGTAGATAATTTTTAGAATTTGCCTGGTGGCGTGTAATTATAGCAGTTCTTGCAAATTCTCTTTTGGATTTGAGGACTGGAGTGCCTGGTGGCAATAGGAGTTAGCAGTTCTGGCAAATTCTCTTTTGAATTTGGGGACTGGAGTGCCTGGTGGCAATTGGAGTGCCTGGTGGCGATTAAGCAACATTTTCTTTTGGTTGCAGTTTTAGATTTTGCCAAGACGTATTGGAAAATTCTAGTTGTAGTTAAGTCAGAAGTTGGAGAGGATCGCTTCTGAAGTTTTTTTTAGTTTAGTTAGAAGTTGGAGAGAATCACTTCTTAGTTTAGTAATTTAGTTTTTGGATACGTTTATTTAGAAAAAAAAAAAAATCCTAACGAGTCAGGAGGGGAAGAGATTTGCTCCTGAAGTCGTTACTTTTTTTGTTGTAGTTTGAAGTTTTTGAAGTTATTTTTGGAGGGTTTACCCTATAGAGGAAATTAGGTTAAGTTAGTTTATAAGTTAGGCGTAGAAAGTAGTTGTAAGAGAAATTAGATTTAGGAAGTATAGTAGCGTAGGTTTAGTTAAAAATTTTTTTTGGTAGGTTCTTTCTACAAAACAAAAATTTTTTTTGTTTTGAATTATTCTCAATATTATTATCGGTATCTTAAATTGTTTAATCTACTGAGCTATCAGTCTAATACAAAAAAAAAAAAATATATATAAACTTTTGCACAATCCTATGGGAGGTAGAAAGGACAAACATCTTACTGCGGAGGAACCGAAGAAGAAAAATCCAAGGAATCCCAGTACTCCAGGGGAGCATCTCACAAGGTACCAAAAAGCCTTGAACCCTGCACGTGATTTGACGATGGACGCTGGAGAAGCGATTGACGAGAGCCAAGTGGAAGAAATTCCCAGTACCTCACATGATCGTCAAGTAACCGACGAAAGTCCACGCGTAGTGGGAGAGAACATACCATCTACTCCGGAAGTATTGAGACAACGTAGATTGGAATTTTCACCAGAACGAGAAGATCGGATGCAACAATACATAAAGGAGGTAGCATTAGCTACAATAGGATTCAGTCGAGCGGAGGATCGGAAGAACTTGCAGGAGACGTTAGCCGCTAGTCAAACGCAAATGCTAGACAAGGTAAATGAAGCAATTCGTACGGCTTTAGCTATAAACTCGCAAAATACGCAACCTTCCAGACCAGCCATGAATCTTTGCGAACAACCAACTCCAAGAACATATCCATCTGAAAGAGAACCGCCAACTATTAGACATACACCTAACACACCGAACTTTCCACGTGATCTTCCAAGACACCCAGGAACATACCGAGCTGAAGCGCCAAGAACTCAAGGAGTTGAATTTTATGAAAGACTAGACCGTATGACGTTCGAAAATCCTTCAGGACACGATCGAACTAGAGTACCGTCACCATCACCAGCGGGCTCTTATTCACGTTTTCCACATTACCATAAATGGGGAATCAAATTTAACGCAAAGAATATGACGGTCGACGAGTTCTTGTTTCGCTTAGAACGAGTAAAGGACAGCTACAATGTTTCATGGGAAGAGGTAGTAGCTAACTTCCATCACTTCATAGGAGGAGCAGTCGAAACATGGTTCTGGATGTGGCTGAAAGAGCATCCGCATTCCTCATGGGGATCCCTACGCTTAGGCCTCATAGAGCAATACAGAGGACTAGAAACGGATTCAGAGCTCACCAGACAAATGGCGGAAAGGAAACAACTACCTGGAGAAGGTTTCGACACATTCTATGAAGATATCTTGAGGATAAATTCACGGATGCGAACACCTCGACCAAATCAAGAGATCGTGGAGATAGTGAAACAAAATGTTAAAAGAAGAATGGGAGAACTTTTGCTCACCAGTAAAGTCAACAAACTATCGGAGTTAGTGCATACATGTCGGGAGATGGAGAAGTTCCTGAATCATTACGATCCAAACCGTTCAAGAGCACCACCACCTTATATCGCTCAAGCCAGAAAACAAGTGAGCGAAATTGAAGTTCAAACAGTAGAGACTACACCTCCTGAATTTTCAAACGCTTTGGAAGCTTACAACCCAAATTTTAAACGCGAGAATAAACCTACTTTCAACCCTGACAACGTAAAATGTTGGAATTGTCGGAAGATGGGTCATTCGTTTCGCGACTGTACGGACACACAGCGAAGACTGTTTTGTTACAAATGTGGTTTGCCTGAAACTGTAACACCAAATTGTCGTATTTGTTCGGGAAACCCACAACGGAGCCAGCTCTCATCCGAGAGGGATCTGGTAAGGACGGGGGACTCGGAGAGTCCATTGTAAAAGAGAACATTACTGAGAAAATTTCCATTTTAAAAAAACCAAATCTGAATAAACCCTTGAATAATGAAATACCTAATTTACCTGCTAAATTACCCAACTTAAGATATCTTAAACCTTTGCACGTTAGACAATTGGAGTATGATCTAGCGAGACAAAGAATATACACTTATCCTAAACATTTAAAGAAAATTGAAAAATTGAGAAACCGTTTCACTCAAAAGCGAATAACTTTTAGAAATATAGCTGCCACCAGAATAGCAATTAATTCGGGCGATCCTCGTCCATACGTCGAAGTTAATTTCTTCGATAAAAGCTGGTTAGGTTTGCTGGACTCGGGTGCCAGCGTCAGCTGTCTCGGAAAAGGAGCAGTTGAGTATATAGAGAAACTAAACATCCCTTATAAAAAATTTTCTACAGATATTTCTACGGCTGATGGCCGAAAGCAATCAGTGATCGGAGTGGTAAAGGCCAAAATCCAATTCAACGATAAACTTCTATCGATGGATTTATACTTAGTGCCTACCCTTTCACAAGAATTATATTTAGGAGTAGATTTTTGGGCTCTGTTTAAAATAGCCCCAAACATAATCTCTTCCATAAGTTCCGTTTCCGAGGCAGTTTTCGAACAGCCAAAAATCACGGAATGTGACCTGACACCTGAGGAGTCAGTTATTTTAAAAGATGTAGTTAAGTCGTTTCCATCATTTGCCCTCAAAGGACTTGGAAGGACTCACTTATTGGAACATAGTGTCGATACGGGAGACGCCGAACCAATTAAACAACGTCATTATCCCATATCGCCAGCAGTACAAAGCCTAGTCTATGCGGAATTGGACCGCATGCTTTCTTTGGGTGTGATCGAGGAGAGTTCAAGTGCTTGGTCCTCTCCTGTTGTTTTGGTGAGGAAACCGGGAAAAAATCGCCTGTGCTTGGACTTTCGGAAGGTTAACAGTGTTACCAAGAAGAACGCGAGCCCAATTGCGCATATTGAAGGACTGCTTGCACGACTTTCAGAAACACGCTTCATTTCGAGCGTGGATCTGAAAGATGCGTATTGGCAGGTACCCCTGGAGAAAAATTCACGGGAGAAGACCGCGTTTACTGTCCCAAATCGACCACTATACCAATTTAAAGTGATGCCTTTCGGCCTTTCTAATGCAGCACAGACTTTGACATATCTAATGAACAAAGTAATTCCTTCAAATCTACGTGAGAACGTATTTATTTACTTAGACGATTTACTCGTCGTTTCATCATCATTTAAAGAGCATATTTCGATTTTAAAGATAGTAAGCAAGCGGCTACTGGAAGCAGGACTCACAATCAATGTTGAAAAGTCCCGATTCTGTTTCCAGGAGTTGCAGTATTTAGGATATGTTGTCGGACAAGGCTGCCTGAAAGCTGATCCCGGCAAAATATCAGCAATTGTAGATTTCCCGGTGCCAACCACAGTCCGCCAAGTCAGGCGATTCTTAGGAATGGCCGGTTGGTACCGTAGGTTCATAGAAAACTTTTCAGGAGTAGCCGGTCCTATATCGGATACTTTAAAGAAAGGGGTAAAATTCGAGTTCGGAGAAGAGGCTATGAAGGCCTTTAATAAAATCAAGGTAGCATTAACTTCAGCACCAGTACTCCGTAACCCCGATTTCAGCAAGCCATTTATTATCCTTTGTGATGCATCGGCGACTGGAATCGGGTGTGTTTTATGTCAAAAAGACGAGTCTGGGGCGGAGTTACCAATTTACTACTACTCACAGAAATTGAATTCAGCCCAGCGGAATTATACGGTCACTGAACGTGAATGTCTGGCCGCAGTCAAAGGGATTCATAAATTTCGACCGTATATCGAAGGATATAGATTCACGGTTATAACCGATCATGCGAGCTTGAAGTGGCTCATGAGTTTGAAAGACCCAACTGGTAGGTTGGCTCGATGGAGTCTAAAACTCCAAGGGTTTGATTTCGAGGTTCTTCACAGACGTGGAACTTTGAACGTTCTGCCAGATGCTCTATCTCGTATCTATGAGGTAGAGGCAATAACGTCAAATGTTTCCACGCCGGTATTAACTTCGACAAACCCGTCTGAAGTGTTACACATAGATTTAAAGGATCCGGCCTTCCAGTCGGACGAATACCTTCAAATCGTTGAACACATTAGTAAAAATAAAGAACAACTTCCGGACCTACAGGTGTCTGAAAATTTCATATACAAGAAGGTCCGTCATGTTACAGGGAATCCAATCCAGGATGATGAGTCTTGGAAACTTTGGATTCCATCGAGTTTAGCTGAAGGGTTGGTAAGTCAAGCTCACTGTCCACCCAGAGCTGCGCATGGAGGTATAACGAAGACTTTATATCGCTTACGACAAAGATTTTATTGGCCAGGTATGGCTTCACAAGTTAAGGCTTACATAGGCAATTGCGACATATGTAAGACAGTCAAAGCACCTAATATTACACTGAGGAGCGAAATGGGGAAAGTTTTTGAGGTCGACAGGCCTTTCCAACATATCTATGTGGACTTCCTGGGTCCTTACCCACGTTCGAAAAGAGGCAATACTTACATTGTAATAGCTTTAGACCAACTTACGAAATTTGTGTTGATCAAACCTTTAAGAAAAGCCAACACCAATGAACTTATTAAATTCCTAGCAGATGAAGTATTTTTATTATTCGGGGTACCCGAAACACTTTTATCAGATAATGGATCTCAGTTCTTGAGCAATGAATTCATTAAATTTTTACATAATTTCGGCGTTAAACACGTCAAGACGGCAGCATACGCTCCTCAAGCGAATGCTAGTGAGAGAGTTAATAGGTCGATTTTAAGCTCCATAAGAGCATACATAGATGATAAGCAATATGATTGGGATGCCAATCTTACATCTATAGGTAGCGCATTACGAACCACGATACATTCGGTGATAGGCATGTCTCCATACGAAGCACTTTTTGGGCAACGTATGGTAGAACATGGAGAGGATTATAAACTGCTTAAGAAACTAGGAGGATTAAATCAATCCGAAATAGATTGGATACCAAAAACCGCTAAAATGAACATAGTCCATAACTATTTAAAAACCGCTTTAAATTTAGCACACGAGCAGTACGAAAAAGTCTATAATCTTCGGAGTAGAGCCGTACGATACGACATCGGTGATACAGTGTTCAGGAGGAACTTTACATTAAGTGACGCAACAAAACACAAAAACGCAAAACTATGTCCTAAATTCATAAAAGCTTCAATTATTAAGATTATAGGTAATAATCTATATAAAACTAAAGACGAAAAAGGTTTTATGACAGTTGTACATACAAAAGATTTACGAAAATAGAAAGAAAGCAAAAACAAGAAATTTGTAAGGTAGTTAAAATAAAAGTAGGCACCGGCAAGTCAGCTGAGCATGAGACACAGCGGGTCGTGGGTGATTAGCTATTATATCTTAAATATTCCTAAACAAACTTTCAGAAACAATCTAAAGGGTGGCTCTTTTCCTCTTTCGTTGAACAGGCTTACGCTCTATTAAACGAATGAGTTTTGTAGGAGACCACTTCGAACACCTATCTGCTAATCAAATCATGTACCTAGTTACATAACAGCTCTGTAATAGTGAACACATATGAAGAATATGTCACCATCCACCCTTATCTCAACTACCTACCCAACTTGAAAATTTCCATCATCTAATGTAGTTACACTTTTTTTTTCAGTGTGACATAATAAGAAATGAATCAACATTCAAGAACCAATTCAACGTTCAAGAATATTATCATCGTTGGTAGTTTACCACAAAACCCATTTGAATTCGCTCCTATGAGCTTTACAAACAAATCAAGAAAAAGAACTTGTATGGAAAATATAACGCCCTCTAGGAGTAGATAACAAAGCACCACATTCCTGTCAAAAAGCTACTCTCTAAAAAGTTCAACCGCAGAAAGCTATGCTTTTAACCACATGAAAAACCCACCACCGAAAGAGCGCAGATAGCTGACATCACGAACGGTGGAGAAATACAAGCTTTAAGGAGTGCTGCCCATGTAAAGTAGTCCCACGATGAAAAATAAACATACGAGGTATAATAGATAAAGGGATCAATCAATCGCATGGATAAGTAGTTCAGATTCCCATAACTAAAATTATAGACGTAAAACCTAAATAAACCAAAATATATTTTCGATCGAGAATTAAGGGATAAAAGTAAGAAAAGAATTCAATATTAGTTTCAATAAATTCAGTATAAACCATAAAAAGTAATAAGTGATTTCCTTTTAATTTTCCAAAAAGAATACCACCAATAGAGTAAATAAAACATCATAAGTTGTCATGACCAAATTAGATTTCCTCTTAACGAGAATAAGCTATATGTGGAAGCTCGGTACAGTATTAGTGATAAATAAGAGTAATGGTTTTCCTTTTTACAACAATAACGAATATTCCAAAACTAAGCAAAACTTTTTACAGACATAACGACATTACCGACACAACCTGTCCTAAAACGTTAAGACAGATCTTTACTTACCTTTTCATATCAGGTCCATTTTGTACGGAACCGATTGACGTAAAATTAATGCGTATAGACATACTAATAACCAGTACTCACCAACACAGGCAGATTTGTCAGCCACTGATGTTTACCGCTTCAATCACATTCCCAGTGGAAATACAACAAGTACGACGGAAATCTTTGACATTTAATATGTCTTATAATAACCCTATACGGATGAAACAGACGACCATACTTACCTAGACAAAGAAATAAATAAAAGTAAAGAAACAACAAACAATACACAGAACTGACAAACAAATACTTACCCACATCGACTATAAACTCGACCAGATACTTACCATCACACACTTACCACACCAAAAAGAGAACCAAACTCTTGAACAATTCACAAAATACTTACCATAAAAGTAGTTAATCTAGTTACAAAGAAAATACCAATTTCGATTTTGTTCATCCGATATTGAAATTTTACCCCCAAACTAAATAGTAAAAGAAATTCAACTATCGAGCCAAAAGAGTACAACTCAAATCAGTCAGTACTCCAATTCGTTCATTTTATCAACACGTTTGTAACTAAATGCTACCAAATAAAACAAATCCGAAGAAAATGGGGAAGTTGGCGTCCATAATCGATAATGAACCAATCAGAAAAAGCCACGTCGACAGTTTACCCCCACATTTAAATTCAAAAGCTGGTACATGCGAATTGAAACGTTAACGCGACGTAAGGCGCAAAAATAGTTATTGAAGCAAAGTCTTTTCTGTTTCGCATCTCTCAAAAGTAACATCGCGGTGATAAAATTAGATAGAAATAAAGAAACAACCTAAAATAATATTGAAAACACTCTAAATAATTACCAGAATAATATAGTAAAAGGATTATTGGAATAACAAACCACAATAGTTTTCATTTATTCCGAAATTGAAAGGTACACAGGAGATTTAATGGCGAACCGCCAAGAAAAACCTTTTAACCCGAAAATAATCTGTGTACAAGACATAAACGGAGGAGAAGATCAGCATTTTATGTACACAGAAAGTCGGGCGGAGTCACCAAAAGCAGTGCGAAAAATATTTGCCAATAACGACAATTTTGTGATTACCAGAAAAGCGAGTAACATCATCCGTAAACCAGCGGGATTCTCTGACGAGGATTTCCTAAAAGAAAAACAACAAAATCAATAAAACGAGCAAAAAAATAAAATATACTTACCAGGTAATCTGTCCATCACATTTTTTTTGAAGGTATCTTATCAGAATGTGTAAAAGACTCTTCGTAAAAGAATCGAGAAGAATCCTCCACATTCTGGTAAGAAAACCAGTAGTAAAACCTAGAAAAGAAAAAGCGAAATTTAGAAATCATACATTAGGCAGATGTACGTAGGTACAAATACGCCAATGTACTTACACAAAACCTAGAAAAAGATAAAACAAGAAAATATATAAAATCGGTAAAAACTTTATACTAAAGTACATCTTTTTTCCTTAGGTAGCAATCACCGATTCAAAGCAGACCGCCAGACAAGACAGCAAAAGATACGCAGGAATCCACTCCAGGAGTGGACTCAACCGCGTAAAGACTCTAGTCTATGAGTCCTGCGTATCGTGTCTGTCGGGTTTGCCATTAATCAACCAGATGCTACCTGGTCCTAGTATCTAATATAACATCAATTCATCCAGTATAATCATACATAATTGTACATGATCATTTAATCAGAAAGCAGAAAAGTGATCTCACAAATCGAAGTATTTTTGTCTACGTGGGAATCCTCATCAAGTTATCCGGATTTCCTAAGCCAAGAAGGGATACCAAAGAAAAAGGACGTAATATTTTCATCTATAATGAAGCTGAATTTGTACTTAAATTACGGATGTATTGTAAGTGATTTGCTTTTTCTCTTATCTTAGACATTCTATGTTATCTTATCAAGTGATATACATAAAAATTCACTAGAATCGAGTGCGAATATTGACTCTATATTGAAGAGTCATACTTAAAATATTCCTAATTCAATATTAAGTGATACCTACAAAAAAAAAGTGTAAAACATGATTATAAACAACAAGGTACTTACTTATATAAATTTGATTTTTGTCCTACGAAATATTTAAAAAGAAAAGATACTGTAAAGTTAACTAATTACTTACCTGTAATCTGAAACATACCTGAAATGAAAAAGTAAAGTAAAGAAAAGAAATAATGGTCATTTAATAAAAATAAAAGTTAATAGAGGAACGAAGTAATATTTAATATCACTAAGCTCAACTCCATTTGAGAGTAAAAAAATTTTTTTTGTCATAACGTTCATGAATTTAAATTAAGATAAAGTTAGACGTGAAATCGAATTAGTTGATATTGTTCACGAAGATACGAAGTATCCTTAAATTATTTATGAAAGCAATTTTGGTCTAAAAGACGATTTTAGAATAATTCTTTTATGAACATAGTTCATGACAAAATTTTCACGTATCACTTCTATGAAAAGATTTTTTTTCATATATTTTTTTTGTATTAATTTTTTTTGTTTGTTAATGTGTTTAATCACAACGAAATTTTTAAAAGCTACTCTTCACTCTTGTTTGAAACAGAATGAAAATAAAATTTAATTAACCTATGATGGTTTTACAAGAAACAGTCTTACACCAAGAATTTTTATTTAGTAGATGATTTTCACGATCTGTAAAGGAACTAATTTTGAATAATTAAAGTAAAAACATAATTACTATGGTTAGAAATCTTTGATTACTTACCTAGGTAAAGTTTTCTCAAGTAGAATCGTCCTTCAAGTTATATAATAATTAATGGAGAGTATCACTTAAAGAAAAGAAGAAGTTAAAGTGTGATTCTATAGTGATTGATATTGACTAGTTAGTATACTTACTTACGCTAAAAGTATACCTACGTCCTATGGTACACTTATCCGAATCGTGAATATTTGGCGATCAGCTAATAAGACATTTAAAAATAATTTTCATTTTTGGTGGTTACAAAGTGAAAGTGGTGAAAACACTCGAGTAATTTTTAGCTACGATAAAGTTAGTTACCTAGCTGAAACAAAATATTTATTATTTACACTCACGAATTTTTTTTTATTTCGTTCGTTAAAAGTTTTTTTTTGTTTTATCACGTCGAACATATACTTGGATCACTACCATAAAAAAAAAAAAGAATATATACTTTTCACAATTCAATAAAAAATTGTGAAACCACTTTATAGTGGAGTAGTGAATGGAAATATAAAACTTTTTGGAATCTCAAATACATGCGGTATCGCTGAGTTCCAAATACTTACATCAATATACACCTTTGGTGGGGGCCCATCCTGTCTACGAATCCAACCTTTTATTTTTTTTTGTACTTTCGTCTACGATTATCTAAGCGAAAGGCAGGGTGCACCTTATCTTTAAGCAGGATATTTAAATTTTTATATATTTTATAATCTTTTATAATTATATTGTTTTGATTTATTTAAATAAATTTTAAATTTACAGGTCATCAGTAAATAACGTAATTAATTTTCGCGAGTGAATAGACCTACCTTGGTATTGAGGTCAATTTTGATCATTTAATTGGTTGCATTTGGGGATTTGTGGGTAGTGCACAGCACTTTAAACTTTCTTATAACAAAATTACCAACAAAAAAAAAAAGTAAGTTCAGCGGGAATCTTAATTAAGATTTCCTTTGACTATTTTCAATTGAATCTTGTTGATCAGTCCGATGTTAAGTTGATTTTTTTTTTTGATTACCGGTCCGAGTCCGTGAAGAAAGGGGTGTAATTTACAATCACCACCTACTATCATATATTTATATGATGCTGTCTTGATTTTTTTTTGTGATTTTCATATAATCATAATTCAACGTAACGAACCACACTTTTACTCTACCTTGTCTTCCGAGGGAGATTTTTCTTTTGTTTTCCAATTGAATCAAAGTACTTTTTGTAGGTACCTGAAGCATTTATGAATTTAAACCATAAATTAGTAGTTTATTTTTGAAATCAGTTCCTACAGTGAAAATTCAATAGTAGATTTGAAGTTCAGTTACTTTTGAAATTAAGACTAAAACTAGTTTAGCAGTAAAGTTTAAAAGTAAGGTTTAAAGTTTTATAAATTGTAAAGAAAGAGAGAGATAGTAATAGAATATTTTTAAGATATTTATTTTTTTTGAAAATTGTTAGTTTTAAGAACATTTAAATAAATTTGTATATGCTTTTTGAAATGAAAGTTAACGTTTAATCATTTAGTAAGTTGCTGATTTTTTTTATGGGAAGTTGCTCTCTTCTTTGTATACAGGTTCTGAGGAGGTTTAATAATTAACACGATGCGTTGTTAATTAGTTAGGTAGAGGGGTCGCAGCTGGAACCGTCATCGGCCAAATGTGAATCCATCAACATCATCAGCAGTTTATCGGAAGGTGAAGACCTTCCGTCTTCACAGAGGGAGTTCCGGAACAATTATGTGCAACCCGGAACCATATTGGGTGATAATCAGAGGGTTCATTATGATGACTTTTCAGATTATCCTAGGTAGGGAAGTTAAGCACCATGGGGTTTCATCAACGTCTGGAATCCCAACATTATCGCACGACCTTACAATAGTAGCGATAGAGAAGTAGGTAGGCAGAGTAAGGTGAGCCTATAGTGATGTGATACCTAAGTCACTGTCTTTCGATTTGTCCTGGTTTTTTTTGAGTTTCCCTTGTTTCTATTCAATGTCAACTTTTTGAATTAGTAAGTGGGCTTCAGGTCAAAAAATGAAACAAAGTTAATTTGTGTTCGACGTTTCGTCCATGAATATGGACATCATCAGGAAAGATGTGCAATCTATATTTGTATACATAATTATTACTTACAATTCACAATATATTTAACATAAAAAAGAAGAAGACTTACAAATGTTACATTTATATTGCACTTTAAAATAAATATGTAAGCTGAACTTACAAGTAAAATCAAAACTTTATAATGAAATAAGAAACAGATAAAACACATATTCTCCTTGATTGTAGTTGTTAGCGAGCTTTTTTCCCTCTTTTCTCTAACAGATGTTTGTATTGTGGGCTAACGTTCTCCATATCTGTACGTCTGTTGATTGTATTGTCGGCATTAATGATGTGAAGAGTTTCAATTATCATTCTCTTATTTGGGTTCTCTTCGCGTTGTAAAATTTTTGTGTCGTCGTAGTTTGGGGAATGCTGAAGTGTGATGCAGTGTGCTGCCAGTGCTGTCTTCTGTGGTGCGTTGTTTTTAATGTCAGATTTGTGTCCTGATAATCTTTTTTTAAGTTTTTGTTTAGTTGTCCCTATATAAATTTGGTCGCAATTGTCGTTTTTTCCTCCTTTGCAGCTAATTTGGTATATTACATCAGAGTGTTCCATTCTATTCGTCTTTGCTTTTAGTTTTGTATACAGTTGTGATGCGGTATTTGTCGATTTCATTGCCATTTTGTATTTTTCGGTGTCGAATAATTTGGCAGTTTTAAACCTTTCAGCAACTTGTTTTACGTAGGTAAACGATTTGTAAATTATATTTTGTTCTTGTGGTTGGCTGTTTCTGTTTGCATGTTGTCCTATTAATTTTCTTATTATGTTTTCCGGAAAACCATTCTGCATTAATATATTCTTAATTCTTACTCGATTTTGTTTGTGGAATTCTACGTCACTTATTAGGAGTACTCGATTTATTAGATAATTCTAATTAGATTATCTAATAAATCGAGTACTCCTAATAAGTGACGTAGAATTCCACAAACAAAATCGAGTAAGAATTAAGAATATATTAATGCAGAATGGTTTTCCGGAAAACATAATAAGAAAATTAATAGGACAACATGCAAACAGAAACAGCCAACCACAAGAACAAAATATAATTTACAAATCGTTTACCTACGTAAAACAAGTTGCTGAAAGGTTTAAAACTGCCAAATTATTCGACACCGAAAAATACAAAATGGCAATGAAATCGACAAATACCGCATCACAACTGTATACAAAACTAAAAGCAAAGACGAATAGAATGGAACACTCTGATGTAATATACCAAATTAGCTGCAAAGGAGGAAAAAACGACAATTGCGACCAAATTTATATAGGGACAACTAAACAAAAACTTAAAAAAAGATTATCAGGACACAAATCTGACATTAAAAACAACGCACCACAGAAGACAGCACTGGCAGCACACTGCATCACACTTCAGCATTCCCCAAACTACGACGACACAAAAATTTTACAACGCGAAGAGAACCCAAATAAGAGAATGATAATTGAAACTCTTCACATCATTAATGCCGACAATACAATCAACAGACGTACAGATATGGAGAACGTTAGCCCACAATACAAACATCTGTTAGAGAAAAGAGGGAAAAAAGCTCGCTAACAACTACAATCAAGGAGAATATGTGTTTTATCTGTTTCTTATTTCATTATAAAGTTTTGATTTTACTTGTAAGTTCAGCTTACATATTTATTTTAAAGTGCAATATAAATGTAACATTTGTAAGTCTTCTTCTTTTTTATGTTAAATATATTGTGAATTGTAAGTAATAATTATGTATACAAATATAGATTGCACATCTTTCCTGATGATGTCCATATTCATGGACGAAACGTCGAACACAAATTAACTTTGTTTCATTTTTTGACCTGAAGCCCACTTACTAATTCAAAAAGTTGATAAACCAAAGGTCACATCATACACATAATCTATTCAATGTCTCCATCGGTCCCAAAGCAATTTTTTTAATCTAATAAGTTAATAACAACTATACTTCGGGTCTGTAATAATGTGACACCGGTCGTATTCGAATTGCAAGATCCTACCCCACAACTCGGCGAGCTAAGCAATGGCAACGAGCAGACCCGGTGCAATGGTAGAATAACGACCACCCTGGCTTTTGGGGGGCGTGGACGTGCCTAGGTCTGAGTGAGTCAAAGGTACTAAATGTCTTTCAAAAGTCAGGTGTAGGATCCTTCGGAGGGAAAGGATTATACTTGCGCATCCTTCATATGAAACTTTAAGGTTTCTTTTCTGAAATCAAGAGGGATTACGACTCCTTCTAAAAATATTCTTTTGCGATTATTCATATGAGAATGTGTTAAATAGTCCAAACCCTACTTTAGCAAGTTTTTTTTTTCCGTCTCACATCACCGATGATTAATAGAACCGTCTGAAATAGTTTAAAAGAAGGTTCGTATCTATGTCGTTGGTTGATCAAATAGGAATCCTGATCGGACGTAAGGTCAAGGTTTCTGGTGTCTTGAGAAATCACATATATTACACCTACATATGTTGGTGGAGTCATCGAGTGAGGAGGGGATCTAGGAACCTCAAGGCCATTCAACAATATGTGGATGATATTGGGCCTGGGGACTCTGAACTCCTCATCCTTCAGTCGATAACCTCTACCTAAATTTTTTTTGTATGATCCTATCCGTTAACTTTTAGTTAAGGCTTACGAGTTCTTTCCAGTTTGAGTGATATCTTTTCTCTGAGGGTGCAAATAGTAGTAGGTGGGAATCGTAGTGTGAATGAGTTCCTAAGACGTTTAAACTGGAGAACAAAAGGAAAAGGAGTTAAGCCCCGAATAAATGGAGTTAACGGAATTTCTTTTCATTACACAATTACTGCAGACAACCATCAAAATATTATCCAGGTGATTCTTCATTAAATAATAGAACTCTTAGGTTTCCGTCATTTTTGGAGGGGTTTTCATCTGTCGAACATCTATAAAGGATTTATGGAATTGAAGATTTATCTTTTGGTTCGGTCTTTAGTTTTTCATTTCCCGCAATAAAGATTTTTAACATGAAGAGAATTCTTAATTGAAGTTTTCTCTCATTTAATTTTCTTATATGAAGAATTTATTACCCTTCCACATAAATGGTACTGCGAGTGTAATGGAAGAAATATAAATGATTCCGTGGTGAACAAAGCCCAACATGGAGATGCGAAATTTCGCTAGTGCGGAGATTTTCGTGATTACGAAATCAATAGACAGTTTAGTTGTCTTTGAGTTTCAGTCTCCTGTTGACGCGTGGTTCGAGTGGTAATGTATATAATTTAGGTCCCCCGTTACAAGTCCCAGACCAATGGACGAAATCAGCGATAATAGTCTTACACAAAAAAGTTTGATTTTAATCAACCTTTCGAACAAGCTAGTTTTAGGTCAGGTTTCTTTTTTTTTTTTTTTTTTACACTATCAGATCCTGTTCATAAGGAGCTTAGAGCAAGCTTCAGCTTATGAACAAAGATTTGCCAACACATTATATGTGTTCCACTGGCAATGGACCATTTAGAAGCCATAAGCCAGATAATAGAAAAATGCAAGGAATATAAAATAACTCTATATTTTGCATTCATCGATTTTGCAAAGGCTTTCGATACCATGGATATGAATTTTATTTGGAATGCCCTATTAAACCAAGGGGTAAATGAATCAATTATTCGAATCTTAGAGAAAATGTACGAAAGGAGCGAACGGTGCTTCCAGTTTTGACCTATGGGTTTCAAACATGGCAAATGACACAAAATATTGAAACCAAACTTTGATCATGTCAAAGAGCAATGGAACGAGCCATCTTGAAAGTACGTATCGCTCAAAGATCAAACCAAAGAATACTACGAAGCCAAACTAATTTTAAAGATGTAAGGAATAGAATTAGAAAACTAAAATGGGATTGGGCTGGACATATAATGCGAACAAATTATAACCGCTGGACAAAATTAGCAACAGACTGGGATACCGCTAGATAGAAAAAGGAACGTCGGCAAACAGCTCAAACGCTGGAAAGATGACATTACAGCAACATGTCCACTATTTTGGCGAGAGGCGTTTGACAGAAGAAGGTGGAAAAGTCTGGGGGAGGCTTATTCTCACGGTATATAGAAAAAAAAAATTGAATTATGTATTTAAAACTTTGTAAATTGATTTGTATCTTCATAATTTAAGCAATGAATGAGTGAATAAAGCTTCGAATAATAATACACTTTTCCATTATTTTCTTAAAATTTTACTTACCGGCAAAACACTGTCGATTTCGGATAAGAACTTCCTTGATACAGATTGCAATGCTGTGTTTGGCCATTCATGAAACCAATCGATACAAGTTCTGCTCACAATAGCCCGAAATTTTCTCACCCTGATGCGCAATGTCGGTCCAACAGGCGAAAAACTAAGGACTATTTTCAACATCCGACGGACTTTATTGATGAAAAAATGCCAGCAATTATCCTTCGTGTCAACCTGCCCACTTTGTTTCACTTCATTGCGTATGCCGTTGTATATCATTTCCAATTGGTCCTCAGTGAAAAGTTGTGGTATATCTCCTGATGCCAGCATGTCATTGCATAGTGTTAAAAGCGATTCATTCGGAATTTGAGCGTCGGAAATTAAAAACACAGACATGACATTTTTAAGGCCAACTTTAATGTAGAGACCTGCTATATCTTCTTTCATGTCCTGCAGGCAGTAACCTCGTTTCATTTGCATTTGAAACACACTAAGAGATGATATATATGAAGCTAGGCGGGCAAGGGTTTGTTTGCCGGATCCTCCGACACCAATAAGAAGTGCATGACCTGCGTTTTCTAAAATTCTGTTGATTCTGCAAAACAAAAATAAACGGAAACATTTCATAAATAAATAAAACCAAAATATAATCACAAATCAGTAGGTATATTTTAACTCTATTTATTGTGGCAAAAAATCACAAAAGTTTCAGTCAATTCATTAAAAAAAAAAAGAAAAAAATCAAACGTAAAATATGCAACGAATTTTCTTTATATATAAATTTATGAAAAAAATCTAAATTTTTGTGTCGGGTTTTTTTTTAATTTTTGCAAATATTCTTTCTAAAAAAAGTAGGTACCTATTTATGCAAGTTCTTAGAAATTAATTTATTATACCTTAAAACCAAATTTCATAAGTACCTATTTGAAATACTGAATTAAATAAAACCGTGTTTTAAAAAATATTTAAAACTTAACAAAAAATTTAAGACAAAAATTTGCTTCGTTGTTTTAAATAGCTACGATAATTTCTGTATCTAATTTCTTTGAAATAGGAGAAGTCGAAATTTAAGAATACGCTTATATTGCATGTACCGTTCAAGGAATAGTGTCGTCTCGTGGCGTTGTCGTTAGTGTGTCGAACTATCACTATCACGAGGTCTGGGTTCAAGCCCTGCGTAGACCTAAAGTTTTTTTTTTCAGGGCCACTGCCTCTTGCGAAGATTCGGATCGACAAAAAAGTGTAGGTCCCCTCCAATCCTGTAGAACTAACAACGCAAACAAAAGGATTACTGAGAGTAGGATTTTCTTGAATTTTCGGGTTTCAACTAAAAAAAAAAAGTAAATAACACTAGGTATTGATTTTTAAAACAAAAAATTCAAAATTTTTTTTCAAAATGTAGTTTGCAATTTTAATTAGATTTAGCAATGCTTTAAGAACATTAAATTTTATTTTTATTTTAATTTATTTTAATTTTATTTTAATTTTTCAGCCGTTAAAAACTTAGTCGGTGTACCTACCGTTTATTCCTACCGTACCTACCGTTAATATGAAAGACACCATGGGCAACAAATCGTGACGATACATCCAGAAAGACAGTCAAACAGACCAGACAGAATTGCCGGACCTACTTTTTTTTCTACTCTATATCATCGAAATATAATTTTTGATTATATAATCGCAAGTAATAACTTATTGACTTTAACCGAAACTACATAATGTACTTCAACGTACAATTATTAAATAATTACTACACACTAAGTTAATATTTGGTAATAAATTAATAACCAATAAAGTTTTTCAATTTACCTGCAAACATGCAACATAGCATCCTCGAACATGACTAGGTTCATATGTCCAACAGACTCGTTATAACTGGCCTGAGCTTCGTAAAGTAATTGATAGAGTGCATCCCAGGTAGGAATTGGCAGGTATTTCTGGTCCACCAGAGACTGTCCGAAATGACTGTAAATAAGTGGTTGCGCGAATACAAACTCCTCATCGAAATCTTCGAAATTCTTTTTGAGAACATCTCTAATGATGACATCAAAGGCCTTTATATCATGTTGGTCCACGAATCTGTCATGGTATACGCGGAAAGCTTCATGCACAAAGAGACGCACTAACTCGATTGGTTTTGTGCAGGTTGCTCCAGAGCAGTTCATTAGACCCTGATAGATGTTAGTCATGTCCTGTAAGTTAAAGATATAGTGAAACTTTAATGCGGTTGGCAGGAAAGCATTTTCTACACGACATTGTAAACACACGCTCACATTAACCAAGAGTGAACTGAGCGATCTAATTTCTTTGGAAAATCCATTAAGAGGGTTGTCGAGATGATGACTGAAGATGGTTAAGTAAATTCTATTTAGGGCTGCCTCATTTGGTGTATGCACAGAAAACACACAGAAGTGTCGTTGAAGCCTGGGATCAATGGTAAAGGAGCCAGCTGTGGGATTCATGGAGGCAACAAATTGGCAATTCCGAATGTCCTTCAGGACAAGCCGACTGCGGTCATACCATTGCTGGTAGTCCATAAACTGCCGTATAATTGTGTGGGGCTGGACAGTACCGTATGCATCAACTTCGGGCATATTCAGGTCGTTTATATAGTAAATCAAGTGTTTGTTTGCATTTGGCCCATAACATCTGCCAGACTTCTTTTCAAGTGGTTTGTCGAGGACCTTTTGAAACATTTCCGAAGTGGTGTAGAAGTTAAAATGTGTTGTTTGCAGAATTCGTTCCGGGTGCGAAGTTTGCCAGTGTGAAGTTGTCGTGTTGAAAATGTCCCTTAAAATGGCCCCCTTACCGCAACCAGATGTACCGACAAGCAATATTGGATGGTTACGCTTTATTAACAGCTTCAGAAAATACTGCAAGCGAATGGTATCAGCTGTTGGCACCAGAATATTCTATACATAGATACAGCAAAGAGTGTAAAACAATTATTTATGCATCACACAGTTATATGCAGAAAGTTTCGAAAGGCAATATTCAATATACCTGCAAGGCAACGTCTGGCTGAACTTTAATTTCCTCAATTTGTGTCTCCCAACGATGCAACTTTTGAGTTAAATTATCTGGGAAGTAGTCGAAGATTGTGCCATGCGATGGGAATTTAACATCCTTGAATTCACTCGTCCACCATTTGTGGAATTCCCGATGCCAATCTATTATGTTATCCTTGCATAGTGCTGAGCCGAATCCCCAAATTGCAGCGAATGCGAAAATAATCTCCAAGGTGGATTCTATAGACTCAGCCTCAATTCTTTGATTGCTATCCAATAGACTCTCTATTAGGTGGCAGGTCATTTGGATCATTGCCATATCGGTGATTGGGGTTGTCTTTCGGAACTCTTGGCTTCGGTTTACCATACTGGGGAAGTATTTTTCAAAAAAACGGGTTAATAGACCGCGTTCAACGATATCCGGGCGAGTTTCCAGCCACGATGACACATAACTGCAAGAGTTTTCATTATTTATGGAACTTTCAAATTATTGTCTCATAAAATTGAGGAAAACTGAAATTGGAAAGGACTTTAAAAAGGGTTTAATGTGCAAGTGTGTGTTTGCCGTTTTGTGTGTGTGATGCAATTTAGTGTTACTTTGATTTTGCTTTACATTTGCTCGTAACTCCACGCAAGATAAAGCGAGGATTTGCAATCGATAAATCAAACCAGCTTATATTGAATATGTTTGCAAACAATTTTTTTTCTCTTGCATTTACACATCTGGATCCGGTAATGTCATGAAGTTTATGACAAAAGCAGTTGCCAAGCTAATAAAAGAAATAAATTTAAAATGATTTTACCTAAGGTGTTGCGAGAATGGGATGATGTTTTGAAATCAATGTGCTTCGTCGTATTTCAGAAAATGAAATATTTCTCTTTATGACGTTGAATCAAATAGAAAGCAAATCTATCATGGAATAAGATTTTAATATCCTTTTAAAATAACAGAATTTGCATAAAATTAGGTGATGTATTTTGTTTTTATAAAAAAATGGAATGTAGCACCATACTTACTGATTATAGTGCTATTCGTTTTTTTTAGGGCAGGTAGAATAAGGTTGAAAAAAGTCGTTTCAGTTTACGAGATGAAAACAGGTTGGTATATGGGGTAGGCATACTGCCCCTATGCCAAACCCCTGCATGGCCTCGACTAGGTATAGGATTTGGAGCTGGTGCGAGTAATATCTATATGTAGGTACCTAGCTAGTTTCTTTTGGATTTAGTATATGGTTGGGAGATGTAAATGCGTGCATTTTGTTTGTAAAAAGCGGGATTTGTGTCTGTGGCAACAAAATTAAAAATCAAACGGTAATAAATAATCATACGCAATTTTATCAAAAGTTTGTTGTATTTGTATTATGCTCTATATTTCCTATCTATATTTTAATCAAAGTATAGCAAACGAAACGAACTTTTTATGTGTGAATATGAAATTATGAAAAAAAATATTCAAAATCGTAAGAGCGGTAATCTGATTTTTTGAAATTATTTTTTGAGAACAAAATGTAACGTAAAATAAGTGTTACATAAGAATCCAGTTATATAAGAATCAGGTTTTCAAAACATTGAATTTATAAAAAAAGTTTTAGAAAAAATATTTAAAACTTTAACAAAAATATTTAATAGGCAATTTTGTAAATGTACCAACTTATTTTTTAGTTGGTAAATGTACCAACTATTTTTTTTAAGTTAAAAAATTAAACGAGTTTTCTTTAACGTATGAACAATATTTAATGCCTTATTTAACACCACATATATGAAATTTGTTTGAAATCGTTAGTGCCGCCCGAAAGAAAAATCAGCATCGGTTTTATGACCGTTATTTGCAAACTAACAGTGATCTACAAAAATACGTTCAGATATACCGATGCCGATTAGATTAGACTGGTAATTGACTATTACACACAGACAGTACATACAGACAAAGAGATAAAGTAATGCGAATATTCTTGTATCCATAAACAATCTAAAGATATAACGAATACTTACGGAAACCATCCCAAATCTTGTGGATTTATATAAAGAACTCCAGCTCGTGATACTGTTGCAGGTGTTGCGGCTTTCAGATGACCGACTTCAAATAATAATCGCATTTCTTTGGACAAAACTATTCTCTCATTGCTTGCTAATGTTAAAACTTTGTTGTCGTCCATTAAAGTGTTCAAGCTCTCGATCCACATGGGGTCAATGTCACCGTCCAGGACAATCCATTTAGGAGTGTTCGCTTGATCTCCTTTGATATTCGCCTGATCCCTCATCACCGAAGAAAATAAACCATCCTTCCACTCTCTAGTGGTAGGATTTACAACACCAAAAAGCTCATCGCTAGACATGGCTTTTGGATTGAGAACACTAAAAACGGGCTTCAATTTTTGCACAACATACGTTTGAAGAAGAGTTTGCCAAATTTTGGTTTTACCCGTTCCAGCGTCTCCTACCACAAACACTGAATGCCGCACATTTAGTAATTCTTGAAGCTGTACTACTTTGATAAGAAAGCTTTCTTGAGGCTGCAATTTCAATTCATGTGCAGCTTTTCGAACTGCCCTTTCGAAATCAAACAATCGCTTGCGGGGCACTTCAATGGCAGGAAACAAATCTCCTATTAATCCCATAAATATGGAAACATCCTGGGTTACAATTTTTGGAATATTAAAATCACGTAAAGCTCTCATTAGTACTTGATCTTCGGGTCGAGTGTGGTCTTCACGTTTGAGTCCACCCGCTACCACTAACACCGACTTTATAGCCCGCAAACCCCAATCGTAATGATCTTGTTGTGACAGTAGCTCACGACACAAAGTATATAATGTAATAAATTTTCTCGCCAACAATCGAGCGTCCTGAAACCCTTCGGCTACGAGCATTATTTCACAAATAAGTGCAAAGTCCGGTACAATCATTGCACACGGTCGAAACAACATTTTTAAGTTCTCTGGGAGTTCCGTACGTCCGGCATAACCAGGATTCATGGTGATGAAGATACCCACAGTGCTAACCAGGGAAATACACTCTCCCATGAAGGTAAATTGTGTCTTCTTCATCTGAAAATAAGTGAACAATCACATGAAATTTGTATTGCAAAACTACTTTGCGTTTTCCAGTCCCAGTGTGTACCTTTATTGCTTCTTGAATGGTTTTCACCTGCACTGCAACCACGGATAAAACTTCCACTGATATCCGGTTGAATTCGTCAAAGCATCCCCATGCACCGGTCTGTGACAGTCCTTTATAAATATTTCCACAGGACTTGTAGTCCATTTGTTCAGAACAGTTGAAAACGTACACCATCACTCCCAATGCCCGACCCAGATCCTTTGTGGTTTCGGTTTTTCCAGTTCCAGCTGGGCCGGCAGGTGCCCCACCCATTACCAGATGCAATGACTGATGGCATATGGAATGGAAGCAATGTTTAAAAAAGAAATTGTAGATAAAAATGTGTGGTGGGACTGGAGCAAAGCGAGAAATTTGGTTTTCCTGCAATACTCCACGACACCCCCTGCCTATTATATAAAGGTGGCTAGTTTAGTACATTAAAAAAAAAGGCTCGCAGCAAAGAGTTTTAGGCAAAGATGAATGTGGACTAGCCCGCATTTGAAAGGTCTAAAAAAATGGGTGAAAAAGTGGAGTCGGGATGTATGCATATGCACAAATTGCAGTGGATTTTAACTGGGTTTGTGGTAGGCCTCCTCAATTCAGGTCTTTTAAACGTATATGGTCGGGATATGCTTTATAACCCTTTGGAAGCTTGTGGGCTACCGAAGATAATGTTGATAGTAGCTTCATATATGCAAGCTCCTTTCTTAAGTCAAGAGGAAACAATGATTACCCAATGATTTTTTCATAACAGGTATAGGATATTAAAGCGAAAACATATCTGAGGTTGAATCATTCTGTTCCGGCTAAAGTATCTTATATCATATTTGAGCTTAATCAAGTTAATGATAAATCTTACAATGTATTTACTAACATATGTATTGATGTATCATAAAATAGCAGAATAGGCAAACAATAAAACTGCAAGACTCAAAAGTAAAAGAGTATGTATTAGGACTTTTATTTTGTCAACTACTTAAGCAGCCTGAACAACATTTTGAAGGAATGGCTTATTGGACTATACTATATCAATATGGTATAATACGTTCCTATTTAAAAAAACACAATTTTACTTGCTCAAAAATGGTAACACGAGTATATGGAAGTAGCAAGTGGCGAGTGTTGAATTATTTTGAAAACTTGATAAAATGGGCCAATTTTTAAAAAAACTTGCCGTGGGTAGTGTCGTACATTTTTTTTTTTGAACAGGGTATCGATTTTCATAATTTTTCTAAATATTGCTATTATTACGTAACCCAGCGAGATATTTTTTTTTTCTTTCTATTCCCAGTACGGGTATAACCTACCTTATCACCCGGTACCCGCTTGACGTTGAGTTTCGGGACACTCTGTTTATATACTGGCACGACAGCTCATAAGAACCAGGACTGAGTGACTTACACTTTACAGAAAGAAAGGGATCTATACAAATTTAAGAACCATTTTTTACTCTGAACGTGCGTCGCGTCGTCTCAATTGATTTTTTTTTTGTATGGTTAAACTTATAGATTTCAATTTATTTTTTTACTGTGTAGGGCGGGTTATATTTGTTATTTCGACACTGCTTTTGTGTTTTTAAATTGCAATAAGGTGATATAATTTTTATTAATTCCCGGTTAATTTCATTGATCAGAAAGTTAGAAAATACAAATTTATAATAGCGGGTTTTCCAATAAGAGGTGTTATTTTGATATTCAAGGACCCAATCAGCAAAGACACGACGTTGTTGATGATCAGCCGACTTGAGTTCTTGTGTTAACTGAACTTTATAAGCCTTAAGACTGAAGTCTTTATGCAAAATACGGTGTAATGACGTTTGTGGAATGCCTAATTCCAAAGAACGACGAGGAATGGACAAACCTGGGTTTTCTTCAACACTTTGGGCTACAACAGCAATATTCTCAGTTGTTCCTGAGCGACGTGCACGGGTTTTATTCTTCACATCTTCACAATTTTTAAAAAAACTTGCCGTGGGTAGTGTCGTACATTTTTTTTTTTGAACAGGGTATCGATTTTCATAATTTTTCTAAATATTGCTATTATTACGTAACCCAGCGAGATATTTTTTTTTTCTTTCTATTCCCAGTACGGGTATAACCTACCTTATCACCCGGTACCCGCTTGACGTTGAGTTTCGGGACACTCTGTTTATATACTGGCACGACAGCTCATAAGAACCAGGACTGAGTGACTTACACTTTACAGAAAGAAAGGGATCTATACAAATTTAAGAACCATTTTTTACTCTGAACGTGCGTCGCGTCGTCTCAATTGATTTTTTTTTTGTATGGTTAAACTTATAGATTTCAATTTATTTTTTTACTGTGTAGGGCGGGTTATATTTGTTATTTCGACACTGCTTTTGTGTTTTTAAATTGCAATAAGGTGATATAATTTTTATTAATTCCCGGTTAATTTCATTGATCAGAAAGTTAGAAAATACAAATTTATAATAGCGGGTTTTCCAATAAGAGGTGTTATTTTGATATTCAAGGACCCAATCAGCAAAGACACGACGTTGTTGATGATCAGCCGACTTGAGTTCTTGTGTTAACTGAACTTTATAAGCCTTAAGACTGAAGTCTTTATGCAAAATACGGTGTAATGACGTTTGTGGAATGCCTAATTCCAAAGAACGACGAGGAATGGACAAACCTGGGTTTTCTTCAACACTTTGGGCTACAACAGCAATATTCTCAGTTGTTCCTGAGCGACGTGCACGGGTTTTATTCTTCACATCACTAACTTGTCCCAACAGCTCGAATTTGTCCACCAATTTCTGTATTGCGGTCCGACAAGGTGCTTCACGATGACCCAAAAATGTTTCAGTTTTACGAACCGTCTCTGCCAAATTTTTACCATTTTTATAGTGAATTTCAATGCGTTGTTGAAGCGTGTATCGTTCCATTTTTATTAATGTCGTAGTTTCTAATTGTCAAATGTCAAAAAATGACAGCTTCAAAAGTGACAGCTACCGATATAGCGTTCTATTCAAAATAACACCTCTTATTGGATAACAATTTATAACGAAAAAAATAGATTATTTCTTTTTTTTTAATAATTTTTAGTTTTAACATAATTTTTTAAAATATTTTATGAAAAATTATTTAGTAGATATTTTAGTAAATTAACTTAAAGTTATTCATTCATTATTCATTATCAATTAACTGCGGTTTACTCCAATTACATCTTTTTAAGGCTGTGCTAGCCTCTAGCTACAGTTAAACTTATATCAGGATTAACATCCGGTCTTTAATACGTCAACTAGCCTTACCCTGTATAGATATATACCTACCTATTCAATACACTCTGCAAAATTGCAAAAAATAGTTCAACGCAACAACAAAAAGACTCACCTGCGTAAGTGTTATGTAGCACCGGTCTGTCAATGGTGTAATAACCAAACGCGAAGTGTTTCCCAGATATTCAAAATCATATTGGAACTCAGCATCACATATGTTAGCATAACAATTGTCTGCATTGTCATCCCATCGGTGTCTCAGTTGACTTTGCCATTGAAACGCTAGGGCATTTTCAACCTTTTGTTGAATTATTTTCAAAACTACATCACGATTGTGTACATCAATAGTGCATATGGTCATTATTTTCTGTCTGTCCCCAGGCTTGAGTTCACGCAAGAGTAAATTTATGAGAGCATTCAGTTGTGCGATCTGATGTTTTTGAAAATCTTTCATAGCAGTATCGTATCCTTCTTCCATCCATGCGAAAGCATGATTTATTGCAGATGTCCAACAGATCTGACTGCAACACAGAGCAACTTGTGCAGGCCAATCTAATAGCCAACTTTCTGTAGATCGGTGTGTGACATCTTTTAGAGCGTTTTTGAACAACAAATGCAGGGTTGTCTTCATGCGCTTGGTAATTTCATTCAGCCAGCTTTCAACTTGTCCAATGCATTCGACAACGTCTCCAAGAAAATCCACATACTCATCTTTTTCCTTCGAATGTAACCCTATTGCCGTATTTGACTGACCATCCAAAAACTCAAGCCACAATACAGAATCAAAAAGTTTGATCAGATGACGGCATACAATTCTAGGACAGTTGCCATTCGAGAGTATATCAAGTAGATCCGTTGATGATATAAAATAGAATCGCGGAAATGCCATACGTTTCGTTTCCAAGTAGTCACATAGCGCTTTCTCGCAAATACATAACTTCTGTTCCAATTCTCCGAGGACAGCGTATATTTGCTGATTTTCAGCCACACGAACGACATACTTAATTGTCCCAACCTCCTCAAGAAGATGAATAAATTCAGAGTCAATTGCCTCGAAGCGTTCCGCATCATCGGGCAATTGCGTTCGAATATCCTCGGAGCCAATGAAAATACTTTCCAAATAAATCCATTTTCTCTGCACATCGAACCAACGCGTTATTACCAAATCCACATTTGATAAAATCTCTTGCCAGTGATTAAGTTTCGGAAGCAAATAGTCGATGTGTTTGGATGTGGATATATTCTGTAGTTGCATTTGATTATCATCCAAAGTTTCGATTAACTCCTCCGAGACCCGCAGCAACTTGAGTTGTCTTGGTTTGTGTAGCTCACTGTTGAACTTCATCTGGGCCCAAGTTGTTTTGATTTCTTCCAGAGCTTTGGTAACTGTTATTTCCTTAATGGCTTTGTCAACTGCACTTTTGACTTCCTCATCGAATCTGTGCAGACCCAAGGAGAGCAAGTCGTCTAATGTTGTTGTTTTGTCGCAGTGCAATTGCATCTGTGGAAATTTGTAAAGCAAAATACATCCTTAATTTATTTAGGAAATTATAACGGGGAAAAGTTCTAATGATAATAAACGAGTGCACACTGCATAATGTGAACATGCAAGGTGCTTCATTTTGCGGATTCAGTGTCTCCCAAGATTTCATTTCAATTTAATTTTCAAACATGTGAGCAGAGGATGTTTATATGCATAGTTTCTTATTTTAGTTTATTTTATAATTTTCTTCTTCATTAAAAGACTCAAAAAAATAATGAGGGTGATAATGCAAAGTTGTGGTAAGGAAGGTCATAAATCATAATCACATATAAAATGAGAATGCGATAAGAATAACTTCTATCAACAAATTATTAATAATCTGATTTAAAAATGAAAATTAATTTGATTCAGAGCGTATCAAATAAAACCTGATTTCAATCCCGGAAAATCCCGGAATTACTGATTTTGAGCAAAAATCGTCCGGGATTGATTTCCCTATCTGCAGGATAACATGACACATTCTGAGCTGCATGTGTCAGCTAACACTTTTGTCAAAACAGGTTGTAGGCGTCTAGTGAAACTAGCACAGTTCTGACTAGTGACAATTCTGATGCTTTGTTCCCAGACAAATAACTAAAGAAATAAAATATTTCACCGGCGAATTTAAAATAAAAAAGGTTGAGGTATTTTTTTCTGCAAGGATCAGCTGTTCAATAAAGGCTCCAACTGCGGTCAACTCTCATGCATATCTTGTATCAATGAAATTTTCTTGTTTTTATGTTGGGAATTTGATACAAATAACGTTTCCAAAAAATTCACACTTTTTTTCGTTTATAGCATCGTCACGTAAAGCAAAAAAATTTTAATCATAGATTGATGGAACTGAATCATGCTCAATGCTTATATGTAGCTCAGTAATTCAAAGTCTCATTAAATGTGATAGCACCAGAAATTTAAAATTAATTTACCCCGTAACCCTGATAAGTTTGATCTTCGATATACTTTACCGATTCTATAAGAAAATTTGTATACATACCAAAGTATCAATCGTATGTAACCTTGTCAGCTGCAATATATAAAAAAACGAAAAGAAAAAAATATTTATATCATCAGAAACATCGAATACAGCATTGAACAACTTACTCTGGTACAAGTCATCAATTCCATCCAATGTCTTTCCGTTATTGCTGGGTTTTGAAGTTCGGTGATTACACGTAATGATGAAACTAAATCCTTCAATACAGATACGATATACTCGTACGGTTTCCATGTTCGAACACCCTTATCCAGCGTCCTTAGTTCTCTGGTGAATTTCTTGCATTCATTTTCCACATCATCGGTGTCGATTCGGCACCATGGTGTTGATTTCCAATCAATAATACAAGACTGAATGACATGCACAAAATCCCACAGTTGCTGTAACAAAAAAAAAAAAAAAAAGGAAAAAAGAAAAGGAAAAAGGACGAAAAAAGAAATGGAAGGAATAGGAATTCGCTTTTAATGGAACAGCTATACGCGATTGATGGAGTTGTGTACTTTAACCCTTTTTACTTCAGCTTCACATAGAACGAGTTTTGTGCCATCAGAAACTGGTATTTCTAAAAGCCTGGCACAATGCAAAATCCGCTTGCGAGACTTTTTAAATCCTCCCAACCGTCTGCACACAGCATCGCACATAGAGTACACTCCATCACATGGAACCGAAAAAAACTGTGAAATAAAACCGAGTGTTAAAGTCAGCATGACAAAAGGACAATTAAGTTTCTGGGATGGGGGAAACTGTTGACGAAACTGACAACAAAACGCTTACCTTTATCATCTGGAAAGACTCAAAAAAGCTATTCACATGACTGTTAAAAATTTCCACAACACCTCGAATGGTATTCTGTTGGTAGTCCCTCACCTCGGCCAATCCATCAATTTTAGCTTCGGCAGTGTCCTTCAGAGTCTTCCATTTTATTGGCAATTGGTCGATGTCTTTTAGCAAGCAAGGATCAAAATCAGTGTTGTAGGATTTTAGCAGCGTGATAATATCTCTAAGCGGCTTAAATATGTTGTTTGCCACACATTCGCGTTCCTTGATTTCGAACATAATTGACAAAACCTCCAATAAGGAACGGAAATCGCCAATTTTAATGACAAGTGATAATGCCCTTGAACCGGAAGCTATGAAGCATTCAAGCTGCTGTGGTTTCAAAAAATCAATTCAAATTTACTGAAAATTATATTGCATGAATTTAACTATATGGAAAGTGGAAATCCATGTACAAATTGGATGTGTGCACTGCAGGTTAATAGTTTCTAATTGTTTATTTGCGAGCAAACCGGAGCGACGATGGTCCCACAATACGATTAAATGTTTGCAAACAAAGTGGTTCCGTCGCAATTAGCGAAAAAGTCTCAATGCAAACAATCAATGACCGAGTATTTCACGATCCAATCTGCACCCAGTTTACCGCTATTTACTTTGCAACCAACACCAACCAACTGCCTACCTACCTCTAGGGTGTCCAACACATACTGCAGCAACCATTGTTTGAATGAATTAGCCCATTTACAAGCGTGATTTAGCAGGGCATGTTTAAGCGGATTAACGTCAATTGCTAACCAACCATTGATTACATGATAGCTTTCATAATGTTCAATATCCTCATATAGGTCATTGTAACGGTCAATCTGTGTTAAAATTATGTTGAAAATGAAGATAACAAATGAAAAAAAGATCAAAATAATTATTATTTTATTCAATTAAGAATTAAAAAAAAAACACTTGTAATTTGACACCCAGAATAATCAATGTACTAACATTGATTATTATTTGGTAATTTTACAGGACGTTTTCTCATTATTTGTTTATAAAACAAACATTGGGAAATGATTATACCTACTCCTATTCTTACAAATTAAATCCACAACTGGGTCGCACTAACTTGATTTGTGGAAAGTAACTATAGTTATTATAGTTATAAGGGTTATAAGTTAACTTATAAGAGCTTAACACAAAGAAGACATAAATGGAACTTTATCAAGAGTGTGTCCTAAACAGTTCGCATATAATTTATACAAAACACAAATTGAATTTTATTTATTTAATTAAAAAGTAACGAATTAAAGGTTAAATAGATTGAGGCTTTGAAAAGCGACATTAACGGATTTTAAAATTTATTTTTGAAACCACAAAAATGAAAACAAATTTGAACAGAAAAAATATTACTGTTGTGAAAAAATATTACTGTTGTGAAAAAAACTCTTTTTCCTCTAAAACGGCTCCAACGATTTTTTTGAAAACAAATTTTTTGAACAAAAAAAAAATATTACTGTTGTGAAAAAACTCTTTTTTCTCAAAAACGGCTTCAAGGACTTTTTTTAAAACAAATTTTTTGTTTTCAAAAAAAATATTGCTGTTGTGAAAAAAACTCTTTTTTCTCTAAAACGGCTGCAAATTTTTTTTTTTCAACAAATTTTTTGTTTTCAAAAAATCGTTGGAGCCGTTTTAGAGGAAAAAGAGTTTTTTTCACAACAGTAATATTTTTTTTGTTCAAATTTGTTTTTTGGCCAAAATCTGAATATTAAAATAGTTAATAATGGTTAGTAAAAATTGAAAGTGGATTTAAACCATAATTGGATTGAAGCGTCAATTCGCGTTTGAAGTGAACACTATTAGGATAAGTTAGTCCATAATAAGGATCGTTCACGGCACCGAAAAATCATAATACATCACGAAACGCAAAATCACCCAACATTTATAATATATTTTATTTGGGCGATTTTCCCTCGCTGTTTTTTGTTCGATTAGAGCAGTTATGAAGTAGGTATCTATCTTTTAATTTCACAATTTGCTTAATATATTTGATAAATAATAGTTGTTTTTGTCGGTGTAGCCATTTTCGGGTAATAGTGATATCGATATTTTTCAAAATATATATATTTGTGGTCAGATGGCAAAAGGTTATAGGTCACTTTACGAAATTTTACGTGAGACTTTTTTTAAAGCCCAGAATGTTATAACAAATCAAAAAATTGTTTTCTCAAATTGAAACCATACGTTTAGAAAACAAACAAAAATATAAAATTAATTTAAGAAAATAATTTTTTATTTTATTTAGAATTTTTAAAAATGCTGTGACGTTAAATTTCAAAAAGTGACTTATAACATTTTGCCATCTGACTACAGATTTATTGTATTCATTTTTGGGTAATTTTTATTTTGTTGGGTGTTTTTGAAGAAACCATTTGTTGGGCTTTTTTGTACTATACCAGTTTACCAAAACGTTGGGTTCATTTTTATTTATTGTTTTGCAACTGCATTTTTGGCGATTTTTTATAAAATGTTATAAAATGGAAAATCTGTTTATGTATATTTTTTTTGGGCGATATTTTAATTTGAAAAATAACCCCATTGGTACAAAATGAATAATAAATATTTTTTTGTGATTCTTTACTTTTCAGTTTTGGGCTTTGAAAATTTTTGGATGATTTTTCGCAAACCTAAATAAAATAATTGTTTTTATTTGGTTTATTTAAAAAAAAATTAAGTAAAAATCAAGTTATGAGATCTAAGTAACAAGGTTCGTATAGCTAAAAAAATTGATTCGTTCTCGCGTGAAAAATTATTACGGGAATTTAATTTTTTCTTCAATAACGAATTTTATTTTTTGATTCCCTTAAAATAAAATTTGTGTTCGCGTTCGAATTTAATTTTCTGAGATCTGAAAAATTTCTCAATTATATAATTTCAACAATTAAATGTTTGCTATACCTATAACAGCGTAAAAGAAAACCGTACGCCCGCCGCCCCGCCAGTTATTAACATGACATATTGCTGATCGGATATTTTCAATTCCTTTTCATGCGAGAAAAAAATCCTACCTAAATTTTGAATTTCCGATTTCTCTCAAATGAGAGAAAGAGAAAAATAAAAAATCACACTAAACGTTAAGGCAATTATTTACTGTTCCAGTTGGTTCCAGGTTATTAGTAATACATGGATTAGATTTCTTAAAAATTGGACTAGAAAAGTCAGTTTATTTTTTTATTAATGAGGGGGTATTTAACTCATATAACATACCAACATGGGTAAAATTTACGTTTTCAACATACCTCCTTTTTCAAGGCTTCCAGAATTGAAAAACCGTTAACAGTAGTTCCGGTGCCACAGTTTTCAGTTTTCATATTATGTAATACCTTTTCCTTTGACTCCAGCCACAAAAATTGCAAGCTGTTAAATTCTCCAGCCAAATGTTTAGCTTCTTCGATGGTTACAAATGTTCTTTTGAGGATTTCAGATGCATAATTTTCAAGTTCACTATTTTGTGTGAAATCAACTAAAAAACGAAATAGTTATAAAATACTTAGCGAATAGATATGATGATCGTACTCTTTTCTTCAAGTAATGTAGGAACACTTGAAGCTGCATCAAAAATATCATCAATGAGACTTCGCATCATAAGGCCAACATTTTCTTCTGATGTTGATTCCAGAGAAGGTTTAAATATTACATTCTTGTCGTAAAGTTCCAATTTAACTTCAAAAAGTGGATTTCTCTCGATTTCATGATCTTCAGATGTCATCTCTGCATTCAAATAATTTAAACTTAAATAATTGAAGAAGATGAAAGGATATAATAAATAATTGAAGAAGATAAAAGGATATAGAGTTAATTAAAGTACTTTGAACAAGATCGCTCATAATAAATCTATTAGTTTTTGTTCTTACCTTTGTTTTATTGAATTGTAAATTTGAATTTTTATCATATCGTTTATAAACCGAAGATAATTTACAAACTTTGTGTCGTCCTTCAAATGCTGAAAAAAAGAATGGTTAATAAACATTATTTTAAGATGAACATGTTAATACTATAATGATACCTACACTTTAGCGATTTATATTGAACTAAATTCACGTAATTACAAATGATGGATAACTTATAATGATTCTCGTTTCAAGAAACTCAGAAAACTTTAAAGACTTAACTCTGTTATAAGCCTACGGATAAAATTTGCTCAACGACTCTTTAAACGATTGTACCTACATATAAGCAAATAAGCAATATCAACAAAGGCTGGGGCAAATCCTCAAAGTGCCTTGTAAGTGCTTAAAACCATGTGCCTTTTCCTTCGCTCGGCCGTAGTATTTATTTTAAGATTTTATACCTAAAGCTATCATACATTATTACAATCGGATACTATACGAATATTTTATTAGCAGCAGACATAACAAGGAATTTATTCTGTTCACATAAATATGAAAGATACACACCTTCATATATACATGCAATACTTTTATTTTGCTTTTGATGTGTACAAACAAAAGGACTCGTACACTATATGTTATTGAATTCAGATTTCCTTTAATCAATAAGTATTGGTTTCGTCGCAGTTTTATAATGCAATAAAATATTCTTTTAATTAAAAGCTGTAGATACCTGTGATTCTGATTTATCTGTTGTCCTTATAGATTTAAAAAAAAAAACAATTCTTCCAAAAACTTTTCTGTGTATACACATAGAGAAATCATCTTTTTGAAAAGTAAGTTTCGAACAGCCTTATTTATAAACTCGTTTTAATGACGGAGTAAAGTTACTCCTACTTTACAACGCATCTAATCCTGAAAAGCTTATTTATAAAAAATAAACACTCGGATTAGAGGCGAAGTAAGCTAAAACTGGTTCATAGGAGGTTTAAAGCCTTAGTAAAGTCGTTTAAGTATCTAAATGTCATTTTGACATGACATTGTGAAAAAAAAAATAAATAAGTTCAAGCCTTTGACGACTTTTGAAGCAGGTTTTGGTTAAGAAAATATAAGTTCGAGTATTTATAAACTTTATTTGAAAAATAAATAAATAAAAAAAAAAAAAAAATTAGAAATAAAAAAAAAAATAACAGAATGTAAACAAATTTACAAAAATTACAAAAAATGCAAAACAAAACATCAAAATAGACAAAATCATTTGTTGCAATCATTTGAAATCACCTTGTAATCAGGTGCAATCACTATTTAAAAAGATGAAAGATGGTTATCAATTTCAAATGATTTCTTGCAATCATTAAAAATATTTGAAATCACTTTAGGTTTATTAGCAATCATGCAATCAAAAATACCATAATGAAATCACGTATTGAAATCATAATGAAATCACTTGAATTAACTTTCAATCATTTGAAATCAGCAAATTAATTTGAAATCATTTGAATCAGTAAATTTATTTGCAATCAGTATTTAAATGAAATCAATGCAAGCACAAAATTTTTAAATCAATTAAATACTGCTTGAAATCACCTAAAATCATTTGAAGTCATTTGAAATATTGCAATCATTGAACCACTAAACTGGCTAGTGACAAACCCCTCCCGCCAAAACCACTCGCACCGCCCGCGAGGGTGTTAGTAGTGTGTTTTTAGTTGTCTTTATATGTAACATTTCTGAAATATTTAATTTATTATAATGTGTTTCACGATCTAAAATTTTAATATTTTACCAATCAAAGTCATGTCGATGTCCTGTATTTTCTTTGTGAATTGTATAGTCATTGATGTAGGATTTGTTTTTGTAATGTCATGTTTATGTTTTTTTTTTACACTATAGTCGATTTTTTTCGTTTTGTCTGTTCAATGTAAGAAGCATTGAAATTTTCACAACTAATTTTGTAAACAACTCCCTGAGTGTCATTAATTAAAAGTTTATCTTTTGCTTTTTTGATGAATATTTCATATAGCTTGTTATTAATTTTGAAAATTGCAGTATTATTGTAATTTTTATCAATTTTTTTCATAATTTCGGAAAAACCATTGACATATGGAAGAGACATTATGATATTGTTTTGTTCAAAATTTTGATTTAAATTAATATTATTTGTAATGTTACTATTATAAAAAGGCGTTTCTTTATAAATTATTCAACTATATCAATCGGATAACTATTTTCAATTAAAATTTTGTTGAGAATTTGTAAATTTACATTATGATGCGTTTTGTCTGAAAATTTTGTAACTTAATCTTCTTTGATATCTATTAACTATATTTCGAATTTCAACTATTTTATCTAAATTAACAGCCATAATAATGTCATCAAAATATCTTTAGTTAAAAGGAAAATGAAGAGGAATTTTACTTAAACAATTTTCTTCCAACTCTTGCATAACTATATCATATTAATTCTAACAAAACCCTATATTCTTGATATATTATTATTTGACTTTTGTAGATACAACATTAACATCTCTTTATTCAACTCTTTTATATAAACCATAACTGCCTTGCATGCATGACTATAGAAATCGTTAGTATTATATAGTAGGTATTAATATCTGCCTTTAAAAATAATATCTTACCTCATTTTTATTATATTTCGATGTGGTGTTGTAGAAAAGACCATAGTTCTCTTGTATTAATTCGTCTATAATTAATTTACTTTCATCGCATCGTTTCTTTCGGGATTGTAGTCTGTCCTTCTGGAGTTGTAAATTGAATACGTTTTTGCCAAATGATGAACGTTGATGTAAAGGTTCATTACAGCTTTTACTTATAACCTTTAAGACTTCGTTTAAATTGTGTTGAGTAAGAAAAAATCTTGTATGCAAAGAGGAAACCTTTTCAAAGATATTATTCACAAGCTGAAAATCTGGAAAGAAAAAAAGATAATAATATGTAAGGAAAATTAGACAAGAAAAAAATTATATCCTTTATTTTGTCTAAACTGTTGTATCTGAGATTGCAGTCAATGAAATTGGAGAACATACAACGATAATAATTATTTTTGTTTTGGGTAACTTAAAGGTAGAATTAAAATCCAATAAAAGATTAAAATTTTAATTTAAAATAAATGTTCTCCAAAATTTGTTGACTAAGGGCTTGTATCACAGTTTCTAAGTAAGTTTCAAGTAAAATACTCAGCACTTAAATTGGTTATTTTCTGTGTATTGTTTTGTTGGTTTCTGAATAGCTTAATTGAAACTTACTTAGATATTGTGAAACAAGCCCTAAAGCTTCTCAAATGACAAAGCAATATCACGGTCAACCCAGTGTGTTTAAAACTATGATAAAAATTAAAAAAAACGTGTCTAATATACCTATAGGCGATTGACTAGCAACTTGGGGTTGGGGGATTCGAGTTGGCTATAGTCAATGATGACGTTGTATATTTAATATGATAATAGCGAGATAGATATTACTCCCTATATTATGGTTGTCAATTGATAGTTGATAACAAATTAAATTTGATATTTTATGAATCAATGTATGAAATGTTTGGTCGTTGAATATAAATCTGGCAATTGTGAATTGAAAGAAAATAAAAAATTATCACTAAAAAGTTGAATAGTTTATAAATAAATTGTGTTTTAAAGTACCAAATTCAAAAACTTATCAACTGTCAACTATCAATTGATAACCATTGAGAGAATTGTTTATCATTTACCATATGACTTCCAGGTAACAGTAACACAGGATAAATCAATAAGATCATTTATGCTGACGAGATCATCTAATATAAGTTCCATTTCACAAGGCTTTGACTTTTCATTGATTTCGTTGTACAAGTCTTCTATATTCATAAGAGCATTTTTCCTTTTCCACATCTCGTTTCGTAAGTTATAAAGTTCAAGGCTGTTAGACGTCAACATTGCTTCTGGACTTTCAATGCTTTCTAGATATTTAACCTCACGCATTAATGTAAAAAGATCATTTGGTAAGTTCGCCAAAAGCTGCCGGTGTGATACGTTTTCTTCAGTCAGATATAATTCCGTGTTGTCAGTTTCAATGTACCATTGAAATACGGACTCGGTTAAGGAACGTTCAATTTTAGAATCTATTGATCCAAGCCAGTCTTCCCAGATTTCTGAATGCATAATTTTTAAATTTTCCACAATTGCATTTCGTTTTTCTTTTAATTTTTGATATTCGCTATTATCGTTGAGTAACCTTCATGGCAAACAAAAAAAAAATAATTATTATGATAGAACCATAAAATGCAAATACAAATTCTTACAAAGCATTTTCAAATAGTTCACCACAAAGCATTTTAGCTCTTTGTTCAAGTTGATCAAACCATATTAAAGTCGCTGATAATGGAGGAAAATTTATTTTTTGAGGAGTTTCAACTTCACTTGCACTCAAAGACAACTTCTCGACCTCCTCGTTCAAAAGCATTAAAATATTTGGAATCGTGACTTGAAGTTCACCCTGAATAATTGTCCTTTGAAGGAAGTCACGAAACATTATTACCAACTGCAAAGGTATATCTCTCAATCCATTCAAAAACCAAAACTAAAACAAAACTACCTTTGTGATTTGTTCGATATTAGAACAATCTGCAAATGCTTTAATTAAAATGGTTGCCAATCGTTTTTCTAGAATGTCTGTCCTTTTGAAAAGCACATTCTGTTTCATATTGTATTTCTTGTATTTGGGGTTAATGGTGTGCAGATCTATTTCTTCCTGTGACCAGTCGGACAAAACTTGTTTAAAATCATCATGAACCTAAATAATTGGACTCGTTAAAATTAAAAGAGTAAAAAAGGAAACACATATAAAAGGATATCAACCCTCAGGAGTTGGTCTTTAAAGTATTTGCCACATATTCCACCAATTTCTAGTTTTTCCAAGCATTGAAAGGATGCTGCCAACTCAAATATGTTTTTCAGCCCGGAAAGCTGATTGAGAAATCCATCTAGTCGACTGAAAACTTCATCGGCAGAAAACTTCCACAACTCCGAAGAGTTATGGGAGTTTCCCAACTGTCTGGATGCATAGTGGTTTTTGTACTCGCACACTTTTGTCCTAAAAAAAAAAATAAATAATATAAAAATAATGAAAATATTTTATCCTTGCGGGATCGATGTGTAACGTGTTTTAATAAATCATGCAATTAATTACTTAAAATATTCCAGTATGTTGACGGTAGAGGTTATTTTTGCAAGTCCCTCATCGGCCTCAGCTTCACCTTGGAATAACATTGCAAACTCTAAATCCTCACTCGCTCTATATACCAACATATTACATATTGATTTCAGAAGGACTGTCATCCTTTTTAATGAACAATAGTAACGGGAATTTGTCCAAATTAAATGAATTATGTGGACCAACGGCTCGACCAAGTCCATAGAATTAATAAAATTAACCGCACTAAAGGCAGTGGTCTGTCGTACAATCGGACTGAGCCATAAAGTAATGTCCTGGGCTTCGTGGAGTGCCATTATTAGATCCTTGAATATTTTATGAAATGATTCTGAATAAACTATTGACCCGACGCGTTCTAGGGTTTGGGCTACAGATACGATGGCAGGAGACTTCATTTGCTCGTAAACATCTTGTAAATGGAATTTTCTGCTGTTCCAAAAGGATACTTCGTTGGCAGGAAGTAAATTATCGTTATTATTATTTATGCATTCGGATTTAACACTCAAGATTTCATGAATTTGTGTTGTCCAATTTATAATCATTTCTTCGAATGTATTTTGAAATTGTTCATTACATGCAGATGTGTCACTGTGGAGTTTTATTAAGTTAGTGTTGATAATTTATAGTAACATTTAAAGGGGTTTTTAAATTTACGTATATCTTTACATTACTTGACTAAATGATTTACCGTAAATGTCAAAGATTTGTTAATTAATCGGCTTTCAGCAATTTTCCTATATAAACATATCGCACTAATAATGCAATACTGTTGTTTGTAACTCAGAGTTAGTTAAACTTTAAAATAAAAAAAAAAAAGTACTAAGTATTTTAATTTAGAAACACTAGATCTAGTCCAATCGGCAGGTAGGAAAGAATGGGGTTCGGTGGAAAAAGTTCGGAGGTCAATGAAATGTTAAGATGTTGTTCAAGGATGGTTTATCAATATTTTCTCAATTTTTTGACCTTAAGGACACTGGACTAAATGAGGAAGGGGGAAAACTGCAAAATGTTTGAACTTTTTCTGGGTTTTCCTCTACCTATAAATTCTTTTTCATTAATTATACAGCAAAAACGTTGAAGTATGTTATATAAAACGTTAAATTTGCTACAATATTGATTACGTAAGCATTTTTGTATGTTACGTCGTTACCGAGATATTTAAATAGAAATGAATATACATATATGATATTATCTTAAATTTTGCAAATTTTTAGTTACGACAATATTTAATTGTAAGTGCGCGATCTGTATAGAAAAACTGATAGCAGCAATTTTGAATTTTTGGCATTTTTTCGCCCTCGGGTTTGAAAAGCCGTAAAAAATATCGATAAGTTTAAATAAATAATAAGCCGGTCGCTTGAAATTAGATAAAAAAAATAAATACTTTTGTTCCAATTTTGAAGTAATTGGCCAAACCGTTTGTTCATAGAGACAGACCTCCTTTTTTCGTCTTCCTTGTCATAGTAATCTCATGGTTGATTTGTATTTCAAAACGTTTTTTTACGAATTCATAACTTGCCTATAATAGTAGGTACCTATGTATATACAAAAACAAACGAGAAAGTCAACAAATTAATTGGGTTCTTAATTTTGAAAGAAATATTAAGAATTAAAAAAAATTTAAAAGATTGTGTCAACGAAAATATTCATCAGATTCATAAAGTCGTTTAGATGTGTATAGGTACAGATTACTTTTACAAAATTATTTATTAAACATTAACAAAGCTTCAATTAGAAAAAAAAACTTACCCCTTCTCCACCTTGTCACCAACTTCTAATATCAAAGATGGTGAAAGCAGCAACGACAAAATCGTTTTATTTTGCGTTTTTCCCTTGATCTGAAGTTAAAAAATAAAATTAAAAAAATTAACATACTCCAGCAGACTTGCCAACTATACCATCAATATTGTTATCACACAAACGTAGGTATAATTAAAACGAACTTACCTCCTGCACTTTGTTCCGGATGTCCTTCATTTGAGCATTGAGATCCTGCGATACTGTCTCCGGCCACAATTTGCTATTGACCGGATTGCTAAGCAATGGGATGTAAATTTGTTCCAGCAATATAGCTAAAGTTTCCACTTTACTATGCATGGGCAAGTCACCAAATAAAATCTCATTATGGAAATCGTGCAAAGTTACAACCAGAGATTCCCTTTTTAAAAAGAACGCTGCTTTGCCACGTGGTACGCCATCCAGAGTCGAGAAACTGCTTCCAGGCAAGGGGAGAGTGATGTTACTAATTGCATTGATGGTGGGGGCAATTGTTACTGAAGTTGCAGCCACGGCAATGCTAGTAGCACTTTCTCTGAACATGGCGGAGTTGGAGAAACTCGTCCTTCTGATATCGCTTAACGAATTTATCGGAACCAAAAATCCCGCCGGGTTAAGGGTAAAGAGCAGAACTCTTCTGTTGGTATTATTAAGCCAGTCTAAGACAATGAGCTGGAAAATTCCATTCGAAATTGCAAACATTAAAGTTTGTAGTAGTTGGCAAACTGTGTACGATGTAGATACGTGTTCCGGTAATTAATTGAACAAAATGAAGAGAAAATACATACTCCTATTTTCTCAGAAGGTATAATATTGTATATGGTTTTAAAAAAAAGTTATTCCTGAACTATAAGGTGTTTTCATATATACATGTATTATGACGAAGAAAACTAACCAACTATAAGTGGAAACAGAAACATTTTTTGAAATTATATTCTAGGGTTACCAGCCGAGTGACTCGACACCTTTACGATAAAAATATTGAAAATCAGATCCTTTTTCGCATTGGATTCTATACATTATACACATGTTAAAAAAACAATTTAAGTTATTATATAACATTTAAAAAATATCAAATATAGCTTAGAAGCGAGAGTTCTGAAACCGGTTTCAATTTTGGTTCTGCTTTGCATTATTTCATTGTTATTTGTAGTCTTTTTCATAAGATATTTTACAATACAAATTGTTCTGTTGAGTTTTATTATTTTTGTTATTTTCAACTGTTTTTTTTTTTAATACAAGCTAACTATACAGTTAAAATCGGTTATAACGACATCGGTTATAACGAAATATCGGTTATTGCGAACTAGTTTTGAAGTCCCGTCAAACGTTCAAATAAAAGTTGTACTAATCGGTTATAACGAAACACCGGATATAACGAACAAATTATCCAGTATGTATACATTTACACAAAAGAGAAAATTTAAAAATGAAATAGACTGTACAAAAAAAAAAAAACTGAGGGTAATCCGTAAGTGAAATAGTTCGAAAACAAACAAAATTACTTTGTTTTGTTTTTGTAATATAATATATAAAGCGTGTTTTATTAACAAAATTATTTTACTTTACATAAAGTAGAGTCAAATTTGCATTAAAAAACAACAGTTACCTTAAAGCGAGTAGCTCTTACTTCTCATTTCATCCCTATAGTAATTCTTACGGGTTGGGTACGAAATCCCGCCTGCCAAAATCCCGACTGGACAAAATCCCTACTGAGAATCTGCCAAAACCCCCTGGTTATAAAGTCGATAAAAGAATGTAAGAGACTGCAAGCGTTTGCAAAACAAAAACTGCAAATATTCTGTTAGATATAAAAATTACTTGCGGCTTCGATTTGAATGAGCATATAACTTGGCTGCATATCATCCGATTTGCATGCAATTTTTTTGTTTAATTCGTATTGAACTATGTACGTAAATACACGACGGATCAAAAAAAAAAATCGACATTTTGAAATAAACCAAATATTGCATGTCGAACGAAGTTTGTCGGGTAAGCTAGTAGCTATTTAAATAACTAAGATTGTTAAAATGGGAAACAGTGCCCAAGGTAACGAAAAAAAAAAATCGGAAACAAAAGCATGCATCGAATGCAAACGACTGCAAAAGAATGCGACCAATTTAAATGTAAGAAACTGTACCAGAGTAGGTACATAAAAATGAGAGACAATGAGAAATATTTTAATTATGATATTAATTTTACTATACTGACCATTTCAAATTTGTTTTTATTAATTGAAATATTAAAATAACTAAAGATTTATTTACGTATATTTATTACTTGTTTCATAAAAACTATGATCGTTAAAATGAGTTCCCAGCTTTATTACAATTGACTTTTATATAATTGGCACTTCATGTTATAAAAACTTTGGTTATAGGAACTTTAAAAAATTAAAAACTAGAATCAAAAGAAAAAAACACAAATTAAGTTGAGAACCTACCTGCCTACCTACCTACCTTTAATCCTTCAGTGCCCATCATTGTTTGCCATTTTTCAATGCTTAGTCCCATAGTGGTAACAGTATACGCACAAACTTTCTCCAAACGAGGATCCTCAGTCGCAATCTCTGCACTTGTGATTCCATCTAAACTCAATTGTTCATCGTCCGTCATTATGAAAAATATAGTTATAATTTTTTTATCTTAAATATTCACTTCCGTATTGAACTATGTTGTGTAACTTTCAACTGCAAACTGCCTATTGGAATTTATTCCTAATGCCCGATTGGTATTATACACACTAAATGAGATTGGCCCCCCAAAAGAAGTGACCATGGATGTAGGGGCTCGGTAGCACAACTGCAGCTCTCAATATCGATCAAACGAAATATGCTTCTGCAATTAAGAACACCACATTGCAATTATCCAGCCATCTAATCACTGATTATAAGCAAATTTTCAAAATATACGTGCAAGTTGGGTTGTTTGGGCGGCGTTGGAGGATTGTTGGTAGGTGCTAAACGGAAAGTTGCACGTAAAACATTTACCTGCTCCTAAAGCTAGAAAGTTTTCTTTTTAGGAACTTTGATTTTCTACACATAAGTATTTTGCATTTTACTTGGAATATAGGTATATCAATTTGTTTCCTTTATAGTCTAAGGGCGATTTATGATTTTCTAAATAAAATCTTAACTTATAGTATAGCTGTATAGCGCTTATAAAATACAGGACAGTAATTATCTAAGAATTCCCAAGATTTTGCATTCACTTCTTTGAGTTGGCCATATGTACAATAGAAAATTAAGACTAAAGCATGTCACTATGTCCAAAAAAACTTGTCGAAGACATCCGATGATAGATATGTAATGTCATTCTTTCCTTTTTCATAACTTCATGAACAAAACAAAATTAATTTATGAAATTTGGTTTTTGTTAATTCAATATTTTGAAAACTGTATGATGAATTTTTTAAGTTGTCGCAAGCTCGAAATAAAAAAAAAATTATTTTAAAAAAATTGTTTAAAAATTGATGTATGAATTTGTACATTCCAAGATATCAAAATTAGTGGCATGTCAACATAATTTTTTTGGAAAAACTCTGAGCTCTTAGAAAATTATTTAATATTTTAAGTTTATACATAACTTTAATTTTTTTTAATTAAATACATACCTACCCATATTAAATTAATTGAAAAAAAAAACAGAAATAAACAACATCCAAAAGCAAGCACGTGCGACCCATCAGTCGTTGTTTTATTAATTTGTTTCTTTCGAAATCGCTTATAATGAAAATAAAATACTTATTAAAGTAATGTGAGCTATCTCAGTTGAGGTTGATACCTAATTAGAAAACAATTCACATAAATATGCTCATACATTGTGTTTGCCCTAACTAAAAGTAAATGTATTCTTAGTTTCAAACTTTAAAACGTCGATAAAAGCCAAATCAGTAAGTTGAATTCAGTCCTAATTTGATACAATGATTGTAAACCATTGACCAAAATGTTTTGGTCTTTTCCAGGTGAGCTAAAAGTTCAATATTGAATTATGAATTAATAACCTATGTATATAACATATACATGATATAGTAAGTCTTATTTCGCTCGCAACAAACGGCCTTTTGGTTTATTTAGTTTTTTGTTGTTTCGGAGAGATTTACTTAGGTATATCTTTTAACTTTAATTCTTTAACTTTCAATCCTTTAGTTTAAAATCGTGTTAAGATTCTTTTGTTTGTATTTACTCATTTTTAGTCCCTTCTTCTTGAATTATTTAAGCTTAAAGGTTTTCCATAATTTATTTTGAAATTGTCCAGTAGTCCAAAAAATTGAACTGAAATGGAAAAAAATTAATTGTTTAAATTTTTTTTTTTACGATTTGTTGGAAGAAGTCATTATGAGTGTAATTGTCGTTTTGCAGGAAAATCCAGCTTGTGCTTTAGCCGCCATTTTGCAAACAGTCTTACTTTAATTATCTCGAAAACCGTTAGTCTGACAGAAATTTAATCAAATACAAATTTGTAAGAAATTAAATTTTCTATCTTTTTTATTTTTATTTATTTTTATTTTATTCAAATGTTAAAGATACTTTAAGAAATTGTAAGCAACAAAAAAAAAACGATTGAATTGCCTACACACTTGTGCTTAACCAAGTGTTTGCCACCCTAACGGTTTTCGAGATAATTAGAGTTAGAGATTTTCCAAATTACGCTTCGAGCACAAGCTCGATTTTCCCAAAAAACCACAAATGACCCACTCCAACGAACCAAAAAAGGAAAACGTACAAATAATTTTTTTCCATTTCAAATTCTATACCGACTCGACTATTTCACAAATTGGCAAACTAAACAGTTGAAACTTCAAAGTTTCTACTACTGCGAAAGCAGTAGTTACATAGAAAAGACTTGGAGAATCTGCATTAAACTAAGACGAAGAACCAAAAATTTTACTTTTGTACCCACTCTCCCCTAGTTACCTATGTATAGTATGTACGATGCATAGCATGCAGCGAAGATCGGCACCATTTACAATACCTGCACAATGTTGTCAATATTTTAGAGGTTACTTATTATATTTTTTTTAATTTTTTAACAATTTGACATTTTAATTTTCAATGATCTTATTAATTTTGAGCCAAAAGCTTTGTTGCTTTTTATCGGAGTCTCCCTATAATGAACTCCCGATAGTCCAACAAAAATTCTAATTAGCAACGGAGCCTCAAAACGAAAGTTTCTTTTAAAAATCATTCAAATCGAAATAATTATGTGCAATTATAACCACCAAATTACATACATAAAAATAATTTAATAACGCATGATCAAAAAAACTAACACAAACAAACAGAAATCAAAAAAATAAAACTAACTAGAGATAAAAAAAAATATCCCCAATTTCGCATTGAGGACAGAAGAGGATACGTATTTATATTCCTCCTTTTATTTATGTTTGCAGAAGGAGACAAACACCCGCAAGAGTCCATTTCGCAGCCTTCTCTTTAGTTTTCAAATTGAATGTCCACACAAATGTTGGTCCTCGCATTCTGAGTCATTCAACAGGAAATGAGTTCGATTTCAAGAGTACGATTCCCAGAGACGCCAAGCCGTCCGATGCAGCGTTAAAATTGTTTCCATTCAGTTTAGTTTGGCAGAGTGGTTGGTGGTCCACACAGAAATTGCAAAGTTTGACGAAGACATCCAAGGATCCCCGGTAGAAGACGAGTGCCAGCGCGATGACGAAATAACGAAGTGGCAAGTGTAAAAATTGTTTGCATTTAGGAGCACGTCCGTTACGAAGCACCACAATTCGTTCACAAAGAAAAGAAAGGAAAATAAAAGAAATAAAAGGAATTGAATTCAATGATGATTGAGAAAATGTAGTGAATGCCAAAGGATACATTCTTTCTTCAATGAAGAAAGAGATTCGAGTATGGCCGTTGACGACTTAAAATCATTGAATGCTCCAAAGGATAACCAATAAAATGATACATTATATTATACGTTTCAGAAATTTCTGATCCTTTATCCACCCACACCCGTTACATAAGACACAATGGACTCTTACCTTATTTTATAGACAGGACATTCGTAGATATTCTTCGTGTCCTGCTTATCTTGGGTGACGGCCTTTATAAATAACACTGGCATTGATGGGAAAAGTTCCTTCATAAAGGCTGTGGCAATAGTTCCCATTTGGGTATCCCAGCGAGCTCCTTCCATATATAAACCATTTATGTAAGCTCCTTCTCGTGGTGGAGCACTGTATAGAAAAAAAGAAAAACAATTTGATTTTATTTTAATTTATTGTCCTTCGAACCAAATGCATTACCTTATTTCTTCTTTTCTTTTTTTAGTAACATCGCAATTGAGGCACATCCGATCGAGTGGCCATTCATTTTTGCGGGCAGTCTGTTGCATTATGGCAGTCAAAAAGCTCTGTGGATTGAAAAATCCACCCAGCCATACTGACGACGGCATTTTGAAATCAGCTACCCATCCTTCGAGTTCCCTCAAACGCAACATCAGATCGGCAAACCAGGATTGTAGTCCCCAGAGACTGGGATAGGCCAATTTTGTCCAAGAATCTGGCACTTGGTCCATATACAGTGATTGCATTAAGTCCTCCATGTCGGATGAAATAGTGAGCTCTCCTTTTAAGCCCAGCTCGAGTTCTTTTAAGGACCGGAATAGCTCTCGCATAAGGATGTTCATGCGTTCACATTCCTGGAACGCTACAATTATAAACGGATTTCTATCTTCAACTCTTGCCATTAGCTCTGGAATGTTAAATGGTTGAGGTATTTTGTCAAGCAAATCCTCTAACGTTGCCTTAACAATATCATCCTCAGACTGTTCTTGTCCCCCTGAAGATCCTGTACCCACAGGCAAACGAGGTTGAAGCTCGAATACTATGCGGAAAAGACGTTCCGAAACAGTGGTTAAGAACCCGATTTCAGCATTAAGGTGCAAACCGTAAAGGTTTGGACTTTCAATTGGAAGGTTCTCGTCTATGTATTGATGGTATCCATCATATCGTAAAATTCCAGGGGCAGGAAAACCCTGACAGTACTCCAATTCACCATCGACCAACTCTTGTTGCATGAATTCCTCCAAATACGTGCGACATAATCGACGGTCCCAGTCGTCCGTTATATGACCTCCGTACATAATCTCTCCGAAAAGATATCGCAGATCTTCCCACGGAACTCGACTATTTGCTTCCAGATAGTTATACAACACATACACACATATTGTGAGGTCACCAACATTAAAAGGATACACCCTGTTCCAGCCTTGAGGTCCGAATTTTCTCCGTTCTGCTACAACAGCGTGGAAATAGCACAGTGAAAAGAGTATTGCCTTAAACTCTGTTTCCTTGGAGCACATTTCAAGAGTCTCGTCGCTGAAATTATCCAAGGCTTTGTGAACATTTGCTTGCATTCCGGTTGGCGGTTCGTTGGTTATCTTAATTGCTGATTCAAGAATTGCTTGCGGTAGAATGTGGTATGCAGGATCAGCAGCTGGTTCGGCACTAAGGAAAAGTCTATAGTCTGGGTGGACATTCACCAAAGTAGCCTCTATCTTCTTTTCCAGACTAGGCAACCAACGAGCAACTAGATGAATGTTTTGCAATATGACCCAATGACCATTCTGCGATGCTATTTCCATAGCGTTTTCGGCAACTATTTCCTGTCCCTGTCCTAAGGACACACTGTGAAAATTTTCGTTGTCTGTTCTAAATCCCAGTGTCTTGCCTAGCTTTTCAACGTCCTTCAGTGGATCTACTCCTGGAGACAGGACAAAAAAGATGTGAGTTTCTGGACTGGACTCTTCAAAAGTTTTTGAAAACTCCATCATTCGGTTATCGGTATACTTTGAGCCCAGCTTTTCTTCGATGAAAACTTTTATGGCGTACGACATTCGATCTGGTCGTATACATCTCATTATACACAGCCTTTGAATTGCAGTCTTGTTCTTCCATTCTCCAGGGAACTTTTCGTTTTCAGGACAATCGGAGTCTATAAATTTCTGCCACCGTTTTTGGGATATTTCGATATCCTTATCCAGACCACGAAAAGCTTCAATATTACAGAGGGCTTTGATTCCGCCCCAGGCAATATGTGTAAGGAATGAAATGTTCGATGTAACATTCGGCAAGTAAGGAAATCGGAGCAGAAAATCAAGTTCAGAGGGATCTATTTCTCCAGAATTCAGTAGAATCTGAACTGCAACTTGGGTGAGGAATATAAGTTTGTCAGCTTCAAAGAGGCCTCGGGAAACATAGACAAAGCTGTAGAAAGTGATGGAATCTATTAAGTTCTCAACTCGTTCTTTCACTTTTTCCGCTGGTGCCGATTTTCCTATTGCGTTAGAAAACACTACAGTGTAGGCCTTGAGAGAAAACTGATATATCGGATTGATCTTGAAGAGGTCATTCAAAATGAAGTAAATAATGGACGCCCGTTGTGAAGCTGGCCGGTAGTGCTCACGTGCTGAGTCGATTTGGACAGCGGTTATTTTTGCTTCAGCCACCTTAACTTCTATTTCTTCGGCTGTCTTCTTCGTTTTTTCCAGATTCATAACGAGTGTTACATCTTGAAGGACATTCTCTCCGGCAGAAGAGAGTCTCTGAAGCAGATCGTCTTCAAGGAACTTCAATGTTATTTTAAATTGATTTTGCTGCTGTGTTAGATTAGCCCGCATAATTTCCAGATCGGGTCGTTCAGCTTTTACAACTTCAGCGAGAAGTTGGTCCTCAAGGCCGTCACGAGTGACAGTGAAATTAATTAAGGTCGTTTGCGCTTGAATTTCCGGCTTGTAGTGAGGATTCGCTAATTTAGTATGCAAAACTAATCGAAAATTTGTATTGAAATCGATTTCCTTGTCGCCCAATTTCAGGCACGTTCCCTTCTTAATCAACATACGGCCGAGCAATGGATTCAGGACTGCATCAACGCTCTCGCCGATATTTTCAATCAAAAGAACATTTCCGTTGCTCACTGCACGTTCTACTACATCCAGGTATCCTCGTTGGGTTAAACGTAAAACTACTAGGTTATTATGGTACTTTTGTTTGACCCATTTGATGCCTTGCCTGTGTGATGATAAAAACCAATCAAAATTTCAATTCAAAATTAGGAAAATCAGGGTTTGGTTATTTTGTTTGTGAGTTAACGAGCTTCGGCACTCTAAAACAGATGTATCTATAGGTGGTTTTGTATGAATCGGATCTCAAAATAAACCAAGCTGTGGGATGCAATCAAAACAGTTTTTTTATTTTTTTTTTTGCAGTTGTTCATTTAACTTTATAACACAATGAGTGTTGGAGCAAAAACGCACATTTCCTCTATGTTTGTTTTCTTTTATGAATATAAATGCATTTTTGTGGCAAACAAGGTATCTTATAAATTGAATTGGTCTCGGGGTTGAATATTTTTAAAAATTACTGAAATGTTATAGTTTCTTATATATTTGCCTAGTGATTTGTGAGATGTATGAAACATTAACCATAGATATGAAAAGAATAATAATTATTAGATATATAGTGAGTAACAACAGCATGGTTTTTTTTAGTTGCAATACCTTGAGGACGATTACAGTGAAAGAATATAAATCATTTCACCTGGTACGAAAGTAGAGTAGTAGGTTATTGACAATTAAAAAACCTTCCATCTTTGATCTTTGCTTCGCGGATCAAAACATTTTTATTGTTTCTTTTCCATTTTTTTTATAATTTTGTTTGTTTAAGCTTTCTTGGAAAATGACCAAACGCGAGTTTTAGAAATTCTCCAGTATAGAGCCAACATTATGGTTCCAACAGAACACAGAACTTTTTGATTGATTGTGGTTAGAGGCTTTTTCTCAGTTTTTTTTTTTTTTTAATCGCAGGATGGTGGGAGGCGTGCTTTTGCTAGGCCGTTCGTCCACTTAAGCAACGCAAAGCAACTCAAAAGTAAATCCCAGTTTTTTTTTATATTAAATTTCTTTGTGCGAGTTGCGGTTATTATGCGCAAGTGGACGAAGGGCCTAAGTATTACTATAATGTGTAAGTAATACTTACTAAGTTGCAGGTAAAAGTTTATTTTGATTATTTTCAAAATTAGAAAAAAAAAAACAAAACTGTCAAACAATTTTTTTTCCGAAAAACCATTCTGATGGTTATTTGAGAGTAAAAGCGTTTTTTAAAATGTGAATATTCAAGCATAATATTGGATAGCAACTGTCCAATGTTTAGTAGATTTGAGTTTAGCTTTAGAAAACAATAACAGCGTTCGTATTCGTTAGCTTCAAAAATCAAAAGGACTTAAAACAAAATTATTATTCACTTCACTTACCAAAACGCAACTCGAATTAATTCTTTAAAACAAAAACTAGTATTATTTGAATTGTTTATTCAAAACTAATCTGCCGGCTAGCTTAACTAGCTTAAGATGACATATTCGGGTTTAAGATGGCTAAGATGGCTTATTTGACTAAGATGACATACTTCATTCAACTAAGATGACATACAGCTGAAAAATCTTAGAAGCTGAAATTTAAATATTTTTAGCGAGATTTTTAGTTCTTAATATAAAAATTAAAACATTTTGTAGGTGATGCTTGTTTTGAAAAATCAAATGGACCCGATAGTGAGCAGTATGTCATCTTACCCGACATGATATTAAATATATAGTGCCCCTGGCGTAGTGATTAAAGTGTGTCGGACTATCACGCCGGAGGTCTGGATTCAAATCCATGCTTCCAGCTTCGCACTGCCTCTTGCGAAGAAGTGCCAAATCCTCCAAGAGTATCATTGTCATGAAAAGAGCTACTCACCTTAGTCGTTCGAATTCGACATAAGATTGTACGTCTCCTCCAATCCTGTAGAACTAACCACGCACAAAAAAGGATTGGTTGAGAGTTGTAAGTCACTAAGCCGTGGTTCTTCAGATTTGTCAGTGCCACTTAATTTATTTATTTATAATTAAATATACAAATAACTGCGTTCGCGAAACCTTTTGAACAAAGCACAACACGCACCATTTCATATTTAATATGTATTCGCAGATGACAACAATAATTATAATCAACTTTTACAATAACTTATTCTTTTCTTGTAACCTAATATTTTTTTTTTATTTTGTCTTTCAAAAATATTAAGTCAAAATCTTATCATTCCTCATTTGTAAAATCACCCTCATATTAATATTCTTATAACGATTAATAAACTTTACGAGTAACAAATACTTACAGTTGGGGATCAATCATAAGTGGATACCGTTCCGAGTGAACCAAAATCGCAGCGTTTTCAGCCGACATCCGATCGCTTGGCAAGCCTTGATTATTCCATTCCGCAATTTGAGCATCATCACAAATCATCGCAAAAGGGTCACTTTCTTCCGAAACCGGAATAGGAGGCTAAGATAAATCAAATTGATAAATAACGGCATCATCTCTATTCACTATACGACTAGGTACACTAAATAAGGTAATCATTTGCACACACCTCTGATGTCTTAAAAGTAGGCATCCACAACTTTGTTTGTAACTCAACCCTGTAGACCCGCGTGAAACAACCCACGTATGATATAAAACATGATATGAGCAAAATATCTCCAGGCAAGGTAATTTGACTAGCATTTAGGCTGAAATGGGAACATCAAGGATTTAGAGTAGCAAATTAATTAAGAACAAATGTAAGTAATACACATAAATCCTGCTCACAGCAAACGATGTGTATGTGTGAGAGAGAAAACATTTATCGTTGGTACATATATGCCACCCACCTTTTCACTGATTCAGTCCAACGAATCTTCTCGGATGCAAGTCCACCAATCAATCTGTTTGCCAAGTCAATCGTGAATGCGGTTTTATCAGCTTCATCCTGGCATTTTTGTTTCTTTGCCAAAGCATTGTCAAACTCTGCTTGAAGAATGTTCAATTTCTCCTCGAGTTCATTCAAGCGATTATTGAGGGCTGTAAGCTTATCTCTGGCATCTTGCAGTTCTTGTTCAGCATCTACCAGCGCCCGCTCCTTGGGCTCCACCACCAAATACACTTCGTAAAATCGATTAATGTTTATCACCCACGAAGAGAGACCGGCAGCGGCTTGTGACTTTGAAACAATTTTCTCCGGATTGAATTCCGGGTCATTAATGTATGGCTGCAATGCTTTAATCACATCCGGGTGAATGTGTTTTTTATCATAGTTTATCAAATCATTGAGGAACTTATCAACATTTCCCATCATCACACGGGCCGCCTTCCAACTTCGGTCTTTTGGTATTTTACCTTTTGGAGCGAATAGGACCAGGACAGCTGCACACACGTTAACCACAGCATCGGGGGGAGATCCAAATGATTTGAGTTCGGTGAGATTGTTTTTGTTTAGAGTATTAAGGGCTTCTTGTGCGGCGAGGAGGGCAGGTTGAGCCTTTCGGAAATCTTCTTCACACAACGAAGCTTTGGCAGTAACATCTTCCTCAATTTGCCGGACCTTTTTCTCCTCCTGAGTCGCAAACACTCGCTCCTTGGATACCTTTTCATTCTCTGTGCCGACAACAACAATAAGATTATCTGCTTCCTTATTCTTTACTGCCAATTCAACTTCCTGCACCTTGAGGACGTCCTGCAGGCCATCGACTTCTTCGGAACAAGATGCCAATTTAATCAGTCCATTCTCGAGACGAACGATTCTCTCCTTATTAGCTTTGACCTTTTCCACTAGGAGTTTCGTGTACAAACTTATGAGCTCCAGGAACGATTTGGGTGTTGTGTAGTTATATCTCTTGTCATTGAGCAAGTAAAGCTGTGATATATCATTCACTGTTTTGTGAACGTAGGCCATGAACTTGGACACAGGAGGGGCCAAATAAGTTGGTAATGATTCGATTTCAGACAGAAAACGGTATGCCACATTTTCTAGGGCTTCTCTCGGCCATTCATGGAACCAATCGATTGTTGTGTTATTGACTAGTGCAGGGAATTTCCTGGCACGTACTCTCAGAGTGGGACCAACGGGCGAGAAACACAGCACGACTTTAAGCAGTCCACGTACTTTTTCAATAAAAAACTTCCAACAGTTCTCTCGGCTATCGAAAATGCCTGCTTGTTTGACTTCATTGCGGATTGCTCCGATGATGTTTTCTATCTCCTCATCTGGAAATAGTTCGTGAATGTCGCCTGAGGCAAGCAAATCATTGATTAGCACAAGGAAGTCTTCCTTTGCCACTTCGGAGTCGGTCATAAGAAAACAACATGGACTCGATTTGATGCCGCATTTCATGTAAAGCGCTGCAATGTTGGATTTGAGGTCGTTTATGCTGTAGTCTTTGGTCAATTGGATTTGAAAGACATCCAACGATGAAATGAAACTGGCCAATCGAGTAAGTGACTGTTTGCCTGAACCACCAACGCCAATCAGGAGAGCGTATCCTCTTGAAGACTCAAGTATCCGGCTAATACGACAAACGTGACTCATTGCATCTTCAAAGAGAACGAGGTTTATGGCGCCCACAAAGTCATTGTAACGTTCCTGAGCCTCCTCCAAAAGTTTTCGAAGACGCTCCCAACTTTTGACTGGCATATATTTAACATCGGATAATCCTTTGGCATAGTGGAAGAAAATGTGGGGTTTTTCAAATACAACCTCTTCATTATATACTTCGACGCCCTTGCGTACGTTTTCGGCAATCAATTTCTGGTAGGTGATTATATCACTTTGGTCTACCAATTTGTCGCCGTAGACCCGATTGCACTCATGGACCCATAGGCGTAGAAGCATATTGGGATTGGGACATGTCTCTGCGTTTGAGTATAACATACCCTATAATTAAAAAATATATTTATTAAAGACATGGACTTGTGCAAATTGATTTAGTATCTTTATTATACATATGTATCAAAAAAAGGAGAAATCGAAAAATCGAAACGATTGGGGCTCATCCATTTGCTCTTAAACAAGTTACCCTGGTGCTTAAGAAATGCCTTAGTTATGACATTGTTGTCAAATGCTTTAAAATTTAAAGAAACATAGAAAATAAAAAAATAATGCATGCATTTTTCTTCAGGTTTCGAATTAAACATTTTTTGGAAACAATGTATAGGTATACGTATGTATTTTCAAAACGTTCTTTTTTGTATAAAGATTTTATCAAAATCGTCCAATCAGTTTTTTTTTTATTTCAAACTTTAGAAAAGTATGTAACCTTGAAGAACTGATTGTTGTAAAATTTTGAACGAATTTAATAAAACCTTTACGTATCAAATTCCAAATTTCTCGACCCAAGTTAAGGTGCAGTGTGCACTTATTCCACTAATTCTGAACGCCTTGTCCCCTATTTTTTTTCTTGGAGCAGTGCTAAGCAAACATATGGGTACAAAAAAAAGTTAATCACATTGTCCAAATCAAGGTGTTTTGGGCGCTATTTTGAAAAAAAGGCTGCCAAATTGATCGAATTTCATTTGAGAGTACAGGCAGCCCCAAACCAACGCGCCACCGTGACAGCGACAAGGGAAATTTTTTGAAATTTTTGAAAAAAAATATATTGTATGGAACTGTCGCACTGGGGCATCCTTATTTTTAGATCTAGATTTTGACACTGCGTCATTCAGTGATGTTCAGTGATATTTGACTTATGTTTTTATCGGTATAGCGATCCATAGTGGGATGTTTCTATGTGGAAAATGCTATACTTCACTACGGTTCGCTTTTCCAAAACGCAGTAAAAGGCATGGCTTCAATGTATAATTTCTTGCTTAAAGTCCGTGACACTGACCCCTCACCTTCATACAGTAAAGATACACTAAATCTAAAAGATAGATAACAATTCATTCCATTCCATATTCCATGGAATTTAACTGCCTTTAAACAGAGTTAAGTTGAATAACATAGGAATAAATTAATAATTTTAATTAAAATTGAAACCGCAAACAGAACATGTAAACGCTGATATGACCAACTACCAACTACTCAAAAGCAAGATAGCATGAGATTTCATACTCAACTAGTGCTCGCAGAATATTTGGTTAAGATAATGTGATGATAAAAAGTGTAATAAATTACAATTAAACTTTTTACCTCATCACAATTCATTACCGCTTACAAAATGTTTTTATTACTTTCAGCTGAACAAAAACCCCTTGTGACTTGAATATCTTTTATACCACATCCAAGTATAACAATTTATAGCCGCAAGGTATTGGATTTAAAAAATATTTTTTTTATGAAAAGTGAAAAAAAAAATTATACAAATGAACTCACCGAGAATATGTTTGCCAGATCACGCAAATTAAAATTGTAATGAAATTTAACGGCAGTCGGAAGAAAAGTCTGTGAAATTTTCTGGTGCATCGCAATAGCTGCCCTGATAAGTGGCTCGCATATATCCTTGGTTGCCTTGGAAAACTTATGCTGTGGTGCATACATGTGCTGGGAGAGGATTGAATGCAAAATATGGAACAAGGCCTCTCCACCAGGAACGCTATATGAAATTGATGAAAATTTAAATTTGATACGGTAAATCGTTAGTGCGGCGCGACGTGGCGTGGCGCGGAGGGGGAATATAGTCTACTTACTTTACAGCAAACGAACAAAAATGCCGTTGCAGTCTCGGATTTATGGTAAATGAACCAGCAGTGGGATTCATGCACGATGCAAACTGGCAGTGATGGATATCCTTCAGTGACATTTTTGCTCGGTCATACCAGTGGCGATAGTCCATAAATTGTCGTATCAAAGTATGTGGTTGCACGGTTCCGTATTTGTCAACTTCAGGCATATTCATATCATCAACAAAATATATCATCTGTTTATTGCCTGGAGGACCAAAGTTACGTCCTGCTTTCTTTTCCAAAGGTTTTTCGAGAATCCTTTGCAACATCTCAGAGGTTGTGTAGAAATTAAATGGCACGTTAGTCACAGCAAATTTTGTTTCTGGTAACGCGTTTAGTTTTGCTCCCATGATGATGGTTTTTCCAGATCCTGGAGGACCAATAAACATTATTGGATGGTGCTCGGCGATGAGAATATCGGTGAAATATTTGAGTCGAGTTGTCTCCGATGTGTGTACCAAATTTGATTGCAAAGGAACATCTGGATCTAGTTCAAAGTGTGGCACAAGATTTGTCCATGGAGCGAACTTTTTTGTTTCATTGTCCACGTAAAAACTAAATACGTTCCCTCCTGGTGGAAAGGTTATGGTTTTAAATTCATTGATCCACCATTTGTGGAATTCGTTGCGCCAATCAATTATTTGGTCTTGAAACAGGGTCGATCCGAATCCCCAGATGACGCAAAATACAAAATATACTTCATACCAATCCTTCGGACAGTCACTGGGTACATTTTGCGGAGTAAGCATACAGTCGAGTAAATAGCAAGTCATCTGAAGCATAGCAATGTCAGAAATCGGGGTTATTTTTTTGAGTCGATTTTTTAGGGCTTCAAGTAAGGGTGGAACATATTTTTCAAATAGTACAACCAATATGGATTGTTCGGCATTATTTTGACGGGCTTGTAACCATGAGGCTACAGAAGGATTCCATCCAAGGTCCTGTGGATTTATGTATAAGATGCCTGCTCTAGACACCGTTGCTGGTGTCGCTGTTTTAAGATTGGCAATTTCGAAGAGCAAGCGCATTTCCTTTGTGAGAGCGATCCGTTCGTTACTGGCCAGTGTTAGAACTTTATTGTCATCCATGACGGTGTTCAAACTTTCAATCCACATGGGATCGATATCACCGTCGAGTACAATCCATTTTGGACCGTTTCCTGGAGTGTTGGCTTGGTCTCGCATTATGATGGAAAAGAGACCATCTTTCCATTCTCTAGTCGCTGGATTTACAATTCCAAAGAGTTCATCATTTGTCACTGCCTTTGGATTAAGGTCATTATAAAGTGGCTTTCTTTTTTGGTTTTGATACGTCTTGAATAAAGTTTTCCACACAGCACTTTTGCCGGTGCCAGCATATCCAATAATAAACACTGAATGTCGGACAGCGAATAGTTCTTCCAGCTGAACAATTTTCAATATGAAACCCTCTTCGGGCTGCAGTGACAAATCAACTGCTGATTTCTTAATAATTGTTTCAAAGTCCAAATTTCTTTTGCGTGGTACATCAAGTGCTGGGAATAGGTCACCAATGAGGCCCATAAATATACTCACATCGTCAGTTACAATCTTAGGAGTATTAAAGTCCCGAAGAGCTCGCATTAGAACTTGATCTTCTGGTCGGTATCTGTCGTCTCTCTGAAATCAAATAAAATTGTAAAATAGTACCTACTCTTAAAAAAATTAGACTAACAATAATTTATGTGACCATTGAGTTTTAGGGTGACAAATAAATAAGTGCATAAAAGAAAACAAATGCAAGTATGACACACAGGCTGAATGATTTAAAGCATTTTTATTCCAGGTTTTTGTTTTTCTAAACGTTTTTAATTGGCATTTTTTTTTTCTAAAAAACAGTTGAAACATATGTGGTTTTTCATTGGTCGCAAAAAGTGCTTTTTTATTGAACTAGATATATTTATTTCCCATCTTTTTTAGATTTTGCGTTTCATTTTTACTTGTGATTATAGGTACTAAAGGGTTTTTTAATAAGAGGTGTTATTTTGATATTCAAGGACCCAATCAGCAAAAACACGACGTTGTTGATGATCAGCCGGCTTGAGTTCTTGTGTTAACTGAACTTTATAAGCCTTAAGACCCAAGTCTTTATGCAAAATACGGTGTAATGACGTTTGTGGAATGCATAATTCCAAGGAACGACGAGGAATGGACAAACCTGGGTTTTCTTCAACACTTTGGGCTACAACAGCAATATTCTCAGTTGTTCTTGAGCGACGTGCACGGGTTTTATTCTTCACATCACTAACTTGTCCCAACAGCTCGAATTTGTCCACCAATTTCTGTATAGCGGTCCGACAAGGTGCTTCACGACGACCAAAAATGTTTTAGTTTTACGAACCGTCTCTGCTAAATTTTCACCATTTTTATAGTGAATTTCAATGCGTTGTTGAAGCGTGTATCGTTCCATTTTTATTAATGGCGTAGTTTCTACTTGTCAAATGTTGAAAAAGTGACAGCTACCGATATAGCGGGCTATTCAAAATAACACCTCTTATTGGATAACCCTTTATAAGGCAAGTTATGCATTCGTGCAAAAAAAAAAAAATAAAGTGCACGGCTGGGCCGCACGAACTTGCTATTGTGGTGCACGACTGGGTTGCACGTACTTATTCTTGTGGAAAGTTGCAACGAAAATAAAATTAAATTTAAATTTTTTTTTCGTTAGTATAAATCATATGAATTTTTCACAAAAGTGCTAAAATTTCTTTTGACAAAGATTCAAGCCTTTCCCCAGGAGTCAAGTCACCAAGCAGCAACGTGATAAGGGCGTTCAACTGGTTGATTTGCTTCCTGTTGAAAGTTTTGTTGTCTAAATTTAATTTTTTTCAAAAAAATTATTTCAAAATCGTTAGAGCGGTTTTTAAATAAATCGATGTTTACTTAATATTTTTTATAAAAAGTTTTTTTTACAAATTTAAAAAACGCCATTTATAAGTGATTAATTTTTTGTTTCCATTTCATGCACAAAAATTAAATTTTTTTTGTCAAGGCCATTTCCAAACCCACTTTTTTTGTCGTGTGTTTGATTTTTTATCTCAAAAATTTTTTTTGCACGAATACCTAACTTGCCTGATAATACCTATAATCGCAAGTAAACATTTGAGAACACAATCAAACATGACATTACGATGATAGCGAAGACGAAAAAAGTGGATCTGGAAATTCTGTCTGTCTGTCTGTCTGTTTGTATGTCTTGCAGTCTGTATGTATCAGCACCTACAGCCTAAACGGCTCAACCGATTTACTTCAAATTTGGTATGTAGGGTTTGTAGATCATTCCTTAGAGGAGAAATTGAAATCATTTTAAAACTTTTATTGCTCCCATTCTTGATATTTTCCCACACACGGAGCAATATGCTCGCCTACTGGGCTCGTGTTGGAGGATATCAAATGTCAAATATTTTCGCAGCACCCACAAACTGTCCAACATGCTGGCGGAGCTAAAATCCCTTGAACCCGCCAATCGGGCAAACCAGGTACTGTAATTTGAGAAGACTATTGACACAGGCGCCTGCCCCGACGACTGGACCTCCCCTTAGGTGGAGGATGATTTATTACAAAAAATATAGTAAAAAGATATCTTAATATGGTATGCGAGAAAAAATACGTATTTCCTATCAAAAAAATAAAAATACGTTAAGTTTCTACCAACCTTTTTTTATGGAAATCGATCAATCGACTTTCTAAACCAATAATAAAGTACTAAAGTAATTCGGGATTTCTTAATTCGGGATCTTGTAATTGGGGAATTCGCACCCAACTCGTTTGAAAATTAGTTCTTTGTGCTAATGTTAGCATTGGAGTATATTTTGCGGCGCTCGCACGACTAATTTATTGATCCCACAAAAAAAATATTAAGACATAAAATGTAGGAAATTGTATAAGCTTTAAAGTGTACCTTTTTTGACGACCTCAAATAAATAGGAGAGGAGATATTGCCAAAAAACTGTTTTTGGCCGACATTTTTTCAAGATGGCGACTCTAGCGGCGGAGATACGAGGTGGCAAAGTGAAAATTCGGAAAGTGCACCCCAAAATCTATAATAATAGCTTTTATTTAAAACTCCTCTTTCCACCTCTTTTTTGGCCCCAAAATGATTTGACTAATAGGTTAAGACGTTAGGTAGGTACTTACTCTCTCTCTCATAAGCTCTGGACGAAAACTTAATTTTTGTTTTGAAATGAGTCTTTAATTTATAACTCTTGTTTCTAGTGACAACTATCGATGATGTCAAAGTCAAAAGAATGATAACTGATAAGTTATAACAAATTGTGCAGAAAACTTATGAATGTGTCTGTAAGGCACATTGCCTTTCAAATGCAACAGGTGTTAAAAAATATTGCACATTCTTTCTTTGCATAAGTTCATTTTTAGTGTGTACTACATAAGTACGTGTGTACAATTGTACATATATCGTAGATGCTACTTAGAAAATATACATTTATCACAACAGTCTATACCAAATGCCATTACCTTTCAACTAACACATTAATCCAATTGGTGAAGTGAGCATTAAAACTTTTAGTAAGATATTGATACATACCCTTAGTGATCCAGCAACTACGAGAACTGATTTTATTGCCCTCAGTCCCCAGTCGTAATGATCCTGTTTCGATAAAAGCTCTTTGCACAGAGTATATAATGTAATAAATTTGCGAGCCAAAAGACGTGCCTCTTGAAATCCCTCTGCGACTAACATGATTTCACAGATTAGGGCAAAGTCGGGCACCACCATTGCACACGGACGATATAGTGCTTTTAAGTTTTCTGGAAGTTCGGCTCGACCAGCATATCCTGGGTTCATTGTTATGAACATCCCCACGGTTGGCCTCAGTGCTATTATCTCACCAAGGAAATTGAACACAACCTTTTTAGCCTATATGTACATGCATAAGTATGAAAATATAGAGAAATCGAATGTGAACAAAGTAAAATTGATTCAAAATTATAGTCTACCTTTATGGCGTCCTGTATGCACTTCACCTGAACAGCGACGACAGACAGTACTTCTACCGAAATTCTATTGAATTCATCGAAGCAACCCCACGCTCCCGTTTGAGCTAATCCCTTGTGGATGTTGCCGCAGGATTTGTAATCCATTTGTTCAGAGCAGTTAAATACGTACACCATCATTCCCAGTGCGCGACCTAGATCTTTGGTAGTTTCGGTTTTGCCAGTTCCCGCCGGTCCAGCAGGCGCACCACCCATTATGAGATGCAATGACTGGGTAAGGGTGATGTAGCAACGGTCAGTTAGTGGTGTTATAACCAATCGTGGAGTGTTCCCAAGATACTCGTAGTCGTATTTAAATTGGGCATCGCAGATGTTAGCAAAACAATCGTCGTGTTTTGTGTCCCATCTGTGGCGGAGTTGACTTTGCCATTGGAATGCCGTGGCAACATCCACTTTTTGTTGGATTATTTTTGAAACAACATCTCGACTGTGTACATCAATTGTACAAACAGTCATAATTTTTTGCCTTTCCCCAGGAGTCAAGTCACCAAGCAGCAACGTGATGAGGGCGTTCAACTGGTTGATTTGCTTCCTGTTGTAGTCCTTTAGGGCGTTTTCGTATCGCATGCTGACTTTTACAAAAGCATCATCAGTTTCTGTTGTCCACCAGATTTGTGTGGTGACCAGGGCCGCCTGTGCTGGCCACTCAAATATCCAAACATGACGTGGTTTTTTCTCGTAGGCAATGACTGCTTGACGAAAATGATGCCGAAGGGTATTTCGCATCTCGTCGGTTACACGATTAAGCCAAACTTCAACTTTACCGCTGCAATCGCATTTTTGCATAAATGGAACGAATTCTTCGAGCTCTTTAGCGACCATTCCTTTTGAAAACTTTGTACCCTCAATGAGGGACAGACTTCCTAGGGAATCGTACAGTTTTGTTAAATGACGACTTACCATTTTGGGGTTGTTTCCATTTGATAGGATGTCCAGCAAGTCAGCGGACGAAACAAAATAAAATCTTGGATATGCAAGTCGTTTGGTCTCCAAATAGTCATTTAAGGCTTTTTCGCATAGAAGCAGCTGCTTCAATAGCTTTTCAAGAGCTTCGTATAACTTTCCTCCACCTTTGTTCGTAGATCGAACAACGTTTCGGTCATTGCCCATTTGGGATAGAAGTGCTTTGAATTCTCTGTCGATGGAATCAAATCTTTTTGAGTCTTCCGGGAGTTGGTTACGAATATCTTCGGAGCCAATGAATATGCTTTCAAGGTACTGCCATTTCCTTTGAACCTCAAACCATGCTGATATAACTTGATCTGCGTTTGCAAGCTTGTTTTGCCAATCGGTTACTTGCTTGATAAAATATCCTATAAATTTTGATGACATCATATTTTGCAGTTGGACTTGGTGATCTTCCAGAGTTTCTATCATTTCTTCTGAAACCTTCAAAAGCTTGAGTCCGGTGCGGTCGTGAGCTTCTGTACCAAATTCCATTTCACTCCATGTTGCTTGAAGGTCCCTCAAGACTTTTTCCATTGCCATTTCTTTGACAGATTTGTCCACAATATTTTTTACTTCTTCTTCGAATTTGTGCAGATTGAGATCAATTAAGTCCTTGAGTGTGGTCGATTCGTGCATGCTGAACTTAACCTTAGTTGTTTGCATGAGTTCTGTCCAATGGCGGTCCCTTATGGCACTATTTTGAAGTTCAGTTATCGCTCGCAATGATGTCATAAGGTTCTTTAGTGAATTTTCCATGTGAACGTAGGGGGCCCATGTTCGCATATCTTTGCCCAACCCTCGAAGTTCTTTTCCGATTTTTTTGCATTCCGTATCCATGGCTTCTATATCGATTTTCTTCCAAGGTGTTGTTTTCCAATCTCTTATTGTTGATTCAATGCTAATGAAGTAGTCCCACATCTGCTTCAGCAAGCCTAATTCATTCCTACATCTTTCGATCTTGGTCATGTCAGGTCCTTGCAGCTCAAATAAAACAGCTGAACTTTCCAGATGTTGTTGTTGCTTTTCGATCGCATTAAGTTCGAGACTTGTTTTATCGATAAGAGAATAAGGATTATCACATTCCACGAGAAATAGCTAAATTGATTTAGAAGTTTAGATATTTATAGTCGAATTTTCAAACCGAAAATTCACCTTTCCATCAAGGAATCTATTCCTATACAAAGTGGACATGTTGTTAAACAAATTAATTCGCTTCTCAATCAAATCAACTTGATACGCTTGCATAGGGCTTATGGATTGTTTCACGTTAACGGCATCTCGTTTTGTTTTAAGCCACATGTCTGGCAAGTCTGTCAACTGGAATAAAACAAATTAAATTTGAAACTTTTTAGAGAGTTGAATAGGTTATTACTTGGGTCAGGACATTATTCGGGAACTCATAGCTGTAAGATTTAAGAAGTTCGACAATTTCTTTGATCGGCTCAAACATTTCGTCATAGATAAATTGTTTCTCATTTATTGCACTTAGTATAGACATAATTTTGAGCAGACCTCCCAGATCTTCTTTATCAAGTTCCAGGGACAAATACTTTTTTGCTTCACCGATGAAATCTTCAAGTTCCTGAAGAATAAAATATATTTTATCAAATCTGAATGTGTGGGTTAGATTAATTTAATACTAACTTGCAAAGAATTAACTACGCGATCAATTAAATCGCACTTGAAAAGACTTATCCATTTTCCGATTTCATTGAGTACTTCTCCTTTGAATACTTTTTTGTTAAGTCTGAGCCACACATTAAAGTCTTGGAAGGTTTCCCATTTATTAACTTCGTCTCTAAGGACTATAAACTTGTCCAACTATACATTGACAAATGACAAAGTATATAAGTCCAGAGGAAACTTATGTTAGAACTTATTAATTTAAAGTTGAATTAAATACCTGCTCCTTGTAAACGCTCAGTGGTGGATGATCTTCTTTAAGTTGCACAACTTTAATTTCTCCGTCTTCGGGATCTCGTTCAGCAGGAGTTAAGGGTCTTCCATAGTATTTTATTTCTTTCAAATAATTAGCCCTATTTTCGACCCAAATTAAACTATAGTTAGAGTAGTATTTTACGTGGGTCCGAATATCTTGTAGACCATATTTAACTTTTTGCAAAATGTCGTTGCGGATTTTGTGAATTTCCAATTTATCGCTTAATTCGTCTAAAAATGTTTAAAAGATTATTTGTTTTTGACTTAAAATTTAAAGGATACCTCTTACCCATAAAATCGTCTCCTTTCGAATCTTCCCCGGGTATGATGATATTTGGTGACACTCGTTGTAGCATTGCAAGTTGACGAAAAATATCTTCGATTATACTTTCTATCAAGTATGTAAATCCATATCTCTGAGAAGTCTCAATGTTCGGAAAAAACACAATATGAGGTTTCTGGAGTTCCATTAAGATCTCAAATATCGGAGCATCGTTTTCGAACCTATTCTCAAACTCCATGCGAAGATAAGTCACACTTGTTAGAACAGCATCCAATAATTGCTCAGCGATTTGAGCATCAACATAGTTTTCATATTGATGGAAAATTGCAACTTTCTCTGGTGGAAAATGTTTAAGCAAGTCAAGCCTGTCTTTTGCACTAAAAAGCTATGAAATAAAAATGAAATTTGAATCCGAACATATAACTCTATTCTTATTTAATTACAAATTGATCGGTTTTTGGTTCTTGTCTTTGAGAAGCCTCTGATTCTTTGTCTAGCATCACTGTTGGCTCAGCAGTGATACTTTCCACCCGTTTTAAGGTATCATCAGTTGGTTCCACTGGTACTTCAGAGTCATCAATAGGCAAATCAAAGAACAATTTCAAATTAAGCATCATAAATTGATCGATTAGCTTCATTGTTTTATTTGCTAATAGTTGGCGTCGCTGAATAATGGAAACTTTATCCTTGCAGTCGAGCAGAGCCTTTGTGTTCCTATCTTTTCTTTGATAAAGTGGGATTTTTCCCCATGATTGAATACTCCGCTTGATTGCTTCAATATTATTTTGGCTTTGCTCAAGACGCAAATGTAGCCTCTCAACAGTCATCAAAACACCAGCAATATATTCAATATCTTAAAAGTAACCTTCCATAATAAGATTATGCATTTATATTTCCATAAAGGGAATTGCTCACCAAATTGCTTCCATAGATTCGTGGTTAGAAGAGGAACCAAACGTTCATCGATGTCTGCCATTTCCAGACGGAGCAGATTTAATTCGTAGGAGTTGGCTCGGTGGTTGATGTCATTGTACCACTCAACAATTCGCATTAATTTCACTCTGGCCTCCTGAGAAATTATTTTTTATAATGAAGTTTTGGTTGATGGGTAATATTGTTGGGCTGTTCAACAGCAAATAGGACACTCACCCAAAGTTTATTGTCCCTAGCGTAGAATTCTAGTATAGGTTCAGAGACAGTGCTACCAAGGATTAATATGTTCTTTGTGTTTTTGAGGGTTGCTTGGAGCTGTGTGCGTTTAAATGATATGCATAGATAACTTTTGATTAGATTGCGCGTATAACGAAGTAATATTGACAAACCTCAATATCAAAGTTGACTAATAATTTGAATTTTTCAGCATTTGATCGGGATTGTTCTTTCTTCAGTATTGGTTGATTAATTTTATTTTGAATAATTTCTGTAGCGTATGTTTCCCATTCTTCTAAAATTTGGAGTTTGAGATCGTTTATGTATTTCAGAAGTTGGTTATATCTTGAGAGAGTTTCAATGCCAAAATCATTTTCAAAGAACCTTTGGAAGGACATAAATAAAATTGTATAGTATGTTGGTCAACAACAATGCCTTTCTTGTATTAAAACGATTTTTCTCTTGCGTGTTAGGTTTGCATCATTATATTTATGATTTATTTGATTTCACCGCATGAAATAGGAATAACTTATTACTGACGTTAAATATAAAAGACTAATAAACATAGGGTAGAAAATAAACTAAAACTACATTTTTCAATTGTATAGAAGGAGTGTGTAGTACGTACGTAATACGTCACTGACAAAAGAAGTCTAAAATTATATTATTTGCTTTGAAATTCTATAGTTATTCATTTTTTAAAAACACGAAGGAATTAAAACAGTGACATGTGGTTTATGTAAAAAGTCATTAAGTAAGATTTAAAAAAGTGTACTTCTCAATAACTTAACTATTAACGCTATCATCGTAAGCGATCGGAGGAAAATTGTCTCTGATTTGTACGAAATGTTCGAATTTTATATGATGATAACCGTTCCAACTGATTAATCGGACATGCCTCCAAAAAAAAAAATTTAAGAATTATTTAAAATTCGCCTTCTTCAAATTTTATTTTTTTTTTTATTTTCCGCCGACGACACAGATTTCGACAAAATTTAAAATTTTGAAAGTTATGAAGCATGATAAATACTACCGATGGAAAATTTTAAAAAAAGTATTTTTGGAAAAACATTCATCGCACTGAACGAAATACATATATGAATCATGATGGAATAACTAAGTAATAAAATGTACGACTGGGTCGCATGAACTTGCTTAAACCTAATTTATTTAGGCTTCTCTACATTTGTATGAATTTTCACGAAAACAATACTTTAGCGCAAGTATTGTTTTCGTCAAAAAAAAATTGAACAAATAAAAATGTTGTCGGTTTATGAAGAGATTTTAAAAATGTTTTGATTCTGTATGAAAATAAAAACGATCAACCGTTTTTGTCTGTTCGAAAAATATGTAAACTCTGATTCTTCAAATTTTTAGCATCTATAGCTCTAGACAATGATCAGACATGTATTAGTTGAAAATAAAGATTAGCTACATAGGTCCATTGGAAAAACATGACGTCTAAACATTACCTTAGATGTGAAATATACTTACTGAACGTCATAAAGTGTGTAGTCATTGTACATTGAAGTTACACGGCTACTTAACTTTGTAAGCCAAGATATTGCACCTGATACCTTTGGGAAGTAGCTGTCAGTAGGAACTCTCTATGAAAACAAAAAAAAGTTTTATATGAAATTAAAAACAGTTATCGAACTCACCTCGATTCCTTGCGTTTTAAAAATGTTAACAAAATCAGCAAAATCAATTGCGACCGCATTAAGCTCAATGTTAAAATCCTCAACAAGAACAACAATATGGTTTTGCAACTGTTCTTTTATAATTGGACGAGTAAGTAGACTTCCACATATTTTAAGTTCATGACAATCCTCAAAAGCCTTTTCAAAGAGGAAAGCTAGCCTTCTCTCTAGAATTTCAGCTTTGTTATCAAATTTTTCTTTTTCCGTGATAAAGTCAAGACTCTTGGGATCTGGATCAAGTGGGTTAAAACTTATATTGCTCCATTCTCGATAAGCATTGTTGTATTCTTCCAAAATAACATCAACTGCATGACTAAGGTGTCGGCCCTTAAGACCTCCTATACTTATTTTTTCTAATTTGCCAAAACTGATACCAATGGTAAAAATTTCATTCAGCTTGTGAAGCCTTTCTATGAAAGCATCAAATCTAGAAAAAATTGTTTCCAGCTGCCAAGTCCAGTCTTGTGAGTTGAATTGTGTGTTTTGTTTAAATTTCAACAAATCCGACCGACATTCGTGATAGATTTTCCTGCAAAGATAGGTAATGATTAGTATACAATAAAATATTGGCTTAGTTTAATGAATCAAAAACCTATAATGTTCCAAGTGTTTAATAACTAAAGTCACTCTGTTATGAGCTTCATCAACATCGCCTTGAAATATTGCATCAGGTTCTACAGTTCTACTGGCACAATCGATCAAAGTATTGTGCACCATGATAAATAACAGCGACATGTTATCTATGGTGTGGAAGAACTTGGAATTCCCCCAAACAAGTCCAACAGTGAGTAGAAGTGGTCGTATGTCTGAGGCAGTTTCGTTTAAATCATTTGTTTCAAAGCGGTCAACAATTTTTTTCTAAAAACATGCAATTATATTTTCAATTCAATAATGTACCAAGTATACCAATTTTATTACCAATGGTGACAAATACATAGTGATATCTCGTGCTTCAACCAGAGCTTCCATTACCTTTTCAACTATTGATCTGAAGGAGGTTTCAAATACCGAGTTTGTTTTTTCCAAAACAAATCCGATCGTTTTAATTCTTATGTCACCCAATTGGTCAACAAGTTTCTCTAGATTTTCTAATCGAGCTTCCCAAAAGTTTATGAGGTGTTCAGGATGTGGATGTTCTTCTTTTTTAAATATGTGTTCTCTTGCAGTTACACAAATTAAAGCATTTATGGAATCTATCCATTTTACAATCATTCCTTCAAGTGAATGTTTCATTAGACTTGTGAATTTTGAAAAATCACTGTAATTTTCAAAAATATACATGTATATTATTTTGGTTTTCTCATTCTTAGAAAGGTATAAAGGCTATTTCGTCCTTATTTTTGCGTACGAAAAAATCCCGTGAACTGAAATTTGTACAATGGTTTCTATGAAATCGGGGAATGTCTCGTTCCGTTCCGATTTACCGTCAACTTAAATTACAATAATTTCTATGAAATCAGGGAATGTCTCGTTCCGACGGATACCTCGCTTGAGTCGACCGTTAAAAACTTCAATACAATAAAACAAAGCATAATTTTTTTAGCGATTACTTAAGTGATTTGCATATTGTTTTGGCTGATTTTGAAAAAGCATTCATTAATATATCTGAACTACTCTTGAAAAAGAACGTGCGGATCTTTACGAACTACTCAAAGCTAATAGTCCGGAAGGCAGCGACACAAATTATGATATGATTTCTCCAAAGCTGAATTGTATATATTTCATAGCTGTGACCTTGCTGATAACAAAACAGGTCGTCAGCTGCCGCATACGCGTGTATTTTAAAAAAGTGATTTCTCAAAAGCTGAAATTCTGTGTATATATGTAACGGGTGATTTTTTAAGAGGTTTAGAACTTAAAAAAAAAAAAAAACCCAAAAAATTCGAAAAAATGAATGAAATATTTATTTGAATCGATAGTTTGAACCTTAATGTTTAAAGATAATTTCATGCAAATGTTGACCGCGGCTGCGTCTCAGGTAGCCCATCCGCTGAGTCCAATTTTGGCATACTCTTTCACACATATCGGCCGGTATCTCACGAATGAATGCATGGATGTTGGCTTCCAGTGCGTCAATCGAAGCGGGCGTGTCCCTATAGACATTAGCCTTGACATACCCCCACAAAAAATAGTCTAATAGTGTCAAATCGCACGATCTAGGCGGCCAATTGACCGGCACCGTCTTGTTGAAACCACATATCATGCAAGTCAAGAACTTCCATTTCGGGCAAAAAAAAGTTTGTTATCATCGCTCGGTAGCGTTCACCATTGACAGTAACGCTGCGATTCGCATCATCTTTGAAGAAATATGGCCCAATAATGCCGCCGGCCCATAAACCGCACCAAACAGTGGCTTTTTTGGGATGCATTGGTAGCTGTTGCAATGCTTCTGGCTGATCTTCACTCCAAATGCGGCAACTTTGCTTATTTACGTACCCATTCAACCAAAAATGAGCCTCATCGCTGAACACAATTTTTCGATAAAAAAGCGGATCCTCGGCCAGCTTTCCAAGAGCCCATTCACCAAAAATTCGGCGTTGTGGTAGGTCGGCTGGCTTTAGTTCTTGCACCAGCTGTATCTTAAAAGGCTTTACGCCCAAATCCTTCCGCAAAATTTTCCACGTAGTGCTGTAACAAAGGCCTAACTGCTGGGAACGGCGCCGAATCGACATTTCGCGGTCTTCTGTCACACTAGCTGATACGGCCGCAATATTTTCTTCACTACGCACAGTACGTAAACGTGTTGGTGGTTTAATGTCCAACAAAGTAAATTTGGTGCGAACTTTGGTCACAATCTTCCGAATAGACTGCTCAGAAGGTCGAGAATGCCGATCATAAAATGGAAGCAGCGCGCGATGAACATTTCGAACCGAGCACGAATTTTGATAGTAAAATTCAATAATTTGCAAGCGTTGTTCATTTGTAAGACGATCCATGGTTAAATTGCAAACCAAACTGAAGCTGTTTGACAGTGACACAAGGTACTAAACACACGTCAGCTGTCAAAACCAGTGTTGCCAAAACTAAACCAGCTAAAAAATCACCCGTTAGTTGTAATATAGAAGTTATAAGGTACATTAGTTTTCGCATTGCTCGCTAACTTTCAGATTTTCGACAAAAAGTATTGCAAACTTTTTTAAAGGGTATTTTTTTCCAAACAAATTGATATATTTTTTGTAAGCCTTGGTTGATTTTTGACGTCATGCATTTTATATTATTCCACCCGTCGTAGTAAGGTCAAAAATCAACCAAGGCTTACAAAAAATATATCATTTTGTTTGGAAAAAAATACTCTTTAAAAAAGTGTGCAATACTTTTTGTGCAAACTAATGTTATCAAGTCTATCTTTTTACTCATTTTTTCCTTATAATTATAGATAATACAAATTGCAACAAAAAAGTATTTAATAGTTTTTTTCATAAAAATGCACACAAACGTAGAAAAATGGAAAAACACAAAAACAATCTTAAATTCCAGACGGCGGCTGCTGCACAAGACCTAATTTCCCGCAACTCAGATTTATACTCAGAATCAATTCCTCTACAAAACAGTATTTAAACTTGAAGACCTACCAAACTTTTGTCAGATGGCTCATATTTCATTACTTTTTGACAGTTTTACTAAGTTCTTTTCATTGTCAGCTGACGTATTTTCCCCGGAATCTAGCCAGCTGACGAGTGGTTTCTAATAGTTTAAGGTTGTATGAACCTATACACAAAGTTCCAGCTTTGAGAAATCACTTTTTTTAACCTTTTTTTCGATGTTTAAGACGTCACCCACGCGAAATCCCCCTCGTATGCGGCAGCTGATGACCGGCAAGGTCACTGCTATGAAATATATAAAATTCAGCTTTGGAGAAATCACTCATTAAAAAATGTTGCTGCCTCCCGGACTATAATGTACGATATCCCGCAGTATTCACCGAAAAATTCCCAATAAAATTGGTTTTTATTGGAAATTCAATGCATCATCAGTGTTTTGATAGTCTTTTACTTCATATTCATTGACTATTTACTTAAATATTAGTTGACGGATCCGAAAGTGAATTATTATAGGGTCTGATATTATTCTATTCAATGCCTTACCACATTTTAGGACTTTTTTTTATACATTTTATTGCTTACCCTTGAGCCATACTGGGAACCATCTCCATGACTTCGTCAATGCAAATGGGTAGTGGTAATATTGTGCGGTTTATCATTTGCCCTTTCATTTGAGCTATACAATTTCTCAGGTCTTGACTCTCTGTTTTCATATCATTCACCATTACAGAAGTCCATCCATTTTGATTTGCTGGATTGTTTAGAAGTGGAAAGATCACATCATCGAACAGTATAACCAAATTTTCCAGAACATTGGGTAACAGGTCACCGTAAAGAAGTGTCTAAAGATTGGAAGATTATGAAACCTGTTAGAAAATTTAAATAAAATTGTAAGTATTCTGCCGATTCTGCTAACGAAATTTCACTGCGTGCAGAAGAAAAACTGAACTCTGTGATTATTCCATTGATTGAAGGGTCAGTTTTTCGCTATTCCTAAAAAGCTAAATATTCTTAGGAAATATTGATAGGTGACCGTCAAGTGTATGTGTCTATTTAAAGTAAGTAACAAATTTCACATACTTTACTTATATTTTCTTCTGTTAATGTCAAAGGTAAATTTTGTCGGACAAAAAAGACAATTTTACTTCGTGGCTTCGATGGAAATTCATAAGAAGGAACCGGTACAGAAGCAGCATTCATTGAAAATGTAAGTCTTTCTTGATATGGCTCGTCTAGGAATCCCATGATTATTTCCTGTAAAAAAATAAAAACACAATCTATTTACTCTTATACTTGCCATTATAATACAGCTCTTTTTTTTACACTATCAGATCTGTTTTCAAATGGAGCTTAAAGCAAGCATCAACATAATATGAAAGAGAGCCTCATAGACTTTAATTTAAACAAAAATAATTTAAAAACTCTCTTTAGAGCCAGTGCTCCACGATCATAATTGTTTCTGTGTTGTATTGTTATAATGTATTTATGTTGTATTTATGTGCATGTGTTTTTGTTTTTGTACCTTTGTGCTTACTAACATAACAACTAACACCTGCACTAAGTGATGAGCCAGTGGGACACATTATATGTGTTGGCAAATCTTTCTTTCATATGTTTATGCTTGCTTTAAGCTCCATTTGAAAATAGATCTGATAGTGTATAAAAAAAAAAAAAAATGAAAGAAAGATTTGCCAACACATGTAATGTTTCCCACTGGCTCATCACTTAGTGCAGGACTGCAGGTGTTAGTTGTTAGTTAGCACAATGGTACAAACACAAAAAAAAATGCACATAAATACAACATAAATACAATATTACAATACAACACAGAAACAATTATGATCGTGGAGCACTGGTTCAAAAGAGTGTTTTTAAATTTTTATTTAAATTAAAGTCTATCAGGCTCTCATTCAAGTTATATATAACTTACTCATCCGTGTGAGAGGCTCATGCATGGCGCATGCCATAATTAGTTCTGTGGAGTTCAACATTCAAAAGTTCAGATCTTCGCAGGTGGTAGGACTTGTCCGCTGACAAGTTGATGAAGAAAAATTATATCATTATTTACCCTTCGTTGGTATTGAATCTGCAAAAGCTGTATCCGATGTTCATAAGGTGGCAGATTATAAGGATCGGCCCAGGGAAGGCCTTTAAGAGTTAAGCGAATAAACTTATGCTGCACTGATTCAATACGGTTCTTATGGATTTCATAAAAAGGAGTCCATACTTGTGAGTCATACTCAAGATGAGGCCTAACGTAGCATCAGTTGTACAATCTATTCCGTTAAACGGCGGCTTGCAGCGGGGGAACGATTTCGTCAAAAAACAACAACTTTGATTTTACGAAACGTTAGAGAGGAAACATTTCCCGTCGGTAACTCAGTTCACGCCATTCATTTTCAAAACACATACACACACTCTTTAAAAAACGTCATTTGTTCTTATGCGTTTCTCATTTCAATTGCTCCCGAAATTTATTGTAGACCTATTTAATTATTCTAATTTTGTTTGTTTATCATGTTAGTTTTCATTTTTCAAACAGTTTTTTGATATATTAATGTGACATTTCGACGAATATTGATATTAGAAAGATTCGAAAATACGGTTAATAAAGTAGTTTCCCCGACAACGTTTAACAGAGACGACGAAAGAACGGGAATCGACGCACGAGGTGAATCGAACGTTCGATCCCCAGCTAAGCAAAATAAGGCTGTGTAATGTAAGCTGCTATGCAAACGTAAATAAAAGGAACAAACTTGTGGCATAAGTTGACTTAACTCGAAAAATTAAATTTAATTGAAAATTAAAAAAAATTAAACCAATAATACGAAGAATCAATTTAATTTTAATTAAAAGTGCTAGCTTACTTTTTGTGTTAAAAGTGCTAAATTAGCTTTTTATAAAGATTCAAGTAAAAATCAAAGTATGCAGGAAATTATGTTGAATAAAAATATAAGTGAATGAAGTTACACTTTTCAACCAAAACGCACACAGTATTGCATACCCAAACTTGCACCCACCCAAACTCGCACTCACCCCAAATCCTATGGTAGACCAGGCAAAGGGGTTGCGGAGGGGCAGCATGCCCCCCTCCTTACCTATCTTTTGGGGGTACAAGTGGGCCACCAGGTACTGTGAATCAAGAAAAATATGATACAAAACAAAGAGTTAGGTTAAAAGCGAAGAAAAAAATATTTTTCAATCGATTTTAGGGGTTTCCTCACTTTTATATTTTAATCCCTCCGGATTTTCTTCTAACTTTTATATACGGTAAGTTAATATTGTAAAAAATACTCTTCAAGAAATTGATTTCTGAACGCTCGTTCAAAGAATTTTTTTAAATGTTTGCTTCTTTCAACATAACGTTTTTACTTGCTCTAGGTACTGTAAGGCAAGTCTTGGATTCGTGCAAAAAAAAAATTATTTTGAAATAACAATCAAAAATGACATTACGATGATAAAGAAGACGAAAAAAGTGGGTCCGGCAAATCTGTCTGTCTGCTTGTCTGTCTGCCTGTCTGCCCGTCTGTCTGTCTGTCTGTCTCGGTACCTTCAGCTACAGCCTAAACAAGTCGGCCGATTTACTTCAAATTTGGTAGATATTTTTTTTTAGGGTAATACGCCCAGAACTTTTTTTGTAGGTAACTGTAAATCTAAAAACAACGGTACCTGCCATTTAACGGTTTTCGAAAATTGTATTTTTCTCGAAAACGACTCTAACAGTTTCAACCAAATTTTACATATGTAATAAAATGTAGGTCTTTAAAATGGTGATTCGTAGAAAGGTACCTGCCATATAACGGTATTTTAAAATTTGAACTATCTCGATAACAGCTGAAGCGATTTGAACGAAATTCAATACTAAAATTGTCCTAGTTATTTAGAATAATATGGCATAAAATTAATTTCAAAAATGCTTTTGTTTAGTTTTAAATAATTTTTGAAAAACTGTTTTTGTGAATTCAATATTTCAAAAACAAGTTGATATATTTTTTGAAATTTAGTTTAAAGGTATAATAAAAAAAACCTACATACTCACTTTTTTTAGAAATAAGTTTTCGAAAAAATATTTTGAAAGAATGGATTTTTTCGAAAACCAGTCCAACCATTTTAAATTTTTTTTTCTTAAACTCATGTTTAATAAAGAAAATTTTGTGCATACTTTCATTTTGGTTTGAATCTTTGTTAGATATAGATTTAGAACTTTTAAAAATTTTATACTTGTCACAAGAGCAAATCTGTGCGATCCAGTCGTGTCCTTTATTTCACATGTTTTCGTTTTCTGTTAAAATTAAAGAAAACCCAAAAGACCTAAAAAGTTTTGTTGAAATCCAGAAAAAATTTTCATTTTATGTGATTTTTCGGGATTTGGGAAAACTTTTTCGGTTTTTGGGTTTTTGGTCTTTTGGGTTTTCGGTATTTTGATCCCAACCCACAATGTATTTGACAATAGTTTGCATACATAATAATGCAAAACTTAAATTTAATTTCAATCCGTTTTCTAAATACCTATTGAAATATAATATTAAAAAATTAATAAAAAATAAATTAAAGTTTCAAGTTTAAAAATTTTGGTAATTGATTCTTTTAAGTCTTTCATACCTAAGCTTTTTTTGGTTAAAATCTATTAAGTCGTAGCCGTATTTCTCCTCCAAGAAATGGTATATGAACGCTACATACTAAATTTGAAGCCGCCATAGGCAGTTGAAGATTATACATATCTAACTGGGTGACAATATAAGAATATATTAAAAATTGTTCGTACCCAAATAGCGTAAAAAATTCATCTTTTCTTAATCAGTTCTTATGAAATATTTTTTTTTAATCTATATTCCAATTTTAGGAATGTACAATGTGTACATACATAATATTTTGAAACGAAATTTTGAAAAAAAAAAATTGTTTTTAAAATATTGAATTAAGTACCTTCATATTTTATAAATATTCAATTATGTTCATTAAAATTAATAATAAAGGCATTTTAAGATATTAATATTCGTAGAGTTGTTTACAATGAGAGTAGGAAAACACATTATATGGCAGTCAAAACTATTTTCTCAGAAATTTCGTTTAAACTATCTGATATAGACTAACTTAATTTTTCATCGGATTTAATTTACAAGGGAATTGGAAAGTTCTTCATCTGCTGGATTATTATTATTAACACACGATCCTTTGATTAAAATTAATTTTTACCTTCTCCCACCATAAATTCAATGCTATTTACATAAATATGTAAATTTTTCATAACAGGTTCAAATTGAAACTAACTTAATTAAAGTTAATTTTTAATGTTGTAAGTAAGTAGGTCTGAAAAACACTTATGTATCTTGGTAGGTTAGGCACCATTATCCCCATAAGAATATTTAATTTCTTTTAAATTTACGTGCCCAAGGAAATAAAAACTCTCATTGAATAAATTGTTCGATTCAAATAAATTAAAACTGAAACCTAGCTGAAGAATAACAAGTACACGCACTCATCTCCTTCAACTGCAAAAAAAAAAAAAAACTGAAAGAATCTTCAGGCAGAAGCTTGTGTATTCCTATGTTGCTCTACTTATTCTTAAATGCTTAATAATGAAGAACTATTTCATGTTGTAGAAATTCACGAATACAAACCTACCCACTATCTCATTCTACCTCTGACACACTTTCTTGTTAAATTCTGCGAAATTGTTTTCCGACTCCGACACCGAAAACGAAAACTTGTACAGACATTTCATATAATAGAAATGTGCTGTGCATACCTCAAAGCTTTGCCGAAGCAAACGAAGTATGTACTTTATTATATCTTTTTGTTGTAGCCAAGGGTTCGATGGAATGGACTTCAAGTCGTTATATATATGAAGGTGTAGAGTAGAGTGTAGCTTAAGTCTGAAACAGCGACAGAGTTTACGCGATAAAAATAAAATTTAGGTTACCCGGTTGCCAAAACACCATTTTGCAACAACCCCTAACTTTTCATTCCAAAGGTGGGTCAACTCCGTTCAAGGTGATTGCTTTTTAGTATCTCCATCTCCATTTCCCTTTGGCTGCAATTTTCTTTAAACTGAACTCAAATTGAATTAATAGATACCATAATAAAAGACTGACAACACTGGTACTGTATACCTACATAACAGTACAATTCGTGCTATACTTGTATAGACACAAGTGCAATAGTATAATGTTTTATGATGTCGTGTATGCATGAGGGGACAATAAATTTATTTTGTCTGGTAATAATTAAGATTCGGAAAGCATTGGAATTTGGATAGACATACTCGTACATGTACAGCTTATTTTGCGTCTACTATTTATTTTCTTTTGAGTCATTCAATCTAAAATTGAATGCATATTTGATTCGAGAAAATTTGAAAATTAAGTCTTGTTATGCAGATACATAATAATAATATAAGAAGAACATTTTGTTGAACTCGTTTTAAGAAAGTGTTATCAAATCAATTTATAGACAAATTATATAACACTCTGCATGATTTACCGAAGGATTTAATTTGTGGTTTAATGAAAATGAAAAGTCTTTATTTAGACTCAACAGGAGCCCTGTTAGGAATAAAAGTTTTAACATGCAGTGTTATATTTCTCAGTTTTATTAAAATATTTCAATGAGTTCCTAAATGACAACAGCAGTGAAAAAAGTTCCTGAACACAATCAACACATCTTCCTATAGGTATTGATAGATCTTTATGTTCTAGGAAAACAATACTTTCAATCCATAAAACGTCATTAAAAAGACAAATCACGAAATAAGTACCATTATCACTTCAGACAACTGAGAACTATATCCCGAATGAACCATAAGTACTGTTTTTTTATATCATCCCGAGAATTGACCAAAATCTCGAATTTCATAGTATTTTTTACTAATAGTTCCGGATACTATGTTTGGTACCATAAAAGTTGTATTCTTTTCTGCAATAAGAATTTAATTAAAAGGGAATATTATTCTTCTTGTTTTGTTTCTGTGGTGCGAACAAAAATTCTCAAAATTTTACTCTGAATCTGAGGTAATATTATTAGCAAGATTATTAGAATGAATTTGTTTATGTTTTTCTTTCCATGAATATTTATCTACCCAATTTTCATTTTTGAGTCCTTTTATAAAAAGACTGAGTTTTTAAAAAATTTAATATCGATTTCCCAACGTAATACTGAAAGAAATGAATGTGAAAGATGTAATATATAATACGCAACTTCGTTGTTATGTCCAGTAACCAATCGCTTGGAAACAGTTTTTACTAAATAGTAACATTAAAATATCCGCAGAAATCATGGGAATACAAAAGAAAGAACTAACGAAATTGCATGTTCACTATTTAATGCATAATTGCAATCATGTAGAAATACCCATAAACTTAAACAAACAATAGTTTTACAAATAATAAAGGAACTTCAAACATCAATTGGAAGCATTTAACGCTGGCTTACTAAATTTCCCATAATTTTCTGGATCCCAATTTCAGTTACCACATCAAAAATGGTGGATAGAATCCAAGCTAATTTATTCGACGAATGTACTTACATATATCAGCCTTATTACATACATATTTAAAAAAAAAATAAATATCCGCAAAATGAGTTTTTTTATTTGCTCATCAAAAATGCATTTGCTTAAGAACTTTCAGCCCATCAAAACATCCAATTTCTTCTGTGACGAATGTTCTACAATATTTGGCGAAAATAATTGTGATTGTGAAAACATTTCAATTACATATACATAGTAGGTATATGAACATGTCAAAAAATAATAAAAGTTTTTTCGTTAAGTGGAAACATTCCGGAAATATTTACTTCGTTGACTAATAAAACATTACGGAAAATTCATTCATTCATACTTTTATACTAGTTTTTTTTTTGCAAATTCAAATTAATTTTGTATGTGCCTATTTTTTACATTATTTTAAAATGAATAATTGACGGAATACATTTATAACATTGTAATTTAAGCGCAATAGTTTAAAATATGTATATACTCATTAAATACATACATTTTAGAAAAATTTATGCAAATTAAAAAATTAATTCGAAAACCTATATTTGTATGTACATACTTATGTATGTTCTTTTATTTTGCATAATTAAAAAAACTGAATAATATTTAAATTTCTACTTCTTTGTAAACTTCCCAACTGGTGTTAACGAAAATTGAAGAACTCTTTTACTAGACAATAAATTCGAAATGTTCATACTCTTACCTAAATGAATACATTGCTTTAAGCATTACCATCTGAAGACTTAAAAAAATACCACATGATAACAAATTTTTAACTCAGACAAAACTTAATGGTTGTACAATGTACATAAATACATATGTACATACATACATATGTACATAATTTTTAAAAGCAAAAGAATTTACTCAAAAAACAATAATGCAAAATACCTAACTTTTATTTTTGTACATGTATACATATGTACATATGTAATCTTCGTATTTAAATATGTATGTATGTACATATGTAAAACTAAGATACATTTAATGAACATGGCACTATACATGAAATTAATTAAAATTCGTATTATTTACCTTATACATTTCGGTTGTTATCATTTTGTACCATTTTTCTTGTTTGATTCTCAGCGTTTTGAGAACATAGTTCTCTAAAAATATTAATCGCTCTGCCATTTTGTGGTTTTTTTCCGTTTGTTATTAACGTTTTTGTTCACATTTAATTAGAGATATTAATTTTGACTTTATAGATCAATAATAAAATTAATATTTTGAAGCAAAGTAAATGCCTACTATAAAAACAGATCTCAAAAAAATTAGACGAAGTGTTTGATTTTTTATTTATTTGTTAATGTAAAAACTTCGACCAATAAAATAAAATGCACGACTGTTTCGCACGAACTTACTCTCGTAGGAAAGTAAGGAATAGGGAAATTGAAAACGAGGTACATACATTATGCTTTAATGCGAAAAGTATCACCAAAATAAATTAAAATTTCTCACCTAGTTTTATAAAATAGCCAAATAGGTATCATAAGAACTAAACGTTTTTTTTTTTTTGGGAATCACTAACTTACATACACGTGTGTGTGTGACGAACAAATCCGTCGATCCGTTAAGGTTGAAGTAGGTTGCCATTAGGTGCACATTTCCACAAAAACACAAACAGTGCTATAGGGAAATATTTATAAGGGAAAAGGGGGCATCTTCAAAACTTTAAAATCTAAGATTGATGTGTATCAACAGGAAAAAAAAAATATTAGATGATTTTATCATCTCATCGAATTTTTCGTTTTTGTTGCAATCCAATACGAAAGTTAGATTTTAGATATCGTTCGAAAATAATTCAATTTAATAAAAACGACACATTACATCATTACATTAAAAACCAATTATTTTGGTTTCAGATGATAATTTATTTTAAGCCCATTTTGTTTATATTTTCCGACGCCAATCAATTGTTTTTTTTGATTAATAGAATTTAATAAAATGTTTATTCGGCGAATTTTCCACGAATTATAATTATTATAAGCATTGTAACCCTATACTGTTTCCATTTAAGTATAACCAATTTTCAATTACATTTTGCAATAATTGAATTGGTATATAAGCACTTATATATAAATATGTATAGTTTTACTGTGTTTCAAATCTTTATGGATTTTATTTCAAAATCATTTTAGCAAGTTTTTATTTTGTGGATTTTATTTATATATTTTGCAAAGATACTAAACAACCATTTGTAAAACATGTCACTTACTAAAATAGAATAAGAAATTGCACATTTTTAATTGGTTGCTTTGATAATCTTATCTAAAGGTATCTATAGGTAATATCATTGCATACGAAAAGAGAAATCAGGTATAAGTTTTAAGCACTGCTCGTAGGATGTCGTTACTATCTACTTGTTTTTTTTTTTACTTTTGTAGCAATTATTTTTGAGTTAAATGGAAAGGGAAATAAAGAAAAACAAATACAAATTTATGCAGAAGAATTTCGTTCTGTTCCGTTTGAGTTAATTTCGTTACAGGGAATTTTGATTACTCGATATGCTCATTTAGCGACATCTACTTCGGTGAGTTTGAAAGCATCTTGATTCCTCAATGTGTATAAACTCAATGGTAATATTCAGTCGGAAAAAAAGAAGAAATATGCATTTCTATTGAAGTAACAATAAAGTGATCAATTCGATAAAAACAATCTGATTTTTTTTTGAATAAAGCTTAATTTTTTTTCATATTCTTGTGTAACAAAATGACATTCAGTAAAAAAAATGTTCACAAGCTAAATTTAATGCTTTAATTAAAAAAGATTAGTTTTAATAACACATAAACATTTTTTTTTCATTTTACAACCTCATTTTTTGCAAAATTGTAATTTATACTATAATACGGGCAATTACTTCAATTCCAAACACCATAGTTTTATTTTCATAACTACATCTATAGGTATGAGAAGTCAAATAATTTCTTATTTCTGTTTCGTTATAGAATTTCTACCACTCACTAACTAACGGTAAGGAACACAACTTCTCAAATAATGATAAATATAATTTTTAGTACAAATTAATGAACAATAATCCAAATCTCGATAAAATTAAATTACTCAAATTTTATTCAAGCCATTAAGATTAAACTTTTGTTGGTCACGTATTACATAAGCTGTATTACCTAAATTTAAGTAGAATTCTCATCTTAACATTGTTCGAATATTTTAAAAGTAATCGTACCTTGTGCGCATATTGTGTCCCCAAAATTTCTTACAACAACACTATGAGCTAAACAAATCAGAGTACGAACCCTCAGTGCTCAGTTCCATCCAACATCGAAAAAAAGGAAAAGTTTGTTTCTATTGTCACCATTGAATGAATGTTGACGAAGTTTATGACATTTATAACGGCAAGCAAGGCTATGACCTAGAAATAGTTTCGTTTAAAAAGATTTTGTTGGTCATTCTTCCATGGAATTGGGGATACGGATATAACTTCAAGTTTACTAATAATAATGAATTTATTAAAAGCTCATTTTGTGTTTGTGGTCTGGCCATTGAGTTTGTAGGTCCTGCCTCCAGTCCATGTACATGCTAACTTAAGCACAGGTCTATTTGCCTTTGATGTTGTTTCCAAGTCCAACATTATATATTTAGGACGACTCATTTGCATATTATGCATAATTGAGATCTAGGGCATCGAGTTAAAGAAAATCGAAAGTTTGCTAGACCCTTTAATAAAAAAGTAGAAAACTTTACTTACAGAAGGTGTTACTGTTGACCAACACGATAGTAGAGCACGCGCGAACCTACTCGAACACACTAACATGTAACGAGAACCTACTAAGTAAACTATGGAATAGAAAAGAAAAGGCATCAGGAATCGTAACGTATTTTGCCTTCGGCCAGTGTACATACTTGCAATGCAAGAATACATTCGACTATAGAGAAGTGAAAGTAAAAGCTGAGTGTCCATCCAAATCCAAAGGATTGAAGTTTTGATGTGGATAATATAGGAAAACAAAACTAGTAAATATTCAAGAGTTTAGTTGAGAAGTTGTGCCTGATCTTCTTGTCCTAGATAAATATGTGAGTAGTTCCTATTCAATTTATTGTTAAGATAATCATTGAGATTCCCATACTGGAGCCAACAAGTGAATTGAAATAAATCTGGTGAACATACTTTTTCACTTGTAGGACATCAACTTTGTGATTTGTATACTGTGTGTGTGTCTGTGTGTGTATTTATCCTTAAGAAATTAATCAATTATTTGAGAAAATTAACGAAACATGTTGGAATTATATAAAAGAATTTTATAATTAAGTAAACAAAATTGATTTCTTATTGAGGGTACTGAATATCTTTTAAGAAATAAACATACATATACTTGCTCACAAAAATTACTATTTATTGATTAAATAATTAAAAGAGTAAGTCTAAGAAATTTAGGTACTAAAAACATGTTCTATATTTTGAAGCATTGGAATTAGATGAGAACAGAAAAAAAGCCATGACACTTCACCAACTCAACTAATACGATGCACCAAATTGAATCGCATTTCTTATAAAAGACGTGTTCCCATTTTGCCTAGATTAATGGTCAAGTGAATATTATTAAGACCTTTGTGAGACTGCAGGTACTTACTCAAAAAACTACTTAATAATGAATTCAGAGCCAAACTTTTTCTATTACATATGCTAAATATGCATAATATATGAAAATACCAAGCGATAGAATCTATAATAAACTAAAGACAGCCGCCAATTTGGACTTATCTTATTTTAGCCGGCCACAAAAAAAAAGGCAGTGTAATGAAAGACTGTATCAAATTGAACATTTATATTGCTACACGATAAGTTTTAAGGTTGTTGAGATATTTACACTCAAATTATCTCATTCACTTTTACAAGGTGTTTCACAAAAACTGCAAAAAAAAAAATTGCTTGAGCGAGTAGGTTGAGCAGAGACAAGAAAAAAGTTGTATGGGGGTCTATCACCCCCGTTAAGCCGGGAGGGGTAATTTTCTAACAATTGACTTAAAACAAAAAAAAAAAATCAAAATTTTACGTAATTAAGTAGGTACTATTTTTGTTTTCAAAATTTAACGCTCTAATTAATTTTTAGTCAAAAACAGAAAACCGGACGTTCTAATGTCTTGTAATTTTTGAGAAAATTAAAAAGAATAAAAACCACCTGTATTAAGAAAAGGTTTTGTTATTTCTAATTTACTCAAAAAGTACAAGACTGAAAATTTGTTTATTTATTAGATTTTATTTAAAATCAATTTATTGATTTTAAAAATCAAAATAGAACTTAACGTACAATTTTGAAAAAAAATTGTTAAAATATTTTTATTTTTATTTTTTTCCTAAATTTTGAGGTTGAAAATAATTTTTCAAAATCATAAGCCAATTGATTTAGAACTTTGGTATAGTAATATAAAATGTTCATTTTGATACATTTTTTTGCGGACGGCAAAAGTTAGATTTGCCCAAATTTTGTATGGAAAGTGGCGGATGTCCTATATTTGAACGAATTAAAAAAAAAATATAAAGTAATATGTTGATTCCAAAACACCGGGAGGAAAAAAGGTTTTGTTTAAAGTAGTTGTAATAAGATGGTTCTAAAATTTATATAAAAAAGCGGCGCTATCTAAAAATTCGCATTCGGATCCCAAAGTTTGCGTTTTTTTCGATTTGCGTGTGTGTGGTGGCTCAACGGCCCAAAGACTTGCTGAGCGGCACATTTACTTTAGGTACAAAAATTTGGTTCTTTTTTTTCCTGTTTTTGGTGGCTCAGCGGCTCATTTAAGTTATATGAACTCGAAATGAACGTTTTAAATTCACGTTCGGAGCGTGAAATTTACGTTTTTGCGTCCTGAATTCTCGTTTGGAAGCTGAGAGGGAAAAAGATAAAAACGCAAAAAAAAAAAAAACCGTAAGAAACATGCATTCCTAACGTAAATGAGCCGCGGATTCGCAGAGTCTCAAGTCTTTGACCCGCTGAGCAGCTGATTTGATGTGCAATCAAATCACCCCACCCCAAATATTAGCGCGGCTCATAGCCCAACCCATAAAATTCGACCCGCATAAAAGCTTTTAAATCCACCACCCACAAACAGTTTCACCCCTACTATACCCTCTAAAGCTCAACCTTAAAAACACCACCCCAACCACCAAAAGCTACGTCTCATAAAACTCCAACTCCCAAAATTACGCCCACTACACGCACCGAAATAAGATCCCCCCAGAACGTTCTTATCACTACATACAGTTGTAATCGCACAAGGTGTGTCATTAATCGTGATTTCAACGGATTCAATTCGTGTTATTAATTTAAAACTGGATTCTCACAGAATATCCTAAGAATATTATATTAATGTTACACAAATTCTGCAGACACTTTTTCTTTTGATTCTTGATTTAATAGTATTTTGACGATACACGTTCCATTTCATTAGCTCAACATCTATATAGATAACATACAGAGAAAACTCCCTGCGAATTATTATATATTTTTTTAATTTAATTAATTATACTTTTGTTTTCTCTCTTTACCTATGTATAAAAAGCACTATCCGTTTAAATATATCAACATTCTTCGTAGCAGGTCTACTTGGTTTCATCGGATATTTCGCCTTGATTTACAAAACATTTCAACACAAGGTTGTTTTTAAATCCTCGAAAGACATAGTTCTGATAAAAAAAAAGTACGAAAAGAAAAAAGTTATATTTTTCACAATAAGTGCGAAGAATCTTTATTTTCAGAAGCGAAATATTTACTTTCACATTTAAAAGTAAAATAAATTTTTAGTTAAGTAGCAAATTCCTAAATACAGCAATTTTCAAGCTCAATTTTCACATTATAGTTTGGTTTTATATAAAGAAGAGGTACACCAACGCGTTTATCTTGATAGAATATAATAACTTAGCCTTAAGAAATACTGAAAATAACATTTCATCAACTTACTGTCAATAATAAATAATTAAGAACGATAAGTTGTGTTTAGACAGGAAACAAACGAACAAGTTTAAAGGAGCCTTCTAGCTTAATAATGCCAAACAAAAGAATCTCTAAAATAAAAAGTGAACAGATAAAGTTGCGAATATAATCTATGAACTTCTAGTTTTAATTGGCGGCAGACTGAATACATTGAGCCTATAAGTTGAATAAGTATTAAAATTAGCTTAAAACTTTTTTTAAACTCAAATTAAAATTGTATCTACATTCTCAAACAGTAAGAAGAAGTAGAATTTAAAACTACAGATATCAACACAAATAAAGATATCTTAAGAATGCTATTGGCAGCAAAAATCGAAACTTTGTATTTTTTATGAAACCAGCAAACTACCCGACAGTCAACTTTTAGTTTTAAGCTGACGTTAGGTTAGTCCTTCAGCAGTTGTTTAGTATACTGTGATACTGAATATATCCTCAGTCCTCCACATCCACATCCGCATCTTCCATTTCCACTTTTAACGTGTTCATGCAGTTTTTATACAGGTTTAGGTTCTGTGTTTCTATCTTGGATTTTTTTTTATATTTTATATTTCGATTGTGAGTTCTTATCGTAGAGCTGGAGCCGGAGTAAAACTTTTCTGAATGAAGTTTCCTGATTTATCATGTATAACTTTTCTCTACTGAAACAACATATCTGTACAAGGCGATTCTTATGTTCAGAGCAATATTATAATGCGAGAGTCCTTCCGTTTGTATGTTTCGAATAAACATTGTAGAAGGATATACCAATGCATTATGTAAGCAAAATCGTGCACAACCGAGAAAGTTGCAAAATTTATATTTATACGTGTATCAGGTTTGCATTTGATCCCCTTCTGGATACATGACGTACGTTCTATTCGACATGCTTCGCCTGAAGTGTATGAAATACTTATATACTTATTTTTTGCGCTGTCAAAAAACCAAAGACGAGTGTGTTGTTTCAAAGGAGTTCCGGTATTAGAAAACCTGAACCTTTAGTTTCATTTTATTATTCCTTAAAATTTATGAAGCTAAACAATTTTTTTTTCCAGGAAAAGAAAGCAAATCTCACTTTGTTTAACTTTGTTGAAGTGTAAACATGATTGTATCATAGTTTATGCAATATTATTGGCATTTGGCTATACTTTAACTTAGTTATACTTGAGGTATGCTCTTCTTGAATCGATTGATAGTGTGATTTGTGTGAATGAGTCTTTTGAATAAAGTTTCCGGTCGAAGAACCAAAGGTTTAACAAAAAATTGTATATATTATTTTTATTTATATTTATTAAAAAGAAATGATTTTTTCAATTTAGAAACATAATTTCATAAATTTATAGGATTACGATTACGTTAATATAACCCTGTATAGAATTATTTTACAATACACACACCTACTTTTATTGTAGGGGTCAGGAGACCCCAAACATAAATCTGCTGTGTCTCCGTCAATATTGGGCCTGCAGATCAGGTTTACCAACTTATTTTTAGGAAATTTAATGGTCTTTAACTTTGTTATGCAATATCATACACAAAATGTGTTTGTTTAAGAAATATAAGCGAAAAACTGAAAAACGGAAAAAATGTTTTTTTTACGCCATTCCCCAAGTTAGCCTCGAGATAGGGTCTTCGAGCTCAAAAACTTTGGAGGATTTACCTAGTGTACCTCCAAACAATCTGTGCAAGTATCATTAAGTTCCGAGTATTTTCCAGGAAAAAGTAGGTATACATATCAACTGGACTAGAGTTGTTTCCTTTAAAAAATTCTAATATCAAATTAATTTTGGAAAGTTATTAAATTTTTGTTTTGTGCTGGGGGATTATTCCACCGAGTGCCTTTCTTTCTCACTCAATGGGAAAAGATTGCCATGCAATGTGGGAACCAATTTCTTTGAGACTTTAGTAAACACTTTGAAAACAGCGGTAAATAATTCTCTAGTATAAGAAGGTTAAATGTATGTATCGAATTCAAAACTATTGAATTCTTAAGTAATCAAAAAAAAAGTTTAAGTATACTCAGACCCGTGTGCAGGAATTGCGGGGTTTGGCATAAATAAAAGTTTAATTTTACATGAAGCACGCATTTATAAGTATAGGTAGGCGTACAGTATCCCAAAAAAAATATGGATGATTGCCATTTGAGAAAATAAGAAAACATCTTTACTTTGATCGATTTTAACATCACGATTAACACCGATTTACACCCTATAACTATTTCTCCAGTCAAAAAAAAGTCGACGTAAGTGTCGACAAAGAAATAGAAATAAGTGTCGGCGTGTACGCTTATTCAACCGACTTACCAACTGGCTGGGACACGAACGGTCTTTCTCAGCTAGGAATCCGAGGATCTCTGGTTCCGTCTTGGGCTGAATGTCATTAAAGGGACATATACTTAATAGGTCTCATGAGTTGTTGGCATCAAAACGGCGCCCCTAGCTCTAATATGGTTTATTCTAGTTTAAGAATAAACAGCCATTCTTATACCTACCTACCTACCTAGGCCTATTTAATACCTATTAACACTATTGGACGTCATTTAAGGTAGCCATTTTAACGATTAAAGTCGATGTCAAAAAAAGTAATGCAAATACACCCTGTAACTGTTTTTCAAGTCAAGGACAAAAATCGAGTTTAGTATCAGCCTATAGGACTGTGGCTATGATCGTTAGTATGGTTCTCTAAAATAGGATGATGTGCGGCGATTTGGCTGAAATAAGTTTTAGCGAATAGGCCTTCAATAGGCCTACATTCTGACTTTAACCCCGATTTTATTGATTGACTGGAAAAACATTAACCTGGTTTCTGTGTGCATCGCCTTTTCTCACATTCGGATGGGTCTTAAATAAGTATGCCTACACACTGTTTTTCACAGCCAAAATTTACAGAACGTTAAGTATTTGATTGAAATTTGAAAAATGGAAACCCATCTTCGTTGCAAATGTCGAGTGCTCGGAGTGCAACTTCGTTTATCCAGAAGTCACGAGAATCATCATGCATGGTGCAAATAATTCACTTTTCATTGAAAATTTTCATTCTGTTGAAGAAAGGTATATACTTCAGTATGCTTATTATTCCCATGGAGGAGTAAGAACCCCCAAAACCCCTCTCTAAGCACGGTCCTGAGTGCACGGCAAATGTTCATTCTGTTGAACAAAGGTATATAGGTACTTCAGTATGCTTATTATTCCCATGGAGGGGTAAGAACCCCCAAAACCCCACTCTAAGCACGGTACTGACTGTACGGCAAATAAACAGTGAGAAAGTTATGGAGCATCCCCCTTGCATGGGCTCATTATAGTATTTCGGGTGAGTGGAATGGGTACACTCAAACTTTGTTTTTGATTTTATATTTTAGTTGCTTTGAAAAGGGAACTAAAACTCCACAAATTTTAAAGAATTTTATTCCAACCTTACATGGGAACTAACAACTAATTCTACTTTGAGAAAATGGGCTTTTTTCTCACTTATTGGGAACGTAGTCCCTCAGTGTACTTATTTCCCGTTGTACTAGTTCCCTGCATTACAATAAGCAAGCTTTTCAATTCGTTGACCTTGTTTAAAAAAAAAAAACGAGAAAAAAAACATTTTCATTTTAATTTAGCCTTTTAAACTCACCGTTCACCGTTACCTACGTTTAGGGGAATCGTGAGATGGTACAAAATTGATCTAATTGAGTTGTTATATATTAACACCACCCTTATAATTTAACAAAAAATATAAGTCCTCAATAAAAAACTGTAGTTTCTTAATTTAAATATAATTTTCTTGTTGAAAATAAAAAAAAATAATAATGAGAAACAAAATCCGATACTTTGCCCGCTCTTTGCCAAATGGCAAGTCGAGCCATCCACCTTAACCTGAATATCCCGGGCCGTTTATGTGTGCAAACAACTTTTTAATTCAATTTACGCAATTTTCTTCACTCATTTGTTGCTTTAAGCTCTTATCGTTATCACACACCACCTTTTTCGGTCTTTAATTTGTGGTTAAGAAAGAAATTTCGCCTTCATTTAAAATCGCATTTTTCAGAGTTGATAGTCCCCTATTTTTTCATCATTTTCTTCCAACTAACTGAGGACTTTTTTTTTGTTCGAGCAAACCTAATGAATCGTTATCGCCTCATCCTTAAATCGTTCCCCATCGCCAAATATAGTCAACTCGAATTGAAAGAAAATTGCCTTTTGCGTTGAAAGGTTTCCCTCCAATTGCTTTTCACATAGAGAATGACCAATTCAACTTGAAATGTGTTTTCCAGTAAAAATAAAGAAAAATGGATTTTCCTTCTTCGTGTGTAGTGAATTGTTGTGGATGTACGGGTATATAGGTAGATACATTTTCATGTTATGGTCGAACTATTACCATAGTTACTACGAAAGAAAAGTTTTTAATCCTTTGATTGCCGACCTGACTAGAAGAGTTCTATTGGATAAAATATTTACCTTCTATTCATTATCGAATATAGATTCCTTTAAGTCACAAGCAGGTATGCTTGTGTATACATAACTATACATGCAATCAGGACTAACGTCGATGGCAGCCATTATAGTCAGTTTGATTTGTTTTAATACCGTTGTTCAATCTGTTGGCTACAAATTTTGAAATACTTTCACGCACACCGACTCTTAATCACATTTTCTATACTCAAACGTCTTTTAGTAATGCACTTGGGGCATTTGATTTTGATGTATCAGTCGGTAGTGGCGGTCGAGAAAGGTCAGAACTTCGTCCTAACATTTCGCGGCGCGCAAGGAACGAGTCCTTGGCTTTATGAACTTCCATTTATTATTCATTTTCCATTGTTAATATACCTACCTACACGTGTATAAAATTTTCATAATATTATTTTAAGTGGGTGAAATTGAGCTAAATCACGCAATCTTTTGGTGTTACTTATATTTAAATTTGTTTTGCTTCCAACTGGGGCGGCAACTGCGTAAACCTACTAAACTTATGGAGCACAGATATCTTTTCAATTTGCATTCATGCTGAAAACATTTACAAATCTCCCCCCTGAGATTTTACTTCGCATGTGTTACACACGTTCATTTGTTTTTTTTTTATATATTATTTTCGAAGCGAGGATAAAAGCACCACAAATGGTTCCTATACCAGGGCTTATGGTCCATAATAAGCATGCATATTTCAGATGAAGAATATAAGGGTGTGCCAATTTTTTTTTTTTTTTTTTTTTTCAAGAAAGCAAAAGAATATACATATGTATTTATGATTTTATATTCAGTTAAGCGGGTGACCTTCTTAGTGTATTTTTTGTGATCTCACTTTGGTAGGACTTAAATGACAAAGCACCCAATCGATGTCGCCACAATAAAGGAAAATTCAGTCCGCACACTTAAGCATTTCCGGAAGAAAAAAAAAGTTGAAAGAAATACAAACCAGCAACAACAACACCGACCCAAGCGAGGGAGGCAGACTATCAAAGTCTGTTATGTAACGCAATAAGTGAGCTGAGATGAAAAGTGGAATAACAGAAGACTTTTTTCAGGCTTCCAATCTCTCGTCCCTGTTTTCCTTCATCCTCCAGTTTTTTTTATATAGTGATGGTGTGTGTGCTCGGGTGTGTCACAAGTTGGATCAATTAAATTCCGAATTTTTGTTAAGTTGCTGCGACATAAATTTAAAGAGACCTTAAAACATTCCGGTTAAAAAGTGTTGTGTAAAATAATATTACATTTTTTTTTCTACAGTACGAAGGCTAAAACAAGGACAAGGAATTTGTTAATGTATATACAATTATGCTTAATCAAGTGTATACAATAAAAAAAAATAAAAGTGGTTCACAGTTCATTCCATTTATTAAACAAGGCAAAGAATTTGAGTGACAGGTTTAAGCCTGCAGAACCAAGCTTAGATCACTTTGGTTAACTATCATAAAATAAATAAAAATATGATCGATCGGATTCATATACCTATCCCGTTTAAAAGTTTCTATGATTTTAGGCATGATAACAGAACTTTCTCATCGAACTAAAACGCAAATTTGGAGTAAAGAGCTCACAATAAGCACTATAGGTAGTTGAAACATTTCTACACAAACATTTTCGAGTGGTGTGATTTTTTTGTGTTGATGAGAAGCATTTTCATATGTTGAATATAAAATTACATTAAAAATGTCTGACGTTTTAAAAAAGCTAAAAAACAAAATTAATGTTAGGAACTTTCAATCAAAATTATTAAAACTTTGTTGTCACAACCGATTGTGATTTTTGTTTAATTTTCACAAATCTGTTCTGATTCAAGGAAAGTTTGTGAAATGTTCCAAAAATACTCGCAGAACAGATGGACACGCGTTTACATTTTATAGCGAAAATATTTACGTTTCTGGTGGCAATAGTTCGGAATAGCTCTGTTGATCGCAGATAAATTAATTTGTTTTGACAACTTCTCTATAAACTATGTATACTTTCATTACGTTTTATTGTGATCGCTGAACGATTCACGGCTTCCGGAAATAGCGCCTGAAATAATTATAAGCTTAAAAATGTATCTATCAAAATTCTCATACCGTTTAATTGAAGTGGACAGTTCGTGAAATTTTTTTAAGAAAATTACCTTATTGAATATAAAACAAAAAAAATTTAATATAAAAATAAAAATGAAAACACGAAAGAATTTACTTTTTTATTTTTATTTAACCGTACATTTTAAGCTAACATGCAGTATATTATCAAGAACGCCAGAATTGTTTAAAAAAAATAGAAAGAAATTCTTCATTCAAACTTCATCCAGAATTTTCTGACAAACTTTTGAAGTTTTTAGGTGTTTTTTACAAAAAAAAAAATAAAAAACAATTTATTTTCGTATTTTTTTATCACCAATTCACCATATATGGTATGGAAGAAATGTCCTAAACTTGAGATCATGTTGTATGGTAGCTGGTTGCTATCATTAAACAATTTAAATACCATCTTTTGTTATGAATGTGCAACTGAAATAGTGAAATGGCATACACAATTCAAATGAAATTGGTTCATCCGTTATCAATGTATGACCAAATAAGTAAAGACCTTTGAAACTAAATCTCCGTTGTGTACATTTTTAGCCAAAACCCTGAAATGGAGTAGGTACTCCAGTTCACACTATACGTTCACAAAATTTAATCAAAATCGTTAGAGCCGTTTTCGAGAAAATTTGGAAAAACTTAAATCGTTATAATATGAAATTGTGAATGGCACACTATACCATTTTAGCCAATAGCTAAGTAGACCATTTTGCCTCTATATAGGATTTTTTTCAACACTTAAACAAACTATAACATATTTTAGAGCAATCCATTTTAGTATATTAAAAAGAAATACTTTTTATTATTTATAGGTATATTTAAAAATACATTCAATAACTTCGCTCTACAAATTTTAAGAGTTTTTAATTCATTGAAGTTTGAACAAAAATATTTAGTGTCGTCCTCTGGTGAAATCAAGAAAAAAAAACAAACAAAAAAAAAAAAACAAGTTGGTAAGGGTAACATTCGTTTGTTCGTCCTGTTTGGTAAACTAAAGAACTGTATAGGAAAAAAAACATTTTAATTCTAAAATCTAAGTTAACTGACGTTAACTTTGATGTTGCAAATATTATTACCTTTTATCTTCGGAAGCCAAATTGATATTCCAATTTAAATGTCTTTGGGTCATAATTTTTCTTTTCAATATTTTTACTTGCTCAATAGGGCAAGTACCTATTGGTTTCGTGTAGAAAAAAAATCGAGGTTTTAATCAAACCTGACATTACGATGATAGAGAAAACGAAAAAAGTAGGTTTCGTCATGCCGTCTGTGGGTAAACTTCGTGTGTAGAAATTTTTGGTGATTCCCTAGAGGACATATTTGAATTTTTGTTTGAGCCTGGCTATAACGGGTAACTCCCGTATAACAGTTCTAGTATTTCCAAATTTTCTTGAAAACGGCTCCAACGATTTTTATAAAACTTTGTGAACGTTATGTTTGGAGTGCATTTCAGGTTTTTGGCTAAAAATGCATATAACGGAGATTTGATGTTTACAGTTATTTACAAATTAGGCCTTAAATTAACAACGGCTTACCCGATTTCATTTAAATTTGGTATGGTATACATATAATCTAATTATTCAACATAAGAAGGCATTTAAAGTTTTTTTTGCTAAGCAGTCATTTAATGGTAGATACCCTACAACTTTACCTCACATTTAGGTCACTTTTCAACATAATTCAGAAAATTAAATTTTCCCAATCATAAAGTTTGCTACAAGAGCAAGATCGTGCGAACAAGTTGTGCATTTTATTTTGTTAAATAGTGATGACTTGTACCATTGAGTATACACATAATCATCTTTTTCAAAAGTAATTTTCAAATACTGCTCGTATGATGTCGTTACTATTAACTTGTTTTTTTACTCTTGTAGCAATTATTTTGGGTTAACAAAGTTACTCTTGTAGCAATTATTTTGGGTTAACAAAGGCAAGAGAAATAAAGAAAATCAAATACAAATGTGTGCTGAAGAAAGTATTTCGTTCGGTTTGAGTGTTTTTCGTTACAGGGAATTAGGGCAATAATATCTAATAATTACTCGATATATGCTCATTTAGCGACATCTACTTCGGTGTGATTTAAACCATCTTGACTCCTCTATATTTGTATAAGCTCAGTGCTTGTACTTGAATATACATCATATTTTTACTCAGCACTGTCAATGGGGGTTCATTTAGCATCACCCATAAAAAGTTCGTCTCTCGGCCCGGCTTAGGAGCTTTTGGTGGTCCTAACCAAACACTGGCTTCATTTTATCTTTATATGCAAATATTGTTGGTACAGCACCATCATCCCCTTAGTCCGGGGACAATAACCATATTTTGCATAGCAGCGACAAGGAAATGGGGCATTGTTGAAAGTCAAAAGTTTGTGGGCGAAACCACACATCATCACCCTTTTAAGCACGTCACAATTGTTAAATCTTCACGTGATACGTATACGTGTGACTTACACGCAACTTGTTTCTGCATTAAGTAGGTCACAAGTTTGGCGTTTGCTGTGAGCCTGAGCAAATTTCACACCGAAGGTTGAGTGAAATGGAATAATTAATTAAACTTTGCCGTCTTCTTTAAGAATTAACACACCACGATTGTGTAGGTGGTGGCATTTAGGGGTGTAGCGGACTATAGCGGTGTATAGGGTAGGAAGGTAGCGGTTAGCGGGAGACATGTTTTCTTTTCTCACTCAAAAGAGCTGCGTGATGCGGCTCCATTCATTTTTTCTCAGACGTCTAGTTGTTTACAGTATGTGAAAATATTAGACTCTACTGAGTACATAGCTACAGAACGCTCATTCTAGTACCAACGCAGTGGTGATAAATTAACAAACTTATTCAATGAAGTGTAATAAGTATAGTGGTGTTAAGAGCTACAGCTGGGTAAAAGCGAAGAGTAAAGAGGTCATTAAGTATGGGTGGGATAGCACCACCGCCAAAACCTCCGCGCTGTTATAATATCCTGTCGGTGGCAGCGGCAACTGCGGCGGCTCCATTGGAAGCAGAGGAAAAGGCAAAGGCAGAAGCAGATTCTGGAAATATTACGAAAAGTGGGTTTGTAATAAAAACAGACGAAAATTTGTTTGCAAGTGCTTCAGCGAACACAAATGAAAGTAGATGGAATGAAAATAGCTGCAAAGTAAAATCAAATTATCGATTGGCAAAAGGCTGTTCCCGTTTAATGTATGCTTGTCAGCATGGACTTATGGACACTGTTGTTCGCGAACTAAGAACTAAGGTATTGTAATGATATTTTTTTCATAGCTTTTTCTATTTTTATTTTTATTGGAAAAAAAAATTGTTTTGGTAATGATTTTTTTATAATTGAAAATTTTCCATACTAGAATAATGATATTGAATTATATTTACAAAAAATTATCCTACTTATACCCGACATATATATATCCCGTGGCGTAGGGTTGGGTTCGAGTGCAGCTTCGAGAACACCTTGTTTTTTCAGGGGCCTCTTGTTATCAAATGTGCATCTCACCTGAGTCGTTCGGATTCGACGTAAAATTGTAGGTCCCCTCCAAAAGATTGGTTGAGAGTTGTCTTGTAAGTCACTATAGGCCGTGGTTGTTCGGAGCTGTAAATGCCACTAAATTTATTTATTTTTGTATACCCGATATCTACCACCTATCCTATACCTACATATATTGTAGCATTTCAGCAAACAGTAATCTGCAATCAGTGCCGAGATTTAGCTATTTCGGCGAATGAGGCGAGATGACTCGCCTCACTTACTTTCTCATCTTACTTGATTGTCTAAAGCGATTCAGCTATTTTGGCGAGATGAGAAACTTCGAATATAGTTTCGAACACTAAAGACGCCATCAAACAAAGAATATCAAGAATATTCATAACCTCACTTTTTATATGAATATTTGATTTAAAATAAGTTTCATAATAATACACATACATATTAATTTACGTATATTAATATGCACTTGTTAAAATTTAATAAATAAATACAATTTAGACTAGATTGTTTCTTTATTTTCAGTTTCTTAAAACTATTAACAAAAGTATATAATATTTCTATAAAGTTTACAAGCATGGTGTGTAAGCCGTCTGCCGGATATTTAAACAATTAAAAAAAATTAACAAGTGAGATTAAAACATTTTAGGGTGTCTAAAAAATAAATAAATTAAATATAATCAGTTATTAGCATTACAAATATAAGATTTAACTGATTTTTTACATTTCATGTTTATTAATTTTAAGACTTTAACAATATTTGTATTATTGGGTAGGATTATCAAAAAAAATTAGATGGAAAAAATGATAAATGGCAAAACATCAATGTATTGGCTTTTAGTTTAGCTTAAACAAAAATTTAAATAATAAATGGTAGAAATTGCAACGTTTAAACCAAGAGCTTTTAGTTTAGCTAAAACGGTTAAATAAGTAAGTTTACGTTATCAATTATTTTATCAATGGCTTTTAGTTTAGCTAAAACGGAAAAATAGTGGTTCGATTTTATCAACAAAAAAAAAAAACAAAACAAAAAAAAATACTTGAAAGAGCTTTAAGTTAAGCTAAAACAAAATCAAGGCGTAGTTTTTCAATTAGATCTGTCTCAAAACATGTTCAAATATGAGCTTCTATAGCCTATATCAATTTCTCCTCTAAGGAATGGTCTACATACCAAATTTGAAGTAAATCGGTTCAGCCGTTTAGCCCTTACTATCACCTTTCAGATTAAAACGAGATATTTTCTTAACAGATTATGTAAAAAAAGATTTCTTGTATATTGATTATTCATTTTCATTCGACACATTTAACTTGTATTATATTTCATAGGTTTATAGTTCTGAAAATAAATAATCCTTGTTCACAACGCATAAGGTTTTAAATAATCGAGATACTTTTCGATCGAATAATTTTCGCCCCCACCAATTTTCACAGAGCAAAATACATAAATCACTTTGCGTAGGGGCAATCTCAGAGACAGTATAGTCAGGTGGTAACTTAAAAATTCCACAGTTCTTAAGATACCTTTAAATTCAACTACTATATCCGGTCTTTTTCGCAACAATTAATTTCATCACCTTTTATTTAACTGGGCGATAAATTGCGACACTTAAATTAAATTATCTTGAATTATTTGCCCCTTTCCTTGGGTTTCTGTAACTCACTAAACGAAAAACACTTTTTGTGGATAAAATAAATTTAAATGTTTGTCTCAATGATTTATCTTAAGGGTTTCGCTAATGTTCAAGTTGTCGCACAAAGAGTCACTATAAAATAGAAGTCTTACCAAATAACAATGAATAGAACTTTAAGGCTTAAATCGCAAAAGTGTGAAGCCAGTAGAGGTAAAGGTACTATTAAGATACCTTAATCAATTTTGACTCCGCGGATGCGGAATGTATATCAATCTGCATATTTTGTGGTTTAGATAGAAGTAGCTGGTATAAAAGCTTAGCAATGTCATTAAATCTTAACGATAATTAGCTGTAAACTTAAGTGCATGCCAGCTGTCAGCTGAAAAGGATTTATACAGGTTTAAGATGCTTAGAAAAATATTATTTTGATTTCTCAGTTTTCTGCTTGATTTTTGAATATTTTAAAACTTACTATAAATGTATATATAAAAAAAAAATACTACAAAATGAAAGTTTAGGTATTTAGACATACCTATACTTAACCAAAAAAGTGAATGAAAGTAGTTTACTTTGTAAAGTGGAGTTGTTTATCACTGACAGTGAGAAATAATTTTACTTTCACTTAACAGTATCTGGGGTGGACCAATTGTACCCCCAACAGTAAAGATAGGTAAGGGGGGCATGCTGCTCCCTGCAACCCCCTGCCTAACTCATTATAGGATTGGGTATGCTACCGGGAAGTAAAGTAGGACCATTTTTTTTTGTTTTGTTTTTGCATTTATAACATCATTTTTCTCCATTGAGGTGGGAAAAAATACAACACTATTTAAAGTGGAATACAATCTCACTACGAGTGGAAATCAACTCCACATTGAAGAGTGGAGCAGATTCCAACTAAAAGTGGAATAAATTCCCATGTGGAGAACTTGCTCGTGGAGTTATTTCCCTGCACCCAGTGGGAATCAACTCCACATTGAAGAGTGGAGCAGATTCCAACTAAAAGTGGAATAAATTCCCATGTGGAGAACTTGCTCGTGGAGTTATTTCCCTGCACCCAGTTAGGTTCCAATGATGGAGTAAGAATTTTAAATGAAACCACAATATTACACAAAAATTTGATATTGTGTGTGTCCCGGATTTATTTCGGATTATGCGTGTTATCGATTTGCAGACTTATTGTGCTTTGGTAATCAACTAATTTTTTTTTTAAATAAGTTCTCTATCTCTCTTACGCAGCAATTATGTTTGTGTAAAATGACTTGTAAACTTTAGAGTCTTACTTCTAAGGCCTAGTTTTTCAGTGCGATATTATTTCAGGGTTAGATTAACGTCGAGTTATGCTGATGAAATCATTCAGACAGAATGATTCTCCGAATTAACTCAGAATTAACTCACCAGTTTAACTGAGTTAGCTTTGAGTTATGACTCGAGATTTCAAACTGACTGAAAAACATGTTTTTATCAGCTTTAACTCGAGGTTAATCTAACCCTGGAATAATCTTTCGCACTGCAGTTTTTCAGGCTTAGAAATTCTAAAATTCCAGCCTTAGAAATTCCAAAAAAGTTGTAATTTGGTAGACACCTTTATTTTGAGGGGATGGAATAAAAAAATCCTTAGATACAGTTATGTTTACAACACTGCAGGTACAATAACGCTCACAAAGTTATTTTTCGATGGAACTGGCAAAGGTTATGTCCTCCTATGTATAAATTTTCCAAAAACATTTTATTTTCCTTAAAAAAATTGATAATTTGTTTCGAGATTTGGGTATGTTTGTGGGCAATCGAACATAAAACAAGATCACACTTTAAAACCCACTACAACTTCACGAACATATATACCTATATCGATAATTCGAGATACATGAATTTATCTTTCGTACCAACAATAACAAAAATTTTGATCGATAGTCGAATGAAAGGCGAAAATTTATCGGCAGTGAGATTTTTTTTATGGAAAATCCAACTTCACTACGGATAGCTTTTCCAAAAAACACGGCTTAATGTCTTAAAAGCTGTTTCGAAAATATAAGAGAAACTAAAACTAAAACGGTTGCCTATAAACGGTTTTGTTTTTTTATTCCTACATTTTTTTTCACTGTTAGCTTTTTTAGATTTAGATTTAGATTTATTTCATTTCAATTTTGTACAATAGTTTATAGTATAGTTTACAAGGTAGATTGTTGTTTCTCTAAGATTTCAAACCAGGAAAACAAATTTTTTTATGAACTTATTATAATAAATGTATTAGAGAATAATTTTCAACATATATAATGTATTTTGAACCATGAACTATGGATTGAAATGATTCTTAAATGCACTTTGTGGTTTGAATACCAGTATTAAGTACATTATTCAAAAGATAATCTTTTTATTGTAAGAAAAGCCGCGTGACCGCAAAATCATATATGAAAAACATGTAAGATAATTTAGGAGGAGTTTAAATTTGGCAAACTCGTTCTTTTTCAACTTTCGAAAGAATTAGTTGAGCTAAGCAGTGTTTGCCAAGTCCGCTCCTAATCATGTCTTCCATCCCCGGAAAGATCTATAATGCAAATGGAAGGTGACATTTTGAAGTATTATTTTTGAATTTGAATGGTACCGTAAACATCTATGGACCGCCAGTAGCCAACTTCACGTGTGTTTCAACATAACTATAGTAGCGACATCATCTCGTAGCAGTAAAACTCGTAGCAGTGAAATTGTTTTTTTTTTAATTAATTGTTTACTTTTGAAAAATTTGGTGGAAATTGTTATCAAACTACTTTAATTTTACAAAACAAATCTACTCCACATGGCATTGACTTACTTTGGCGCACTTACGTTTAGGTACCTATACCTATATGAATATGTCATCTATTTCATGTCAATTTATATGTCGAAATTAGTAAAGGATTTGACAACTTCGAGATAATACCCTTTTTAGATGAAGCAAATTTTTTTGGGCGTTTGTATGGAAATTTCAACCGACTGGCGGTCCATAAATATTAGTACGTCAATGGATGAAACAACTTGGACTTAGTTATGCGTTTGTGTTTTACGTTTAAATATTTGTAGATAAATATTTCTTTTCTAACAATTATTATCTATAGAGTATAGACCATACATATATATTTTGTATATTGAGAGATGAAAGTATAGTAATTATATCGAAAGTATATAAATACAGATATGTTTTTATCATAAAATCTACCTTACATTTATAATGCAAACTAATGGTTAATGAGCAGTTTTTATTTTTATTCAAAAATAAAGTGATCGGATCACTAATTCAGATTTAGATAGACAAATAATCACTTAATGTTATCGAATTTACAAAGCGTTAATAATTCACACAATTACTTTGAACATTTTTGATTTTACTTTCCGAAAAAAGACACAAAAAGAAAAGGACAATTCTAAAATAAAGGATACCCCAACCCCAAACAATAGCCGAAAAGTTGATCCCATCGTGCCAGAAATTGATTGCACCTCATTTTTAAAATCCCTCTTCAATTTAACAACTACACATTAAGCTTAATTCTTTATCCTCACACCTTCTGCCAGAGAAAGCTTAATGATTGTGTACGAACAGTTCCGTTAACAGCTATCCAATAAATTTCCCTCAATCTGAGAGTAGAACATCATAATTTATACAGATAAATAAGCAATAACAAAGTGAACTTTTCTAATCAAGGTATTTTATATCCATCCCTCTTAATCTTAAAGGACCAGGGACACGGACTTTCTACCTTATCAGAGTTAACAGAAAGTTTCGTATCGATTTTGCTGTGTTTTTCGTTCGTAACTTAGAGAAAACTTTGATCCTGATCGACTTTCATTGCAAAAGCATATAGTTTTTTTTTTCCTTTAATTAGCCAAACATCAATTTAGCGATAGGTCAAAGGATTTTTGTGTCCTTTGTATGACAGACAATATCGATGGTTTATTAACTATAGTACAACTTTAACTCATTCTCAATTTGATAATTATTATTAAAATATGATTTCTTCAAAGGACTACAAAAGGAACTATTGAATCTTTAGTTAAAGGATAACGAAAAGCCATTCAGCCGGTAACGTCTCCGGAACTCTTTGTTTAAATATTTTTGTATCGGGCTTTTGCAGTTTCCTTTTGTGCTATCATATTGTTTGTTAACTGCTGTATATAATTTTTGCCACCCCCTCTTCGGTAGATGGCTATAGGGAGAGGGCCTATTAAGGATAATAAAATAATCTCTTCAAAAGGAAATGGTTCTTTTAATTGTTCTTCAACCTTTTATACGGGTAGGTATACAAATACAAAATACGCTCCAGAGGTTTCCGAGAGCCAACAACACAATGGGCTGAGTAGATTTGGTGGTGCTTTTGGGCGAACCATTGGGTGTTTGCTCTCGTTGATAAGCATTGTTATGTTAATAGGTCTTGCTGTACTAAATATATTTTGCGCAAACAATAAACAAATTAAAAACTTTTACTAAAGAGCTAAAACCTTTGCTACTGCCGACAAGAAGACGAAGATACTCATCTTTAGTTGGTTGTAGATGTTTTTGACGTACTCTTCGAAATTGAAGCGTTGCGTTAAACGCTCTGCGGTCAGTGGTTTTAAATTTGTTTTTCATTCTAATATTTGTTTTTGAAATTAAAGTAGGAATATAACGAAACATAGCTACAAAATCTATCATCTTGAAATTAACTTTTTTATGAAAAATTATTTTATAGAAGTATAGGGTTGTATATCTATATACGATATCTTATATATAAAATTCTCCTATCACGGTGTTTGTAATCTATCTCCTCCGAAACGGCTCGACCTATTTTCGTCATCCGAAGCATGCATATCGGCCAGAGTGGAGAATCGGACAACATCTATTTTTCATCCCCCTAAATGTTAAGGGTGGTCCACCCCTAATTTTTTTTTTATTTTTTTGGACAAATTTTTATTTTAAGTTTTTTATGATACAGCATACAAAAATACATACAACCCTTAATTTTCACCCCTCTACGATCACGTATTATTTTAATTTTTCTGTGCAACTCTGATGTTAATTTTACTATCATCGTAAATTTATCATTAATTTCCAGTGCAATAATTATTTATCTACAATTTATTAATCTGACAAAAAATAGTTTTAACTCTCAGTTAATTAATTGATCTCATGTAAATAAACACTGAGTAAGAATTTTCTCTAAAGCGATGCATAGCTCGCAAACGGTTGAGACTTTAAAAAAAAAATCAAATAACAAAATGTTGTAGTAAATTTTATGAGCTGTAATTTAATATAAGTTATAAGCGAAAGATAAAAAAGGGCCCTTATGACCCTTCCCTTTTCACGGCTCATCTTCTAGACGTCGGGACTTTTAGTATGTTAACTCCTTCAGCTGCAGCCTGGACAATATTTCGAAGGAACAACTTTTTTTCTAACTCACGACCTTTCATTACAGTATGTATAGCTGAGTAGCGCGATACGGTTTCCGCCCTCTATCTCAAAACAGTTGAGGGCATGAAAAAAAATATTTTTTACGAAATTTGTCGCAAATTGTATGCTCTACAATTTTGATAATAGATGTCAGCATTACTTATTTGAGAGAAACCGAGATAATCGCGAAACACGCGGTTATTGTTACTTATGACATTGAATAACTAACTTTTCGTAGTTCTGGGTCCAAGCCCTGAGTACATCTAATGTTTTTTCAGGGGTCCTGCTCCGGCCTCTTGCGAGGCAGTGACAAATATTGTATTGTACTTCCCCTTCAATCTTTGTAGAACTAACAACGCACACAAAAGGATTAGGTGTATGTCACTAGGCCGTGGTTCTTCGGAGCCGTCAGTGCCATTATCCTTATTTGCACACAACTTTTAGCACGCCAATATGAAGCTGTATACGAGTTTCCAGGGTGACTCCTTATTTTGCCTTAAATCAGTAGGTACTATGTTAGCTTACTATGAAAATAATGTAAAAAGAACTACAAGTGTTTTAATTAAAATTAGGTATTCGTTCGTAATTTTTTGTGCGTTTATGAAAAAAGTTTGTCCTCTGTATGTGGCTTAGATTTGGGAACACCATGATTTTCCCACGGACAACTATATGTGGCATGTTCTCGCGTGGGGAAACCATCCAGTTTGTTTGTGTTGGCTAAAGACGGACTAACCAAGAATATTGTACACTCTATTGCACTGAGAGATTAATTTTTTTTTTCAACTGCCATAATTGATAGTACCAATGTAAATAATTATTTTTGATGTTTAGATAGCTATCAGAAATTATAATTCAAAATATAGTCGTTATTTTAATAAATATTAATTCATTAACCTAAATAAAGCATACTTTTATTGCTTATAACGCTTTCGATTATAAGTACATCCTACACACTTATAGTAGATAGTTATTTTTATTGAACTAAAAAAATGTTTCCTAGGAATAATATAAATGACGAAACAATGTTTGCCGAGTCAGCTTATTTTAAATTAAAAATTTCAAAAAATAATGTTTTTTTTTTAAATAAAAGCTTTGCGAAGTCAGAAGCACTAAAATTCACAAAATTGTAAGCACAATGTCCAAAAATAGTGTGAAGTTGCAGTAATGGCCCGTCAAGTCGACTGTTTTCCAATTTTTTTTTAGTTATGAATAAATTTGAGTAAATAACGAAACATCTTAAACGTACATAGTGCAACCAGTAATCACAAATTAAAAGTTGTAAGTAACGAACTAGGTGATACGAAGTTCACCGGGTCAGCTAGTATATATATATATATCACGTGTATAATAAGGACGTAAGGACCGATTTTTGAAAACCACAAACAAACGAACTCCTTACACACTATAGCTCTATTAAGTTTTATCTATATCTGAAAGTGCGTTTTAAGTGGTGGCCATTTATTAGCATTTAAGTTGATAAATAAAACATTAAAACAAAAATTTCCTAATTTTAATATTTTGCTAGTTTATCTTTTCTAATGATAAGACAAGACCACCTTGAATATTAATTTTGTCCATCTTTATCTATTTGTTCTGTGTGCGTAGTTGTTAGTGTGTCCAACTCAGATATATTGTTAGAGAACAAAATGGTGATGCTGAAGATATTACCAAAGCAAAGAGCATTGCAAAGGTGCCAGAGCAATGTAGATACAAATATCTTTAGGGAACCAGTTGTAATTCTCTACTTTTCGAAATTCTGATTTGCAACATAATGGGTATTTCAAAATATTATAAATCAATAATTCTATTTTCTAGAATTCTGTAAGTTCAAACTTCTAACGAATATTCGCACATTGTTCGAGTTGCACAATTAAGGGACCTACAAATTCTATCTCCGTATATAGTCAGTCAGATTCGCTCAAGCAAATTCGTTGCGGGTGTGTATTTGAAATAGCGTTCATCGAAAAGTTATAGTTAATATCTAAATCTTGAAGGGAAAAGTGGTGGCCGATGTAGTTATTTTTGGGGTGTGATTATTTTTAAATTGATTTTCCGTTGATTTTGGCGAATGGATGAAGGATCAGTTTGGGGTGTAAAAATTGCAAGGCTGGGTACAGTAATTAACGAAAAGCGTAGCTGAAACAAATTTTGACGAATGCAAGGAAAATCAATTTAGGATTTTCTCGAATTTTAACTCCCTTTCTGTAGTCAGTCCGCGCTCAAGTCCGCTAAGGTATGTCCAGTCGTTTGGCACCAGGCGCCTGTGTCAGCTGTTTTATGTGCATCAAAAATTGATAATCAACAAGAACGAAAATAAATCAGTTACAACGTGAAGAAATTCAAAAACAGTACATACATATTTGAATTCTTGTCATAGTACTTTTTAAAAAAATATTGAAAAATCCCTCAGCCCGCAAAAAAGTAGTGAATTTTTGCAGGATATCATGCTGCAGGATTTCGTGATTTAATTTTTTTTTCAAATTAAATTTTCACGATATTTTTTAATTTTTTTCTGCGGGATTTCGTTACACGGGATATTGTTTCGCGGGATATAGTTATGTTTCCGATTCATGAAACGGGTTTAATTATTAACTTAATGCAATCGATTAATTCAATGATTTTCACTTGCGATTATAGGTGATATAAGGCAAGTTTTGTATTCGTAAAAAAAAAAGTTTTGAGAAAACAATCAAACATATGACATTACGGTGATAGAGAACACGAAAAAAGTAGGTCCGACAATTCTGTCTGTCTGTCTGTCCGTCTGTCAGCCTGGATGTATCGACACCTACAGCCTAAACGGTTTGGCCGATTTGCTTCAAACTTTGGTACTCTTTTATCCTAGGTCTGAAAATAACGGTACCCGCCATATGAACGTAACAGATAATTCAATTTTTCTCGAAAAAAATACGATCGATTATGATAAAATTTAACATGACTGACTTTATGAAAACGGTTATGTTTTTCGACAAAAAATAGGTTTACATACTAACGGTACCTGGCAAATAAGCCTTAAAGACAATCGAATTTTTCTCGTAAAATATATGTACGACGCAGATTTTGGTAAAATTTAGTGTGACAAATTTTTTTTTTCCAATTATGAAGTTTTTCGTTAGAAATTTATTTTAAAAACAACTTTATTAACGGTACCTGGTGTCATAAAAACGCTACAGAAAATCCAATATTTCTCGAAAAAAATACGATCGATTTTGATAAAATTTTGTGTGACTGATTTTTTGCCAATGAAGGAGTTTTTCGTTGTTTTTTTTTTTCAAAATCAACTTATTAACGGTCCTGCCATAAAAATTCTATAGAAAATACGAAATACGATCGATTTTCGTAAGATTTTGTGTGACTGATTTTTTGCTAATGATGAAGTTTTTCTTATTTCTATAAAAACGTTATATAGAAACTATTTTAACATCCAATTATTTATTATAGGTTCTTGCTTATCCTAAGCCAAAGGTTAGTAATCTTACACAAGACCAAGTTTGTCCGACCCAGTCGTGCTTTTATTTTGAGTAGATCTCAGCTTCAGTCGCAAATGAGCTTCTAGACGTAAGGATAAAAGAGTAAAAGAGGTGGCGTGGGTTCGAGGATATATTAGAACAATTAATATGTATATGTTTCAATTAAACGTGAAAATTATAAACAGACCAGTACTTTGTGCACTCAGATTGTTGTTGTCTTTAACCGACATATCTTTTATTTGTCAGGCTCAGGGTAATATTCCACACAATAGAACATAGTTTTAAATCATCTGCCAATGGGTGTACCTCAAAATGATTGTATATTGAAAACATTTTAAATCTAACGACTCGATTATCTAACAATCAAAAGTCTCAATTCAATCAATCTCTGTATATACACGCGAGTCACCCCACAGTTCATGTTCATCTTGAACATGAACTGGGGTGACGGGAGGGAGAACCTCTTTTGATATCCATAAATTTTATATGTTCATAGATTTCGATCCACGGTTTTATAATATACATACAATTTTTATCTTTTTTTTTTGTCACAACAGAAAATCTCATCCTTTCGAGAAATTTTTTTACACAAAATTCCATGATAAATGGTGGTGTGCAAGCAATGATTTCAAACTTTATGTCATGTCGTTAAATCTAAGAATTCAGTGATTTTATCAAATTCAATTAAAGACCTTCCTCGATTGACTGCGGTTCCGAGACCCGGAATGAAGAAAGCAATTTATAATTCGAACTTATTCTTCATGTCATCTTTCAACACGATAAGTATTTCGCAAACGAAGGACCGAACACCGACTTCGACTTGGCGACGACGGCTATGCGACGACACAGACAATTGACATGTCGCGCACTGACTAGCCAATGCCTTTATGTGCAAACTTTTCGGGAAAAGGTAGAAATTAATTTAATTTTTGGCTTCCCTTTCTAAAAGCTAATGTTGGTTGATTTTCTTTACCTAAGAGCAAAAAAAAAAATGGAGAATAAAAATTTCTTTCTTCAATTGAATTGATCTCATTTCAAGTTGATTACATGCTAGGATTTGGGGGCTTCTTTGCGGTTGGTTTATTTTGGGAATTAAAATGTCATGAAAATGTCGATGAGTTCAGCATGATTGGAAGTTTTATCGTCGGTCATAATTGCCTCTGCCGATAATTATGTTCTTTTGTGTTAGGACATTGTGCGTTATGTCTTTGTTTATATGTGGATTGGTTGTGGCCTGTAAATTAAATATTCTTCCAGTAATAATAAAACTTTTCGCAAGCTGTTTGTGGTATGGAATATAAATTAGCTAGGTATACGTATATATATTGATAGACTGAATATCGAAAGGAGAGCCACACAGTGACACAGTTTATGTCATTGTAATAAGGAAGTCGCGGTTTTTGACTCTTGACTGATGTACCTACTCAAATACTTTTGGTATAGTAAATAAATTTAACTATAAAGACAACATTTAACTATAATGATATAATTATATTGAACTTTTGTTAGATCTGTACATTGAGAATTTTCTATTTTCTCTTTTCCGACAATGATGATGATCCGAAATGTTACCACAACTATACAAGAATTCACAGGGTTGACCTCACAAAGTATTGGAAACAATCAGGGTTTTAAGTTGTTCCATGTCTGAGACCAAATGAATACATAATATGTCATTGCATTTGTTTGTCCCAGTAGTTTTTAGGACCTCTTTTCTTCTTCGCGATTCTAAAATTGAGATGCTAAGTAAACAAAATTTTCAGTAAAAGAGTATTTATCAAAACTAAATATTATATGAACACTGATAATTGTGTTGTAAAATAAATAGCAAATCAACACTTTTTTTGTCTCTGTTCCGCTCTCAAATCGAACTGTAGAAAACGTTTTCAGCATTATTTGAGATCAATTTAACCTAAGCTAGACTGTCAAACACTTTCAACTTATTCGTTTATGGGAATTATTAGTCTGAGTCCGGAAGAAATGGTAAATATTTCTTGAATTCATGGAATCAAATTCATAAGGCAACCTATAATTGCACAAGTATTAGACATTTCGCTCCTACTACACCGATGGAAATAAGAAAGTTCCTAAGTGAGCGACTGAATGGATTCTCCAAAATAAAAGTTCGAACGAGCCTAACTGGTATAGGTAAGGTATATACTCTGTAATTCTATTAGATCTCGGACATCGGAAATACAATGGAATATTTTGAAACTAATTCTATTCGATTCTTATACATAATGAATGCCAGCTGAAAATAGATTCAGAAATATAAAAATAGAATCGAAAGTAGAAAGTTGGGTCCCTGCGTTATCTCTATAAGATCGAAACTAATATAGTATATCGCATTGAAAATTTATAAATAGTCATTATTAATTGATAACTTCAAATAACTTCTAACTAATATTGTGAAGAGCCCAATAATACCTACGTTCAGCTTATTTCTCCGTTTATGTTAACGAAAAGTTCTAAATATAATTCGCAACTATGAGGAGCACCTATTTGATGTTAATATCCAAATAGTGAAAAGTATTCCGGTTGGTTTGATTGGGGATTGTCTCAATAAAACAATAGTTCTTGAAATATAGTATACGCCCAAAAAAAACTATCGGCCCTAAAGAGATGTTTTGCTCCAAATATCGTAAATTTTGTTTATCTGATAGAAAGGACATCTGCCACTCTCCTTACAAATTTGGGCCTTTTTAATCGGGTAAGCCATTCAATGTATGGCCAAGTTTTGTTAAATTTTTGTTATGAATTTAAAACTATATGTGAATGAATTGTACGTAAGAGTTTTTTTCTTTAATACCTTCAATGTCTATTTAGAAATGTATACAGAAACTTATTTCCGGGTCATATTCAACGCATGATAAATTAGAAAAGTTTAAACATCCTTCTTAGCTATACTTGTCCATTTTATTTTTTTTATTATTACAGATTAAAGGATACACAAAAATGTGAACCTTAAGTCAAGAGAAGTCGTTTGGGATCCCACAAATATCTATTCGCGTTCCCCCATTGCCATCATCATCATAAACACTATTATGACATTCTATAAAAACAAACCTCGAAGGAAAATAAGAAGAGAACACCCACAGCAGGATAACTTCCGCTTTTTCAATCGTGTGTCCTATGTTCTGCCTCCTCCAGCTTGATGATGTTCTTTTCATCAAGTAGACAGTGTCATTTAATATTATTCACGTTGTTGTTTATGTCCTGCCATCGATGTCCTGCTGTGTTTTCACTGCTTTATTATGCTAATGTTCCTGACACATCCTAATGACCGTTAAAACAGAGCAAGCAAACAAATGCAGGGAAAAGGGAGAACAAGAGGGAACAACAACCCTCATCAAAAACTCAGCACCCAGCAGATGCACGGAAACGTTCCTTGTTTTCCGACGAGCTTCAGCTTCAGCCCCAGCCCCATTCGTTACCATCATCATGCAACTATACGATGAAAGCACCGTCCCCAAAAGGAGACCGAAAGCAAAATAGCAAAAGCAAAAGAACATACCCACCTTCTGAACATTGGAGCTGCCATAATAAAGTTCCATTCTTGTCTTGCGAAGCAACATAAGCCTTTTGTTTTCGAAGTGCATATGAGTGAACGACTTTGGTAGACATGGTGGACTACTTCCTGTGGTTTGTTCCAGAGTTCCCGACTCCGACTCCGAATGCCATAGTTTCATTATTCTGTTTGGAACTGCCCGGTAAACGTTGGTTTTATACTATCAGCACAGAACCGACAACATTTGGTGGCTGGTTTCATAGTAGTTGTCACGTCATAAGCACTTCAACTGAGGAGATGAGCACAAACTTTTGTAAAAGATCTAAAAACAAAAAGTTTTGAATTTCCTTTCCGCATTGGGACAACAAATATCCCGTATATATACCTCGTCCCGTAACGTGTATCTAGGCACTAAAATATGGAGCTGACGGCAACAAAGAATAAGTTTATATTTGCGAAATGTATTTCCTTTTACTTATATGTGTGGGGGCAAGGCAATAAATTAACAATTACCGCCGGTTAACATAGATTTTGCTTTGATTAAGCACAAAGGAGCGGGAAAAACTTGTTCAAATACTACGTATCTAACACCAGTTCTTAGGCTGAGACTGAGACTAATGTCTATATGTATTTCAGAAAGTGTACTTTATTATTTGTAAAACTTCAGTATGAAAGGATACAGCTTACATTATACGTTTTATTGAAAGTTATCTCAGTAGAAGTCTCAAAAATAATTTACTTACACAATATAAGGAGAAATTACAATCTAAGGTCCAGTTCTGCAGTTTTGAAATATCGAAATACTATGCAAGTTCAATAGAAAAAATATAGCTTATTTTAAATTTTTGAAATTTGGTTTTGTTTTTTCGAAAACACTCACGTGTGATAAACTAAAAACTATATGGTGTCGAGTACTTGCATGGTGCTTAAGATCAAAAGCGGAATTATTTTTACTGATATAAGAAGAAACGTCTATTCTATAAACCTCATCAACTGTGAAGTGATTATTCTGAAACCATGCTGATGTTTTAAAATCAAGCTTACTCATTTTATAATTCCGAGAATTCGGTAAAAAAAATATTGGTGCACTTTTCGATAAACTTATAGGTATTATATAACTTCAGTTATTGTTTCATAGCCAGAAGACTTATTATTGTTTTAGAAGTTAGTAGAAAAGTTTAATGAAATTGCAAAATCTGAATAAAAATGAAATTCGAATCAACAAGGTTCTTAGTCTGCCATGGTAATTGGTAGTCGTTCAGTTTTACGGCCTCGAAGTTCTTGGAAGTTGTCAAATTGATATATTTTTGCATACACACGCATTATAGACTATATCCCCCAAAGATTCTCATAGGGATTCATATTGGCCTCGAACCAGTTTCCCAGCCTTCGAGAGATGTAGATAGGCACGTTGCTGGAATATAAAGTGGGTTCCGCATATCTACTCGGCTTTCTTGACGGTCATATCCTCCATCAGCTGAATTTAGATTTTTAAGTTGATTCTTCCCGGTACAAATGCAATTAAAAAAAATGGAATTGCCATAAAAACCTGCTCAAGGCTTGAAACTTCCCTGACCGAGTTGCGAATCATACTATATATTTCAAAAATGTCCATCAAAAATCTTGAAAACATAAGAGTTTCTTTTCTCATAGAGCGATAATTTCGGTCTTTGCAACAAGTTTTTTACTCGATATAAAATAATGTTTTTATGGGAATTTCCTCCACTGTATCAATATCGTATGATGAGCTTTCTGACTGCCAAGGAATTGGAAGATTGTGTACGGTGCAGGGAACTAACTTCACATGGGAACTAACTTCACCACTATAGTGGGAACTAACTTCACTTTTTTTTGGTAAAGTAAAGTCCCACTTTAAGTGGGACATAAATTAACTTTTTGGTGGGAAATTAGTTCCCCGTTTTTGGGTGATGGTTATTATTTGATTGTCTTTTGTTAAGTTAGGTACAAAAACAAATTTTGCAAACCTATTAACGATATTACCTCCAATAGAACGGTTATTTTTTCTTGAGCTATCTTGTGAACGGATTAATCAAATTTAATTTAAAACATTTTTTTAGATACCAAAATTTTGCATAAATGCTTAGTTTTAATTAATTTTTTATCTATTTTTTTTTTTTTTGTAAATTTAATACCTATTTGAAAAACAACTTGAATAATTTTTTTTATTTTTTTGTGCAAACTATTTAGCACTTTAAATTGGCGATTTTTAAATTCTTCAATTATTTTTTTTTTATAAAAATTATTAAGTAAACATCGATTTATTTAAAAACCGTTCTTACGATTTTGGAATTAATTTTTTATAAACTTGAATTTACGCAGTAAAATTTAGTGCTTACTTTGATTTTCGTTTGAATCTTCCTAAAAAGGAGTTTTAGCACTTTTAAAAACAATTTATATGATTTTGTTTGTATTTATCTTTTATATTAAAATAAACTACGCTCGCCCAGCGGTCGAAACTCGACCACATACATGTCGTATATGTATACATTTGAAATCCATTTATATATTGAGTAACATAGACGTAGAGTGATGCGTGAGCAGGGACCTATACATAAAACATAAGTCAACCTTTCGAAATATTGTTCAGGGTTTAGGCTGCTTATGAATTTAACATAGTATAGATCGAGTTCATAAATAACTCCAGCAAGCTTGCAGATTTGTCCATATAAATATAAACAAAATCTTGCAGGCCTGCTTCAAGATATACATTAATGGCATCAACCATTAAAAGACCTGTCGCCTGTGAGGTGAGCCTAAAGAGGGATAAGAAGTTCACCTTTTTGATGCCTACGATTATACCATGCAAATCGTGCATTGTAGGGAAAAATTCTCCGGAGACAATTAAAGCTCATCAAATTTGTACAACATCGTCTAAATTGTTAACCGGACTAAAAAATTAATGACAGGAAGTTAAAGAAATACAAAGATTTAAATTCCCTCAAAAGAAAAAAAACTTTAAACTGGGCTGTTGAATGTATATAAGACGAAAATCATCTTATTTAAGAAATTGAAAATTAGAATTTTACTTTTACGTGCCAAAGTAAATTCACATACTTTTGTCTAATACAACAACTCACAATCAATAGTTTATTTTCTTAAAGGGAATTCAAATATTCTATAACCAACAAATATTCTATTACCTACATACATCTTTGTATGTAGGTAATCTGTGGATAGTTAGAAAAATGCCCGCTTTTTTTTAGAAAAAATTCCCTACGGATAATATTGATGACCGAAAATCAGATTTATGAACCATGTGCCTTAAAACACAACTTACAATAAAAATTCTTTGGCACCAAACCATACCCGATAGATTTAATTTCTGATAATATACCTGGCAATGATAGCAACTAACGCTATTATTGTATAAAATCAAGAATAAAAAAAATATTTTGAACATTTTCGTTTTTCCTAAGTTGATGCGGTCTTGTCCAATATTTTTCTTCTTCAAAGAATAAAGCTGCACCAACACTGTCCATATCGCATGTTTTACTCACTTTGTAAAAGATTTCAGTTATCCCCGGATAAGTACCTCTCGCTTAAGTGCCTAATCCGCATAAATTAACATTTTTTTCTTAGAACCCAAACTTTAAAGATTTACCTGAAAATAATTCTTTATTAGAATTAGAAAATATAATTTATTCTGCAAATCTGCATTCTTCTCAAGAATTCTTCTTCAATAAGAATTCTTCTTGCGTACACAAATGTGAGAATGCGAATTATCCCTAAAAAATTAGAATGTGATTGATAAAATGGGGATAATTATGAACTTATGATAAATTATGCTTCGGAATACATTGCCTTCCGTCTGGTAAATGCAGATTTATGAGCCCCCACGTCAATACACAGCATTGTATCCGTTAGCATTTAAACAAATTAGAATCGAATGAACGAAATAAAACTTCAAATTTATTTATTTTTAAGTTTTCTTTTCAAGCATAAAAAAATAAATATACATCAAGGTGCTTATTAGCCTTGTAATTTATTAACTTAATTTCTCATGTACAGCAAAATAAGTTAAAAAAAAATAAACGAATTCTGCAAATCTATATATCAAGCAGATCCGTTTAGTACTTACGAAGAAAAGTGTACCGACAGTTTATCCCAAGCGTATTAATATATAAATAATAAAATTTATTTTTATTGAATTTAACTTCGTTTATGTGGTAACTTGCTACAAGAGCAAGTTCGGGCGACCCAGTCGTGCTCTTTATTTTATCTGCAGTTAGACTTTCATTCCCATTGTTTTTGGACTTCCTTAATTACATATATTTTCGAGTGTGTTGCACAGGTCATCCAAAGTAATTTTATTTTGGATTACAATATCAAAGAACAACATAATATACTACCTATTGTGTACAACAAAAATTAGTTTTTGTATTACATTGACAAAAGGATTGACAAAAGAAATTCGTAAGCTTTTTTCTCACAATTATTTCGAATTTCAAGACTACATAATATCTTACAAATTTTTGTTTTTTTTTATACAATTTTAAGACAAATTTTCTTGCTTTTTTTTCTTTTGAAAACAACTGGACGTAATTTCTGTAAACATCAATTTTGTTTGACAAGTGATAAAATATATTTTTTTCCCCATTCTCTCGTCACTCAATGTTGGTTTTATTTAATGTGAATACAATGTGAATAATATGGGTGAGATAAACATTTCAATAACATTTAAAAAAAACATTTAAGAAACATTTATTAAATGTTACTTAATACTTTTTATATATTATACTTTTTATATATTCATATATATATGTTTTTATAATAATTTTTTTTTGTCTGGACGCTTCAGAAATATCCCTGAAATATTTCTATGATTCCAATATTCTATCCATTTACAACTTTCAATCTTGTGAATATCTAAAAGTTTCACTAGATGATAAAACAAATAAAAAATATTTCAAAATATTTAAGGAACGTTTTTTAATAAAAAACACAGCATAATGTGAATACGAAGAATCACTTTAATATATTTTACTACCAAATACCTACATTGTGCCAAAAATTTTTAAGATTGAATAAAAATAATTATAAATGTTGAAAAAGAAAAACAATATAAAAACAAGCAAATATTTCTCAAATTGCTTTTTAAATTCATTTTTTCCAGGCATTGGAAAATTTCCCGAAGCAATTTTCAGATATGTTTTGCATCTTAAGAAAGCTATATATTTATAAATTTGACACTTTGCTTGTATGCTTGCCTGTATGATGAATGAATAATCTGCTATGAACTATAAATTGTTGAAAATATGACGATATTAGTTTATTGTCCTCAGTTACACCCTTATGTCGTATTGTCATGTGCATTGGCACCACTGTTTCCAAGCAAACGATTTTATGGTTACCATGGTACACAAATCAGTTGTTTGTTTTAGATTTTTATTGTTTGATACTTAGTCACATAAAAACCTCAAACAAAACACAAAGCAAAAGTGTCTTAAAATCCATATAATTTTAATAATTTATGTTTAATAAAGTGCAATCTATAACTTTCTCAGGACTTTTTAAAATACTTTTGATAATTTAATATATTTTTAATTCGATAAAAAAGATTGTTTATTAACTTTAAAAAAAAATTTATTCAATAAAATTATCTGTAGTAATAAATTTGATGCTATACAACAATATAAAGTATTTTGAACAAAACTTAACACAAACAATTATCTTACTAATACAAATATAAAATATATCTTTGCAGCCAGAACAAATTCGCCAACGTGATAATAGCAATAAGAGCGTTCTTCACTATTGCACAGGCCAACAAGACCTCGTGGCTGCCGCAAGCGTTGCCGTCGCAGCTCCAGATCTTCTGGAGTCTGCTGACGAGGATGGTTTCACACCGCTTCACTTAGCTGTTATTCAGGGTAACTTGGCCATGGTCAATTTACTTCTTGCGAACAAAGCTGATGTGAATGCGGTTGACAATGAGGGTCATTCGGTGGTTCATTGGGCAACCGGTAAGTACAACAACTACCTATTTTAATTCATAGAACATTATCAATCATGATTAACTTTAGTCTGTGGCGAGGTAGAGGCGTTGAGATCAGTCTTACAAGCAGGAGCCAATGTCAAAACACCTGACATTAATGGAGGAAGTCCCCTGCATTACGCTGCTCAAATGTGTGGGGCGAACTATGAGAGTAAGTTGGGTTCAGCAACTTCTTCCAAACTTGCCTTCGAAATATTAGATATCCTGCTTTCGCACCCTCAGTCATCGGTGGATATTACTGATAAAGATGGACGAAAGCCGATGCTTTGGGCAGCCTCTGCTGGTTCTGCCAAAGCTGTCATAGCTCTGGTTAAAGCTGGTTCAAGAGTTGAAAGCGCAGACAAGTAAGTGCAGCATTACCTTAGTGCTTTGAGATATCTTAATTTTTTTTTTTTTATATAGAGATGGCCTAACTGCACTTCACTGTGCCGCTTCCCGTGGACATACTGAATGTATAGATACTCTCATCAGCTTGTGTGGTGCGCCCACAGATCTGATCGATTCCAACGGATGTACAGCTTTGCACTATGCCGTAACACTTGGCCATGCAGATGCTACGTCAAGGCTTTTGGATCTTGACGCAGACCCCAACCGACAAGACAGGAAAGGCCGAACTCCAGCACATTGTGGTTGCTCCAAGGGACAGTTGGAAACAGTCAAACTACTCAAAGAATGGGGTGCGAACTTATGGCTAAGAAATGCCAAAGGAGATTTGCCACTTCACGAAGCTGCATCATCTGGTCGAAGAGAATTAGTAGAATGGTTCTTGGAGCAAAAGCCCAAGCAAGTTAATACTACCAGCAACGATGGTCGGAGTCTTTTGCACATTGCTGCTTCCAACGACAACACAGATATTTGCAAACTGCTCCTTGATTATGGAGCTGATGTGAATAGCATACTGCGGAACTCAAGAGGTGTATCTATTACACCACTTGATTGTGCCCTTCATAAAGGCTACAGATCTACAGCAAAATTTTTACAATCGAATGGAGGGTTGCCTGCAAGTAAGTTACGCCTTTCAGCTAGGCGTTCCAACGCCTTCAATGATCAAGAGCAAGTAAAACCACTTAAATATGTCGAAAAAGAAGAGCTGCATAGCATCAAAGATCAAAAGAAATGTGTAGTGTACTCCAATCGTTCTGACTCAGAATCCGGTGGTCAGTGCAGCTGTAATGAGCGTATTTACAAAAAAGAGCACACATACAGCCACACTTGCAGGCATCATAGGAAGCGATCCCGCCGAAGGACCAGTAGCTGCGGTGAACCGAAAAATGTGTGCAGGAATGATAGTTGCAGCGATATTTGCCGCTCTAAAAGCAACATAGAAATTCACAGGAAGAAGTCTCGCGAACGCGTTTTCACCAGCGAAAGTGACCTGGATTCTTGCGAAAACTGTTGTCATCACAAGAAAAAGCACAAATTGATGAAAAGAAGAGAAAGAACCTCACGGAGAGCAAGAGGTATTCGAGATTTCGATAATGATAACGATGGCAAGAAAAATGCACCAGTTTCTGAACAATCTGGGCCTGATAAGGCCCAAAATTTTGATGCCAAATTCAAAGCTGAATCCACACCCAGTCCTCTATCACGTCCATCTTCCAAAACATCAAACAAAAGTCACCCTCAATCTACGAAGGATAAGCAAACCGACGAGAGTGTCAAAAATATTCCACCCATCCAACCCATGGCAATGAGCTTGACCGACGAAGATGGAGAAACTGCGGAGCAGGTGGGAGTCACCCAAGCGGATATCCATGCTAGTGCAGAACCACAAACCACAAACACTCATCTGCCAACAAATAAATCCGAAACTCCTTCTACAACTCTACAGAAGAACCACACAGCAGAAGTGGTGAACGTTGAAGCAATTTCAAAAGAAATAAACAAAGTCTTAGAGACAGCGGCCACCGTTGTAAAAACTGCGGCCGATGATGCAACCCATCAGGAAAAAAGATCTACTCACATTGACCATATTGTAAAGGATAACACAGATGGACCAGCACCAGATGAATCCTCAAAAAAAATAATAGAAAACACCTCTTCCATTGAACCAGCCACAGTAAACGAACAGAATAATGATGAAACTTCTGCAGATAAACCCAAAGAGGACGAAAAAAAAAATCCAGTTGAACAATGCACTATTCAATCTGATTCCAAACCCAAGGATACTGAAAGCAATGAAATTCCAACATTACAGACCACTTCGGAACTTCCAAAAATTCAAGACATTCCGCAACAGTTGGCATCCGATAACGAAGGGAAGGATTTGAAAGGAGGCGTTCGTCCTTCAGAGGATCCAACAAAAGAAAAGCATCATGCCGAAGCACAAAAAAATCCAATGCAGGAAGATAAAGTTAGCCTTAACAATGAGGTATCGCAACCTAAAATTGAAAATATAGTTTCGAATGAAGTGGTGGCCACAACTCCACAACAGGCGCAACCAGCACAATCAACAACACCAGCTCAACCATGTCAGCCAATCCAGCCAACAAAACCAAAGCAATCAATTCAATCTCCACCAGTCTCTCCATCAGCAAACGAAACTACGCAAAACATTCGTGACCAGGAGTCCAGGCGTTCCTTTACCCTGCTTCCCGATTCACCCGCCGAGGTTGAAGCTCAATCGCGGAAAAGTAGCTTTCAAGTTTTGAAAAGCGATGAATCAGTCGACGTCGATGATGTCATGGAACAACTGAGGGAATCCGATGTCAGGACTTTTGAAATCGTTTCAGATGAACAACTGAAATCGGACTTTAATGGCGGTAACCTAAGCAGCGACGGCGAAGCCGCAATCAATGGCGAAAACAATGATGATGGGGGTATACGGTCTACCAGTGCCAATAGAATTTTCACTACCCACACCGCTGCTGCAGCAGCCCATAATGGATACAATGACTACAACAATGGCAGGAAGCGTCGCCTGAAGAAACGCATTAAGAGCGGTGGCACAAGAGGTCGCAGTTCACTCAAAGTGGCATCCAGAGCCACAAAAACACAGAATCAGCACCAACAATTGAACAAAGACCAGGATTCTGGCTTTGAGCCAAGTCCCCGTGCAGTAAACACAAAAATCCCTACACCAAGGACCACATACACAGCCCATGTACCACGAAAGGCCATCTACACAACTTTGGATGGGAGGTACTGCAGCAGCCGTCTGGAGAACCGAAAACCGGGAGACAAGGGTGCATGTGACATGTCTGCTGTCACCCGTTCAATTCAAAGGAATATCCGCAGGTAGGTTTTTAGTTGATAATAATAATAATCGTTTGTCTCCGGAGTAGTTTTGCAATGCAAATCGAGAAACGAGATGTTTACTCTTTATATAGGATTCGGAAGCACTATGGTGTAGCCCAGTTTTTATATTGCCTACCTTATGAATATTAGATTAAGGAAATTTGACCTTATTTTGGAAGTTGCGGTTTTTATAAGAAAAGTAAAGAGCAACGAGCATACCGAAAGGCTTAAAAAACTTTAAATTGATTGAAATAGGGCATGATAAGATTGAATTTTCCAAAAGAAAGCAGATTTGTGCATTAATTACAATAGTAGTCAAATACAAAAGTTAAACGAAAAATGTAAACAGAAAAGAAGTTTATTTCATTCCAAATTCCAAAACGAAATACAATGGTCAGCAAAACTATTCGCAATTCACTGTTATTCACTTATTGTAAGAGAAATACAAAAGCTATTTTTGATTAGAAAGGCATCATCACTTTAATACATTTTAAATTAATTCAAATGAAATGTAAAATAAACTAATTTTTAGGTAAACAAAAAATATTTTGTTTCACTCAAAAATAATAATTTAAGTTCGAAAATACTTTTGGCGATCACTGTGCTTTCTCGATTACGATCAAATCGATATTAAAGTAATTTTATATTAAAAATTTACAACGAATTTATTTTTTTTTTTATTTAATTTTGTTAATTTTTTAAATTTATGATTTATTATGTCTAAAAATAAATTGAATATTGTATAATTTAGTTTTAAGAAAAAAAGTTACATTTTTTTTAATATTATTTCCTAAAAGTTAGTAAAAATCTTTTTTTTTATAAAAAAATTACAAGAATTTTTTAATCACTACAACGATTTTTTTTTCTCAAACTTTTGTATTATTATATTAGTTCTTTTGCTTGTATAGTTCATACGAGTCTTGTATGTAATTTATAACATGATTCGAACAACCTTTGGAAGCACCTTGTGCTGTGCATGATTATGCTTGGGCATCCTCTCAATCCCATGTATATATTTGTTTACCTGTTTTCGTTTTAGAATTACTGAATTAGATAATTCAATTGAATTATCGAGTGCACTTTTGAGTTATAATTCGTTAGATATTAAGTTCATTCTCTCTTTATTTCCTTTGAATAAAGTTCGAGTTATGGGTCCAAATCGTGGCATACGTCAACGAGCAACTCGTTAACAAAAACTGTGGATTTGAGATGATGTCATACGAAAACGTCTTTTGACGAACGAGTTTTCTTTCGAATGGTGGAAGGCTTTCGAGTAGACAAATAATTTTTATAAAAATAAAGTTAGTATTTTTCTATATACATGATATGTATATTTTTTAGAATGAATAATATTGCTTTAAACACAAAAACAACACCGAAATGAGTTATACTATTTAAAACCAAAAAATGGACTGAAATATGAAAAAAATGTTATTTTGATGATACACTGAATACTGAAAACAAATTTTAATTGGAACATGAATTAGTCGCTGAAGAAGTTTAATTGGTTTTCTAATAAGAAAGAATGCATTTAATTTTGTTTATTTTACTATTTTATTGAAATGAATGAAATATTTTTATAAAGAATGACAGAAGAAACAAAATTGTTTACAATTGCCCAATACCTACATACTTTGACTTACTGGATATACACAATGGAAGTGCAGCTGCGCAGCTTGACTGTGCCGGCGTACTGCTACTGCTACATCAGTGGTTGCATTCAGAATATAATTGAAACAAAGAAGACTTTAAAAAAAGACTTTTCTACTGCAGGTATAAAATAATAATAATGTATTTTGAAAAACATATTGAAAATAATTATGTTTTCCCCTATTTTTTCGAGTTTCGGAAACGCAACTTCGGTGTCGTTGTTTAGCCAAACCGTGGACATTTGTCCAGAAATATATTCCCGATGACCTAGTTCTACATTTATTCTATATAACAGCATATGAGTCATGTTAATCGGTTAAGTGATTGCTTAAACACAGACGGATTAAGATTGGTCGTCTTCCGTCTTTGATTTACTTTTTTCGTTTCCAAAGCGAGCCGCACTGTATTTATTGAATTTAAACTAACATCTTAAACCTACAATTATAGCCAACAAGCTCTGCGTCCTTACTATATTCACTTTAACAATTTATTTTTAACTAAAATCATGTAATTTATATGGTTCTTAATGTATATAATTTACAGCGCGGTTTTTGGGCGCAGCGCTGCTTACCGTTGGAAAATAATGTGAATTCAGCCAAATGTTTTAGCATGCCATTTTGACGTATAAACTATTACATTCTAAAAATCGATTCTAGTGCAGAGTGAAAAATTACGTTCGTACTATGAATGTATGCCATCATCTCATCTTTTATTAACGTGTAACGTATAACGTAATTGTCTAACGTACGATTGCCGTTTCGTGAACGGATGAGACGATTTGACCTCTGGGTTGCATGTTGCATGGAATAAAAAGACCAAGCTCAGCCACACAGATACATACTTAAAAAAAACAAAAAGATCAGTTAGGTTTAGGTATGATGAGCACATTGCATATGTTTGTGAATGTTTGTTGTATCCTGGATAAGTGAGATGGAGTGTTTGCAAAGAAAACAAAAACAATTTCGCTGCAATCCTATAAGCAAAAGTAGATTTCCGAATATGGTATTTTTGTTTATACTGAGTCAATATTTATCTGCATAATCTTTTTGTGTGTTCAAATCTCTACTCGAAATATAGTTGTGAACTAACTGAATTACCTATAGTCCCATTGAACTAGATGGTTCATTTGTTGAACTGAATTATTTGAACTCAATTAGAGATCCTTTCGTTGCTATGTTGCATCGAACAAAATGATTTATTAAACCTATGTTAAGAAGAAGTTGTCCATTAAGTTTAATTGCAAGAGAACAGTTTAATAAGTAAACCAACAGCAATCGTTTGACAGCCTGCCAAAAAAGTTCTGTACATGTCATTCAAACACTTGTTAATATTTCTTTGAATTATAAGGCTGAATAGCTACGGAAAAAAAAAGTCTCGATTCCAACTTCATTGGACTTGGCAGACAAGAAATAACACATATGAAAACATCTAAAACAACGGAACTGTCAGTTAATGGTGACAAGGTTAAATTAACAAAATCCTTATATTTTCATCACTAATGATTTGTCCATAATTTACACTTAATTTTATTAAAAAACACATGATTTCGCAAACCCCCAATACAATTGATTGCCAATTTCTTAGTCTGTAATGTTTTTCAAATGTTGCCGTTTGGCGAATAGTCAATTGATTTTTGAAATGTTTTAAAATGTATCCCCAAGCTTCAATTTTCAATTTATCTCAGTTTAAAAAAATATTTCTGGATTCTTCTTAATTTAATTTAAAGTTCTGTTTCGATATTCAAAGTAGCCATTCAAGTGCTTGAAGGAAAGTCAAGATGAATCCATTGGCTTCATCTAGAGTTCCCTTTTTTTCTGTCAAGTCATCAGTCAATCCTCTGCTAATCTAATTTGACGCTATTTTAAATAATGTTACCGTCACATGGAACCGACTCACTCACTGAAGTATACTAAAGAAGATGAAGATGATAGGTTACAGGAAATTTAAATCGATTTTTAAATAAACATCCGGTTAACCACCCACTTTGCAGATCTACTACATTATTGAGGAGAAGATTGCTATAAAATAACAACAATGTACAGGACGACAGAATGGCGTTGCCGGGACATAATATAATGATGGTGATGATTTTTAGCAATAACCCTATAAAAATTCACTACGAATTTTGCGAATGAAGGAATCTCGTTCAGGTTGCGGTGCCCGTATATCAGAATGTTGGATAAGAGCATCTTCCTTATGTGTATATATTTATATAATATATATGCATGCATATTATGTTTTCTGTGTGGTGCTACGAACTTTATAAGTCCTTTTTGGAAGCGTTGCGTTGGTAAACCAAGAATAAGAAGATATACGAGTGTGAAGAGGTTTTTAATACATTGTGTTCGTATGAATGTCTGGTGGTGCATGCATCGATTGTGCCAGGATCCTCATGAATTTATACAGCCATGTGCAGCAACGCTATTTATGTCCTCTTTAATGTAAATTTCATAGTTGCAAATTGCGATGTGTATTACCCGTTTTATAGTCTGTTTCACTTAATTTTTGTTTTTATAATTTTAGTCAATATCTTTACCTTGGTTTTTCCAACAAAGTTATAGTTTTATCTATAGTAAAGTTATTTACTTATCGCATCTAGTTACTTTTTTACTATCAAGAAAGAAATACATACCTAAGTACCTACTTGAATTTGTTTTGTATAGTTTATGAAAACACTTCGAAATAAGATACTTCGGGGGTGTATAGGACTATATTTTCAGAATCTTGATTTAAAAAAGAGTACCTGGGGGTTGGCTTGCTTTTCGGGTTCAAGGGATTCCAACTCCCTTTCTGCAGTCCAGTCCTTCTCACGCAACGCGAAGTTATGTGCCTTTAATTATGTAGATACTAGATACCTACATAATATTAAACTTCAGTTAATATTGTTAGAAGTACCCTTTAAGAAATTAATATATCAAATTTTTTTGATTAAAATCTTTGATTAAAATCTTAAAGTAGCTATAAAAAAAAACTGATAAAGTATAGGAGCCTTACAATTTACATTTAAAATTTTGTCAATTTAGAACGTTCAAAAGATGTTACATCTTCGTTGGTCACGGCTTCTATCATCAAAAGGATACTCTAGATCAGCCATACTCAACCATTTATGTATAGGTGCAACAAAAATGTTTTAGTCATGATGCCCGGGCCGCAAGATAAATTAATTAACTAAAATCTTAGTAGAAAAAACGTCATATACCTAAATGTAATGGTTTTTTTTATAAATAAAAAATATTTTTTTAGTTTTACCAAGATTTTAAAAATTGATGCTTATTTTTCAAAATATTGTTAAGATCTGGTCTACTGATCTATGCTGAGCTTTTTATATCATCCTGTTGACAAAATCGTTTTTGTACATTTTTCAGCGAACAATATTAATAGGATTTGGGGACTTCTTTGAAAGGTCTTAATATTTGAGGAACAATATGCTTAAAAATTTCACGCCAAGTTTTTTTTGTCGCTCTTCAAAGTTGCGATAAGTACCCAGTAAATCTGTGCCTTGCTTCTGAACTTTTATTAGAAAGAATTTTAAGTCTTTAAAAATTTAAGACTGCGTTCTATACAATATCAAACAAACGGTGGAGTGAAATAAGGGCCGCGTAATGAAGGCCCGCGGGTGTTCATTCCCAATTTAAAAGGAAACATCGCACACAGGCATTAATTTCTTCCCAAAATCGCAATTAAATCCGCGGGTGTTATTTTCCAACAGTTGAGATTCGTAGGAGCCTTGGCCCCCTGCAAGCTCCCCTGCCTAGCCCACTATAGGATTTGGGGTGGGTGCAAATACCGCTGGTCTTAATGTTTTTTTTTTGGTGGGTCTTATTTCTAATTTGAAAAGGAATCAATTTCCTTTTATAGTGGGAGTTGAGACCCGCGGCTCTTACTTCACTGCACCCAAACAAACACCATAGCAATGTTGCTGAAGTATCGGTTGCCTTAGTTACCGCGGAGCCTACTAATACTTCCATTTTTTCCTGTTCAAATGACTTCTTAAAAAAGCCAATTTATTACTTCTTAATGAAATTAACTTCGGTAAAAGATGTTTGTCTTGTAAGAAGATATATATTATATTTTACTCGACCATACTTTTTCCTGATCCAAACGAAATTTAAAATGATTGACAATGACAACTAATGTTTGTAACATTGTTAGGTGGGAGTGGGACACTTATAAAAGCTCGACGGGTCGCAGGTTGAATATAGCTGCTCTAGATCTTTTAGGTCCAAAACCTAAAGGTGATAAAATTAAATCCTTTGAAGCTTCCTATTTATAGACTGGCAGTAATTTAAAAAAAGTAAAGCTCATATCTACTAAAAAATGCAGTCAAATCAAATTTACATTCACAAAATTAAAAATGGAAACCCTAACCGCTTGCACATTAACAATAAACGTGTCTCCCAAAATTAATCTCAAGGGTATCTCAGGTGGTTAGTTTCTAAAATTGTTTAGGACTTGATTTCCTCTGAATCCAATATCATATAAATCCTGACCATTATTTAGTTTAACTGACACCTCCTCTCTCCATCTATAAAGTCCTGACTCCTGCTAAATAAGCATAAAGTTTAAATTATTATTAAGTACTATATGTGCAGTCACTCAGTTGCCGTTGCTGTGGCTAAATGTTGAACTAAACGAAACGTAAAATCCTAATTCAGAGTTCCATTTATTAATGTATAAATTGTTCGTTTTATTGACCGAGTTCACGAACTTCTGTAATTTTGTTTGTCGATTCTATAAATTGCTAACAATCGCATATTTTCACCTGCGTTCGCATTCCATTTAGATTTATACAATCTTTGTATGTATATAGCTGAACAGGTTGCGTGCAAAACCAAATATTAATTTCGAATGCTGCCGTTATGGATGTATTAATTAAAATCAATTCCCGAAATCGTAACGTAACCCTTTACTTACATAAATTCCGCAATTGAATGAACAGCTGGAATGCTGGGAATGGCTGTACCCTTACACAAAGCAAAGTTAAATTACACCCAAACTAATAAAGTCTGATTAATTTTAAATTGTGGGAATATTAATGCCGAATTGATTCAGATTGTCTGTCGGTATCGTTGTTGTTGGTTGGATGTTGAATATTTCCGCTGCATCTCTGAATCTAATTTAAAATTGTTTTGGGCCCAAAGCAACAATATCATTTCCTATATATCTATGTAAGTATTAAAACAAAAATATCTTCCAAATCCATTTGATGCCGAAAGGATGTGAATGCGTTTGAAAATTTGGTTTTGTTGGATGCGGTGAAGTTGCATGGCACAAGCCCCGACGACTAAGCGTTTCAGTTGCAATTTCATTTAAGTTATGACATTGCATTTCATTTGTTCATAGGCAATTTATATGTGGGTTGATTTTCATTGATGTGGTTGTCTATCTCTCTCATAAATCCCCGAAAGCCTATTAGAGCGATGGTCTTAAATAATGGCCGTATATATAGATAAGTGCGACTTAGAGATGGTAAGTTTATAAATTAAATTTCTAAATTTGCAATGGGGGCGTGAAAACAATTTATTGAAATGAAAAGCGTGAAAATATTTTCAATATTTTTCTGGTTGAAGTCTATCGCAATTCGTGTATCACTCTGCCCCTTGTAATTTGTAAGAAGGTATAACTGCCCCTCATTTGAACAATTCATGTGACATGTGAGCCATGTTTGACCGAGGTGTCACATATTTTTCCAGAACTCCGAAGGTAAAAGGGACTGGCGCAATCGATTTCTCATTCTTGGAGTTTTTCTTAACACACGGCACTAACTTCTTCAATTGCGATGTTAGGCACTTCTTCGTAGTTAGGTGCTGCTATTGGAAAGTACTGGAAAACTAGTCATTCAAAAGTCCTTCACAACATCTTTACTTTTGCCACCTGTATCAAGTTATGCACAAGAAGTTGACTGACATATGAACATTATTCATCATTTTATCAGTCATATAAATGTTGGCAGGGTAACATTATTTGTGGCGATGATGGTGGTTGAAAGATCCAATTCTTAAATGTTTTCTTCAGCAGAACTACCTCTTGTGAGGAACTGGCCAATCCTCCAAGAGTACATATTAGTCATGACAAATATTGGGTTCGATAGAAAATTGAAGAGAAATTGATATTTAAAAAGTTTGTCATAAATGCAAAATCATATTAAAATAAGGTAATATAAGGTAACGGCAAACTATACCTAATGATGAAGCCTTAAGGATATTTCAAAAAGTATAAAAGAGTGTCCTGGAGGTCTACCCTACTTAGGTATTTTCATACTCTTTTGTTTCAATATTATTTGACTAACCAAGTGTATATCATTACTATAATTGCTTCTTCCATATGGATTGTTACTATTTCAAAAGTATTACCACTCAACTCTGTAATGTCAACCAATAGAAAAAAAAGTTGCCTTGGCTGCAGGTAGATATGTATACAATTCGTCCTCTGTCATCCTTTAATGTCCTCGCCGAAATGAACTTGCATTTTTTTGTATTGTTCCCTTAAAAAGTCAATATACATAATGCTATCAAAAGTTGAGCATCAAGCTCATTCATTTCCTTTTTCCATTGAGAATAGATCCTAGTGGGGTATTTCCATTGTCCTTTGTCAGAAAATAAAATGGCAATTTACTCTGTTATTTGTTTCCTTGAATGCAGAAAAGAAGAAAGCGGAAAAAATATTCAGAAGCTATTTTATGAAAATATCTTTAGCACTTTTTTATTTGTTTTGCATTTTCAATTTCAATTGTGTGTTTTTTTTTTCTCAAAATATTATTATCTTGATGTGCTTTTTTTCATATATTGTAGATATTACATGGAGAGAAAGATATTTCAGCATCTGTTGGAACTAAAGAGCCTGCAAATACGTTCCAACAAGCTGAACGAAGCTGTCTTAGTGAAGCGTGCTGTTGACGAGTACCACAAATCATGCGTTGCCTTAGGGGGTGAGACTGGTACCACCCTGCGGCGGTATTCCTTCAGCGAGTATACTTTCAAGAATTTTGAGCTTTTCTTGTATGAAACACTTAAGACCCTCCAGAGGCCGGGAACATTTAATTTTCAAAACATAAATGATGTCTACGAGGAGGTAAGACTTTTCACACCAAGATAAATCTTCTGATTCAGTTTTGTGTTTGTTTGCAGGCAGAGAGAAGGCTCAGTCCCGACTACAATGCTTACGAAAAAGCCTTGCAGTGCACCACAAAAACGCACAGATGCTTGCATGCAGCTCATGCCTATACAGGCATTCCTTGCGCTGCATATAGTAAGTATCTAGGTATATACGACATAACAAATGTATATATGTAATATTCATTTTGTGTATACAGCAACATCCCTAAAATTCTATAGGTGTAGATAATATTAAAAAGGACTTCTTTCAACTACTGGTAGGATATGATTTGTGTTTTTGCAAAAGTTGAAACTCAGTAGGCGTTAAAATATCATAATAAAACTGACGCTGCAAAAGAACAGAAGCAGGGCACAAACTCATAGGGGATGATTGTAAAAAAGGTGTAAGAAAACTGAAAACTGTATACAAAAAAAAAGTTATAATTAGGATGTCTATTTGTCTTTTTCAAGTATTATTTCTTCAAAGAATGTTAAGAACACGAGTGCTGCATTTTGCGCTGCATTTTCTGGTTCAGCCTTAATGAGATGATTCCGAGAGAGGCAGTGTTAATGCTGTTTTGTTGATTTTTCATTTGTATAAAATTGTATAATGGGCTGTGTATCTTTCACTATATACCCTACCTACCTCAACCTCACTAAGTATGCCTTGAGATCATGTTGAATTTAATGGGACATAACGAACTTGTTTTAAGTCTGGAAAGCGGAAACGAACGCGTTTAAAGGCATTTCTGTGATGTCGAGTTATAATTATACAATACTTATTTAAATTGTTTTGACAAAATAACTTTTGTTTCTATTTCGTGTATACCTAAACAATACATCATGTCACCATTTGCAATAGAAAAAAAAGTTACCATAGAAAATGGGTTCTTGCAGTGAATATGAAATCTTTTATTTTAACTTTTAATGTTTTGCATAACAATGAAGAGAATTTTTCATTAATTTTTCTTTTTTCAATAAAATTAAAATTTTTTAAGGAAATCATAATAATACATAGAAATATTTTGATACTCGTATATAGAAATATAAAATTTAAAGAAATGACCTTTACTACCAGTTCCAATTATGTTCAAATTCTGTTTAATTTTGTATTTTTTAAAACTCATCTGATTGTGTACAAATATCTAAAATCTGATGAAACCTGTCATTCGATACCTAAAAAAATAAGATTCTTCATGAATTCTCCTGCGTCGGTTGGTTTGTCTTTGCGAATGTGCTGATACAACATTACAATGCAATTACAATTTATTTGGGTCCAAAACTTTAAGTTTTTGAAATGCAAGTGTTTTTTTTTTTATACAAAAGTCATCTTATGGTTTTTAACATAATCATGCAATTTTGAGTGAGTTACGATATTTGGAATTTCAGCAGATACCAGCCCTATCGATATTATTTATTATTCCAACTATTCGATCTTCCTCCTGCAAAGTGAGCTATTTGCATCTTGAAAATTTCGTTTTTGAAATTCTATCGAAGATAAATAGCTACTAACCAAAAATATTCTTTGCTGTAACGCAATCATTTAATTCTTTAAAATTTAACAAGTAGGTACTTTTAATTCCGGACGAAAGTGAGATGATTCCACAAAGTCTATATAACCTTTTTTCAATTTTTATCATTTATATAATTTATTTCATATCAGCATTTTGTAAATTAAATTTAAGTGAAATGGATAACAAATAAATTGAAATTGAAAATCGAAATTTTTCTCACACCAATGTGGATTACACGTCATTGTAATAAATAACGATGGTTTACCATACCTAATGTTGCAAAATACTCATTGTACGTTAAAAGATGAAGGCAAAAATATTTTCCGATCAATATTATAATAACTATCATTAAGATTTAATTGTGAATAATCTGTAAGTTATTTTAAAGTTCCGATCTTAGATCTGTCTTATTCTGTCAATTAAAATGTAACCTTGTCCCTCCTATACGCACATATATACATTATAAACTATTCAATGCAAACAGTTTTTGAAAATGTTGCAAAAGGCTAAAGTCATCACTTATGGCAAGGCGATAAAATGGGTACTGTAATATCTTAGTTCTAGGTGTTCTTGCAGCAGATGTAGATATGGTCTATTTATATTATGTTCCATATTAATGTGCCAAACAGTTCCACCATTTGAAAATAAAAAAGGATAAGCTAAAAGGGTCTAAAGAAGAGTCAAAAACAGAAACACTATCCCATTTGATTTTGGAAATGAAATCATATTTCGTTCAAAGGGCGGTTCACCATCATCAGAACTAAAAACTGTCGTCAAACTGAAGTCAAACACTACAAAATGCAACGCACAGAATCCCTCGCAATCCTCGCATAGATTGTTTTCGACGCAACGTATACTTGGCAGTTGTTTCGATGTATTAACTGATCCGTCGATTTCAATAACAGCAAATACATTCCACCGACTCAATCAGCCCTATCGAGGTATCCTTTTGGAAAAAGTTCAGATCGGAAATGATTTCAAATCGGAACTGAAATTGCGATCGAGGTATTCCTTTCGGAACAGTATAAATAAATTGTATAAACGCACTCATTTGACATTTTCGATCAGAAAGAAGCTTCATCCACATACAGTTTAAAAAATGTTCCGCAGCAATTTGTTATCGGAGAACTTTGGTTTGTTTGGTTTGTGTGTCAGATTGGATACCTCGATTAAAAATTCTCAGATTTTGTACTAATTGGACAAAATTTTCTTCCGAACGGATACCTCGATAGAGCTGAATATCAAGTACTATTTGCTTCCCTGAATGAAAATCAAGTGTGTGTAAAATAATAACGAATATTTGGGAAAAAAAAAACATCGTTTTTCGTATGGTTTTTAGCTCGGAGGTGCTGTGTTTCTTTTTTAGCTGATCAGTTGATCAGTAATCAATCAAAACCAAATGCGGTCTTATAAATTACGCTCAGAAAACGTTTGATCCTGCTTATGGATTGTTCCATATTTGAGAACAACTGAATGCTGCTGTCGTTGCATTTGTTTTCTCCAGAGGTGTTTGTTGGTCTGCCTCTACTAAGCGATTGTAACGATAATACCGATAATGCTTTAAATTTGATTTTTGATTCAAATAACGACAACAAAACTGCCCCACTTTACCCAAAACAAAAGAATCTTTTAGATTCTTATCGTAATCCAACCATTCATGCAAATACCTAGAATTATGAGCTTGGTGAACAAAAGGCGATAACTCACTTTTTACTTTACAATATCAAAACAAAATTTATAATAAGATACTTTAAGAACGATAACTTATATACCACTGTTTTTCTACTGATATTCAATAATAAATAATGATTTCTAAGGGCACTTTAATTAAATGAATCGTTTATGCTGGTTTTCATTTTATTTCTATCTTTTAATGAGGGTAGTACCTAGTTACATTACAGCATTGAAAAAAAAGAGCGAAAACCTTTCTGATACAACGAAATACCCGAAGACCACCAAAGTACGTATTCCTAGTAGGTAGGTAATACACAAAAGAATTAAAATAAACAATTCTGACGATTCTCTGAACTTTCGTTTTATTTGAATTTATTTGTTAAAAGTCAATACTGCGAATGCAACTGTAGAAATGCACGAACCATGGTAATGCAACTAAAATCCTTAGGTTTTATTAAAAATGTGATGCTGCTTTTATTCATCTGGTTTTGATAAAGTCTTTAAGATAGATGGTTAAATAAAAAATCCGAAATATGAAGGAAAACTCACAGGATAGCTGGTCTTTTTATCAACGAACATTTCATTTCGATGAATTGACAAACAATCTTTTTTTTATTTTGAGTTGAAAAAATAGAAAAGAAATTAACTGTTATTATCTGGCAACAAAGAATAGTTTTTGCTTTGGAAACTTTAAAAAAGGGACAATAGACGTGAAAAAAGTTTTACCATCACAAGGACTTGTTTTTTGCTCTCCCTTGTGTGCTTTCAACGCGAAATCAAAAAAAAAAAAAAAACACATGACAAGTTTTCTTGAAAACAATGAGAAACATGAGGGAAGAAACTGTATGAGCTTGATTTTATTGCATTTTGTTGAAAACATCATACCAACCGACACCCAGTGGATCTTCATCTTCATGAAAGTTGAAGCTTGTTAAAAACGGATTTAAGGAAAAAGTGCCAAGTCAAAGCTTGTCTCTTAGACATCTGCTTCTGCTTCTGGTTCCATATGCACCCTCCTTAAGAAAGGTATCCTACATCTCTTGGGGGTGCAAAAAGCAATCTCTCGGGATTATTTGTTACATTATGATTAAATATTCTACACCAGAATGAGAGAGCGAGAGAGCTCTCCCGTCAAAAGTCAAACTTAAGTGCTACAGAAAGTTATCTTCAATTTACGCGAAATAGAGAAAGATAAAACTATCTGGATGACACGCGGGAAAGTTGATATCTTAGTGAAAAATTGTAATATTTCATCGTTGAGTGCACTTCCATTGCCACTTACTCCTATTTCAATTTCGCCCACAACACACAGAGTGACGGTTTTATGGGTATTACAACTACACTACTTCACCTTTCAGCAGGCAGTCCTTAGAAATCCAGAAGCAGTAATGTGGGAAAGACTTCATTTTAATATTATTTCCTTTTTACAGTTCCCGCTTCCTTTTTTATTTCGTTCAGTTAGGTACTCGAAACCAGACTGCGTTCGTCATAACTTGAGTAAATAAGTATCCCACAACTTCCTAAAAGGCAAAGATGAAATTGTTCAGAGGGTTCTTACAATACAAACATCCTTATGTTTTGTGTACGTTCTTTCAGTCACAAAAGGAAGCACCCCACCCAGGTATATCTGTAAAATTTGTTACCATAGTTAATCGACAAAAATGAGTTTCATCTATAAAAAGGAACATAAGCGGTGAGATCTTTGTGGGACTTATAGCTGATTATTTCAAAGGAGAAATGTAAAACGGAGGAAAGGTAAAGTTACCCTGCATGTTCCCTATACACACAAGAAAAATAAAGTGCATCATGACATATTCAGACGTATAGTATCACTGTGTGATAGTTATGTAAGGCTTAAAGATTTAAAAACATATTGGCACAAAATTATAGTCGCCTCGTTTTAAATCAGTTAAGTTAATCCTAACAAACATTAACTTAACATTATCACCAGGTGATAAGTATCATATTATAAACAATTTATGGACTTTCCAGTAATATCGTTGGAAGTTGGAATTAAATAGTGTTTGTGTGTAGTTTCGTTCTCTTTCGAGAGAGTGGGTAGTTTTTCTGTCAAAAAATTAGACTCGGATCTAAAAAGATAAAATGGATAAAATGTTTTAAAGTATGTTTTATTAAAGAGTTAGCTTTGTTGGTCTATAAGCATTGGCGATCCGAGGGGGGGGGGTCACATGGGTAATGACCCCCCTTCCAAAATGTACACGTGAAATTGATAGAACTCTTTAAATTTAGTAGACTTTTTTATTAGGATTCACTAAAATGCCTCCAAACGGTTAAATATAGTTGCATTGAATTTGTATTGACTAAGCATTGAATAACTCTTCATTTAGAAAATTTTTCCAGACCCATTTTACTTATTCAGAACTCATGACAGATAAAGTACCGAAATCAAATAAATAAGCAGCTAGTTTTTGGATATGGCCCAAACTAAATCTTATTTTGGTACCAAAGCGTGAAGCAGCAAAAAACGAATACGCACTGAATCAGTACTGACTCATAAGTGGAACAGACATAAATAAAGTGCACGACTGGGTCGCACGAACTTGCTCTTGTGGGGCCCGACTGAGTTGCCCGTACTTGAACTTGTGGTTAGTTGCCACGAAAATAAGATTAAATTAAAATTTTTTTTTTCGTGATGAATTTTCCACAAAAGTGATAAAACTTCTACAAAGGTTCAAGCCAAAATCAAAGTATGCAGAAAATTTTGTTGCCCAAATATAAGTTTACCAAAAAAATTATTCCGAAATCGTTAGAGCGATTTTTAAATAAATCGCTGTTAACTTAATATTTTTATAAAAAAGTTTTTTTTTACAAATTTGAAGAATGCCATTTTTAAGTGATTAATTTTTTGCATTTTATGCATTGAATTTACAAAAAAATAAATTGGAAAATTAATTAAAACTAAATTTAAGCTTTTTTGCAAAATTTTGGTAGGTATTGAAATTTGTTTAAGTCATCTAGGCCTTTTTAAAAAAAAATTTTGGTTTGAAATCGATTAACCCGTTCATGAGATAGCTCAAGAAAAAAATAACAGTTCTATGGGAGGTACCGTTAATAGGCTTGCCAAAATTTTAACTATAGGAAATCAGACAGAAACCATTAGTAATTTTTTTCAAGAAAATCTTTGGAGCCGTTTTCGAAAAAATTAAGCTTTTCCAAAACCGTTGTATTTGTATGGCAGGTACCGTTATTTTTTGAGCAAAAAAAATTTCAATTTCTCCTCTAAGGAATGGTCTACAAACCTTGCATACCAAATTTGAAGTAAACAATTTAAGCCGTTTAGGCTGTAGGATGCTGCTACATACAAACTGCAGACAGACAGCATTTCCAGACCCACTTTTTTCGCCTTCGCTATCATCGGAATGTCATTTTTGTTTGTTATCTCACAATTTTTTTTTTGCACAAATGCATAACTTGCCTTATAGTACCTATAATGGTAAGTAAAAATGATAATATAATTTAATTGTTTACATTTTACTCGAATTCTACCTTCAAAAAGAATCATCTCTCCTTTTCCAGCAGTATAGCTAACTATTTTTATTTTTCGTGCTTCTGACATTTGAAGTGGATCCATGTGTCTCTCTGTTGTCTCTTATTTTAAAGTGAGTTCATTTAGCAGAAAAGAGAACCCTATAATTAAACACACACAAATCAGAGCAACTTTCTTATTGCAAGGATGTAAAATACCACAAAATAAAACCAATCTGGCGCGACATATATGTAGGTTGATCCTTTAGTTTTTTCATAGCAACGGTTTCAATGTCAATTTTTCCAATAGATGGAGATGATCTCTATGTGAGAGAACAACTGCGAAAAAGTACGAGAACGCTTTTTTGTTTCTTTGATTTTCCAAATTTAATTGTTTTCTGACTCCTCTCCATTAATTTTATTATTTTCTTTTGTTTAAATATCGCGACAAATAGACTGTTTTTGACAGCTTCACTTTTTTTTTATTTATTTGACAAATATCAAACCGGTTTGTGACAGCCAAATTTGCAGGGTGGGAAAATTATTTACTCTCACATGAGCTCGCTCTTCTGCGAATTTCTGTGAAATTTTGACTACGTTAATACTTTCTCACCGAAATTCGTGTGAATTATAACTCAAGAACGGCACCATAGGATAGGAATTTACTACACCGTCTAGATATAACATCAACCTTTTTGGATTAGACATGCTATGACGAAATCTGAAGCAGATCTTTGAGGGAAACATCGTAGTTTTATTCCCATTTCTTGGGTGTCCCTCCTTTTACAGTGGTGACATAATATCAGTTATGAGTTTTAAATTGTGGGCGGGAGCTTAATGAAAACATTGAACTGAAAATTCCTAGTTGTGTTGTTTCGACAATTGAAATATGCGACGATGATCTCCCCAAACATTTGTATTAGCCCGGCTATAAGGGGTACCCCCGCGCACGTATTCTGATTTGGTTAAGGAACGAATACAGCTGAAAACCCCGAATAAGCTGCACCGATCCCGAACTGCACGAGATTGTCGGAACGCAGTGCATGGACCGTGTGGCACATTCACATTTCGAAATTGATAGGTGACAGGACTATAACAGACACGTTTTCATCGCTTGAACATCGATGTAATGTTTCATGTCTTCCTTTTATCGGTACTTCAACAAAGAGTGTTCCGGAGAGAAAGCCAATTGCATTCCTTCCCTGAAACAATTCAACCGTAAAAAATTCTCTGCCGACTGGCTAAGGAATCCCGAAAAAATATATGTAAATGAAAAATTTGCTCAAATTCTCAAAAAAAAAAAAATATATATACTTTTTTCTTTTTATTTGATTATTTTGAATATTAATACTTAATTTAATTTAAATTTGTTTAAAAAATGAGATTGAACAATTTTACACCATCGTTTTTATAGATGACTGATTTTTAATACCTAACACCGCGTTCCGAAGATTATTTATCAAATCTTGTAAAATATCCACAAAACGAAACCCCATCAATTTCTATAGAAATGTTGATTTTTGGTCTTATCTAATACCAATCTAATGGTCATTTGTCCTTGAAAGTCGTATCTTATTCTCAGATACATATTTGGTACATCATTTTTGGTTTTACATTTTTCTTATAAGCTATCGTGTTTGAATTAATCTTCATCAAGGGTACATAATGTGTGCAGAAGCTAAAAAAGTTTCAAAGTAGGTATAAGTAGACACATTGCAAAAAACAGAAACCTTAATATCAATTTGTCATATTTGAAAGATTAATAACGTCGCAAAAGTCCCTCTTTTAAACAAATCAAGTAATAATTATTCACCCAGCAAACATAATCTCTTTTTGTGTACTAAAAAAAATTGTGTTTTTTATTTCCTTCTACCCCCACAGTTCCCATGATGAATCATCATACAATGCCGAAATTTGGCTTTGGACCTTACAAAAAGAACGGAGCCGGAAGTTTTTATCTACCCAAGATTTTAAGCAGCAATCCGAATTGTGGGAGTAAGGTCTCCCTTGAGCTGTCACATGGAAAAAACAAACAGCTTATATCACTGCCTTCAGAGAAGTTGGATAGCAATAAACGCTATTATGTGACATTTACTGTTAAAGAGTCTGGCGGAAAGCAACATCAAGAAAACTCCTCCATCCATGGTGTGGAGGCAGGCAGTTGTGGTGAGAGAACTTGCGACCAGAAAAAAAACAAACAGGACAAGGATGACAAATAGACAGACATCCTTAACTACTTACATACAGATACACAGCAAGATTTCTACAAAAGTATATTATCAACCTGCTAACTGCCAACTTCACGAAAGAATAATAAAGCTCGCATAATAAGGATATCGAGTTGGTGGTATGGAAAAGTCAAACTCGTCCTAACATCACATAACATAAATATCTACACCACCACACACGAGAACATAATAAAGCGAACACCTGCCAAGGATACTGTGTCCAGTTGTACAGTTAAGTTAGTGACTATGGATGTTGATTTTCTCATTAAAATGGCAAACAGGCGAAAGACAATAGGATGAACTTTTACCTTGAGTAGCGCAAGGATATCTAAAATTATATTTATTCAATGGCCGTTTTTCGTCTTTGGTGTTTGTTTTTCTTTTTTTTATTTATATTAATTTTCAGTGTTTTCTGGCTGTGTATTGTATACCTATACATTATATATGTATTTCTCTACACAATTATTATTGTCTTGCTTTTATGTAATAGAAAAAAATAGCAATAAATAAATATGGTTGTTCAATAAAATTATCTTGTAGTGAAAGGAACTAAAAATAAATGGAATTAAGGAGAATAAAATAAGTAATAGCACGTTTATTAGGGTTATTCCAGGTTGATGCAGAACACATTAACATTCTATTCTCTGATGTCTCTCAATAATAAATTGGATTCTGAAAATGTTTTTTGTTAGTTGTCAGGATTATTGTGTTTTTCTTACCTACCTTCCAAACGAAACAATACTGAGTCGTTTCATGAACTGGATCGCAAATTCTCTTTAATGGTTAACCATCAACCAATTATCTGGATTTTCGGAAGCGACTTTCAGTAGCATTCTTTTAAAAAGGAGGATTTAAAAAATAAAAACGAAATATAAGCTTATCAAAAAGATATATATTGAGGTCTGTGAAATGATGAAAATTAGCTTTTAAAGCTGCGGTGAACTGCCATAAGCTTCAAAAGGTTTTAGAGGCAAAAACAACGTCGTTCGTCGATAGAACAAATATGGTTTAAAAACCTTTTCGGAATTTAATTTAAAAAAAAAAACTCTTATAGGAAGTTACTTATCATTTTATTTTCATTCCATTTTTAAGAAAATATTTTTCCCATTCAACGAACTTTTCGGGGAATCGTTTGTCATGTTTGCTTCATTGCCTTTACTGGGGACGTCATATCCTTGGCGATAAAGTGTTCAGACACAATTCATGCATGCGACGCTAAGTCTATATAACACTCGCAAACCAATTGAAATTAAATAAACCATGGAAATTTTAAAATAAAAAAACATTTATTAATCTTTATATAGGGAAGATAGGAGCAAGGATGATCAGTTAGAACTAAAGAAGAAATTGTTTAGTAATTACTTTTCGTTTTTTTTTTAATGTTTTATGTCACTAAATATCGTATTGTTTTTTAAAGCAACATTTTATTCGTATAGTCTAATTTGCTTGTTAATTTTATAATGTGCACAATGAACCTACTTTACATGTTTGTGTGTTAAAAAAAAAAATAGGAAAAAGATGAGCTTATTTTTGTCATATTTTTATTTTATCCCATCTCTCATCCTCTCAAGGAACTCTAAACATAATCGCTTTCATTTTTCAAGTATGGTGTTAAGCTGATTTCACCGTTGTCATAAAAAGTATCTACATTCTCCTGGAAGTCTAGACATCAACAATCCCACTTATACTTTTATTCTTGTCCTTTATTTTTAATATAGCTGGTTGAGCTTAAGAGTTATATACACTTCTAGCGATGTTGCACAGTACAATACGAATATTTGAGAAATGTAGATGAATATCTTTATAAATAAAATGTGGGTAGGTATGACGATGACGAGTTTTAATTTCCAACAAACATGGCATGTGCAGTATAATATCTGAAGATACTTGACAGTACATTCACATTTATCAGATTTCAAAATGATGAAGAGAAAATTAATGCTCCAACGTTCTACCACTGTGGTGTAGAGGGTTTTAGACGCCAATGTTCCCCGAAGCCCTAATCCACTGACTATAGTCTTGGGTTAATAAATAGATGTCATAGCAAATAAATGGGATGGTCTGTCAGCAAAATGTGGCAAATAAAACCACATAAATACTCCTTCCCTTTGCAAACGCATTTTGCTTACATGACTACTACTATTGATCTAAATAGAAATCCTTGTAAATGTTGTGATAACGATAATTATGTTGGAGACTTTTGATGACAAGCAGTTTCAGGGGATGAGGACCTAAAAGAACTTTACTTTTACTTTTCAGAAAGCTATGCTTGATAAAATAAAAACAAAATAAATAAAAGATTGAAGTTTGCTTAAGGATGTATGTTCGGATCCCATTTTTTTTTGTTGATTGTCAGAACTCAAGTGTTGTTGTATTTTATATCATAAATACCGCACGCATGTGAACATATCTGTACGCTAAAGATTATAGAAATATGTGTGCTTTCTTTTGTTTATGTTTCTTTAAACGGTATTCAATTTTTAAATTAGGTTTCAAATCATTCTTTAGGATGGAAATAAAAAAGCCTGAAGTCATAAAATATATCTGAAATACGAGGAAGAAAACAAAGATGTTCAACCATTTATATTTTACTATTTTTTAGTTTTAGGTACATACATACATTCATTAAATGTATGTGAGTTCCTTACCTATATAAACATGGTTGAAGAAATTTAATTTTAAATTATGTTGCAGGAGTTTCTTTTCTAAATACATAACAATATACCGAGGTACAAATAAGTATATGTACCATTCAATACGTTTTGAAATATTAAAAAAAGGAAGTCTATTGAACAACTGGAAGTATAAATGCTTCCTTTCCGCTATAAAGAAGAAGTATTCTGTTACAGAAATGGAAGACTTTTCCCTCCACTTCAACCACCTTACGAATTTCGTCGAATTTCATTCATCATCTTTAAGCCTGTGCAGGAAAATATCTTCACATAGGAAATAAATTTACAATAAAGTTATCTTTATATTGGAAATAACATGACCTGTGATGGAAAATACCCACCCATATTAGATCTTATGGTTGTCTATCGATTTGTTTTTTGTATCAAATATCTTTTATCTTCTATACGAATTCCCTAAAAGCTTGCACTGTTGGTAAATCATATTATGGATATACTTAACGCCTTCAGTAGGCGCTTATTTTATAAAAGAATACTTGTCCTATTCAGCAAGTAGTAATGGAAGATTTGTTTATCAGCGAAATATGTATCTTGAAGGACGAAAGCTTGTGAATGACCAACTGTGTATAACTTTCAATGCAAAAGGTTCACAGTCGATCACTTTTATCATACTCGATCTTTACATTGTTTTTGAAAAAATAAGATTGTTTATCAAATAGATTTAACATAGAGGTACCAAACACTTTTACCGAAAACGCATGCATTTTTAATAAATGGACCAAAATACTTTTTGAGGACTATAAAAATGTCCCTCGTATATTCGTATAATCTTTAAAAAACATAACTTTGTAATTCAGGAATAGTGCGATAATACCAGAATAATGAATTTTATCGAAATATTTGTGCTAAAAATAAAAACGGAATATTGTTTATTAACGCAGTGGACATTATTTTTTAAGAATCAACACACTGTAATAATTTGAGTACTGAATGAGACTTTTTTTTAATAAAAAATCCAGGATGGTGGGGTAATTCATAATTAACACTATGGCGAGTGTCGTTTTTCTATCGATAAACGACTTTTGTCAATGTTCGAACATCGATAATTTGATTTAATATTGCGAATCTTAATTTTGAACGAAAAAACTCGTATAAGCTATCGATCTTTGTCGTTCATATTTTTGTGATCGACTGCGTCAAACGAGTTTTATTTTTTCAAAAAAATTATGTGCATTTCTTTTTCATTGGATTATTGTTTCTAAAATAACAATTTTCTTTTAATCACGGGGCAATAGTTAAGAGCAATTTAATAATAAATGCAAAATAAAACACAAAGCATGTGTTCGGGTAACTATTACTAAAAAATATCAACACAATTTTTCTTTTGCATTATTTTATTACTTTTACATTGATATCCAAAAAACAAATGAAGTAAAACAATCACAAATAACATAAAATAATTTTTTCTTGAAGAAAATATGAATTTAATCTTTTATTTTTTGTAGGAAAAATTATTTATTGGACTAAATAATGAAAATTTGCTTGCTAACTGTCAAATGCCAAAATATAGGACTGACTAAAACATATGACAGTGATAAAAATGCAAAACTAAAAAGCCCATTTTTTTGTAAGAAATATCCCAAAAATGTCCTATATGATGTAATATTTCATAAGAACTAAGGAAAATCTTCGAGTCATTTTACAGGCACACAGGCAACATGGTGGCTTCTAGCTGTTGGTTTGTTTTAGTGTGCGTGCTTTTTGTGCTTTTAATGTATACAAATGCATCACAACCAAATGTGAAACTAGAAATACTTTTTGACTCAATCTAGAAAAAAACAAATAATTTTTCCTTACATGTACTATCACTGACACTACCCTAAATGCCAAAGTATAAGGTTTATTAACAATAAGCGTATTTCTTATTCACAGTAACAGATATCTCTGTCGATCAAGTTACACAATACCAAAACGAAAATTTATCGATGCTTTCGACTTTTATCGCATCGAAAGTCAAACGACACTCGCAATAAGGGCCAATATTTACTACAATAGTACAATAGGAAAATATTTCGAGACATATAAAGTATAAATGTCCATCTTTATTTTAGTCACTAAGAAGATTTATCGGTTAAGCAGACTTTCGACTCTTTTTCTGATTGGTATCAACGATATTCCGCCAATTGTCTGCATTATACGATGGCATATTACAAAAAAAAAACAACGTTCAATTATTTTGATGTTGAACTGAAGCGGATCAGTTGGAGCTGCTTCCTTTTACTACAGTGGAATATATACTTCACAGTGGCATTTGCATTTAAAAAACAGCTCTCTATTTCCTGAAACAGCTCTTAATTTTTTGAAATTTGAATCTCCTGAACATTTCTGCTTCAAAATTGACGTTCTACATGTTCTCCATGCTCTCATCTGTAAGTTTGATCAGTTCTTTATTGCTACTTCTTTATAACACCTGTTTTTTTTTACTTTGATGTGTGTTTTTTTCATTTAATTAATAGAAATAACAATAATAACAACTTTGACGCCACAGCATCATGACAAGTGTCAATAACTACTGACTTTAATTTCAACTTGTTATTTGTGTCTTGTGTGCCTTGGTTTGGCAGTTCTTCAGGACTGAAGAAACCTGAAGTTTACCCCGTAGATAACAAACGGCTAAGATGAGGTGGCAATCTTCAAGACAGATGACGAGATGGAAGGATCGCAAGTCGAACTATCTCTGATAAAAACACAAGTTGTGTATTCTGTATATTAACCCAGACATCTTAATATCTTGAAATAGCTTTCATTATTGGCCAATGTTTGAAAGCAGCCAATTTTGTTTCCATCACTTCATCGCCATTTTTCCTTCCCCCGCTCTCCCATACAAAAGAAAATAAATTAAAATAAATATGCATTATTGTGTTTGTTCGTTAAGATTAATTCCATTTCTTATCATATGCAATTATATGGAAATATGGTTGAAAGAAATTATTTAAAAAAAAATAATCACTAAGATTTTTAAAACTCCTGGGGCTTCATTCCAAAATAAAAACGAATATTTTGTGCTGTCAGCATAATACAAACAAAATATTCGTTTTCGAATAATTTTTCATCTTCTTTGCATAACAACAATTCCCAATGATTGAAGCTCATCGCATGAAATCAACATTTTAATTCGTTTCGCTCTTAATATAAAAATACCACCGTAAATATAACTTACCACAAATGGAATCCATTGCTCTGCAATATTTTCTTTAACAAATAATTCTCCCTACATGCATAATACACGAGGCTGTTTACATTAACTCACCATATAAATGCAAACAGCGCATGGATTCAGCAATCTGACTTTATGAATTTAATAAAGATAAACAGCAATGGGTTCTGTTTTAAAATGTATCTTTATTTGATTTACAATTCAATTAGTCTTTATGCTTAACACTCAATATTTTCATTTATTTAATAATAATTACAGCATAACATTACTTTAAAACACAATTTGAACTTTTATTAAAAAATCGTAATATTCAATCATTTTTAATTTTTAATAATTATTATTGTTTTTCTTTCATCGATTAATTGTTCGTTATTTTTTATTTTTGTTTTGTTGCTTATATTTTTTATTATTTTTTTTATTTTATTTCAAAACACTACTTTAACATTTCTTAGAAATAAATTTAATCTATTACTTTATACAATTTTTTTATAACTTAATAATGTACTAAAAGTCTATAGATTTGTATTAATATTATAAATATGCTTTTATTTTTAATAGAAATATTTTACATTTTTATATAAATTCATTCTTAGCCTAGAATAAAAATTAAAAACAGTTTGGACTTTTTTTTTAATTTTATTTAAGTATATTGCTAAAGTATACGTCAAATTGATATTAAAATAAAAAGCACACTTTGCACCTGGTAAATGCATTGGGGCTTCTTCCCTTAAACTTTATTCCTTAAAAATCAAAGACAGTCTAGTAATATCGAAAATAACGGAGAGTGGCTGCATTGGAAACACACATTTTTAGATTGTATGTTTTTTTATTTTATTTGCAATGTCCATCGAGAGTGGTGAATTCTATTTCTCCTCGCGATAATATTAGATCCGGGTCTGCAATATATACTGCTTTGCAAATGATTTGGAAAGAACACATTTAAGGGGGCGAAAAATCGAAGGATTAATTGTTAAGTTTATGCATAAATGTTAGAGGATTGGAACATGCAACACATTTTGATTAAGAGTATATTGAATGGGAAATGTAAATACAAAATTGAACTAAAATAAATAAAATATAGAAAAAAACATTTAGGTGGCGGTACATAAAATACATAAATAGTAACAAGTTGAATAAGTTTATTAAAATATCTTTAGGAACAAAGTTGGTCCATTTACCACAATTTTTTCTACATTGGTCATTATTCGACACAAAATTGTTCATTCACAATATTTGTATATCCCAGTTGCAAGAAATATCCAGTTTAAATATACAAGAGAATCATTTCTGCTACGCAAGAAAGGAATGATGTGTAAATGAACAACGAATCTAACTTAAGTCCGCTTTTCCAAAAATGTGTCTATCAATTAATGATAGCTGGGTACTTATTGTGCAACTTATGCATTCATAAAAAAAAAATTGATATAACAACACGAAAAAATAAAAGGCACTGCTGGGTCGCACATACATGTTCTTCGATGCTAAATCTTTCCAAGCAATCATTTTATATGAAATAATTTCTTAAATTAATTGAACAAAATATCTTATTAAATAATAAAACAAATTGAAAATTAGTTTAAAGGGATTCATTATAAGAGTTTTAAGTTTTCCAAAAAAATCGTGGTATGCCATTAATTTTGATATTTTGCAATAAATTTTACAATTTTTTACATCCAGAAACCATTAAACCTTTTCAAAAATACTTTTAATAAAAAACGAAACAAACATTTTTAAATGAAAACAAAATTAAAAAAAACCATCATCCTTTTTTCAAAATATTTAATTTAGGGTATCTACAGTTTTGGTTTTTTTAATCACTCAATTTTTTTTAACAAAGAAATTAAATGTGGCCAAAATCGGTTGGGACTTTAACGAAAAAGTAAAAAAAAAAAAGTTATATTATGGCAGGTACCTACACCGTCATAATTTTATTTTAGGAAATACGAATTAACCATATTAAACCATCTGAAAGTTATTATATCCCGTATAATATAACTCACAAGAATCCAGAATCTTTTTCATAACCAATATATGACAGGTACCGTAATTTAAACAACCATTATAATTTGAAATTAAAAAAAAACTAACATTTAAGAAAATACTTTTTTTTTAAATTTTTTTATTGCAGTATTAAACAAATTTAAAAGAACTTCAAGAATATAAAATTTCGTCAAAATCGGATGAAAGACATCACCACGAGCAACAACTCACTTATATTAATAAAATGTTATCACTTATATTAATAAAATGTTATCAAAGAATACTTTTTGAAAAGTTTGAATAAATTCGACCCAACCGTTTTTGTTTTAGGTGTTGGTGTAGACTTCGCAATCATCGTAATTTCATGTTTGATTGATGTTATCTCTATTGTTTTTTTTTTGCACGAATACATAACTTGCCTTATATAGTCTAAATAATCGCAAGTAAAAATATAGCTACTTTTAATTTAAAACAAAAATGCCACGAAGTGTCACATTTATCCCTCAATATTTCTACCATCAAACAAAATAATACCAACATGATAACTTTGAAAATTCACTGAAACAAATAAAAATTGAAATTGCAATCCACCCTATACCCTCATAAAAAAACACAAAGCGCTTATGATCAATATTATATTATTTGGTTTTATTTCAGTTGTTTTGCAGTTACAAAGTTCCTATCGAGAATAAAATACTTCCGCCTTGCCTTTTTTATTCTTTTTTATAGCGTGTCTGTACTGTTTGCATGGCGTCAATTCAAACCATAAAATCAACCATTCTAATGCTGTATTCAATGGAATTATTATATTGATGTGACGAATCCATAAAAAAGGAAGAAAAATCCTAATAAAGTGTTATTATACCCTCCTAGCGTCGTCTTCGTCCTCCTACTATACTTTCTTACTTCAATCATGAGCGAACTAAATTTATACCGAGGTTTTTTTATTTCGATTACGTACTCGTGGATGCATATAAATATTTTAATGGGAACTTTTTTGTCTTCGACTCTTTTGATCTATTATTTTCTTAATTACATTTGGCGGCAGGAAATTGAAATATCGCCATCTTGTTATCCTTAACAATGCTGAAGCCTCTTTCCTACTTGACGAATGACATTCGACATTTAAGTTATGTGTATAAGTGTGTGAACAAATATTTGCTTGTTACTGTGAAGGATGTGTTTAAAGAAAAGGTTGAAATATTTCAAGTTTTATATGAGAGGCTCTCCAATTAATTAGACCTTTGAAACTTAATGGTTTAAGGTTCCTTATTTCTTTTCAGTCGAAGGACACAAAGTCAAGATCCATCGCAGAGATGAGTGCGTTAAAGAGAACCATTTTTCTGAGATAATTTATGTCAGCTTTGAAGTTGTCAAGTTGAAGACATGTCCTTAATATGTGTGAGTTTGTGTTTGGCTTTAGAGTGTAAAGGAAGGACTGGAAAATGTATTCAAACCCTGCACGGATATACTCTAGTCAGCTGCTGCAACGATTTAAGTTCAATACTAAATTGTATTTTATTTCGAAATTTATTTTTTTTAATCATTCTAAGCTTGGTTCAAGTTTGGTTTGAGCTCGAATACATACTATTTCACTTAACAAACGTTTCCAGAATTACTTGTTCTTATAAGAAACTGATATAATGTTGTTAAAGCGTCGAAGAATATGTGATGTTATTTATTAGCTGATGTGCATCTGACATTCAAAATAAAAATTGTATTAATCTAACTTAAGTCTTTTGAAATTCCGAACTGACTTGATTGTTGGGAGACAATACTCATAAGTTTCTATTAAATCAAATATTAAACGATTTCAATCGACTCAGATCCAAAATTGAGTCGGGTACCGAGAGATTTCTTTAAAATTCGTATGACAGCTCTACACGCAATTAAAGTCGGATTTAATTCGGATTCTGAGTAAGTTAATGTTAAACATACATAGACTATCGTTAGTAGGGGTTTAGTGCCGTAAATATCTACAGATATCAAATACTTACGAGTCCCTTAATTCGTAAGGTATGAAAATGTTCCTACTGAAAAAAATGTCTCCATCGTTTTGACAAATTATTGTTCTTTTTTAAAATAATTTTTGGAAATTCAAAGTTGACTTTTTACTTAATGATGGCTTATTATTAAAATACAGTAAATTGTTTGTCCTTGAATAAATTCAACATTATTTCTAATGAAACGTTTCAATAAAGATTATTAAAGAAAAAATACCTGCAAAAACTTCTAACAAAACAATTAAAATGGCTAGCAAAGTTCTTAGCCACAAAACTTCGTTCTTTATTACTAAAATATGTAGATATGTACTATATTTTATTTCTTGACTTACACATGATATATTGTACTATGTAGGTTGTAGGTACATATATAGTTTCAGTTGGATGATTTCTAATCCTAGAACCAACATGCACTTAAACATTTTCTTTTTGTCTTACGTGGTAAAATATAAATGAATCTTTTTTCAGTTTTAATGACTTAAAGTTGTTAACATTTTCATTATTTGTATAGGAATCCTTATGATATACCTAATGCTAATAGAGTGGAGAAGTAATAATACGCTGTGATGTAATGGTGGTAACAATTCCGATAAGCAACAGGTAAAGCTAGTAATATTGCCAGGTATAGGCAGCCCTTTACCACTAGTGGGAAAAAGTTACTCTGAACTGTCCAAAATATGTTTCAGAAAAAAGATGCATCATGTGATTAGCTACAATCTCTCGTTGAAGAGCAGATACTCACGGAAGGATCTGTCTCCAACACATACGACCAACTACTGGAATTAGGGTATGTGGACGATAACAACATCATTAGACAAAACAAAGCCATCGCTGAAGTCTGCGCTTGGCCTGGATAACCTGTGTACTTTTTTTATAGCATTGATGAGATTGAAAACCCGCCATGTCTCGGTCATAGCAACCCTCATGGGTTGGGAGCTAACTTTTTCTCTGTTATTAATATAATATTTTACAAAACCGATTTCAAGGCTTGGTGTCCTTTTGTTTGATGAATTTCGTACAAAAAATAGGTGTCATTCATTACCAAAGAGAGCCTTTACTGCAGTAGGTAGTAACGCAACGTAAAAATTTGCAATAAAAATCAAACAATTTCATTAAAAAAATGCCTTTCATGTTCTTAATTCGTTAACATTTCATGAACTGAATGATGGCAAACCATGGTAAAAATGCGGCACCCACTTTTTGACTTCGTTATGCATGTTATATTTTATTGGATTTTTTTTTTTTTTGTGAATCTATAAACTGCTCCACATTGCATAAAAAAATGACAAAAATTAAGATTCATTAAAGATTTTGCATTTAAATAATTTCAGCACTCGTTTGAGGATTGCATATAGTTGGAATATTGTGTCGTTTCTGAAATTGGATTTCATTCATCAATCAAGTCCTTATGTTATGAATGAAACCATTCAACAGAGTTCACCTCCCTCAACACAATTGACATAATATAATTAAACTGGAATACATATACATGTCCAAAATTGATATCTGTCATTTACAAATTGTTCTTGTGTTCGGTGAGTGTTTTTGTTCTTGTTTGTATCTACACTCGATTATGGTAGATGACATTCGTAGGTGGATGGATATGGATATAATATACATACATTTACCATTTGGCATTGTGTTGATCCTTATGCGAAGTTACTTTTCTGTTTCATATTATGTATATATGGTACTGGATGATGATGACATAAAAGGTTTCCATTTTGTTGCATTGAAGTGTGTATTTCTAAAATGTATGGTGACAAACCACATTTAGCTCACTCAAATTTCACATAAGAGCCCACTTCCCAGCAATTTCAAGGCTTTAAGTTGTTTTATTTCAATGCTTCAAATTTGATAAGCTTTATAAATTTAAGGAGTTGGAATGACATAAACTCAGGAACAGATTTGAATTCAGAAATCGATTTGATATTTTAATAAGAATATTATCCCATGGATCAACAATGTTACCAATGTTAAATAACAACAAGTAAATAATTGATTAATATACTCATGTCATAAGATTCTTAATACATTTGGCTTAATTTCAACCAGAGAATAGATTTTAGACCTTTTTTACCTCTTGTGATATATCCGTACAGTATTTTACGGATATAAGAATCACTCATACAAAACTAACTTTCCCCAAAGAAAGGTAAAGAAAAACATCGTGTCTTTTCCTTAAATTTCAAATGAAACTTAACATTCGTGAAGATCGGCTAAATATATAATCTCTGTACCTAACAGTATTTCCAAAGCTTTAGGGTACACAGTACACACATTCCTTGCAGAATGTATGCCTTATAATGCATTTTCGATGAAAGATCTTGATACCAATCCTTCATCAAATGTGGAGGGAATAAGAGTCGCCTATTTTAGGGCAAATAATGTTTTCCATTCACATAAAAAGAGAAGAATAAAATGAAACAGGAAGAAAAGCGAGGAATTACAGATCTTCATAATAATACTGGAAATACTATCTGGACCATTGGGTTTGTGTATGTCGTAACTCATGATACACTCCCAACAGTACTAGCGTGAAAGAAAATACTCTTAGAAGCAGCGATTGTGCTGTGCAAATTAGCTTTTGACAAATGACTAAAAATTTCGACTTTCTTAAACAAAATGCAATATTTTTTGGAGTAAAACTTTGCTTCGTCGAACATGAATGTATTAATTCTAATTGTTCTGTTACTATAAAGTTTATTTAGTTAGTTCATTTTACAATACAATTTTAAATGCATGTGTTCTCAAAAATTTTAATTTTAGATGAAAGTTTTCTAAGGGAAAAACTAAGAAGATTTTTAGCAAGAAAGTGAAAAAACCCTTAAAATAAACTAAAAGTTGTTTTTTAAACCTCAGAGCTCAATTAGTTCACTTACTAAAAAATATTTGTTTGTATTTCTAAACCTATTGTTTGAATAAAAAGACGTTTTCATTCGTTCATTATTAAAGTATAATTTTCTTTCTTGCTTCCATGGTTTTAAATATATGTAAGAAAAAAAATTTATAACATTTTTCGAGTTTCATATATCCATAGTACACTGTATTCATTACTTAATTCAAATCCTATGGAAGCTCGCCCTATCCATTTAATGTACTGACATAGTGGTTTGTTGTGTCCTTTCATGTCAAAAAGATACTATTTCCAACGATAATGGCTCCATTTATATGAAAGTTATTTTTAAATTAACAAACAGGCAAGCCACCCGAAAATAGCACAGCTTTTTTTTTATTAGAAAAGAAAATGTTTTATGCATAAACTCTGTATTTGTATGCCCATTTTACCGAAAACATTAGAATGTCTTCGTACATAATATACAAATGCTTTATAACTATTTATAACATTGGCCATAAGATTTTAGTTGTGAAAGGAGGATTCTCGTATAGCGAGGTATGTATATTTTAGCAGATTATTCTCTTCTTTTCGCAAAACGATGATGGGGGGCTTTGAACGTAGAAAATATATATGTTATGAATTTTATCATTTATCGAATAAAGACGGAAAAGAACGTGGAAAGTTCTTGACATCGGTATAATAGATACAAGTCCTTAATTATATTTATACATCAGTTAATATAAATTCGAGCAAATATTATTTGACAACTACCTAAAGAATATAGAGAGACTTTTATTGGTAGTGATGGTCCTGATTTGAATATATTTGATGGGTTCTTAGTATATCATATTATCAGATCATTACAATAACAATGGTAGACTTTGACTTTCAAATACAGATCTGCGAACAACGCAGCTCTGGACTTTTTTAATTACAATAAAAACTATAGTGGATTTTTCTTCAGCTTTTCTTTTATAGTTAAAAGAATCAAATGGTTCATATTATGCGGTTTCTTGGACCAAGTTTACTCTTGATAACAATTTCAATGGTCTTTCGATAAATTCGAAACACTCATTTTCAATGACCGAATAATTGCTATGATAAACTCATCGCCCTATTATCTAATGAAAGAATTCATTAAGAACTTATTAATGAGAAAGAATTTAAGAGCTAATACTAGATTATTGTAACAGGCACTTATCAGTAAGTCAGTTTAAAGATGTAGATGTATCCAGAAAACTGTATGCCAGGTAGTTTGCTGAAATATCCTTTGCTACAGTGGTGTTTGAAAAAATTGATCATAATTAAAAAAAAAATAATATAAAAACAAAATCATAAGAAACATTTTGAACGATAAGGAATATGAAAAATTTCTCAAAGCAGAACGTTGGAATTTGTTTGTACATGGCTGATGCTAAATGAAGAGACTCTGAATCTGTATCTCAAAAACGGAAAATGGTACAAGAAAACAAGTGACATCGACAAATAATAAAAATAAATAGTTTAAAAATGTGTTTGATAGCTTAAAAGCTGGTGATCTTGATATTTTTATTTGTTGCTATTAAAGTTTCGCTTCTTGTAGAAGAATTCCGTTAAATTTATTATACGATACTGGTGAGTTTGTCACAAACCAGTAGAAATTATAAAAAGTATAGGTATGTATCTGACCTTTAAAAATACCACCTTTTCACTTTGATACGTTTGTTCTCTAAATAAAGCCAAACATGTAATTCAATCCTTGGTAATTTTAAATGTTTCGTGTTATTATTAAATGTGTATTCGTCTATAAGAGAAGTCGGTATATTATTCAGAAAAATTTTGTGCTGAAATGATTATCAAACTGTAAAGCATGATTTTACTGTATTTGTATAGAAAGATATATCTACTCTAACGAATACACACTATGAACAAGCACATCAGATGTAGGTTAAACAAACAATTAACATAGAAATCTAATGACCAGGTGTGGAGGGAGAAAAAGAGACTGAGACTGAATGAAACATGCTATAGCACTTAAAACACAAGGATTTCAAGGTGAATAAAAGACAGAAAAGGATGGATCCTTACCATCTTACTTATGATGAGATAAGTTATTAATTGTGCACAGTACTCGGAAGCACTGTTAAGTGTGGCTCGCACTTTGTAGCCTTTCAGGATGAATCTTCACTTGTTTCCCAGAAACTATATAAGATACAACCGTCAAGTCTTTCGCATGTTACATCAGTTATCCACCTACCTAAAATTAGTAAGTAAAGACATATAAATAGTTATTCAATCAGAATCACAAGTAAAATTGCTGAAAAGGATGGTATTCAAAATATATTTATATAGCTATAGTGTAGAGGATATTTTAGACGAAAGTTTTAAATGTGTATGGAAGTATCATTCTATTTGACATCGAAATAATGAATTTTTTTAATTTAATTAAATTCTATAGTATTTTGTTTTGACAAAGTATCTAAGAAAGCTCTGATTTTTATATTGGTAGCTGTATATCTATCAGATTATTAGGAAAGCTCTATTAGGAAAGCTCTATTAGGTGTATCAATCATGGTGTCCGCTAGTAAAGAAAACGGCTAAAATTGTATTTATTTTTTTATTGATTTAACTTTCTAAATATTGATAACATATTGGTTTGATGGAAAAATAGATCTTGTAATCAACCTGACATTAATGATGATACAGACGCCTTAAAATGTAATTTTTTACATCTGCTGTTTGTAACAGTGTGTTTATGACTGTTATTGGGAATTACTCTTGTACAAATACCATTCATGAGATTCAAATCTCGGCGTCAGTTAAATGGGTACCCAGCTTTAAATTTCCTTCTTTTACTGAAAAGCACTACCTCTATCTAGCTTACCACATACAAGTCTTTTAGACCTGACTTGAAGTTACTTATGGCGGTAATAAAACCATGCATATTTAATGCCATACCATTATAATGCGTCATAATCTTTTCTGAGGTATGAACAAATAATCGATAAGATCATAAGTTATCCTGACCGAATATTCATGATGGGGCTTTCTACAGCTTTATGTTTTACTCATGTAAATTAGGAATCTTGTTTTAAAAATAAAATAATTCTGATTGCATTATAAAGTGATAGCAAAATAAATATTTTCTACATTGTAAAAAAAAATTTAAAAAAAGGATCAAACTTTTGCTATCATCCTTAAAAATCACTCATGCCAAATTTTAACATGAAGGACTTTTATTTTTAAGAATAAAACCATATGACTGGACAAAACTCATAGCCTGACCTTTATTTTTCATGACACACAGTTCAACTGTCCATAAAAGTGATTGTTGTTTAAAAAAAAATTCCACATCCTATGAAAAGATCTTAAAAGTTCATTACAGACTCATTTTTATTCTGAAATGCCTATAACCATAGAGTCAGACAATCTTTGCCGCTATCAACTCTCATTACGCAAGCCATCAATGCAAAACAAAGGAGGGTTTCATTACTTCATGAATTCGATAGCACTTTTTAATTCGCCCCTTTTTTACCTCAAAATGTCCATCAAGACAATAAAACACCTACCTACAGCAAACAAATTTCCTACTCCCAGTGTGATCGACATTATTGTCTCATGGGACTGACCTAAAAAACTGAATGTCGTATGATGATGCGAAAAAGGGGTTTTATAAGTAAAGAAATACCATAAAAGCTTCAACGATATAGATAGACATTTCCAAAGGATCAACAGGACATGCTGAGGTATGTAAAGAAAAGGATAACAAAATGTAGGCATGCTAGCAAGAAGAGATTAAGTTAATTCGAAATTCCTCTGTTGGTTATTTGCTTTTTTTTATTGGTCAAACAAGTTTGATTTTGTTGAATGCATCTGCTAACCTAACTACACTCGTAACATTACCCAAGAATAACTTTATGGTACTGTGTTTCAATAAGTGAATAAAACAAAATGTATAATAATATACCTAAAGAGATTAAGGTAAGACGTAAAAAGCCAAATTCAAAATCTCATCCTTATGATCAATTGACAGTTTATTAACATTACTTTTTCTTTTAACTTTAAACATTTTATCGCAAAATTTTTTTGGTCCATTAGCTTTAAATAAACTTGAACATAGAACTATTGATTAATTGTATTTTACATAAACATGTGATATAAGTACCTAATGTTATGTAATTCTTGTAAAAAATAGGCTGGAAGGGATATGAAATTATATAAAAGTCTGACGGTGAGCAATGCATTTGTGGACACAGGTTAATGTTCAGAGAAAGAGATACATATATACAGATACAGTCACTGATGATACGGATAAATGATTTCATTCAATTAACATAACAATTCTATGAAGTTTTTAATAATGAATATGAGAATTCAATAACAAAGAATGTCAAGCTCTCGTTTAGTAACTCAGCTTTTGAGTCAAAACATGTCAGATAATGCATTTGGGACAATTGTCAAAAATTTGCGGCTTCTATGTTTAGTTTTTATCTGCTTATTCGTGTTTCTTGAATTAAGTTTAATGATAACCAATTAACCATTTTGATGCCAATATGATGGATGAATCTTGAAATTTAAGAAAATGTTTTAAAAATCTATCGAAATAACTAAGACCTCTTTGACTAGGTTTTTTTGTTTTTTTGTTTGCTTTACTGAAGTCGAATTGAATGAAATATATCATTACTTCAACTGTTAATTCTTTTCATTTTTCTTTTTCATTTATTTTTCTTTTTTCCAGCGAAATCTGAAAAGTCTTATTTTTTTTAGTTCTTATGTCAATTTTTGAAATTCTTGATTTACTACTTTTTTTTATAATTTTTAGCCATCCTATAATTTATGTGATAAAGAATCAATTAGCGCACAGAAATAAAAATAAAAGAAGACTCGGATCATTTTCCACGGTCATTGTGCAAAGTTAATTAATTTTTTATATAAAATTCTAAAAGTCATGGGATATTGTACAGATTTTTAATAACGTATTAAACTTATTAGATACTTTCATTATGAAACATAACACAAAAGCGAAAAAAAAAATTCAATTAAAATTCAAGCACGAAAATTATATTTGAAATCACTACCACCAGTCGCTGCTCAACTCATGCAGGACAGGTGATACATAATGGCTTCATACTTATAGTGTATTATATGAGTTGTATATAACTAACGCAACATCCGGTGCAACGCAAAAAATTCAACAGAATTAGTATCTATACCACTCTATGGGTTTATGTGCAAGAAAAAGAAGAAATAAATCTACAATCTACGTTCTACTAACGGGTAGGTATGATTAAACCATACTGCGAGTGGAAAATATAAAATACACATACTAAAAAAAAACTACAAAATGTGAACAGAAATTCGTACTGCATAGCATTAATGGAAAGAGTATCTGCGAGTGTGCAGTCGCATAGTATTTTTAAAGCCATAGTTATCTAACTACTTTAATGCTATAATTTATTGTATAAGGCTAATGGAATACCGTTCAGACTTGGTTGTGGGTATTGGATAAATCCTTCGGAGACATAGTGATGACTGCTGGTGCTGCTCCTCGGTCCGACAACTCTACTGTGTCTAATATCTGCAGGTCTTGGATTTTCCTCATCATTAAATTCGTCTTCTTCTATGTACATCGACGGGACATCCGTTCTGGCCGGTCTGAAAGGAAAATATAATTAAAATTATTAATACATTGTATGTATACACCTATTTCAAAACAAAAAATTATATATACCAACATATATTATATAATTCATATATGTAGAGAAGATATAAATTAAATCTCCTCCAACATTTCTATTGGGAAAATTTCAAATGTGCATATCACAAGAAGCACATAACTTTTACGTTTGTTGCAATGCAATTTGTTTTAAATATATTATGTTGATGTGTAAACGTAATTCTTTCCCTGGTGGTTTCGCAATAAGACCACATATTGCTGGCTCACTAACCTAGTTTATATACTGTTTTAAGGGACTTTGCGTCCCTTGAGGATTAAAAAAAGATTTTTCATTAGGTTGAGAGTATTTTTTTGTTTTAACATTCAGCACAGCATGTCAATATTACATGCAAAAAAGTATCTATCTACTTGCCACATTTTCTTCCTAGAGATTAAAACTTGTTGTTAAATATTATAATTAAAATTGGTTATCCCTTAATTTGAAAAAGTTAATCTGGAGAGCAGGTAATTACTGATAATTATTTAACAACAAAAACGAAAAGGTAAAAAGTATATTTAAACAATGTGTTTGGTTTATTTTAATACTCTTATTTTTAAATATAAAACAAAGTAAAATTGAATTAAAGTTAAGCCCAGTGGTGTATTAACGCATGGGCAGCATGTGCATTTGTCTCCTGCAACACATTTGTAATAATTTATATATTTATTTTATTTTTTTAGTTATTTTTATGGCTTCTATCCCTGGGTCTAAAGAAAAAAGCTAAAATTTCCTAGTAATGTCCTTACATTAAAAACTGTACAAAAAGATTTTGCATGAACACAGCGAATAACTTAATTCAATCACTTTAGTCTACAAAAAATTTAGTACTTGAAATAAAACTTCTGATGACTATAATTTGCTATCAACTTTAGATTTGTGTACTTTTACTTTTCTTTAAAAAGCTTATCATGCTATTTTTGTCTATCTATACATTTACTTAAACGTAGACATTTCTGTTAACAACTTTGATGTTTTAAAAAATGTCGTGGCAACATATAACATCAAAAATATTACTGGGAAATCCAAAAAAATTACCAATTTTTTTCAAAAAGCATAAGTTCATAAGTTCAATAGTTTAATATTTCAGTAGTTCAATAATTTAATATGTATGTACCTAGTTCAATAATTCAAGAAGAAAAAAGGAGACACATTTTGACTCAATATAAAAAAAAAATATACCGAATTCGCAAATCTGGTTTAGATAGATTGTAACGATTTTTTTTTTCGCGACACGCTATTATATTATTCCCAAAGACAACGAATGAATGCAATATAAATAAGTCTTTCCACTAACGTGGCTCGTCTTTTTGTTCGATGCAACCTAGAACTCGAACAAGTTTCGAATACATTAAAGAGCGAACGAATCTGACTAACCAATTACATTTCAAAATAAACTGAGTATTGGGCACGGTTGGAAAAGTCGATACTATTGTACTTTTTTCGATACAATTGAATGGTTTCAAGTACGCAAGTAGATTTTCATGAAATTCAGTACAATTTTCCTCTGAATTAGAAGCATTTAGGTGGTATTTTCATTGATAATCCCATATAACCCAATTTGTTCCACTATTTATTGCACTAAACAAGTGACAAGTGACAAACCCCTCGGTAATTTGTTCAAAATGTTCAAAATTATCCTCTTCTTTTTGAGCAAGAAGAACTAAGGGAGTCAATTCCGGTTCTGTTTTTTCACAGAACTAGAACTAGCCCTTTGTACTAAAATTAAATTTTGTGGTAAAATGATATATGTACATTTTTCAAATTTCACATAAAACCAGTTTTAAAGTTCAAACTGTTATAAACAATTATAAACTTGTTTTAAAAATTAAAAATTAAAATCAAAATTTGAAAATAAAGAACGAAAAAACTTTTTGAAAAATTAAGTGGTAGTGGGTATAGACAGTTCAAATGAACTATTATTAAGTTCAACTGTAGAATGTAGTTCACAGTTCAGAAACAAAAACGAGTAGGATTATACATGTGAGCCAAACGAAGGCAGTGTTTCTCCGATTGTTTGAATTGTTTGTTTGATACTAATAGCGTTTTTATTTGGTTTTTATTAATAGTTCCGATTATCGATTCCACATCCGAACGATAATCGGAACTGTCCGATTGAGGTCATCAAATGAACGCGCAATGATACTTTATTGATTCCCTTATATAACATGTTATTTATACAATTTACAATATTCGATATATCCACTGATCTTCTATATTGGCTTTATTTAGAATAATTTAATAATTTTAAGAAGCACAATATTGTTCTCAGTCACTTTTCCAAAACTAATAACAAAAAAATTCTGACTTCAAGTCCGGAATCGATTTTCTCTTCTTTTCAGTACTCGAACTGTCATTTAGTGCCAAATGACAGAATTGACAGTAAACAGAATTGTCCAGAGTAGTTCCGAACGATTCTGGAAATGAAATGAAAACGCTATAAGTTGCGTTGCGGTATAGGTAATACGAATTTTTGTTATTAATTTTTGTATTAATTTTCTTATACCTAATGATTGATAATGTTGTTTTTGACCCATATAAATCAAAGAATAATTCTGTCTTTCTCTACGGTTAAGTATCTACAGCTCATTAATCGACTGAACAGATTCAAAAAAGCATTAAAATATTTTGTTTTGTAAATCCAATATTTGGAAAACGGGTCGACTACAAATTTGTATTTTTGAACATATATTCCAGTTTGTGTGGCTTTCAAATATCAATAAATAATGACATAAAAGCTATAATGCTAATATTGCATTGTGTCGCAGTGCTATTGGGCCATCTGGAAAATAAGAATTCCCCTTGAAAAAGACAATTTCACATCATAATAAATCAACCCACGATTACAAATAACATATAGGTTGAGAGTGGTGATAACTGTCTTCTGGCTGTAAATCCTTTGAAAGGTAAGTCATTCAGAAGTCCTGTTCAGAAATTATATATAAAATATGGCACTGTTTATTACATCAAATAAAATAAACCTTTCGAATGCTTGAAGCGTCATGCTGCAACAGGTAACCCTTTTCTGGAGGATTGTATATTTTTGATAGGTAAGGAGAAAGATAATTTTAATAAAGGTACCTATTCAAATAAATTCTGATACAAATTTTGTCAAAAGCAAATAAAAACAACTTTACTTTGCACCACATTTCAAGGAATATGAATTAAATTTCCTCCAGAGAGGGAAAGAAAAAAAATCCCTTTGCCCATTTAACTTAACACTCTTATTCAAAAAAAAATCTAAAGTACATTCACCTAGATTAACATTTCTCTGTGTTGCTGCTTCGTGCCCCCCAGGGATGGATGGATAGAGTAGAGCGTTCAGCTATAGCTACTTTGCGACTAAACCTACAGGAAAGTTGAATGGGGTCAAACTTCTGTACAACAAAATAATGCAGAAAGTTCTTGTTTATGAAACCAGCAGCACTAACGATTTTCAGATATTTTCCACTTACCTTCCTTTACTTTATTTTTATTTTTATGATTGCTTAGCACAGAGGGAGTGGGAGAGGGAGAAAAATCCACTATGCTCTGCATTCACATTTTTATCATTTTGCAGTTGCAATGCAAGTTGGTTCAAATAAGCTAAAGCCAGTGACTTGATTTCGCATGGATGCAGCAAGAAGTAAGTACTTTTCAATTTGTTTAAGTGAGGCAATTCATTGATTTAATTGAACCGTTGTTTTAAAGAGATTTTATTATATTTTTTTATTTTAACTGCTGAGGTTTAAGTTTTTTACTTTTAATTTTAGCAATTAAAAATCTATTGTAATGCTATGTAGACTGGGATTTGCATTGTTAGCAAATCAATGTGCTATTCGGTTGAGTGAATATGAAGATTTAAATGCTCCACTCAGCTAAGATGTAATTGAACTAGTTTTCTGTTTTCAGGTTCAATGAGTAGATAGATATAAAACTACACTTTATTTAATTTATAACAATATTTAAAATTCAATTTTTGTATTGTACTTATTAAAAAATTAAAAAAAGATACCATAGAGGAAAATAGCTCTGCGATGACAAAAAATAGTTTGCCTCGATCTTCAGAGCTTCATGTACAATTACATGCTTACATAAATCCTTCTAAAATCTAAAGGAGTTGCAGTCAGTAATTTCATGTCATTCATTTATGTGCTGTGTGCACATTACATTTTATTTCAGCCGTGTCCAGAACCTGATACAAACTTAAAAATAAAGAATGAAATAATTTTGTTTCCAGTTTTTTTTTAGAGAATATGATATTCTTTAAACTGTATGGTCTTCGCATGTACCTGTTTGCTGATAGCCAATTTAATTTTAAATTTAATTAAAATGAAGTTCATAAATATTTACTAAATAAATAATGTGCATGACTGGGTCGCACGAATTTGCTCTTGTGGCAATTTGTCTGCGGGCTTAACACAAAAAAAAAATTATCAAAAAAATTTAAATATGAACGAGAAATATTTATAAAAAAATCATAAGAATTTTATTTAATAGTCTAAGTCTACTTTTAATATAAATTCAAACCGAAATCAAACCATGCAGAAATGTTAATTGGATAAATAGGAATAACAGGAGCGTCCCCAGAGGTCGATCCGTTTGGGGGGGGGGGTGAGTTTTATTAAAATGCCGACTTTTATTAGAAATATTGAAAATTGTATTTAAATTTTTGTTATCTTATTCTTCACAATGTGTTAATATTACTATTGCAATCTATGTTCTGTATAACTCTTATTATCTTGTTATTTGTATAATGTATGTATTAAATAAAAAAATAAAAATTAAACAAAATAAAACAAAAATTTAAAACAAATTGTAATGAAGCAAAATATATAAAGTTTTAATTAAATTAAATTATTAAACATTTTAGAATCTGTTGCCACCCCACATCAGTTTCCATTTATTTATTGTAATTATTTATGTATGTATCTTGCAACACTAACTATAAAGTTAAGGAAAGATTATTGTTATTTATTCTATTATATATAGGTTAATGCCAAAATTGTAAATTCTTTAGAATCTTAATGAATGAATAAACGTTTTTCTAATTTAATCTAATCTATTTGACAAATGAATAAATTATAATTTTACTTTCACGGGTGAAAAAAAAACTCACATTGTATGTTAGTCAAATGTCTAATCCTAATGCATTCAATAACTCATATTCAAGAGTTAATTATATTAAAGAAAGGGCATACAATTTTCTATAACATTCCCCCAAATCAGTCGATAGTAAAAAAAGGGTAAAAAACATTAGCCTTTTTTAGGGACGGACTGGACTGTGCTGTCTTCGATCTAATCTAAATAAAATGCACTACTATGTGGCTCTTGTAGCAAACTATGGGATTACGAAAAATTGTATTTATTAATGTATGTGGAAAAGCAAACAAAATATCAAATTGCTCGGTTAACACACAACCGCACATCCGGACATTCGTACATCTGCACAGACAGACCGACGGTTATTAAAACCTCGAATTAATTTTTTTTACGAAACCAATATGTACTTGATTGCTATGGATAACATTGATTACCAAAAACCAGAATTGTGATCCATATGACTTACATATCTAATTCTCTAAGACGTTACACAACACCATACCCGAGACACTTTCCTTACCAAGACTACACCTGGCGTTCAAGAGCAAGATTATGCTACCGTGCCCTTTAACTTAATATTGACAAAACTGTCAGGAACGGTTGTATAGTAGTATCTAGTAATAAATTCAAAATTTGCATTTTATAATCGCGAAATTAAACCCTTCAGAAATAAAGAAAAACTAAAGAAAGAATTTATTCAAATGTTCATTTCCATGACTGGAGAGGGACGGGATTACAATAATCTTGCATCATTTATAGTTTTTTAAAAAAAAAAAATTGTTTTGTTATTAAAATAAATGTCCGTCCGTTAAAAGGTCGTGGGTGGACGAATGGATATACGAATAAGCATACCTTTTGTGTTATCCTCGTTGCGCAGATAAACTTCATTCAAATTATACACCGTAAACCTACATAGTAGTATACAAGTTGCAAAGTAGTCACAATTTATGCGAGTGTTTTATCCATGTTTATTAGTCAAAGTTTACAAGTTATTTTTAGGAATTATATACAAAGTAACGGGCACACAAATCCACCATCGCAAACTAAGCAGCAAACCATCCATGGAATATTCGCAGCGAATTTATTTGCGTATGGTTGCGGACTTCGGACAAAAGACGACCGACGAACGACATATCAAAACAAGTATTTCCCTTCTTCAGCTGTTGAGAAAGAAACCATTTTGTTTACAAAAGCAGCAGCTTATGTATAAGTAGTTGAAGAGCAAGAATGGGACATACAAAATTTAAACAAGGACTTGAATACATTAAAATCAGGATAAACTTTTTACAAGTTGAATGAAAAAAAAAAAAAAAAAAAAAAAATTTCCATGTCCTTTATTTATTTTATTTAGATACCAACCCGGCAATCGGGCCTACTAAAAAGACTTTTTAAAAGAAAGGCAACAATACAAAAAAACAAACGACAGGCATATCCTTCAAAACTGAATTAAAAAGAAAAGAATTGCTTTCCAAAAGCAAATTGCCTGCCTGCCTACTTTCTTTTAAATTCCCTCCAAAATGACAACAACTTCTATTAAGGCACTTTATTCGGGCCTGAAATTTCGATGGTACTCACTACAGGGAAGGAAAGGCTCAGTGTACAGCTAATAACGAAAGTCAGCATCCCCAGTTAATCAGCGAAGGACCATCTTATACTGCCAGGAATCTACCTACGAACTCTTTGGGGGTAATTTATTTTGTGTTTCATGCAACGCACCTCATACTCTTTCGGACGTCCTGAGGCTCAGGTGGTCTCGGCCGGTGTTTGCAGACGACTACAATTCCAGCAACTATAATTGACGTAACTATAACGGCGCCTATCGCTACCACGGCAGCCAGTATAAGTAAAGTTGATTGCTTCTCATTGCCTTGATGTGTTGTTTCAGCTGGGGTTGGATCCTCGGATAGGATTGTTTCATCTGAAATTAAACAAGAAAAAAATGAGTTGGCAGGTCGAAAAAAAATTGTCGGAATGAAAATCTAATAAAATCTGAATGGCTATGAGCAAATTGGGTAAACGGGAGATTGGAATTAGCATTATAGTAGCAATTGCAGAAGTCGAGTTCGAGTCTAATGGCACGTTTTCGAACTTCAAGAGTCTCACTCAACTCACGGAATATCTTTGTGTATGGTTTACATCTGGGGAAACAACATATTAGAAGTTTCGCAAAACAGCTTCTTTGCTTTTCTTCAGCCATTTACCATTTTGTATCGAATCTAATGGGGGGTGAAGACATAAATAACATCCTGGCCGACTTGGCAATTTTTTTTTTTTTTTTGTAAAACTGTGGATGGGTTTGCCAGTGTGGGAGCGTTCCTCGGGAAAGTGAAATATTGAAGAGCCCCACCGTTCACTGTTCGGTGAGCATGTGCACGTATTTAGATATAATTTCTTCAGCCTTAACTTTCATCCACCTGAAATTGGTTTCAATAAAGGTGAAGAAACACATCTGCTCCTTTGTGAAGCAAAGAAACCCTCCCATCATTCCCTTCATCTTTTGGTCCCTAGAGACTGACGAGGCTGGTTATGTGATTTTCAATGAAAAACATTAGATATACATAATTCCCAAAAGGGGTCCTTTTCTTTGCTCTTTCATTTAGATTTTGGCAAAAAAAAGTTTCTCTTTGGAGGCTTTTGTGAAACACAGAGTGAAATGAAAAATGTTTTCTTTTCATTTTTTGTATTTTTTTTTTCTGATTGAAATTTATTAAGAATATCCAAAGGAAATTCTTAATTGATTTCAAATTGATTCACAAGTTCTAGCCAAAAATAAAAAGGAGGTAAACAAAAAAAAAGTTACTAATTTCAGTGCTGAACAAATATGAAGCAATTTGTGTGCCTGTAAAAAGCTTAATGTGATTGCAGAACTTTACGTTTTTTGTTTTGTTTTATGTTTTGTATTATTATTTGATGTAGGTGTTTTAGGTTTCATATGGTGTTCTATTTTGTTTTTCTATTCATTAAAAAGAGTCCAGACAAAAAAGTTAAACGAATTTCAATTTAATTTGTATGTGTGGATATAGTTTTGTTGTTCATTCTCATTAGAGTCTTACCATATGGTCCCACTTGTGCAGCAACTCGAACTCTTTCAATTACTACTGGTGGCTCACTTCGTCCTTTGGCATTGACTGCATACACCAAGAACTGGTATTCTCTTCCTGGCTCGAGATTATTCAATCGAAACATCGGGTTCGATTCTTGCATACGAAATAGTGGAGCGAGCGTTGCCTGTAAAATTGTAAAATTTTGAATAAATTTAGAATTAAGAATATTATTTTAAGAGAGTAATAATATTTTTTTGATATGGTCTGGAAAAACTATTAAAAATTAAATATCGATTTTGCAATAAATATCGAATTTTCTTTTTACCTAATGATCTCTAATTTCGAAAACTCGAATCTCATTTGCTAGAATAGTACGAATTGTACGAAATATTTAAATAAGTTAATACTTTTCTTACTATTGCAAATGTAATACCTCAATGTACAAGTGTTATGGTAGGTTTTACAATCAATTTAGTCTATACTCCGAGAGAAATACATTTATTGCTAATTCCATGAAAAGATATTTTATGTTAATAGGCATATTCAATAGTGGTATATTTCTGTCATAGTTAAATTTCTTTTAAATATGTAAAGGTACAAATTTTGCATCATAAAGAAGAAATATGCTCTAAAGATGTTTAAAAAATACAAAGATGTTCTTTAGGATTTAGAACTACATGTCATGGTTGAGAGTAGGAAATTTTGATTTCTTTTCTTCACAGGCATATGGTTGAACTGTTGAAGTATTAAACCTTGATGTCAGATTATAACTCACAACAGCAATATTCTCGACTAATGATTCGCAATGATTATAAGAGCTTATTTTCTCTAATGTGACCATTTTCCCAAACCTTTTCGTTAAGTAAGAATGAAAAACTGTCTCTTTATGAGTACAGTAAGACAGACCATAATATTAACTTAAACTTCAACAAATATTTTATACTAATATACACAAATTTTATTTCAGTTGCACAATTAAACGGCGCGGCGTGGTATTGTGCTTGGAGCAAGGGTTTAATTTCATAAGAAAGCAATTTTAAACTGTTCCAATATTAACAGTTGCTGTCTACTGCAATGTTTCAAATATATAAAACTCAAGTTTGCTCATCATTTATTAATATGTCTATGATTTTTCGAGTTTCTTCTGGTATTAATTTAGATGCAATATTCGAATTTTCAAAGTATTTTCATTTCCATTCTGTCAGAACTCGGTACGAGCTATTGTTTTCGTGCATCTTATTATTCAGAATTAGTTTTATAAGACTAGTTTAGTATTATTCAGAATTAGTTGTATTGAGTTTCTATTAATTTAATTATTGGAAAAAATAACGAAAACTCCAAATTACAACTTGGCCTTGAGTCCGTTTAAATTAAATTGCTTCAGTTACCAGAAAAATGGAGTGATAATATTTCAAAATCTACACCCTTGCGGCATCAGTTCCTATTTCATGTATTTATATGTACCGACTACATAAAAATGAACTATTTATATTTTCAATTCACTTTCCATCCAAATATTTTTCTGATTCCGGAAATAATCTCATAATCCTTATTTCGAATTTAGGAGTAAAGCCATTACACTACATATCTGTTATTTCCACGAAAATTTTATTATTATTTTTTAAACTGCATCGAAATTATAATTATTAATTAAATATGAAATAAATGAGAATGTGTTAAATTTAAAAGGTGTGCGAAATTACTTCGTTGAACAAATTAAGTTATTGATAATTAATGAAATTCTTTTTATCTGCAATAACGTAATTATGAAAACTTTAATGAAAAGTTATTGATTGCCAGGTAAAAACGAATGTATACTTTTATCAGACCATGAAATAGGATATCCTTTCGAGATTTTTGTTTAACTTAAAATGACCTATCTGCAGCGTTCCAGCTGAATTAATAAAATTCATCAGATTGTTTCAAGATTGATTCCGAGAAGATTTTTGATGAATATTATGTTAAAAGTGACTCGATGGCATATACAAATATTAAGCATCAAGCACTTTTTGAGGCACTGTGAAAAACAAATTACGTCATAAAAAATAAAATTGTATCAAAGAATTTAGTATTTAATTAATGACACATTCAATATATCGTTAATATCATTAAAACAAAAAGATGACGACCTAAGTGGAATCATTTGGGAACCCAGAAAAACATCGGAGGTAACATCGGTTAGAAAAATGCTTACTAAGGCGTCTCGTTAATGACTGTAGCATGAAGCGGAGCTCCTCTTGAGACCTATTTATTAATACAGAAAACATACTTAAATCTCTAGTTTCCACTAAGTGCGAATAACCTACAAATGAGCTGGTTCTTTTAAAAGAAATATAAATTAAACCAACTGCTTAATTGGCATTGATGCAACATTTATGTAAACATCGACACCATTGTCAACATTTTCCAAAACAACTTTTTAAGAAATTCACAACCATCTTTAATAAAAAATATCAGCGCATATTTTTAAAAGAAATTTTCTTTTAACACAGACATCTTTTCAAACCATTTAAACTTTAAATTAATTCTTTCTTCTTTTGCGGTAAAATATAATTAGGCTTAAATCAGCTGTTATCCTTTTTTCTGAATACGTAATGAGAACAATTTTCTGCGGAGAATTATTAATATTATTTTGTTTTTTTTTTTTATTTTGTTTTCTTTTTAATCATTTGTTAAATGGATTCGGTCTATCCCGTGTCTAAGCGACATTTACTCGTAATTAACAATTGTTTTTAATAAGAAAGACCTAGTCAAGTACTTTTTATATGAAGCTGGAGGAAAAAACTTTTTGAATCTTAAGATGAATATTAAATCATTTGTGAAGCTACAACCGAACCCAAATAATCGTCCTTTATTTCTTTTGATTGTTTGAATTCGTTTAATTTGTTAGGGATTGATAAGGATACGATGGGTTATTTCCACGTACAGTTTAATTGACCAAATTATTCAAATGAATTCCTGTTTTTGGAATGTTTTTTTTTTTTTTTATGTAATAACAAATACATAGCTATATTTGGATGGTGAAATTTTTGAGAAACTTTGTTAGTTAATATATTAAATGTATCTTATGTCGCATTTTTCTTAATACCAAACAAATCATTTCTCCATTCATACAACTTATAAATGTTATAAATTCATTCAATTCAGCGGTATTTTATTTAAACACATATTTTTCCTGTGCAAGACTTAGAAAATAAGTTAAATATAAATGAACGTACAATAAATGCAATAACACCAGCAATTTATTAATGACGACGAAAAAGTTTTCTGGCCTCGGTTGGAGTCATATATAATTTTTGAACTTCCATGAACTAAAACAAGGTCTACCGGGATTAGTAGATTAGAAGTCGTTAGATTGAATCGCTTTATGGACTTCTGCATCAAACTGATTCTCGGTGAATCACTATAAACCTCTTTAGTTTATAAGTAATAAAACTACAACTATATATAATATAAACATATCAACCAACAGGCCCAGCATACATATAGCTAGGTCTAGTGTAAGGTTATATGGTTGGATCTCAGCCCCAATGCAACCACCTAGCACCACAGTGTGAGCTGTGAGCTTAGTATTTCCCTTGAGACTCATGGCTCAGATCACAACAGGAACTACTCCTATATCAACAAATAAAATTAGATCAAGGAAGTAATTTTTTTAGCGCTAATTAGGTTCTTTGGGAACAGGTGTTTTCAGAACCACCATCTTACCTACAATAAACTGGTTTTGAATTGCAGCAAAATACAGAAAGTATGCAAACCGTAAATACAAAATGTATGTTAGTTTTTTCAGTATGATAAAATTCGAAAAAAAATAATCCGCACTTAAATAAGACTTCCGCTTTTATCGATAGTGATCCGCAGTGGGATGTTATATTTGTTAATACGTAAAATAAGAAAAGGTTTCCAAAAAAAAACACAAGTATTGTTGGTTAGTTTTATCACTATAGATACAAAACCCCAGATGTCGGGGTGAACATTTGGAAATGTTCTTCTCTTTTTAATGCGACAACCTACATTTCTTTCTAAAAAAAGAAACTTAAGAATTCAAAATCGATGCCCTCTATATTTAAATAAATTTCGTTTATCACCCCAAAACGACCGATGCTGGCGCTGTGTCGTAAACGAACTTCGTTCCCTATATACTTTTTCGACTTTTCGAACCCTTATCTAGGGTGCTATATATCTCCGATCCCAGTTGTATTTATTTTATTTTTGGGACTACTGGCAACCTACACACTTGTAAATGTTTATATCCAAAGCCATTTCCGATGAATTTTCAGTGAAAACGTGACCGTTCGTTATCAGTCAATTGACTACGAAATTATATCACATTGGGAGCCAAAATTGCCAAAACTACCCTCATTATCATCGAACTGTGAATGTATCCTATATTCCAATCCTTCAGCATAGTTGTTGCCATTCGATGCCAACATTATGAATTTCTCAAACTGGCCAAATATTTATTACATACACAAAAGATAAACACTTAATTGCCAAACCTTTGTGCAAATATATTCATCTCGAGTTCTTTCGATTGAGTTACCACCGGAATAGAGAACCTTTATTTGAATTCGACAGCATCAACATGCGCATACATTTCACAGAACAATGGATTTTAAATCAAAATGAACATGAGCTTGAATTCGAGTTTGAGGGGGAAAAAATTAGGTTTGTGCTGTCGGAATATTACCGAATAAATTCCGATAGAATGAAAAACTTTGAATTTCATTTTTATTTATAATAAAACCTCTGTAATATTTTTTTTTTTGAAGAAAGGTCACTAAATGGTCCATGAAAGAAAGGAACGGAGAAAAAAAAATTAAAATCATTCAATCAGAGGGAAAACGAATCGGAATCTGAATCGAAAACACCATCGGCATCCATGTGTAAGATATAAACAAAGCAAGGCCAAGCAAATCATCGAAAGAGTCCATACATTCCAAGATTACTTGACGAATTACAATTCGACCGGAAAATGGTTTCGCATCCTTATTTCCGATGATATTGTACCTACGTATTTCTCTTTTGAAATGGAAACAATTTATGTGACAGGGATTGGTTTCACTGTCAGTGAATGAGACAGACTCTGAATGAGTGTGTGTGTGTATCTTTAGTTGAGTTTCATTTCAGTTGAGTTCAGTCGAATCCTCATGTTTATAAATTAAATTCTCAAACCTCTTCTGCTGCCTGTGACCCTCACCTGATCATTCATCGTTGAAATCTCATTATCGTTGGTTTCAGGTTCGGTGAAAGTTCTTGTTGTGTCGCTCGAGTAGATTGGATTTCCTCCGATAACCTCGAGAAGAAAGTGTTGCAGAAGGCCTCCGTCACTGCCAGCAACGCAAACAACCTCTAAGAATGTATCGTTACGCAATTCACATCCCTTCGGGGCTTCAGGTGTATCTGAAATATAAACAATGCTTATCGTTATTATTAAATCTACACAGTGGGCCTTGCGGCCTTTTCAAATTTAAAATAAAAGTCAGTAGGTGCGTTAAAATGTTCCATATTAAAAATATCCTTTTCTGTGCTTTGTTTTTTTTTTTTTTTGGTGACGATGACAGTGAGTTCTGATTAATACAAGCTCATCATCGTTGTTGTCTTTGTCTTTTCATGCTACACAGGTCCAGAGTGTACTACATACATTGTAGCTCTGCGATGTGTATTTTATCTGGCAACGGAATACACAAGCGTGTGCTTTTTAATTACCAGGGCCAGGCATTATCAAAAATGGCCAGATACAAATGAACGGGTTGTTGGTAGATGTTTAACGCGATAGGATGCCAGGGTAATTATATACAATGATAAGTAAATGGTTCTCTACTTTGTTTGTACTAAAGGACAAGTATTGCATTTATGAATTAATATACCGCTTTGGAAACATAATAATATACGTCATATAGTCGTATTGTTGATACATTATATAAATTATTTTTTGTTTTTTAAATCTTTCGATAAATCTTAGTTTTAGGGCTGTGACAGTAACTAACCCTGGTATCAATATTTGAAGCTCCTTTGTTAATATATAGTACACACATTTTGTTCGTTTAGGGCTTGTTTCACAATATCTAAGTAAGTTTTAATTAAGCTATTCAGAACTTTTTTTTGGCAGAAAACAACAAAACAATACACATCAAACAACGAATTTAACTGCTCAGTATTTTACTTAAAACTTACTTAGAGACTGTCAAAAAAGCCCTTAAAAAACATTTTTGAATGTGAATGAAATGTTTTTTTTTAAATAGATATGTTAATTCAAAATGCATAGTTTCTTTCGTAATAAGTATCTGTTTTTAACTGTAGTTAGCGTCCAAGTAAAACTTATTTGTAATGGAACTCAGACTTTTCATTTATATTGCTAATAAGCTAATTTAACTTATTGAGCCTCTTCACACGGGATGATTTCCACCGGTAGAAAACCGAGTTTTTTGGTGTGGGAAACGGAGTGAGGTACATATATGAAACGGAAATCTTCCGCCCAGATTGAAGTAGAAAAATCACTATGAAAACTAATATAAACACAACTTACATAATTTGAAGTTTCAAAAATATGTATACGGCATAAGTAATGTCGTGTATAGCTAAAGTATGGCATAAAACAGGTGTTCCCCCGGAATACTTCATCTCGTGTATAGAGAGCCATTAACGAAGAATATTGATATTTTTTTATATTATGCTAATGGAGAGTTTTAGAAACTGATGTCGTGCCGTTTAAATAAACTTTGATTTCCCTACACATATATAGGTAGACATGGACTTTACAGATTCGTAAAAAAATTTAGTTTCAAATAGAACTTTCGGAGCCAGGCGGCAAAAAGCGGCTTAGAGGATGGGCCTTAGGGGGCGTGGTGGGTTAAGACTGAAGGTAACCTCTTTTAACAAATCTGTTATTTTTTTTCTTATAATACCCCAAATAGTCCTACTAAGGGCGTTCTGGGGCAGCGGCTTAAAAACGACTCAGGGGCCAGAGCATTTGAAGACGAAACTTTTTGCAGACGTGGGTTAAGCTGGCGTGTTACTGTTAGAGAAGTTCTAATTAGAGCGTTCTAAACCCGCGGCTAATTGAGAAACTTTAGAAACTTTGGAAGGCGAATCTTATTGGGTTTTAATACAGCGTTTTAGGGTTGGAAGTTTTTGCTGATATGACTTTAAGGTCTTGCTTATGGTTAGAACTCTTTGTATGCTTGGTTTGAGTATGCTTGGTTTGAAGGAATTCTGTATGCGATGTTAGGAAGCAGACTTCACATTTGGCAACAAATCTCTCATGTGAAATTTCATTAAAATTTACCGTATTTTTTTATTAGAAAAATTAGATTTTCGATTACGGTTATATGGCAGGTACCGTTGTTTCTTAAGCTAGAATACAAATTTCAATTTCTCTTCTAAGAAATGTTCTAGAAACTTTAAATATCTACATACAAACATAAAGATTTCTTACAATTTTCTTAGTTGAATTAAAAAATAAATCTGAAAAGCTTTATTCACAATGTAGTAATGAGTATGTGTGTTTTTAAAGACATAACAGCATCAATTTGAATTAACAAAATCTACCTTTTCAAAAGACTTTATTGCATTATTAAGCCTTCTCATCAGAAAACCCGCTTTAATCGCTTTATCCGGTTTTGTGTGCTGTGATAGATGATAATGAAAATGAATACACAAAACTCTGGTGTATTTTGGAATCCAAAAGCACGTAGATATTTTTATTTCACTACCCTTTACCTCACTGTAATCACATCCGAACCCACCCACCATCCAATTCACCTGATCAACAGTTTTATTCAGAAGCTTGACAACAAAATTGATTATTTTCTTTAGTCCCTCGCCGAGTTGGATGCCGGGAAGTTTATGAAATTAAAATGCTTTATACAGATAAACAAAAATACCACCCCTTCAGGTGTACCTGGTATAAACCTACAGATGCCTACACCTCTATATAGATATATGTGTGCTCATGATGTGTTTGTGATATGTTAAGCTGTATGGTTTAAATTATTCCACTTTATTGAACTTATTTCGGAAATGATATAAAACCCCCAACGAAAAATAAAGAGGATTGTCAGTTTAACTAAATTAATGTTAGCTTTGCTGGTTCGACGGCAAAGTATAAGGGTTTATGCTTTCACGTCGCGTCACATCGCGCAGCGTCAAGAAGAAGGTTAAAGCCCGATCGGATTTGGCTTGGGAAATGATTTTTTTAAGTATTTTAAATACACAAACAGTTCCACTCTCAATGTTTCTCGTTTCGCATATTGAAATCCTCCAGGGCTACTTATTATTAATTTATATTCGCCTGATAATACAGACATGATAAATGCCGAAGTTGTTTATCCAGCAAGTAGATTCAATACATTATTTATTACGACCCGAAGGAATTTTGAAAACAAATCAAATAAACTTACTGGCAGGCAGTATATGAACCAAGCAGGGCGTCGTTTGACGTCCGACAGCGTTGCTGGCCCAGCAGGCAAGTGTTATTAGCTCAGAATCAGTTTGGGGTAGATATGTCATTGTGCTCACCAGTCCGTTGGATAGAATCCTCGAATTCAAAACCTTAATTAGAGTAGAGAATAAATTTAATTAAAATGCAATGTACTTCGATTAATACTAAACACAAATGTATCATTGAATATCAATTTATCTGTTAAGTTAAATAGGCCCAAATTTATACTTACTGGGGAAACGTTTCTTGTGTTATTGTATGTCCAACTGAATTTAACTGAGTCTGAAGGATCTGCATCAACCTCACATTTCACAGATATGGAATGCATATTAATAGCACCCACTGAGGTTTGTTCTGTTCCAGGCTTACATCTGGGTGAATCTGCAATGAGAACAAATAAACAACAATAGATGTCAAAGATGGATAAACTCTAAAATTCAATATACATATAGCTATTCATAAAATTACAGGGTTGTTTAAATTCATCAGCATTAAAAAATGAAATGATTACTATAAGGAAGAAATGTCAAATTGTTACTGTAGCATCGTATACTGTACGATATAGATTTTTATATGATATGTATTTAGAAAAGTCGACAACGAAAAAATATTCATTGTCAGATTTAATCAATATAATTATTAGAACTATTGCTATAGCGGCTTTAAGATACTACAATTAGCGAAGAGGATAAAAAAAGAGAAAAATAATAATAATTAATAATGTCTGGTGATGATTGCACAAACAATCAGCAATACATAATGCTGAAGAAGAGATCGAACTATAGGGTCCAACAGTCAATAATTTACTAAATGAATCGCATGAAGAATCAGATGAAATCCAAAAAATGCATGAGCAGAATCTTTAAGAAATTCAGCAGCAATAATTCAACAACAAATGTACCAATACCACCGTTCAAGTTACATACTTTAAAATCATTAAAACGAAATAAACAAAATGAAATAAAACGTGATCTTAAGGAATCCAAAAGGATTTTTGTATGGAATTCACCAAAATCTGTTCCAAAGGATATAAAAAAAAAGGTCTCAGTAAAATGTTCGATTGGCAAATTTAATGTAGCAATCCAAGTATCCAAGGGTGAGTTTTTAGTTGATGTTGAAAACTATTTTTAATGACAGCGACTTAAATGATTGCGAAAAACAGGGTAACTTAAATGATTGCCGACTATGAGAGCGACTTAAATATTTTTTAAATAAAAAAAGAGAGCGTAAATGAAAAAAAAGAGCGACTTAAATGATTGCTAAATAAAAAAAGAGAGCGACTTATGTATATGTATGTTTGCCAAATGAGAGCAACTTTAATGATTGCTGTTTGAGACTTTTATTTTGTAAAGAATAAACAAAAACCATTAACGTAGCTTAACGTCAGTTACATAGGTTAAAAGGAATCACGATGATGTTTCAATTTTTAATGCAAGACAGGGTGACTTAAATGATTGTACGATAAAGATTTTATGATATGTATTTAGAAAAGTCGACAATGAATATATATTCATTGTCAGATTTAACCAATATTATTATTAAAACTATAGCTAGTGGCTTATTATTTTGAAGTGAATGTATTTATATACATAGTTTGTGAGTATTTAGTGATAATGTTGGTCGGCAGAAGAGTATTTAAAGTTTTTTTTTTTTTTTGTACGATTGGACATTTAAATTTTGTGTATCTGAAATTTCCAATCTAGAAGCGGTTTTTTTTTTCTTCCCGGAGCATATGGTGCAAAAACTGTCAGTCTAAATGATCAAAAAACGAAAGTATCTAAAAAAAAACTAATTAGAAAATAAAAAAAGACATAACTTAATATATTGATCACGTAACTATTTATAACCTTTATTAAAACTTAATATTATTTTGTGGAACAATCAGATATCTTCTTCTACTTTCAGATACATACACTTGTTATGTTTGTCAAAGATCAACTGATTGATAACCGATAGCATTTATTAATCCGTTTCGATATTAGTAGATATCAAGATTATAAATTGATTTTTTTTACGACGATAGTATATACCAATTTCGTCATTAGAATTATTTACAATAGATCCCAAATCTGAGTGAAGTTTACAGACATTTTAATGGTTTAAAACTTTAAAACCGACTGAAAAATATCGTAGGTAAGTATTCATACTTGAGAACCTCATCAGGATATTCTTCTCATTAATCAATCAGACTTTCGTCAAAATGAATGGAATTTTCGCACGAATCTATAAACCTGTCGGCAGAGGCAAAAAATTTAAAATATAAAAAAAATGGTTTAAGTTATTTAAGAAAACGTGTTTTCTAAATAACTTAGGAATGGCCTTTTGAACGAAAAAAATGATTTAGAGCTTTCCAATAGAAAATGCGATTTTATTTTTTTTATTGTCTATAATTTTTTTGTGTACCTATAACAGCTTAGTTTTTACTCAAATTCAAACACGTAGACGAAACGCTTTGGAGTTAAGGCCATGTAAAGCCTTTAACTGCTAAGGATTGTCATGACTTACTATAAAAGGGAAATAAGTTAAAATTGACATGAATAAACTAACTTAGAGCTATAGGAATTAAAACCCATGCAAAAACTTGTGATGTACACTGCATAAATGACAAAGGGCATCGCTATACACCTTCGTTCTAAGATCTAAGGTATTGCGAAATAATTAATCTAAAATTTTAATGTCTTAATACGTTTTAGATGCCAGATAAATTAATTGATTTTTTTTAAATTAAAACATATTGTGAACATAATGTAAATACCCTTTTGAAGTTGAAGAAGAAAGTAAGGAAAGTGTAATTGAACAGTATTAAACATCAAGAAATTTTCTTCTCTTCAATCTTGATATAAAAGTATATAAGTCAAAATTTGTTCGCAATGTTCTGATATTCGTATAACTAAACAAAAATATTCTCGTCCGACTTTTATTCATAATGGTTTTTAAATTTAACAGTCAAAGGATAATCAATATCTCATATTTTATTTTTTCTTTCTTTTTCTACATAAAAAGAATTACTTACATTGCACTTTTAACGTCAGGCTGGAACTTCTGGTTTCTCCTTCTGTATTTGTTGCACCGCATGCATAAGAACCTGCGCTTTCCCTTTCCAGCATTGTCAGATGTAATATTTCCAAGTTTTCGCCTGACATTCGCATTCCCTGGGGAGAAATAACGATTTTTATTAGATTGAAATCAAAATACACTTAAAACGAGAATTAACAATCAAGGCTGCAAAACGAATCAATATCAAGAAAAAGAGCGGATATTGAGTCCCTAGACAATATTTTTTTCTTTTTCTTGTTCTTTCTCAGCATGACGTTTGCCGATTGCATGGGAATATTAAATTCTATTTGCCCTGTTTTCACTTTATAAAACAAAAAAAAAAAAAAAACCTTTTTGATGGAAATGTTGGTTGCCAATTTTTTTTGTTTGCTCAATCCAATTATGTGTGTGACTTTGCAGAAAAAAAATATATGACTTTAAGAAGTGTAGCAAAGATAGAAGATAATAGATGCAAGACCACAATATAATTTTTTACACTATAAAAATGTTCAATTTATTTTCATGAAGTTTTATAAATTTGTATACAGACAATAGAGAAACATCCTTGCATTTTGTGGAACTTTTGTAATTCAAATTGGATATCGTGGGGTTCATTTTGACTATAACATACCCTTATAAATTTTATCAGAGAACAAAAATTGTCAAACAAAATATTGCTATATTATCTCATGTCACTTTACCCAGAAATCAGATTGAGGGGATCGGCAGATTATCCTAAGATTTAAAAATCCTCCTTGTTTTATATTATTTCAAGTCTGAAGCAAATCAAATGCTGATGTCATTGCATTTATTTGTTTCAGGTGTTCATAGGCCTACCGGACTGTGTCATGTGACCAAATCTATCGGCCAAATAAAAATTGACTATGAAAAAAAATTCTTCAATAGAATATTTTTTGGAGAAATTTCCGATGGTAGGTACAAGGCCGACCAAACAGAAAAAGTGAATAAGTTCAAACAAGCTGCGAAGACTTGTAACGGCCATATTCATCAAACCAAATATCTACAAGAAAAATTACTTCCAGCCAAGATATGGCTTGCATATTCATGAAGAGGATAAGTTGCGTAATATAATGAGAAATAAAGTTCTGAGAATGAATGAGCAGGTTATAGCTTGACGCTATAGCTCACATTCTCATATTATAAATATTTACTATTTTTTTTAAGGACCGGACCGGAATAACGCATACTAAACCAAAGCCGAATTCTTCTAAATAATGTTGGACGAAAGAAAAAACATGAATGCACGTCTTTTAGTACATTCAATTCAATTCAATTCAATTCAATTTATTGAATACATTAGTTCAAAAGAAAACATACATTTTAGTATTACACTTCCAGTTAATTAAATTTTGAAACACATATAGCATCGCTCTATGCTGTTGTTTTTTTTAAATGAATCATGTAAATTCAAAATATTTTTCCACTTGCTTCTAAATCACTTTGCTATTTTAAATCAAGTCTTCTTTGCAAACTGTCATTTTATAATTAATAAAATATGAACACTTTTTCTATCATTCTATTCTCATACTCCAAGTCGGTTGTTTAATTTTTTTAACCTCGGAACTTTCTAGTCGTTTTTCTTCACAGAACTTTCTGGTAATTTTTCATCATATACATTTTTTTTAATATTTTACACTAAATTTGGAAATTTACTTTTAATAACACTTATTCCCAAATATACTAATATTTTAGGTTTTATCCAAAATGCAATTGCCGTATACGCCACCAAAATCAGCAGTTAATTTTTTTTAATTTAACGTAGGTTCATATGTATAAGCCAACATTTTGCGCTTAAGTCAAATATCCCAGCAATGAAAATATATATAGAAATAAATTAAATTGATGACATACATATATGCAAAGAGCCAACTCGAAAAATTAATACTGCATACCGAAATCAAATTGGCGTATACGTTACTGGTAAACAAGAACGACGATAAGTAACTTTTATACTTTAACTTTAAAATTAGTAATACAAAATTGTGTTTCAAAACTAAGTTTAATTGTATATTAATTAATTTTTCTAAATCACTTTTCTTTCTATAAGAAAAGAAATATCTTTCTATAAGAAAACAATATCGCTGTTTGGTTCGAGGTACCCGACCTTAAGTTGTCAGAATCTAATACACAAAACTTAAATTAAATACATTTAATAACTTTGAAAGCAATTTTCATTATGAAAATAAATGGCCAAAAATCATTCATATAAACCAAATTTAATTGAAAACCGTCCAAAACAAAATTAAAATCTGCTGCAACATAATACAAAACTAATCAATTTGTGCTCGTTCGAAACATACACGGTCGATTGAACTTAAAGCTTCACACTATATTTCTGCCAACGTTGTCAAATTTTTAGTATCAGCTGAATAACGGGTGGTAAAGAAAATATTAGAAAAGAAAACACTATAAGAGTTTCATAAATTTTGCAATTTAAATCTATTTTTAAAAATGAAACTTCACTATTGCAAAAAAAAAATCCTAATTTAACCGTTAATATACGCATTCACAATCTCAATTATAATTTTTCATCAAAAGCGAGTGGATAAGGATACCAAATATTTTAGAAAGCAAACATATTGGTTTAGTAATGTTCGTATACGAACAAATTATCTTAATTTCTAGGAACTGTTTGATTTTAATTTAACAGATACACACTAAACTTTTTCGCTTCGTCTTTAAATAACCATATATGACTCTTAAATCAAAAGATTTCGTTTCCATATTTTTCTTTCCGCAACTTTATGTACATATATAAAAAAATAAATGATTGTAGACATAAAAGTCTTGGAAAAGATATATGATTTTTTGCCTTTCAATTCTGCACTTCAACACTCAATAGAATATGATTATGAAAAACCCTGCAAGCTTTTAAATTTTCCCTTATTCCCGTATAATTCACATTTAAATATATCACAAAATGTACTCACGTTTTTGAACCATGAATATGTCGACACGGGTGGCCTTGCATCAGCTCTGCACTTAAATGTTACATTCTGTCCCTCCGCCCTTGTTACCACCCGGCTAGGATCTTCGTTTGCCAAATGCACCGATACACTTGGTGGATCTGAAAATGGAATAAATGTAATGGAATGGTTAAAAAAGCAAAATGCAAGCCAGTAGCATAAAATTGAATTTCGCTTTTTTTTAGTGGAGTTTTAGCATTTGAATATATTCTCTTTGGCTGTTCAAAGTTTGTTAAGCTCAATTAAAATTCAAAAGAGCCCACAACCTTAACAGTCAACATCACTTTAATACCTCAAATGGGTTTTAATCAGGATAAAGGTATATTGAAATTATATATAATTGGGCGAAATGCTTTGCAAGGACTATTATATTATTCACACACTTCTAAGTGTTGAAATTACGTGAGTTGTTTTAGCGCTGATTTAATTATTGTCAAGACAAATGTTTATTCATGCACACAATTCATATAATTGCTCTGAAGGGAAGTTAAAGAAGTTTTATTAAGAATATTGTTGAATTTCGTTTAAGTTCGTATATTTAGTCGACTTATTTACCGCGAAATTAGTAATTCATTTCCAGCAAAGAACCACATTTCCAGAAATTAAATTTCAGTGTATTTTGTTGCTTTTTCCTAATATATTTCTAGTTCAAAGTATGTGTTTATGAATTCATAAAATTTCAATATTTTTCAATAGATACTTTTACTTACATGCCACTCGGATTATTCTTTTGTCTTCAATAGCACCCCCAGAAAACCAGGGATTCGATGCACGACAAGTGAGCTCAGAATTATCATTTTCCGAAGTTACCCTTAACGTTAATATGCTTGTGGTAAGATTTGAATCCTGTAATGAAAAGAACAAAAAGACAATTATATATTGTTTGTATATTTTCTATCTTATATAATTTTACAATGTATTTTATAAACTACTCAAATGAGCGTTTCGGAATGAAAAACAAGGTTTCCGGTTAGCCTTATATTTTACAAAAATGTTACTTTGTCTTATAGTATAGGTAAATCTAAATATATTTAATTCTTCTTTTTTTTCAAAACTGGTATACTGAAAACCTTATTTCTGGGAAAATACAGAATGTTGAGTGATACATATGTATTTACATTTTTAAAAAGTCGGTTAAGGGTAAAGAAGCAAAGGTTTCAATAAAAAAAATGAGAACTACTGCAAGACTTGTGAAATTAGTTTGACGAGATTTGGCATAGACTGATGTTGAAATATAGGGAAAGAATCGAAGAGTTTATGTGCCGAAATAGGCAACATTTCGATGAAAATCTGTATTAAATAAATAACACCCAGTCCATCAACCTTTTTAGGCTTATTTCACACAGCATAATGTACGCACAATGAACGCACAAACGCTGAACTTACTTTTTCGAGCTTCTCTTTCTGTCATCTTATTGTCAGGTTTAATTAAAGACTCGATATTATTCACTATGCTCAATTGTGTAAGAAACATCTTATTCAAGACCCGGGACACCCAGTTTGTGAATATTTTTATAAGACCAGTATCTACACAAGTAGAATTCAATAAAGTGAAAACATAATTCTGAACGAATAATATGTATACATGAACGAATATGCAGTTAAATATCTTTCTTTCTCTTTTCACAACTAATTGTGTCTTTCTTACCAACATTCTCCTCCAAAATAAATTTGAAAAACTACGCTTATTAAAAAAAAAATGTCGTGTAGAGTTTATAAAGAAGCGAGGTAAATTTAAGAGCCCTTGTGCGGCGAAACTTACATCATTATTTTATGGAGCACGTATTTTTTTGACAAAAAATATTGCTCTTCGTATAATATATGTCTATAATATATGGTGGTACATCAAAAGACTGATGGCAGTCTGTCAAAGTTCGCCATAGACATTTTGAAAGAAAATATAACGAACCGAGAGTCAAAGTCGTAAAATATAACACATATATAGTATACAAACATATATTTATACACACACTCAGTATATTCATTCCAGTCCTTTCGAAAGAAAAAATTTATGTACTGTGCATGACATCCCAAAAGTAAGATTTTGTATCTAAAATTCCAACGCTTTTATTAAAAACTTTCCACAAGGTCAAGTTTTGTGAATATTCAAGTACATATTCATAAATAAATAAAACAAAAAAAAAAACTTCTATATTCACTCGCAGAATTTCTTAGAATACATTTATTAATAAAAATGGGCTTACTTTATATTTCGTCAAGTGTGTAAGACACAGTATGCCGCCAGTACCTAGGACCGCGACAACGTTAAGGATCACAAGGACCTATGTTTTTATTTCATTTTCCGGTTTCATCAGCACATCATTCAGTTTATGTGAGAACTATTAGCATGTCATACAATTTCAATATGCAGTAAACTCTGGAAATCAGTGACCCACAATCTATGTCCGTTGGCGGTTTGCTAAGATATCATCAAGTTCGTCATTTATATCACAATGTATATTATATTTCTTCAGCCTGTAGGAAGACAATAGAGTTTCCGCTTTTGGCTGTATGTATGCTTATAAGGTAAAAAACGTTTATTCAAAACAGCCCATCAGGTGAAGCTTTTAGACAATTTTCTATCTCATTGGCAATGGACAGGTTTTATGAACTTCAATACTTTGGGCGGTTCAGCAATAAATTTTCTTTTATCATTGATCTGTAGTTTACAAATTTCTCCCCCTTTTTTAATAAATTTACTGATAAATTTACTGATTTCAAATGATTGCAAATTAATTCAAGTGATTTCATAGTGATTTCAATTCCTGATTTCATTATGGCATTTTTGATTTCATGATTGCAAAAAAACTTAAAGCGATTTCAAATATTTTTAATGATTGCAAAAAATCATTTGAAATCGATAACCAAATTTTTTTTTTAATTTCATCACTTGAAATAGTGATTGCATCTGATTTCAACGTGATTTCAAATGATTACATGTATAAGTGGTCAGGTAATTTCATTCGTGACAGACCCCTCGGAAGTAAAATAGAAATCCAGTAAAAAATTGACTGATGTTGTTTTTTACTTTAAAAACTTTAAGTCCATTATTAACGGCATACCTTATAATGAAACAAACATCCGATAATTTATCTCAAAAAATGCCATTTTTCTTTGAATATCAAAATAACACCTCTTATTGGAAAACCCATTACTAAGCGAACTTATTGTAACCAATTGATTATTAAATGCAATTAACGAACATTCCCATTTTGCAATCTTTTTACAATCCTGATTTAGTTATTTTAGAATTACTGGCTAAGCCTTACTTTCGAGTCGATTGCGAAGAAAAACTTGAAGTGTTAAATGAAATCGGAAATTAAATTAGCAAGGAATACGATAATATATATTAAGAGAAAAACTGCAAACATTTTATTTTATTAAAAAGTTGCAGCAGAGAGTTCCAAAAAATCTTAAAATTTTAAATTTATTATTATAATTAATCATTTCCTTCAAAGAAGTAATAACATAAAGGAAACAGTACCTTTTTGGTGCGAAGTTTCATCTTATAAAGATGCATGTGGAGAAAATCCATTTCCAGAATTGGTAAAATTTGCTATTTCGATTGCTTTGTAAATCTAAATATCCAAAGCTAGCCAATAAAATTGGTCAGTTAGAACCAAACTGAGAAAAAGGTTGCAATAATGGTCAACAAATGGTATTCTAATGGCTTGGTTAATACTTTAATATTCATTAAATTACATAAAATTCGAGTCACCTAAGAACTAAAAAAATGTTTTTTTTGACGTGGTTGTTTTCGTTATTTTTTATTTTTCTCAAAAAGTATAAGACATTTAAGTTTCCGGTTTTCTGGGTTTTGACTAAAAATCAACAAAAGTATTAAATTTTAAAAAACAAAAATTACACTACTTAACATGCTATAATTTTTCAAAAACTATTTACTAAAACAATGATTAAGTAAAAATTTGGTTGTGTTCTCCAAAAAAAAATCAAAGGTTTTGAATAATTGACTGGGTTTACTCAAAAGAGTAATATAGCTCAATGTGATTCAGTAAAAAGAAAAATATAGAAATGCAAAAATAGGAAAAAAGATAAGCAGCAACACCAATACAAAACAGAAAATTCGTTCCAAGATAATTATCAAAATGATTTATAGACATTTTCCTAAGCTACGATAAGATTATTTATCACAAAATGACGGAGTAATGAATTCCATAACCACCTTTTGCCTTAGAAAAGCTGGAAATTAAGAATTTATTAGACTGTCTTGTCTAGAACGAAAGATTTGGTCCCTTTAGCTTTTAAATGATGTTTTAAAGCATAACTGACGTACATATTTAGTTCCAAGAAGTTGTCGAAAGTGATGCCATCATAGATCCTTTTTTCCAACAAAGAATCTTAACAACCTTAACCAAAAACATATCGAGCAATACTGTTGTATAGATAATACTCAATCATATACCAAGAGCAGTATAGTAATATTCATAAACTGGACATTAACGGCAAAAGTATGCTCATTAAAGTGACAGATTTATATGAACTTCATTTACGTTAATGGAAATTTGATTAATTCCCAAAACCAGAGACATAAAGTCTGAGTTCAGTTTCCAAAAACAACAGCTTGACATCTACCAAAAGATATGATAAAACAAACGTTTGACATAAAATTCTGTTGTGGATGATATCGAATGCTTAAGAACAGGTTCCTATTCCAAAGGAACTAAAAAGGTCTTAATAATCTTGTCGATCCCATTCTGACCGTTCGATCACATTAAGCATAGTTTTGTATACTACTGATGTGAATTCTACGAAAGCATGATTGCTTGTTTGTGAGTCGTACTTGGACCCATGTTCTGTAACTTGGTCGAAAAGTTTTTCATTCGATTCAAGGTGGAACACAATATTCTACCGTTTCTCTATCTTGGAAAATAAACTGTATCTATAACATGATGCGAAAACATGCCTGCATGAAAATTATAGCCTCCAGTTTCCAATGGAATGAGGAATGTTTCCTTTACACTCACAGTGACAGTTTTAATTAGTTTCTGAATAGGGCTTTTTATTGAAAAAACAGTTAATTATATTTGTATATTAATAAAAACAAAAATGAAGTTCATATTTTTACTTGCAAGTTAAACACAAAAAACTTAATAATTCACTTATAATAATACAACAAAAATCAACTTCGAAAAAATTACCTTTGTTTATTTTCTGCCATTTTTTCTAAAAAATAAATTCAACTTTAATATTTTCTCACTTGTTTGAGAGTGGTCGATTTATTTTAACTGATAAATCGATAAACGTTTCGACTTCAGAGTTACAGACACAGTTTTATTCGCATTTTTCCAGTATTTCCAATAATTTCACTTCATGTTGTTCTTGGTCAAGTGAAAACAAGTTACAAAAACAGTTGAATGCGAAAAAGAAATTTTTGGCCCATTCCATAATAGTTTTGTTCTGATTCCCACTGTTTATGCGAAAACTTATTCGATGTGAGAGTTACAGAACATATGGTACAAAGCCAACCACGATACTTAGGTTTTTCAATATTTTTAATATTAATTTAAATTTTAAATTGTTTTCAGTGTACGTATTTTATTGAAAATATATACCTACATATATGTACGTTATGTAAGACAAAATATATTAAAATTGAATGAGAAACGTGACTACAACGGAACAGACTCCGAAAAACTGCTTTTAACTCTTCACCGGATATGTGTTCTTGTAGATATGAGTGGTAAATAGATGAATGTTTAGGAATCGATTAAGGAAAAAGGTGGTGTATTTCATTACAGTTTACAATTTGGATATCTATATTCACACTTTCATTAAATCCTTACAAACACTTAAGACTTTCTTACAACAAATATAAGAACTGACGCTAAATTGCTAACCATCATTTGCTTATCTGGTGAGTGTAGAAAATATAATCTATACCAACACAGCATAAATATTATAGAAATTGTATATGGGTATATAGGGTACTTTCTTTAAAGCTTAAATCCCTCAAACTAAAGAATTCTTCACATTTTCTGCATATTGCGAAAGATGATAATAATGCCTGAATTTAAGGACTCTTAACTCCTTTCGTATCTTTTTGTTGTATTTACACACAATACCTGTACAAAGATTGCAATTTCTTTGATGACTGTGGGCGTAAACCTTAAGCCATATTTATAAATAGAATAACGAAAATATTTTCTCTGATATTTACTGGGATTTACCTTAAAACAAATTTATTTTTTTATTTCATGGAAATTATGATTATACCCTAAAAAGTCTTTTATAAAGTGTGTTTATACAAACTATTGTCTATCTTTGACTCAAAATTACCGACAAAATTAATTTTATTTAAGTTCAGAAATTTAAGTCCTAGCCGTAAGTATAGTTTGAAAGATTGCCAGTTTCAAGATGAGTGTGTGTTTACTTTTAAAGCATCATATACACACATACATATGTACATCATAACGTATAAGTGAAGAACTTTTCTTTAGTCATACTGAGGAACGACAAGTAAATGCTTTTAAAGTACAAAGCCAACCACAATACCTACTCGTATATGTACATATATAATAAACACTTACCTATGTATTATAGAACTTGTGTGGAATTTTTATTTACCTCTCTATCACTATGTACGGTAACGTCAGCACTTCGAATAGGTTCTCCATCAAGCAACCATGTTATTTTCGCTGCGGGATATGATCCCCACGATTCGCATCGCAAAGGCACAGGATGTCCAGCTGTAAGTAGGTCATTGGGCGTTATAATTTTCACCCGCACTGGTTTCACTGCAATGTTATAATAGAGAAGAGAAGGAAAAGTTTATTTTATATTTTTTTTTATAATACTTTTTTATTCGAATATGTTTTTTGTTCAAAGTGGAAAAAGTTAAAGTGAGTAATTATGACTTACGATGAACTTGTATAGTGACATCTTTTTCTACAGGAGCTATAAGCCTTGTTCCCTGAGCTCTGCATTGTATCTTCGAACCATAATACTCTCTCGTCACTGTCCCAATTAGTAGTTGATTTATCATCACAGCAACACCTTCTTCTACTGAGGAGTGACTGGCGCCAATCATTTCTGTATCATCTCTCCACCATGTAACCTTTGGTGGGGGCCGACCTAGAGAGAATTATTTTGGTTAAAAACATGAGTAACAAAATAAATTATACATGAATTTGAAGGAATTGGACAATTGAAGTTATAAGTGAGGTAAAGACACTGAAAATTATATGAACTAAACGAGATAATAAAAGTCGTTGAAAGAAATTTCGGTTTCCAGCTAAGTAGCAAGAGAAACTAATTAGTGATAGGTTGAGATACAATACATAAATTGATTATTTGGTGTTTTCGGGTGTTCAGAATTTCGGCGATTGGTTTAGAATTTCCCAAAAGCAGTTTGTTGAGCAAAACATTCTCATTCATGATTTAACTTATGGTCCCTGAAATTCAGGAATTCCACTAGGTCGTTCCAGAGTCCCAGATCATCCATTCTCCAAAGAAACAAGTCTTTTCATACTTCTTATTTTAGCAATACCTAGGCGTCTGGAAAAAATATCGCGATTTTTTGGTTTAAGTTTTTCAAATTCGCAAAAACTTAAATCTTTTAGATTCTTTTCTAAAATTCACAGAAAATTAACTTTAAAAATTACAGTTTTGAAAAAAGTAAGACAACAATTAAAAGCACTACTTTTGTTTATATGTACCTATAGTTTATCTTATATTTTTTAAAGTTAATTTTTTTGTTGTTTTTTGTTATAAAAGGAAAATGTTTTTGTTTTTTATTTGTAAATGTAATAATATACGAATATGTTTTGATTTTTTGTAGAAAAATGTAAATGTTGGGACTTATGTCCCGACGGGGTGAGACATAAGAAGCAAAAAATAAATTTGGGACTTATGTCCCTGCGCCTCATTTCATACAAGAAAACAAAAGTAATGGGGATTACTGGGTCGCACGAACGATATTGCTTGTTGTCAACACAAGAAAGTAATTTTTTTTTTTGTTACAAGATTTATCGTTGTTTCCTTCTGATACTTTAAAACTATGGATATGTATATAAGTCCAATTTTTAATGCTGTGCGTCTCTCGTTAGTGATCAAGTTGAATAAGGTCTGCGGAATTGAGGATCGCGGATCCTAACTCGCAAAATAAAAGGAAAATACATCCGGAGAGTTTCTTAAATTTTTTTAAATTTAGTAAGAGCTTAAATAAAAATCTCCACACTTTAGAAAAAGTGTATACCAATAATCAATTTAATGACCAAGTTAAGCACTAGCAAGAAACCAAAATTGAATGTCGAGAAAGCCATGTTTAAAGTCGAACATTAAACTAATATAAGTGTGTTGCCTAGGTGCTAATATTGATACGTTTTTTTTTTTGTATTAAGTACACAAACAAATGTGTGTTCTTCGCGACCTATTCGAAATGCTTGACTTATTCGAAATGCTTGAATTTATAATGCAAAATACCTAATTACTATTTTGTATTTAAATACCCTTTAAAAAAACATTTTGTATTTTATTTGAAATGCTTTTCGTGACGTATTTAACATTCGCAAAATGCAAAATACTTTACCAGTCAAAACAGTACCAAACTTTCCAATACACTATCAACCCTAAAAAAACTTACATGCGAAATATCTATCCACATCAGCTATAATATTTTGTTGAAATGTCAAATTTAATCAAAATCAATTAAGCCATTACGATATCAGTACAAAAAGTTATCGATTCTAATATGGCCATATTATTCATTAGTTTAAAACTTAATCCAGATGTAAATTATTTGTGGTTTTACGGCAATATTATTCAGTAGTTTGAAACTTAAAGACAGATGTAAATTATTCTTTGTTTATTTCCATATAAAATCCATCTTTTCTAATTTTTGCTTACTTTATATATTTTTGTTTCTTATATATGTATATGTTTTATTTTCTGTGAACAAACAATGTTAAACATGACTAAGAAATGAGCAAAGTGAATAGTTAATTTTTGGATTTAATTTTACATCTGGGTTTAACGAGTGAAAAATATGGCCGTAATATAATAAAGGCAGTACAAAATTTACGGAAAACCAATCACCGAACGCAAAATATATTTTAAATATCACCACGTCCACCACCAGTTCACCAGACCAATAAAACACCAGATCAAGAAACATCAAAGAGACCCGTTTCAACAAAAAAAAGGTGTTTTCCCAAAAATGCAACATCTTATTCTTCAATTAAATCGTTATCAAATAATAAACTATCGTCACCACTTGAATTCATTTTTATTTAATTAATTTATTTTATTTATGACAGCAACTTTGACAGAAATTGTAGTAGATTCAAGGAAAGAGTGGAGATTTGTTGGTGAAAGGGGAAAATTGTTTATTGGTAAGGTTCTGATTAAGCTCCACACTTTATTTTAATCTTGAGGCTTACTAATAGTCAACATTTGTATCTGATTATTAGTAAGGCCCAATAAGACCCTAGACAAAAATCATTTAGACCCGCTCGTCCTTTACATATATATTACCCTAATACGCGCAAAGCACAGCTAGAAATTCTATATAGTGAGCCCAAGTAGAAGGGTTGCCAGCACGATGATATGAAATAGCGCCAAAAGAAAAAACTCCAAATTGGCCTTTTCAAAAACTAAATTAGAAATAATTTGGAGTTTGTCTTAAATTCAATTTAGAAAACGATATAACTTATAACGATAATATTATTTCGTTTCCAATCAACAAGAACAAGGTATTTCAGTCTTACGACGACGGCGGCGTGATGTTTTTCGTTATTTCTTTTTACCCATATCTAGTATCTATTTCTATATAGTGAAACACCAACGATTGATCATAAAAAGCATAAAATATAACAACCAATGTTATCTTATAGTTCTTCTACTGTATTGACTGTTGTTAAAATATATCCTTTGATTTTTGGGTATGAATCGAGGGTTAATCAAAATATCACAATAAATTAATCTACTACATAGCTAGGTAATTACTTTCTTATATATTTTTTAATATTTTTTTAATCAAACATGTTTTTATTAAACGTCAATGAATAAGTACTTGTACTACCATTTTAAAAGTACTTCGGTTGTGATTTCGACTAATAAGCAAAAACTTTAATTTAAATTTGTTTCTGTGCTTAGTTAAAATAACTTTGAAACGAATAGTTCTAAAGCGAACCCCAGATTGGTGTATAATATAATAGAAGAATATGAGAGTCACGGTCATCAGAAAAATAAAGACATTAAAGCAGTTTTTAAAGCTTTAATTTTATGTGGTTTTCTCTTTGTTCACGTTTTGGTTTTATTCGTTATTGAAGAAAAAAAAAAACTCTTTCAACAAGAGTAGTTCAACTCCGTATTCATTAAATAAACTATGAACACAATAATAGTCTTTTTCCTTGTAGTCACAGCTTCGGATTCCACTTCACTGAAACCATCAATCCATCGCTGCGTAGTTGAGGGATTCGCAGAATAGTTCATAAAAAAATACTGAATATTCCTGCGAAACACAGAATAGATGATGAGGGAAGTTACTCATAGCTTAGCTATTGATAGAAAATATTCTATTGACTGTTTCTAAAGCACTTTTTTTTGGTGATAATACTGACAAATATTAGATATAATAAATTGTCCACCTTTCAATGCCATATGTGTTCAGTGATGCATGCCTAATAATAAAAATGACAGGTTTGTGACAACTACAACATACACATCTGCTTAACTCAGCAAAATCATTCAACAAAAAAAAATATTTTCATTCCAAGTTGTTTCCTTTAATCGTTTTCCAGTGTTTGCACATGTAGATTGTAGGTGGTGTCAATATATGTATGAATTAAAATCCGCAAAAGCATTCCCTAAATATTTTTACTTACAGAGTTATTTATTTTAAATTGCATTTCGATAAAATAAATCGAGTCCCGAATAGATTGCTTCCATAAAGCCAACAGCAAATCCATAACCCAAATTCACAATTTAATTATACATTTTGAAGAGTTGCGATGGTTCCTTTCAGTCTAAGCTTTATTTGTTTTCAAAATGCCACCACAAATCCATTCGGTAAACAAACAGAAACAAAAATCGTATATACAACAACGTAAAACCACCAAAGCTGCATTAATAATGAATGACAAATTTCAACATTTAAATTGATGACAACGTTCAACAAGAAACCATTTGCCATCCTATTCAATCCATCGATCCACTATAAAAAAAAATCATCTGCACTTATTGCAATAAATGTTTATCTTCATTGTTCTGTCCAGAGATTAATTAAAAAGGAAATTTCTTCGCACAACAAAATGAACGAGAACGGAGAGTACACAATACACAACCACAAAGAACTGAAAAATGTGACAAGGGTTTGACTTAAACAAATCACTTACCTCCCTTCACTTGGCAGCATAGAAAAAGTTCGTATCCTTCTCTGAACGGACCGGCCACTTGGGATATTTCCTTGCCCTGTGCATCAAATATACGAGGTTCGTCCGGAGGAACTAAATAGATATAGAGATACAAAATGAAATTGAGGAAGAGCATCAAACAAAAAGAGGAGAATTAACAAAGCACACAAAAAATCGACAGACGATATTAAAAGTTTAAACTTTTCTTGCGATTATATAGTGTAGACCTAGACGCGAAAGTTCGGATATTAAAGAAGAAGCTCAGCTGAAATTCTATTAAAGAACCAATGAATTTTAAATTAGTTTCGGATCTTTTTAAATTTGTTTCTTAGTTTTATTTCGTCTTCTTATTTTGTGTCATGAAGATGTTCACTGGACAGTGTAGTCCTTTTAACGAAATTTGAAACTTACCTACTAAAGTTAAATTTATTCTAAAGTTTCGTGTTGGTGAATTAAAAAAATCTATTCTACAACGATAGACGCCTCCATCAGATGTCTTGACGTCGCTAATCTGCAATCTTGAATCTTTGGGGTCGTCGCCGATTGAAAAAAACAATCGTTGCCCCAAATCGCTAGCTATTGCTGAATGTGGTGCTAATTTGACATTTCCTCCTCGTGAATCCAAGCTGGAAAAAAATAAAATGAATGCGGATATAAATTAGTAAAAGTAATATAAAGAATTTAATAATATATATCTATCATATAAAATTAAAGAAGAATTAATTAATTTTTTCCAAAAACTCGCAATGACCTCGTGGGCTTGCATAACGTTATTGCAATCCATCACAATATTACCAGAGGAAACTATACCAAACCTATACTCACTCTGGCGCACAACTATAGGGTAAGACACATAGTGACAGACATTAAGAGACATTTGAGATTGAAATATCAGATTCTTTTTTCACACAGCATCGAATTTAATATATTATTTTTAACTAAGCAATTAGACATTTAAAAAAAAATTATTAAGCAATGAAAATGAAGACATTTTAGAGCATTATTTAACTTTCCATTATTTCCAGTATAGATTTGTATACTTCATACTTTTTTAACAAGTTTGTGTTTTCAATCGATAAAACTTTTATTTAAGTTAACTTCAATAACCCAGTTTTTAATGAAAAGCGAATAGAAGGAATGAATCACATAAATTCTTACATATATTAAACTTCATATTGACGTTTTTATGATTAAAAACGAACAACTTCTAATGGATATTATGTATATTTTAAAAAAGTTACCAGGGACTGCAATAAAATGCTATATTATATTTAAAACCAAGACTAAAAATTACTTCCAATGAAAGAAAATTAATTAATTAACGCAATAACCTGAAAGTAACTGCAAAATGTGACACATCAAAATAAAACATTAAAATAAAGCAAAACCACCGCAAAATTTTTTTGAGCAGCAACAAATAAGAAAAAGATTGCAAAAAACCATAAGAACTGAAAACAATGTATGATACAATAGTAAAATGAAAGTCCAAGACAAAATAATGAGAGATTTAAAAAAAAATCTTTTTTAAATTTAAAAATTAAAATTACGACAGAATTAGGTAAACATTCCCAAAAAGCTGCAAATTACTGAGAAATATATCGGAATATAGTTAAATAGAATTTTGATATTAAAGAAAAGGAAAGCAAATAAATACAACAACTGGGAAAAGAACAAAGAAAACTGAAATGTGAAACACTTAGTCACATTAGCAATAGCCATATTTTATTATCCCATCTGATCCGAAATGGATTAGAATTTTACAAGATCTAGAAACAAAGCTGGATCTTGTGTTGCTGTTGTTTGGGAGTATTTTATGACGCAAATCTGATCCGGATCAGATCAGAGGGGATTATAAAAAACAGCTAATGTATTGAAAAACTGCCGAGACTGGAGAAATACTGAATACACGGAAATTCAATGAAAACTCATTTTCAAAAATTAAATTTGCCCGCCAAGGACCAAATGTTTTTTTTGTTGTTGTTGGAATACTAAAAACGTTGATGCAGTTTATACGTTGCAAAAATAGGTTGGGATCGAAATTCTGCTAGTGTTAAAATTCTTTTGTCAAAATTCTGTCTTACAAAATTCTGCTTATCAAAATTCTGCAAATAATAAAGAAAAAAATGGTTTGGATTTGCAGAATGTTGATAATCAGAACGTACATATGTATCTATTCCTATTTAAGAGTTTTATAGGAATTTAGTTTTTTTGTAGTAAGAAACTTTATTTAAAAGTACACTATTCATTATTTTTTGTCCATAATTAATACGTTGTTTTGTAAATAAAAGAATTGAATAAAAAACAAAAAGCTGAATTTTTAGACAGAATTTTGACAAGCAGAATTTCAAAAAAAAAAAAAAATATTTTCGACTTTCTCCTAGCAAAAATATTGTATTGTGGTTCAAAAAAAATTTTATTTTTCAGTTTATTATTTCCGTTAAAAATTTCAAAAATTATTTTCATTCGAATGGCAGTTTGTTTTGTGCATTTCTAATTCTTTTATTGGAATGTCTTTCATTCTAATGAAATTATTGTGGTCAGGCACTTAATGGGACTACGTAAATATATGTTTGCCATTTTGTCGTTTATGACTTAAGTTTATATTGGGAGCTGACAGCAAAAGGAGACCATATTAGTTCTGAATAATTTACGTGACCAGCTTATAAATTGCTTTCCTGGGTTCTCACTGAAGTCAACAACACGAAAAAAGGAAAAAATGCCCAGCCACATTGTGCCTGTAATAGAAGGCACATGTGAAACATATGTATGTAATGTAATTTAATACACATTTCCTTTTAGTCGTGAAAACTCCACAACAAATAGCTAACAGTCTAATTATATTAATACTATTTTTCAAAAAAACAAATTGACTATTGCACAATATGCGATTACATTTTGCAACAATAATTTGATCCCAAATGTTTCCAAATGTTTCCGTATAATAAAACTTCATTTCTTTCAAAAACCAGCAATCGATAAAATAACAAAAAAAGCGAAAATAGTGAATAGTGTTCATAACTGAGAAGCTGGTGTTAATCACTAGATACTTTACCCTATGAAGTTTATTTCACGCAAACTGAACTGGTAACTGGACACTATTACCATCCTTAAAATTAATCTCATATTCTCATGGTACAATGTAATGAACTTTTTCATTACGGCAAGGACCTGCTGCAGGTTTGCTTACTCTACCCGAAGGCCATCAACGTACAGTGGCTTTGGCTTAATATCCCAGAGGAAGCCGAATGTGTCATTATGAAGGCAGGTGGGTTCGAATTCGGATGAAACTGAAGTCCTTTCAAAAGGCTTAATGATTCTTTTATTCACATTGCGTCTAGCCAGGTAATATGAGATCCTCTATGTAGATAGGTAATTTTAGGAATGAATTTTTTTATATAAAATAAATAAAGTTGTTTGTGCAAAACCTGGAGGTTATAATATGATAGTAAAAAGGTCACGTTGCCATTTAATGTGCGATATAAGCTTAAAGAAACTATTGCATTGGTATACGAACCAGTGGTTTACTATTTTATCAAAATAATGAAACAAAAATACCAAGTGGAAGAAGGAGGTGTAACCACTAATTTTATCTTGCATCTGGATATTATAGTAAAATTAAGAAAAATATTCAAAAAGAGTAATGAATTAATAAGTTTCGGAAATTTTTAACAAACATTTTGCAAACTAATGGGTTCGCGACTTTGTATTGAACGTTATTAATAGTCTCTTTAAACTTAAACTTAAATATGATTGTCGACTGAGTTAAAACATGTATGTCTTGGACTAAAGGCCACTTAACGCATTGTTTTTGCATTAAGTCCGCACTTAAAATCAAGTGATTCTATTAGAAGAATAAGTTAATTTCTTGTTATTTCCAATGAATTTTAGCACCAAAGTGAGTCTAGTGACACAATAACTCTTTACAACTTCCCATTAGAAAGTACATCAATAATAATAATTAATTCTTTTTAAGGGATACAGCATTTTTAATAACTAAATTAAAAAAAAAAACAAGAATTGGTAATTTTATTTTATTTGGTATAACGTTCATCTGATTGCAGTGCTTCAGTACTAAATTCCAGTATTTAAAATTATTAGATGATTCGTCTGATGACAAATAATGAATATAGCTTTACAAATTGGTGATGTAAGTTATTTCATTTGCGTTTTTCAGTCTTCTTCCCCAGAAAGAAGAAAGTATAGTTAAGAAACCTTTTCTCTACGAACGAAAGGATTTCAAGGGCGAAAAAAAAGGTACAGATTCATGAAGATTGGTATTTTAATTGGGTTGCGTGCGTTTTAAGTGCTTCTTTTCGAAGAAGATATACTGGATTTTGCAAGTTTTGTTTCGACGATTTTGTTCTTGAATATTTTCAATCAAAGTTGGGTTTCCTGGAGCCGAATCGCGTCCTACGTGAATGGACGGGCGATCGAGCTCATGAAAATTACGTGACTCGTCAATCGATTGAACGTATCGGGATCGCTACCGACGCACGTTAGCTGACGGAACGTAAGCTTTAAAATGTTTGTGTCATTGTAGCAGATTAATTTTGAAAATTGTAACAGATCAATTTCCAAACGCACCCATATGTCGTTTTGATTGTATTGTTTTTCTAAGTAAAAATAGATCTGAATAAGTAGCCGAGCTTAGGAGATAAAAATATCTGAACTGCGGTATAAATGTTTGTACAACTGACCGTTAGTAATTTTTTGAAGTGAAACTTTTTTTGGTTGTAATATGAATAAAACAAATTAATAACCTTAATTTGATACGATTAATGTTGTGAAAAAAATTGGTCTACGGAATTAAAGGAACTTGTTCTCTTTAGGCTTAAGAAAAAATGACAACAAAAAAAAATTGAATAATGTTAAATATCACCGAAAAAGTACTAAAGAAAATGGAGGACTCAAATTTTGTTTGTACCAAGCGAATCAACCTGTTGCAAGGTTATAATTTTTTTTTAATTTTCAAGTATAAATTCGTCCTAAATAGATAAATATTATTATGCAGATTTGTACGTTAAATATTAAGGTATATTTATTTATTCAAAATTGTATTTATTAACCAATTTTTTATTAAACAAATTAAACTTTAATACCCATCCCTTAACTCCGGACTTGACGTATGACATTTCGAGTGAACGTATATAGTCAAGCTCTCGTTAACCTATGACGTGATACCGAATTACGTTTACGTGTACTTGTTAACGTAAGTGACGATCCCAAACTGGTACGTTCCGTTTTCGAGTTGCTCGTTCACGTATAGGACACGCGACTCGGCCCTTGAAACTGATAAATTGGTATTGGTAAATTTTTCGGAAAATTTTTTTGAGAAATTTAATTTTTTTAAACACAAACCAAAAATGGAATTTAAAACTTCTTACGTTTGAAATGTTGAACAATTGTTATGGAGAATATGTTTTAATCCAAGACGTTATCTTTACTCAAACTCAAAATTCGCCAGAATGTGTCGAACAATGAAAATCAACAAAAATTAGCAGCTGCTGAAACTGAACTGAAACACAAAAACAGCCCAAAATAGAACACGTCCTTTTAGAATATCCACCATATTTAATTAACGAGTCTTTGCTCAAAGAGTGATTAACTTGTCATCATCATCATCATTGTCCTTTATATGCATTTTCCAATATACCTTACCTCACAGAAATAGAATTGCAATTGCAGAAAGTTCGAGGTTAGAGGTACACAGCAAATTAAGATCGCTATATACATTTAAGATTTAAAACTGCAATATAATACATAAACTTAAAGAAACCAGCATTAAAAGTCTTTAAATAAAATCAAAGTCCTAATTATTTATTGAGGACATAAAAGCAAAAGTTAAACAAAAAAAAAATGCTAATCAATTTTCTGAGTGGTTAGACCCATTTGCAAAAGGGGCACACAAACGAATCGATTTACACAAAAAAGTTTAAGTATTCATTGAACAAGGAGTAAGTAAAAGAGCAGTACAATACCTGTAGAGGGGAATTCCGGTTGTGTCCTTGAACCACAGGAGTAGTTTCACAGAATCCTGTTCTGTGGGTGGGGTTAAATCGCATGGAAGATCTACACTTTTTTCCACTGCTGCCCACACAAGTCGTGCTGGAACTGAATAAGAAAAAAAAATAAACTTATTAAAATTCATTTGAAGACCTAAGTTAAAAAAAATATAACACATTTTTTTATAATAAAACAAGTCATAGTCCCCATAGCAGTTGGCATTTGTATATCAGGGACTTTGATGTATTGGCTTAAATCGAAGTAATTTGATATCATTGGCATCTTAAAAACGTATAACTTATGTAGGTAAAAGCAGTGATTTAAGGAAGTTTCAAATCAACTTTTTCGTTTTTTATTTAAATGTAGAAGTGTGGTGAGAAATCTCTACTTAAATATTCCAATCAATTCCGACATTATGATAAAAGAGGAATTCGAAAAATTCATCACGTACTTCGTAATTCCATTGGGAGTGTACTTATCTTCAGTGCCGTCAATAGAGGGAATTCTTCTTAGAACAGTTTAGATAAGGGGCCCGAGAATTTGTGACAAAAAGGTTGCTTAGTTCGTTACTTAACTTGATGATATGGAATAAAGTTTTTACAAATGATATGATTACCCATAAAGTCGAATTTATATTTGCTTTCGTAAACCATACATCGAATCTTACAAATGACCTTGCCTATGATAGATGCGAAAACGAAAAGACACATCAACATATCGGCTAAGCTTGTAGGTTGATGATCAAGATGAAATAAGACCATACGAAATTAGGCCATATTTGTAAATATGACCTTATTTCACTTTGCATTAACAAAAAATGAATGAATGAATGCAATTGATTGAATTCTCTTTGAGACTTCGATTTTAAAAGAACTCGTAAAAAAATACAAATTATAATTTTAGATAGGTACTTAAAAAATTGCAAAGGATGCGAAACATTGCAAAATGATGCAAAGAATATAAAAGAATGCAAGGAATAGAGAAGAATGAAAAGAATGAATGACTTCTCAAAGAATTATATTCCATAGAATGCTTTAAAATTAATGGTTCTGTTTGAAATGAAATGCATGATGTTGATTCTGATTAGAAATGTTGAAGTCGTAGTATTTGTCGCAATAATTTGTTAACCATTAATTTCAAAGCAATTTTTTGAATATAATATTTTGAGAATTCATTCATTCTTCTCCATTCTTTGCATTCTTTTACATTCTTTGCATCATTTTGCAATGTTTCGCATTATTTGCAATGAATGCAATACTTTTATTAAAATTATGAATGATTGCGCACTAAAAAAAAATATTTTCTTTCTTATCAACCTTGCCTGAAACCCAAAAAAGACTAACCTATACACTATGCATAACTGTGCGACAACTGCCGAAATTGTTATAATCATCGAAAGCCACTCTTGTAACTTACTTTACAGCTAGAACACTGTTACTGCTATTGAATGGACTAACTGAGCTTTCTATTTTACCAGCCTCTGCGAAGGATTAAATAATTTTTGAGGCATCAGTGAAAATAGATTTGTGGCGACCCCTTAAAGATGAAAATTTGCTATGACTGGGAACGCATCTCGTCCCAAACGTCAAAATTAAATACAGATGTGAAATGTTACTATATACCTTTGTTAACTTAGAAACTAGAAATTGTAAGATGAACACTTCTTGTTTAACATTCGCCCACGAACCATCAGCTCAGTAATCATTACAAGAATTTATAAAGTTAAGATTTATTAATAAAATATTTGCTAAGTACTAAATTACTTTTGCCTTTCGTTGCTACGCGATACACCTCAATTGGTGACCCTGAAAATTAATAGAGTTGTATTTGAGTAGCATACACGATACACCTCAGATTCATCCTGCTTCTCTGTTTGAGAAGAAACATTTAAACAATTTTTTAAAGTCAAACTCTAAAATTGTTCTTTGATAGATATTTACACTCTGAGAAAAAAAGCAATGTAATTTTTAATGCGCTGGTGTTTAAATTTACGTTGCGAACTATTAAACTAAAATAAAACAATTTTGATTTAAATACGACAACGATTATATTTACTTAGATTTTTACTACAAACGCCTTTAAATTCAAATGAAACGCCCTAGAATCAAAGGTTATTATGATTTGAAAAAATTTCAAACAAAATAAAAGTCATTTCAAAGACAAAACCACTTCAATTTATACTCGATTTTTTTTCCTTTTCATTCAAACAACCTTTTCGAAGTTGAAACAATTTTATTTTTATGTGACTTTTGATCAAATTGTTTTTTAAAGTTGCATTATTTTAATTTAAAAATTTTCCACAATGCCTTCGTGTTTGTTGACTTAATAAAATCAAATTTTAGTTGTTTTGCAATTGGCATTTGCCAGCCTACGGGAAAAGCTGTTTTTCTTTTAAAATCACACATGACGCATGTACAATTATTGATATTGCAAAACATACAGTCAAAACAATTTGTTCATATTTTCTCAGTTTCCAATTTTGCATGCGCAATCACTATATGCTCCGCATGCAAGCGTGTGTATACTATTTGCAAGATAGATATAATGAGTTTTTTCCTAATTTTCTTATTTTTAAGTAATAAATGAATTTCGATAATATTTAAGCTAGGTACGCCGAAAGGCAATAATTTTAAGTTGGTTATGGTATAATTTAGAGCGCTCGCATAGGGCCAGTAAGTTAGTTAAGTTAATATGTAAGCTAGTTGTTAAGGTTTTGTCTACCAAGCAAGTAGTTATAAGAAAATTGAAATATAAAAACTTAATATACAAAAAAAAATACTATTTGCAAGTTTTTTTTTTTTTTAACAAATATAATAATTGCAAACCAACAATGGAAATGTTGACTTTTTTCCAGTTTTTACATTTTTACAACTCAGTAGATTTATCAAAACACTCTCTGTCCCATTGGTGCTTCATTAGTTTACATTTTACACTTCAGTAAAAGTTGATTTTTGTTTTGTCAATTTATTTTGCAATTATACTTAAAACTCAATTCTACCTTCAATTTGCAACAAAATGACACAAAAGTCAAAAATAATTGTTAATATACGAATTTTAAAAATGCATAGATTTTTCCTGTTATATTATTCAATAATTTGCATTTTTAAATTGCTTAATTTTTCCATCCGCTTTAAATGAAATGAAATTTAAATAAACCGATATAAGGCTGACAATGAGTTGGTATGTTTACATCGTCCCAAGCAGGAAACGGAAACTGCTCCATGATTTTGTGAATGCTCGCGATAGTCGATACTTGATACCATTGTTCAATTCCGGATATGTCCTGTGGAGGTTTTTTTTTATATTTTAGGGATTTCTGAATATAATTAAAATATATTTACACAATTATGTATATTGTGTAAGAGTTTTTTTTTTTTTGTTTTAAATAAAATATAAAATATTTGTATTGATACAAAAGAAATTCCATATAATAAGAATTTAGTTCACAGGAATTAAGTTTTATGTAAATTACAATAAATGTAAATAAAACAAAAGAAGATGAACCATTGGATAAATTGAAAGAGATATTATCATATCATTCCAAGTCTATAAAAGAGCTTTCTGTCAACCCTTCTTAGACATAAAACCTTTTTATTCTGAATTGCAAACATATTCAAGTCGAATGTTTTATCGCTGTTGCTGATGTCCTATGATAAGTTATTGATTATATGCTTATACTTGAAAACAAATAGGAAAACACTCCCGGTCGTCGTAAGACATTTTTATTCACCAACCAACTTTTGTTTACTTAGGCATTTAAGGAACAAAAAATAAATAGATATATTGCCATGCGATGTTTTGCAAAGATTTATATACACCCACGCCCGTGATGCCCTCCCGTATAATTTACTTTGCTCGTGTTTATTTCGTTCGCTGTTGTGTTCGATACGACACAATTATGCAAATGTAAATCTAGGCCTCCGAGATCCAATATATGAATCAGTGACATCGCTATTTCTATTCAGCCTTTGCTTGTGCTGTTCGAACAGCGAATAGTACGCACTGCATATACACCAAAACCAGAACAAAAAACCTGAGAATTTAGATTGAGGGTCCTAAAAATAGATGCCACAAAAATAAATTAACTTTGTATCGCTTATAAGGTGGAGGATGGTCGCTGCCTTTTCTGCTGCCAACACCGATGCTCGTATAAAGTCGCGATAAAAGGCGCCTGAGGAATTAGTAATTGACTTATGCTTTCTCTCAATATATATATATATCAATTAACATAAATCGATTCTATTTAGGTACTGGGGATATACTGTCCTGCTAAATGGAAAAATCTTGTTAGTAGTTTGCTACAATAATTATATACATACATGGGAAAAATTAAAAGATTTATTTAGGAATTGCTTCAATGAAATGCTTCATTAAATGTTGATTTTACCTTTTAATTAACGTTTACCGTTTCAGCATAATACACCACTTATTCCAATCCCATTCAACCCTCTGATGCTTGACAAATGTACGAGTAAGGAAATATAAATGTGGGAGCATTAGTTTTGCCCCCTTTTTGCTGAGTACGACACTATATGCCTAAAAGATTGGCCAATTTACTTCTTATGTTGGCAAACGAGGAAATTGTTACCGAAGCATGAGGCAAAAGCATCAGCCTGATGGAAATGAAGCGTAAACATTTTAGATCTGTGTCCAAGTTCCATGTTCAAATTATTATTCTGGCCACGAACAGAAGCAGCAAGAAGGTTGAATAACTTTTTGTGTCACGCAAAGAAAATTGATTTTTTTTTTGTTTTTGCGAAACTGAGCGGAGATGACAAGGGCCTTCATTTTATTTTGGGACATCTTAAAACTTTGTTGAGTTATATCTTCCTTGAAATCTCTCAAATTCAGATTGAATAGAGGATTAAAGTTAAATATTATCATGTATAAGGATGGTACTATCTTATCCTTTAGCAGGGTTAATGTTGTTTCTGTTAGATTTATGATAGCATCTAATGCGTATTACATTTAATTTGAAATCAAAAGGTTTAGTAATCTTAAGTTATATGAACAATAGCTATAAATAATACGAGGGTATTTATATGTTTGATGTCCTAAAATAATTATTTAGGAAGGTAACTTCAAACATTCCATGTATTCTTGAAGGTCTTGAATAAGATTCCTTTTAAGACTCGAAAACCATTTTTGATATTAAACTGATTAGATATACCTATATTATAACATACTACAGAAATCATGGGTATGTGAAGCAAGTTTATGAATCAAAAATTAATTAAAAACACAGCTTAAACTCCATTAATCGGAATAGCTAGGACCAAGCTCACCCACGGATACTGGCGAAAATCACGGCCAAATAACTAATTATCGGTCATTTTATTTTTAATGAGTAAGACATAGATAATACCAAATCTGACACACAATAATTGGTAGAAAATTACTGACAACTACATAAATAAAAGTGATGTGGTAGGTATTCCCCACAGGTTTAAAAGTAAACTTTCAAAAATACACTCACACAAAATATAAAGGTACGATAGCCAACTAAACATCAGATATTGGATTGTACTCTTTAATTAAGAATGAACAAAAAGTGATAATGACAAATTGAAAGCGAATGTTTGAAACAACGCGAAAATCATACTTTCCGGTACCATATTTTGAACGTTCTGTGATGACAGCACTTTCAATTTGTCTTTTTTTTCTGTTAAATTGAAGTTATTACATATATAGATATTAATAAATTTGAAGTTTATAGATTTATATATATATTTATTTTTTGTATAGATATGTATATTGTATATGTACCCCAAGCGGTGCCGTGAAAGAAAATTTTCCTAAATTAATTTAGGACTTCGGTCTTAAGTCACTATTGAATAGCAACATAATGCGACATTAATGAACTTGGGCTTATGACGCTTTCGCAGAGTGACATGAGAAGCATATATTAGTGGCCAGGTGCAAGGACAACAAGCGTAGCGAAAAAATATCCGCTGATGGGCGGATCAATTTTCACACTATCCGGCAAACCTACTTTCATTCAACCATATTTTAATATTAAAGCTCGAGGGTGTTTGAAATTTTCCAAACGTAGCCCAACATCACCAACCGATTTTATCACTTAAAACTATTTTTTTTTTTTTTTTTTTTTCAAATTCTAAACTTCTTGATTTATGGAGAATATTAATTACACTTCAGATATCTATACATAAATTTTATTTAATGAAAATATCTGTTCTTAGACGATTTAGCAAACAAGAAAAAAATAATAAACTAAAAAGTGTCATAACTTTCATAATTATTTTGGTATTTTAATGTCAAACAAATCCCCGATGTAAAAAAAAACATCTTTTGCAGATACTCTTGATCAGAATTTACCCCTCTGCAATTAAACATCTATCTAAAAATAAATACAAAATCTGTTGAAAATATTAACAAATATTCAGCGTATTGAGAACAAAAAAATAACTTCCACATATTGACAACATCGCAACGTAATGAAATTCCCCAATCCCCAAAAGTGATTAAAAAAAAAAATCATTGTCAGTGAAGCGTGTGAAGTTAAATGATTGTCACACAATGTATATTATTTTAATTTACAACATTGTGATAAAGAATTTTCGAACATACAAACGATTTGGTTCTCACAGTACATAGATGAAAGCAACAACAAATGTTTAACATGTGTGTTCAGTTTTACAACACTCCCCATATAATATTTTCCAAAACCACATTCTAAGAGTTAAATGAAATTTCAGATGTAATTTTAAAGAATTTGTTAAAAAGGGATGTGTCTTCAATCATTTTAATTATCCGTCCCACATTGAATTAAGAAAAAATTATATATAATTTAATTACATCAGAATTGCATTAACAATCCATTCGCGGCAACCTACAAAAATGAGCAGCTGCCATTTCATCTCGTGTCGTCAGATTTTCACTCCATTCACTTTGTAAGTAATCGAGCAGAAGAAAGGACACTCCAAATGACAAAAAGATACATACATATATATGTATATGTATGTATATCCATTCAAACATAAAAAGAGCTTTTTACGAAACCCAAATTAAAATATTTTCCTCCGTTTTTAGTGTTAATTTGATTTTTAATTTGTCCTTTTCTACTTACCACCCAGTAGTCATTCGGAAACTCTGCCCCCACCACCATTCTTGCACACCCACGCGCCTGGCCTGAATCTGTATTTGAGTTTGAGTTTGTGGATTGACGCAGAACGATAAGGGAAAGATATCCGGCTCTCAAATTATTTTCACATTCTTTTTTTTTTATTCTCTGGGTTCGTCTTCGGAACTGACAACATAAAAAAGTATGTAATGGCAGGCTGTTGAGTTCACCCAGCGGGCGGACAATTTAAATATAATGCGGAGTTAGGGCGAGTACATTAAGAGGCGCTGTATGTTGTCGATTGTTGCGGCAGTGTTGGATGTTAATTAACTTATTATTTGTTTTATTGCAAATGCCTGTCCTTCATTTGAATCCCACTTCCTGTTTTTGTCACCGCCCGCCATCACTTCGGATCTGAGTGTAGTAAGCCAAAACAGTTTAAAAAATGTCACGACGACGTTAATCAGAAGACATTTTAGTCCTGCCGATAAATTTTCCTCTTCACACATTTTTTTTTTTATTTTGTTTTTTTGTATTTTTTTTTTTTTTATTTGCAGTTGGCAGGTTCGCTTACTCCAATTTAAAAATCTTGATTGATGTACTGTACGTTCGTTCGTTATGGTGTAGGTACAGGTCATTTTCGCTTTGACGTGCACAAAGTTTCGTATATCCTTGGATCAAGTAGGTTTATCATCAAGCAGGATGATAGGTTTTGGTATGGAAGCAGGAGGGTGAATAGAAGGAATAATAAATCTGAAAATGTTGACCGCATTAAAACATCGATTTTAAGTTTTTTAGACGTTTTTAGGGTTTTATGGATGCCAAGATAAATTACTTGAATATTTAAAGCTTTTCAATGTTGTTTTTAAGGACATCAATTGATGGACCTTGAATCTTTGAAAGGGTAATAAATAAAGGACGTAAAATGAGAAATGAATTTTAATCTAGGAAACCAGAACTGACATTGATATGAACGTATGATGTCACTGTGGTTTTTGACTCACAATCTTTTCACTCTGAAGAGCTTCATTTGTCACCTGACATACGACAACATCAACAGGAGAAAATTTCGGAGTGTAGTGGAACTTAATTACTGCTTTTTTTGTGACATTATTCTTCTATTATTATTGTACCAACAATATATGTAAGTACCTCCGTATAATGAAATACATATACAAAAAAATTTCGTAAGCAAAACGTTGAAAAATGCTTACCACTTTCATTGTCTATGTATATCTTACGAAAATTATACCATTAGTGACTTACCTACCTATATATTTCCCAGCTTTAAAAAATCTACCAGGTAACTTGCCACAAGTTCGTACAACTAAGTCGCGTCCTTTATTTTTTAATACTCAGATAATGGTTTACTGATTTACAACGAATAGGTACCTCACGTTGAGTTTTCAAGTTAAATTTTTTTATTCAACAGAAACTTATTTGTAAAACAATATTTAATGCGATTTCTGTTGAGAAACACATCATTATTTTATATGTATTCTAAGAAGAAAAATTCTTTGTTCAAGAATATTTAATATCTAGACATATAAAAAAAAACACTGCATAAAGTCTATTTTTAGAGTTCACATGTATAATGATACTTTATTTTCCTGAACTGGATTTTGCCAATTTATGAAATTCGCAGAATTAAAACATAATTTGCTCGCCTCGAAGGTCATACATATGTCCACAAATTATGACGCATGCTAAATGAGTTCCGAGAATGTCTCCAGATGTGAAAAAACATCACACTCATACTATTCCACGAAATTCCACGTTACTCTCTGTCTCTACCTATGTATCTAAACATTATTCATTTAAAAAATAAAAAAAAAATTTAAATTAATAGATGATTAGTCACGGACTGATGGAAATTTTGGCAATTTATGTTTTAGTTTATTTTGATATTTTTGTTCAAAAAACAAAGCTCTATACCTATATTTTTCCTTTTATCCATCCCACTTAAAAATGTTCCCACATGCGTGGAAGAGCTTAAAAAATAAATTGCATTACGCAATGAAACAAATAAATAAATAAACAAAATAAATTTAAGTCCTCACTTTCCTTTGACGGTCGATTTTTGTAAGAATTTCTATTTTTATTTTTTTCATTTTTCACCGCAGAGGAAACAGATGTCAAAATACTCAAGTGCAAAGATCACCATCGTTTTAATTTTAGTTTACGAGTGACTGAAGGTACATATTGTATACAGAAACGTTTGGGGGTTTTCCATGAATGAGAAGAATCATCATCATCTTTACTTTGAATCTGCAAACGAGGAATGGAGGAGTCAGTTTGTTTTTATAATAATTATTATGGCATTGCCACCCCTTCTTCCGCAGATAGTATACGTATATGTACATTCGTTTGTCCTGTCAAGGAGTTGAAGTTTTAAAAGAGCCACACATGTCAATTCCGAAAATAGCATTCCATAAAATACTCGCATTAACTCAACCAGATGAAAGTTTACACGTATGGTAGTCAATGCCATCAAAGAGCTCATTCATTTCCATATTCATTTTCAGTTCAGAGGAAATGGTACCTACACAAAGCCCATTAAATCTTGTGCTGCGTATGCAAACTCAATTCCGATTTCATTTTTAGAAAAGGATGTTTAATTGAATAATTCAATATACATAAATACGTGTATCTACATGAATCGAGATTTCAATTAACGCGAGAGCACTTTTAAAAGAATCTTCTTCTTACCTTCAAATCCAAAAACCATTTTGGAATTTCAGTCGATTGCTATCAGATTTTGCCTCAAAAGGCATTTCAGTTATTGGTCCTGAAGCAAAAGTAGGTGGCAGCTCATCTTCACCTGTAAACGTACGCAGGAGGTAATAGGCTCTACATTAAAAGAAGAAGAAGATTTTACTAAAGCTTTTGTGTCCTTGTCATGTTTGTATATTTGTATTAGGTTATTTTTGTAAAGGAATGTGATCTTACATTAACTATACAGGCAGACTTACATAGGTATATATACCTACTGACGATGATAAGTCTTTCTCCACATATTTTAAGTGACAAACCTCTGAACGTTGCTTTGAGGCTTTTGTGGGTATACTACCATGTTCAACACAGTAATAGGATTATAGAATTATGTAGGTATGTGTGTGTAATGATGATGATGGCTTTCACAAGGACCTTTAATTTTGTTGTTTTAATAAAATTTGAGATTGAAAATGTCAGCATATAATCGCTTTTAGTAAATTGTCTAAAGCTTTTTCATTAAACCCATTTTGGAAGACTATGGTGAGTTTTAAGTTGGTGTATAGAGTTAATTTTTATGGTCAATATTGCTATACAGATATAACTGGGTGTATCTGTATATCTATCTAATTGAAACCATTTTGAATAATTTTGTCTCTGAAACTAAATAAAATTATTCCGTAAGTTCTTCAATCTCGAGAAATGTTATTTCGAAGAAAGATATTGTCACAATAATGAATTTGTTTTGCATGAGTGTCATCTTGTTATGTGGCTCGAAATAAAGAACATTTAAAAATTTTCAAATTAATGCAAACATTATTTTAACTTATTATTAAGATATCAAAATAAATGATGCTGAAGAGGAAAATTAAACTGAAATAATTGGAATTTCTGAGAAAGGTAGATATGGAAAATTCTACATATATAGGTGCAATATTTGTATAAAAGCGAATGTGTAAAAAATTAAAGGTAAACTGGGACATACATTTTTCTTATAATAATATATAGGGGGCGTTTTGATTACGCTTAAAGTGTTTTCACATTTTGTCGAGGGCAGGAGTTGTTGAAGGGATATACATGTATACCGAAGCACATTTTGAACATTCTACATTCGTGTAGTGAGGTAAAGGAAATAAATGTCTATACTTCACAGTAGGTGTAGGTCCAAAGTTGGCATCTAAGGTAAACTTATGGTCATCCCTGTAGTACGACGATTCAACTATAGGTATATGCGATGAAATATACATTTTTTTTAGATTGTCTAAAAAATAGTAACTGAATTTGAAATCGTCCATTGTATCCGTAAAAACTTCACATTAAAGATACTGCTATAAATATGTTTTGTTTATAAAGCATAGAAACGCAGATGAGTTGTAAGGGAAATTCGATATAGCCAGAAGTGTGGGGACTCAACAATTTCGATCGCTAATGTGAACAAAGCTTCAGCTGAAAGTTTTCTTTATAATTAGGATTTATTAAGTTTGTTTCTTTAATACTTCCTTAATCCATCTGGAAAGGTTTTTATTTTGTAAGGTATTAAGTATGTATACATAAAAGTATCTTTTTAATTCTTTAATGTTTCTTTAAGCCTGGAGAATAAGTTAGCTATAGCTGGTGTTTCGTTATAACCGATTTTCATTTTTGATTCATTGTTGAAAAGTGAACAAACTTTTTTGTTTGTAAAACTTTTGTTTATAGTTTGAAAAAAGTATAATCTGTGATTTTCAGCTATGATTTTTTTTTATGTTGGCCAAAAATGTTTCACAACTTTTCTTTAAAGTATCAGGCAACAATAATAAACTATTTCGAGTTTTTGACAGCTTGGTACGTATTTAACGCTTATAAGAAACACGCTTATAAACAAATCCCTCTTAAAAGAAACATGAACAAAAGGACCGTGTACTTTCCCATATATTTTTATGTTTAATTATCTGTTTATAGGAAACAAGTTTATAACGAATTTTTCATTTACATGTAAAGTAAGTTGGATATAAAAAACTTTTGTAATAAAAAAAATCCAAAATTCGTAAGAAAATAAAAATATTCTAAAAAAATCTAAGCAAAAAGTGGATGCGCTGTGAATTCTAAATGTTTTTGTATTGGTTAATTCATGCCTTTTTGAAATTCTAGTTTAAGGAAATAGCAAAAGGGAAATCCCAATAATTCATTAGTTTAAATGCACGAAATTTGCAATGTCTATACTTATTTTTTTTTTTTAATATTCGTTACAAGCGATATACATATGTTTACTTGCTCAATAGGGCAAGTAGGTATTGGTTTCGTGTAAAACCATTTTAGTGGTGGAGATAGTTTTTATTTAATAAAATACAAGTTAAATATGTTATTTATTATTAATCAAATTAATTTCAGGGTTTAAATGAACCAAATGGATAAGAATAAATTAATAACTTTCAACTTAAATTTTACGTTGTGTCAGAACGAATTTCAATTTATGACAGCTGAACGCTCAGACGTCAGACCATGATGTTCAGTGCAGAGAACACTCAGAGCATGATCTGAACGATTGGAATATGTTCAGATCTCTGTTCTGAACGAAAACAGAAAAACGCCTATTAATATGATCTTCTGTTCTAGACAAGATTTTAAATTTGGTGCAGTTGCAGTAAGAACTCTTATAGTTTGATACCCGGTGGAGTGGAGGCACACGCACGTAGGTACTATGTTAAAAAAAATATTTTTAAATGCAACGTAAAATAAGTTCGTGGGCGGCAATGGTACAATGGATGGAGTGCTTGCTTGTTTTATATAATTTATATATAACGTAGCTTATAGTAGTTTTATTTAGTATAGTTTAGTTTTAATTAGTTATAATTCGGTAAAGTGTAGTTTTAAGTTTTATAAAAAAGTGAAAAAAATGTTAATGAAAATGAGTTTTTTTATAATAATTTTCTTGTTAGTTTAAGTAAACATGAATTTTAAACATAAGTGATTTTACGCCGAAAGGCATCGTTAAATATATTATAGGTTAATTTAGAGCGCCCGCATGGGGCCAGTAAGTTAATTAAGTTAATATGGAAGCTAGTTGTTTAAGATTTTTTTGTCTAGCATTAAGATATATGAAAATGAAAAATAAAAAAGGAATTAAAAATGAAAACAAAAATAGAGTGTTTGCTTGTTAACCCAGGGGTTGCCAGTTCAATTCTCACTCGGGTACAAAGCATTTTTTTCTTTTCAGCATACTTCCCAGCTTATGCTGGACGTCGCCCATGAGGTTATGCAATGAAAAATAAAAATCAACTACATAGCTCTCTATCCATTGTACCAAAACAATTCTTTCCTATCTTTCTACTCCTTCTAACTAGTGTCGTGCAACATCTGTTGCATTTAAAAGGCAATATGCCTTACAGACGCATAGTTAAAATATTATTATTTTATTATATTATATTATATTATTATTATAAAATAATATTGTAATTAAAGGAAAAAGAAATATTGTTTGAACGTAGAAAATAAGAAGTAGTAATACAAAAAAAAAACTAAAGAGGGAATGAATTTCATTCCGTTAAAAAAAAATCAGAGTAGATTACGCTTTAGAGTTCTTAAATATTTCTTTAAGTAATTGTGTGTTACCTAATTACCTGTGTGATGGATGCGAATATTTGTCATGTTATTATTCAGTTACTTTGAATTCAGTAGTTACTCTTTTTCATTTGCTTATTGAAATGTTTGTGTCTACATTAAATTTTTCAAATCGCAGATACATAAGCAATTACGATTTTTTTTACTTTCAATTGAATGGGGGTATAAGAACTGCAGGCAAAAAAGTTAAATTAGAAAGTAATTGTACATATTTGTTCGCTTCGTTGAATTAATTACCAAAGGCAATTTAAAAACCGAAACACTTTTTATATTCGATTTGAAATATTAATTGCATTTTTGAAAATTAGTCTTTCAATGTCAACTGTTATTTTATAAGATTTTTGTCTAAAAAATGTGTTATTTTAATAATGAAAAATTAAAACTTATGTTATTAACTTACTGTTCTTTTGGAAATCCTGTGTATCGTCGCATCCCGTTCTTCCAGCCAAAGACGTCAGTAGAGTTATTAAAACTAGTTGCTGGGAAACGATACTCCAAAAACATTTTGCAAGTATTGAATTTTGATTTGTTCCCATTTTTCATAGTACAACACATGAATGGGATGAATTATTATCCTTGAAAGTTTCGTTGTAATTAATTTTGTTTATGTTAAAAATCTTTAATATTATTTCACATATCTTTTCATATATAAATTAACTTCCCGTTGATGAAAGCCGATCTAATTTCGTTTGATATGTTTTTCTTCTTTATACAGTCATTAATTCATTAGAAGGTTCACTTTTGTTTGTATAAGGATTTCACTCTAATTCCATTCTATTTTCATTTCATTAATGATGGAAATAAATCTTGGGACATAACTTCAACGTAAGACAAAAAATAAAATTAAAAGGAAGAAATTTTATTCTATCACTTAACATGTTTACTCGCTCTCAATATATAGTTTTTTTAGTGTCCCTGTCCGTATTTTACTTTCTCCATTTGTCCTGGCACAACACAACACAAATGCATCATTCCTTTTTTGTTGGACTTGTACAAAGCTCTGGTTGCCTCGGGAAAGACGTCACGTTGTTCTTCTCAAATTGTAGTTCTTGACACATCATGATCACTATTTCCCTTTGCCATCCAATGGCAGAGACAAAGCTTCCAAATGACATAATAACTTTCATGGGACATTTTAAATCTGAAAAGAAAGCATAAATGTTATTTAATTACTTTTGTGTGTGTTAGTTGGGATAAAAAGGCACAATGATAATAATTGTTCATAATATACAGTTATTTTTATTGCAATGTGATGAGTATGACCTACTATAGGTGCTCAGTTCTTGATGGGGGTGATAAAACTATTACTTTTGTTGAGGAAATTCAAAGGTTTGGGTTGACCAAAGGTTATAAATGAAAGCTAAAAAGTAATGTCAGTTTGCACCATCAACTTGACGAAAAAAAAATTCAACCTCAGAAAGCTATATTATATTTTAAACCCTTTTATGTTAAGTGTCTTTTTTTTTGTGTTACTATAGATAATTTTGCAGAATCCTTTTGCAACATTTCGTGTGGCATAGTTGTCGACGACATTTATAACCATTCAGTATGATTGTTCAGATTACCAATGCCAATCGTAGTCCTTTTGACTTCTTCCCACAAAACCGTAATACCTACATGGATTATGGTGTGTTCTATGGTAATTATTATGGTTGCGATTCAATGTGAAATGTAATAAAAACTTGATGAAGGTTATGTACGGTTTTGAGGAAATTGTTGAAATATGCAAATTTTATGACACTTTGTCAGAAAAAGTATACCTTGATGTCCCATAATGGTTGGTTTTGAATGTTCCATCAACGATAAAAAGAGAAGAGTGGGTCCCTCTTATCTATACAGGGAATTATTATTATGTTTTTCGATTTCAGTGGAATTATATTTTTTTGAATTGAATATCTTATTTGAGTGAATTTTATAAAACAAAAAAAATGTTAAAAAGATATTTGTGTTGGTGTTATTATTATTGATAGACATTCTTTTTTGAAAGACAACTTGTTATCTCAGATATACATTTAAAATTGCTTGTTTTTGTTATGGCGCGTTTGATATTGATGTTTTTAATTGGAAAAATATGAAAACATAAATAAGGTTCCTTTTTCGTCTTAAACCAAATATTATTCAGATAGAATTTCAAGAAACGTTTAATATGTAAGTACTTTTTATTTCGAGTAGCTATGTAATTGATTCATTGAACATTTTAACGATCTGCATATCAAAATTTTCCAGTAAAAACGTTGAGTTCCGTGGCGTAATATATGGTAAGTGAGCGTTATCAGCGAAAGAGCCAATAAGAGCGTGCAATAATAGTTCATGACAATTGCAGCTGCCACTTCAGCAACAATGAGAGTGATGATGTGGCGGCGGCATTTTCATGTCGAGAAGACCATCTTGAGGGCTTCCGTTGAGAAACTTTTTTTTACGAAAAGTTTTGGCACATATGGTTTGTTTTTTATTTGCCCAATTTTTCACGATCTCATTTTTGATATATTCTTTGTTGACCACGTGGTTGAACATTGGAATTTCAGAACCAAAACGAACATTAGGTCTGTTCCAGAAGAACTTATGGACAAAAATGGACATTCGATTTTATGTAGTGCGGTATAAAAATCTCTCAGAGAAAAGTTGGAACTACGAAAAATTCCCGGACACGTTTTTGACAAATAAATTGTGTTCATATTGATGCCCAATGAAATTTCTTTATTTTATTCGAAAGGTTCAAATCTGCAATACTCTAGTATTTAAAACTTATCTTATTTTGTATGTTTTTCTGTTTGGTTAACTAATGCTGCTGAATTTTTGACATTAGTAGAAATAGACATATTACTCATACATAGATTAGTTTTAAATTAAAAAAAAAAATTTAAGTTAAAATCATTTAAATAATCAATCAAATACATAGATTTATGTCATATCAACAAATGTTTATAGAAAATATAAAAAAACAATTTTTTTCTTACAAATCAGATTTAAGAAACAAATTTAAAATATAGACAAAACAAGTATTAATTCATGTTTCATTAATTTAAACTTTATTGTAATCCTAAGCCGCGGATATGCAATTGCAACCTTGAGGTTGAATCTATTCGAAGAAAGTTTATTTCATTTATTTATAAAAATATTGCATCGTTTATTTTTTATCAATAGTTCATGACTTTTAAAATGAATACATATATTGAACAAAAATAATAAAACTCGCAGTTGGAGTTCCTTTGACTTTCTTACTTCATATGACACACAATAATAATAACTGAGGCAGTTTCATAAATTGCAAAAGGATCTTAATATATTCAATTTCACATCATGACGAAAAAATCGTATTTTTTATAAATTTGATTCTTGGAAAAGTAAAAAAAATTAAAACTTCAAGGTAGGTATAGGTACGTCAAACAGCTTATTGGAAATTTTTATTTTTTTTCTCATTTATGAAACTGGCAGGATATTTCAAAGGAAACCAAAAGTAAATCGAATGATTATGTTTATGTCAAAAATTGAAATTACTAATAAAAAGTCCAGCCTACACTTGATATCCGCCCCGGGGAAAATTTTCTATATCCTGCCAAAAGCTATACAGAAATGATTTTTGAATATTGCCAAAATATTTGCATCGATTTTATTTTACTCTTAAATAAGTATTATTACGTCCTCCAGATGATATAATTTGTCTGATAATACACCCACTCAGCAGAAAAAGAAGTTCGCAGTATTTTGATAAATCAATATCAAGTATACCCATCCCAGCCCAGCCTCCAGAGCCTCAATAAGCCAGTGCGTGACAATGCGAAGGAAGAGAATGTAACTATCATCATTTCTCTGTTGAAACCATTATGTGCATATTTCTGTGACGTAAATTGATTGTGTTGGCAAAATAATGGACGTGAATGTTTGTAAATAATATATTTTTCACTAAGCTACATAAAAAGACGACAAAAATGAAAGCTGTTTGAGTGCTTCCATGTTCCTTAATCGCAATATATCGTACAAATATTTTATACGATTTTCGAGAAAAATGTCATTGCAAGGATGTCCTGTTCACAAAACGGAACTCTATTACTATCGAAATAAAACAAAAAGAATGCGAAAGAAGATTGAATAAGTTTTTTTTTTTTATTTTACTCTCGTTCTAAAATTTATTCAACCCTTATTTATCACCCAGCTTGAATGGATGGTGTTCGAGTGAAGGATTTGGCCAATTACTTAAAAAGCTGCAGGACAACGATGACGGGCTGTATAGTGATTAAAGGACCAATACTGAGCATCATTTCATTTATCTGCTATATGTATATGGCGTCCTAGTTCTTATGTAGTTCAAACTTGACATAGAAGTAGGCGAAGAAGCTCGGTTAATTAAATGAGGGAAGCTCTATTACACCCTAGGGGCGATATAAAACATCAGGGTTACCGAAAGTAAATTTTCATCCTAGATGTTTCCGAGGCATGGTAAACTAATGAAAGTTCCATATATATAGGTACTTTTTCGTTATTAACAATAATTTATGTGTGAAATCCTTAGCAAGGCTCTTTTTCATAAGCTCAAGTTGGTATATTTTATGAGGATGGTGTCATCCTTAGCCAGATAGTTTGTTTATATAGTAAAAATCTTTTTAGATAATTTCGTCTAAAAGAACATTTACAAGATTAAATTACCTGCAAACGTGTCACCTTTATGATGTCCTTAATAAAAAAGAAGCATAAATGTTTAAATGAACATAATTCAGATTATAAGAATGTTTGCGTTCATGGTAAATTGATAAAACCAAACACATGCAACGAAAAAGATGGTTAAAAGATTTCTTAAATTTTGAAAAGCTTTTTTTTGCTGAAATAGAATATTAATTTGAATCTTTGCTCTAAAAAAAATTAACCCAAACCCATTGGAGATGGTTCCAGGACTTTTACTTTTGAAATTATTAGAAATTAACGTAATCACATCAACTTCCTTAGAAAGTGATTTTAAAATTGACTAAGGATTATTTTAGCAATCAATTATTGATGATCAGATGAAGTTGTTTTTGTTTATTTTGGGGAACTTGTGGTGCATTTAGTGACTATTTTAAAATTCTATTCTTTGAGAATGAACGAGTCATATGCAACATTATTTCGACGTTTGTTATACATAATTACATTTATTGTGACATTAAGATGGCCATTGTTGTTTTTGGACATTGTAGATATGTCGCTATCATTTCAACACACATTTTTATCCACATTGAAAAACAAGAGATGTTCCAAAACTTTTTGATAAGAAGAAGTTCTCAATTGAACAGGTGAGATATACTTCAAGTAGTTATATTAGGACCAAACCTATGGGATCAATACACTCAACCAAATATAGTTTCTCTATATTCGTGATAACATCAAACTAACTGATGATGATAACAGATGGTTGTATATTTAACAATGAAAATGAAATAAATGATAATGAGAATGACTTGTATTATATAACCGTAATCATTGTTGACCGCTCTTCAATACAACAACAAATAAAGGGCACGACTGGATCGAAAAAACTTGCATGTTTTACTCGAGGACCTGATAATATTACCAGTGTTTTTTTTTTTTTTTTTGAAAAGCTATCCGCAGTGAAGTAGGATTTTTCTTACAAAATTCTCACTGCTGATCACTACCGATAAAAGGTGAAGTCAAATCTAACTGTAGATAGATTTTCGACTTTCATTCGAGTATCAAATAAATGATAATTCGAGTATCAAATAAATGATAATGAGAATGACTTGTATTATATAACCGTAATCATTGTTGACCGCTCTTCAATACAACAACAAATAAAGGGCACGACTGGATCGAAAAAACTTGCATGTTTTACTCGAGGACCTGATAATATTACCAGTGTTTTTTTTTTTTTTTTTGAAAAGCTATCCGCAGTGAAGTAGGATTTTTCTTACAAAATTCTCACTGCTGATCACTACCGATAAAAGGTGAAGTCAAATCTAACTGTAGATAGATTTTCGACTTTCATTCGAGTATCAATCAAAATTAAAAAAAAAAAAATATTAAAATAATAACAACGGTAGGCATTATCAGTAAGGCCGTCCACACTCTCCTTAGACACATATTTTATTTTGGTCGATGTAGGTGACCATATTTGATCAACATTTTTGTTATTGTTGGTGCGAATGATAAATTCATGTTTTAGAAAGGGGTATGTTCGTAAAGTTGTAGTGGTTTTTAAAGTGTTATTTTATGTTTGATTGCTCACAAACGTACCCAAATCTCGAAACAAATTATCAATGTATACATTGGAGATATAATCTGCCATTTCCATCCAAAAATATGCTCTTCAGAAAATTGCAGAAAATTTTCCTTATTAAGTATAAATGTACGAAAAAAATTGTTTTAAAACGATTTTGTCAAAAATTTATTGCTATTGCTAAAATTGTTGATAATACCTTTGGAATTTAATAGAAATCACCTTTGAAATTTCTTGGTTCCAAGTAATCTAATGACTTATAGATGACTTTAGCTTAGATACCTTAATTTATTTATTTTATGTTAATTTAACATATGGTTTTCTCTAGGTGTACGAAATATCCAATATTCTTAAAGATACACACAATTTAACACAACATTATAACGAGCTATAATATTCTTCGAAAAATCACACAATTTCGGTTCAGTTAATTTAAACACTTTCAGTTTTCTGAAAGTTACATATTTTTGCACAATTTTTAACTTTCAAAAGAATTTCATCAGCCCAGCCTACTGGAAGTCGACTAAGAATGTCAGCAAAGAACAAAAAAAAACATAAAAGTTGTTAAAAATGTTTTTAACTTTACCTTTTAACCAAAGTTGAATTCACTTTTTCTCAGTGAAGTGCGGAATCTTGATGGAATTCCAATTCTGAAGCACAAATTCTACATAGCTTTACATATAAATACAAGAAGGTAAAAGAATATTCCTACTGATATACTTCTGGTATAGATATATAAAAATACTTTCCTTAGGATGCACATACATATTACATGAGGAGAACAATTTTAAAACTTTCTGTTTTCTTCCGTTATTCCCCGGAGACTTCCTATACATTCAGAAAGTTACTTACCTACCTACCTACCTTATGCGGAACACATGCAATGGGCGTTTTCGTCGTTTTTCTGCTTTTTCCACTCCAGCCCAGACCCAGATTCCCAGATATACTAAGAGGACACAACCGTGCAACAGATTACTTTGAACCATTGATGTGGAAGGCGCATGCATTGATTTTTCGGTCAGCCTGTAGAATTTTTAATTTCCTGATGTTCAGCTGGTGGAGAGTTTGTTTTTTTCGTGTACCGTGAGGGATGCTCGTTGGAGGTGGGAATCGGTGTTTAATTAAATTTCATCATTATTGACTGGAGTTATAAAATAAACACTCTGACTTTTTCGTTACTTAAAGCAATTTGTTTGCTTTGATTTCGGCAAGCTTCAATTTTTATGACCGCCATAAAGTTTCGCATCTCTTTATATGTATGCATATGAAGATGAAGGTTATCCTATTTTGTAGAAAACATTAATTTTTATATCTTTTTTCATATTAATTTCTCTACTAGGAATGTAAAATTTCATATGGCTTTGGGATTCGAAGCAATAAAAGTGTTGGGTTTGTTGAATTCTCGTCGCAAGAGCGATTAGGTTTCTTGTGTGGGCTTGACAAGGGAGTCAAACTTTTACTTGCTTAAACAAAATTTATTTAATTTAACATCGTAAAGTTTCGCCATACATTTTACATATTACTGACATTTAAACGTAAAACAAAACACATTATGTATGTTGTTTAAATGGTAAACAACAAAGATGGGTAATTAATTAGCAAAATCTGTACGCATACAAATATTTTTTATATTCATCATACATTTTCCAACAAGGGTTATGATATTTTATTTGTTTATATATACCAATTTTTTTTTTGTCAAAACATACAAATTAGTCAACAGCTTTATGTTTAATGTATAAACTCGATGTTAGCTTTAGAATCTTTAGAACCCCACTGAAGGGGTTATGAATGCTTGAATGTCTGAGCATTGAGCCGGGTAAAGCATTCCACATTCGTGTTGTGTGGCTGAAGAAAGAATATACTAACTTCACTGTACGTTTGTAATCCTAGCAGTTCGAGGATTGCGATTAATGCGGTTAAATTGTTTCAGTGGAGAAATAGCTATTTCAATAACAAATTGCTTCTAAAATTATCGATAGATAAAATAAAGATGACAAGAAACAGTTTATTATTATTTCTTTTTTTCTCACCCAGAAAACCTATTGCTTAGAAAGCCTTACTGCGGTAATTAAATCTCAATGACCACACAAACTCCATTTAATTATAGATATACATAGGTGTACCTTACCTATACTTATTAGATATCGAAGTTCAATATTTATCAGGGTACATTATAACAATTGATAGTTGAATATATATAGTAATAAGTAAGCCGGTCTAAAACACGTACGAAGAACATCATTTAAATAGTTTAGGTTATAAATGGGTGAACTATGTAAAAACAACCGCACATACGTAAATAGACTGAAAGCTGGACGGCATGATGAAATCTACTTTCTCAAAATCTTTAACTTCTTAATCTGCCACCAGAGCATTTCGCGCGACCCGTACGTGGCCTTATTTTTCAGTCAATGACAAATTTCTAAAAATCCATTATTGAAATTTTTCAGCAACTTCATAAAACTTCATCACTAAACAAAGTTCAGAAGCAAACTATTTTCAAAGGCGACAGAAATCTGCAAGCACGCACAAACTAATTTTTACATGCGTTAAAATTCAAAATAAAATATTTCCAAAATAAAATTAACCTTCGTAAATAAATCAACTTCACTGTATCTATATATGTTTATTCAATTTTGTCTATTTTCCTTTATTTTTTTTTTTTAGAAAACTAAACAGAAACAAGACACAAAGATGATTTATACAAAACTTTCATGGAAGACCGATTGTTTATTTATCAGCAATTATTGTGATTACTTTAAGAAGTCTTTTCATCATTTTATGTATGAGGAAACGCCCAAGACGTTGTGATTAGGAAAATTTAAAAAAAAAACTTTTATGGATGTTTCCAATATACACTAAAACCCGGTAGTAAACTCTGTTGGCATTAGGCATACATCACATCGAATGGCGGCATGTTGCCGGCAGTTTTTCTTTTTGATGAAATTCTTGGGAAAATAATATCCATCAGGAAGAAGTTATAGATGTTAAAGATACTAGCACATGCATAGAAACATTGTTAAAATATAATTATAATTGGTCCATTAAAGTCATTGAATTGAAAGAGTATATGAAAAATTATTCTTTCAAGTGTTTGTTTTGTCGAAACCATTTTGTTTAAAAAAGTTAAAAGTCATACATTTTCTAACGAAATCAATGAATATTTTTGTATTTACATATTTATTAATCTTAACTAATGTAAATATCTATCGTACACAAATTACGTCTCCTTGGTTCTATGAGAGAGTACATTTAACTTGTACGTTAAATATAATGTATGGGGATTAAAATTAACGGTGACGAAACACCGTTAAAACCGATTAAAAAATATTTTCTTTTTCGGATTTAACTTAATTTTTTTGTTAAAAAATAAATTTTTTTAAAAATAATTTAATATTAATTTCGAGATTTTGACCTTTTGAGATTTATGGTTTCGGGATTTAAGGTTTTCGGGCTACTTGCTTTTCGAGATTTTGGGTGGGTTTTTGTAATTTTGTGTTTTCGAGATATTGGGTTCTTAGATTATCTACCGGATTATGTCCGGCTCCCAGATTTTTAATTTATTAACTCTGCCGTTGACAGCATATATGATGGTTTTTTCCTTTGTGCAGCAATATATATTGTTTCGTGTTGTTAGTTTTTTTATTCATTCTAATCTTGAATGAATATGCACCACAGGTATGGACTCCATTCTATGATGTTTCTAGATCCAGAAGGTCTTCCGTGGATGGATCCATATAACTTGCACCTTATAGATACCGCATTATTCTTTTTCATATTCACTCATTGCAACAGAGGCGTGTGAATAAAGATGTATAGTTTAATCCACCGCACCAACTTCTATACATATATCGGGCTCATTATAGATGCAACTTATTTACTTACTTGCGTACGACTTAACTATATCGTTGAGGGGGTCACCATCTTTGTAACCGCGGCTTAGTCGCATAAAAGTGAGTTGAAAGGATTCTGCACGGGAACTTTCGATAACTTCAACAGCTCTAGAGCTGGGCGAATCAAGGTGATAAAAGATGGTTCGAGTGTCGACAATCAAAAATGATTAACGTTGAGTTATTAATAATGAAAGTATAAGTTTGATTAGTTTTAAAAAAATAAATTCATTTCTTTTACTTTAAATAAATTAGTTTAATATGAATCGACAGACAGAAAGTTAATTTGAAATAAATCATCAAACAAACTCAGAGCAAATTTAACAATACCAATACATAAAATTATAATAAAATAAACCAAATTTCAAGTTTTAATTTAAAATTTTAAGTTTAAACTTATCTATAAGTCCCTCTATAAATCGCTTTGGAAAATAAGAAATTGGGCGGTTAGGCATCTTAATTGCTTAGAAACCGAATCATATATGTACCTTTATTTTCATGTATATATCTATTATAAGACCCATCGAGTTCTATGGAAAATTAAAGTAACTTTTCGTTGTCTGTTCACCCTTCATTTTATGTAAACTCTTAACGAGCAAAGATAAGAAAAGACGTAGACGTCATTCAATCTGCACTAAAAAAGGCAAGTGCATAAAATTCTTCATATAATTGTATTTCATTAGTTAGAGAGGAACACGAATCTCTTCTCTTGCATCAAAATTGAAGCTAACAAGCAAAAACAAAGGCAAGACTGCAGTTATATAAAACTTTTGAATTTTATTTTCATACCTAGTGAAATTTCATTAAAAACATGGATCGGGGACGTGGTCCCCTTCATAGGTGCTTTCATGATTCTTGGAAGTGTGTTTTGTTCCTCTTGATTAATTACTACTTTCCGTCAGAAAAATAAAACTAAAGTTGTTCGCATTCCATTAAGGAAAACTTCCATCTGTTCGCCTTGGATCTTTTTTGAGCATCGAGACATCTCTTCCAATTAAATCATTCTATATGAACTCCAGAATAACACAGTCGACTCGTGAAGTTTGTGCGGAGTTGCTTGAAACGCCCAGAATATTATGCGCTATGGCAGGCTATGCAGCTCAAGTAAATTGTTGCTATTTTTGCATAAGTGTTGGTATTTTTTTTTTTATGTTGCATATATAAGAGTATGCAACAATTTAATGTTAAAAAACATGCTAAACGTATCCCATGTGTTGATGTACGTCACATTAATGCACGCAGGTGCATTTTTTCGAAAATAGGCACAAAGCGTGTTCAGAATTTTTGAGTTTTGTTGTTCTGAAAGTTTATTTAGAATTTTGTAAAAATATAAAAATACAGCAGAAAAGCAGAAGAGTCCCTTCTTCTTTAATTCGAACAAAAATAAAATTCTTGACATCTTGCCAACAGCTGCTTTGGATGGTTTATGTATGGAAAGCGTGTTGAGCATTGGGTGCCATGAAACTCGCAAACATCTTTTCCGACAAATAAAATGATGGAATATTGTAAAATACTATTTTCGTAGCTTCTATAGCACTGATGCTTGTTTATTAATATAACTTGATGAGGTGCCCGGTGCCGCGTAAACATGGAATAAGTGAAAGTTCATATTTTTCTTTTATGCCAATTATGTATCGCTGACTTTGTTCATAATAAACTGTATTTTTTTAGGTAAATTTAGATAGTATAGGTAAATGTTGAAATGATAGAAAGCTCGCATTTTAATCCACAAGTCACTAATTTTTACTGTTTATTGACGATTTTGGAAAAGGAAAAAGCATGCATATTAAATACAATTTATAAAAGTTTCATCTCTGAAATCCAAGCATCTAGAATGGAATTGAAAGATAAACGTTTTATGAGAAGAAAAAAAATGAAATAGTTTTCACTTCATTATTTATGTATTTAATTAATGCATCTTACTTTTGAAGCTTCCATTCACTTAAAGCACATAGAGTCGTTTGGGGTAAGAAAGAGTGCGCAATGCTATTTTCATCGTTGACAAAAGAATTCCAAAATATTTTTTAATGCATAGATAATTGCTTTATGAAACTTCAATTAACGACATTGTCCAGCAAACCATAATTATCCTAAATCACAACAAAATAAAGAACAAAACAAAAATGGGTTTCGTTAAAAAAAAGAAGTGATAATGTGATTGTGTGCTGTAAGAGACGCGAGGGAGCTCAATTCAATATAAGCGCTTGTGCATAAAGTATAAATACTCATGTAGTATATGTTTTTTGATAAAAATTTGTTATTTATATTTTCTATTCCTGGAATTTTTATATCTAGAAAAAAAGTAGCCCCTAGGGAGAGAGTGCGAACTTTTAGCCGCTCCTTTCGACCTGCGCACTCTTACCCTATCACTTGTACCAATTAACATGCTTCTTACATTAAAAGTATAGAAATCTTAGTTCTATAGCAACAACATCAAACGTTTTATATTTAAGACAGATCGAAAGAACTTGTTCAATAGAGCCCAAACACATCGACAATCAGACTTCGTCAGACATCACAGAACAAAAGCCACTTGAAAGGTCGAAGACCAACTTGTGTCCCGAGTTGAATTGTTGAAGAAGATACCACTTAATAAAGAAAACTTAATGCAAATGGAAAATTCAGTTAAGCGAGGTCGACTGTTGTGTCAAAAATGTTACTTACTTATGAATTCGAAGAAAAAACCTGCGGTATTAAAAATCTTTGAGGTACTTGAAATTTCGAAGAATAAAGTTTTAACGCTTTAACGTTTTTTATCAGTTTCCACTTTCTCATTAATGAATTTTTGAAAGAAATGTTCATACACGATTATGCTAAAAAATTATTAAGAATTTTAAAAATTAAATTTGGAACTTAAGAAATTATTGAATATAAAATATTTATGGTTTGGTTACAGCATCTTAAGTGCATGTACGTTTGTGTCCTAGTCACCCGAACTTGCTCTTAGGAACACAGAAAACATATTTTAATGATCTCTATTCCCTAAATTAATCGCTCACGCAAACATTCGAATGTTATACAGTAAAATTGATGAAAATAAAGTGTACTAGGGGTTAAATGAAAACAAAAAAAGTATTAGAATTTAAATTGATATATTTTGTTCTTCACTGCATACAAGCTGTCAAAAGTGGCTAATATATATATACAAAAGTAAATAAGTCACTTGCAGAATTTTACGCTAATACGCTCCTATGTTTCCTAATTTTTATTTTTAATTGGTTGCAAAGAAGAACATTTTTAAAGCTTTTTATCCTCAAGTACACTACTAGATACATTTTGTTAGTTTATGAAAAATCCAATGCAGTGTTGAAAAATATATTTTTGTTATATATCTGTGTAGTGTAATACACATAGTCAAAACTTCTATATCCATTTCACTTTGTAAACACAAAAATCAAAGCTAATAATATTCTTCAGAAATGTTCCTCAGAAACATCTTTACCATGAAACTAAAAAGATAAAACATAATATCCATTCGTAAAAAGTTTTTATTTCTTAACTTTTATTCAGGACGAAACACACTATCAGAGTTGAATAATAATACTTTCTGTTTCGCAGATTTATGAGTATCTATGAACCTATGTACATATGTAAATGTGTATATAACACTGATGCAAATGTGCAAAATTCACAACTGTTTCTGTTGAATCTTATAAGCCAAAGACACTTTTTCGAGATTTATATATATTTTCATAAAATAAACTATGAAATTGGCAATTAAGTTTGTAGACTTATTGGGCAATAAAACTACATAAGCTTTCAAGAGTTTTTATTTCCCATAAAATATACAACTTATCCTTAAGGCACGAACCAAATCCTATTAGCTTCTCCAGAAAATTTATTTGTATTATAGCTGAGTGGATAACTTTAAAGGATAATTTGGTTATCCTTCCTCGATTGCCGACAACAACCCAAATTCCAGTCAAAATTATTCACGACCCAAAACAGTTTAATCCATGCAAACCGCTGCTAGCTTCAATGGAGCTCTTTTGCACCCTTCCAGCACCTACTTACCCTCAGAGGATGAACCATTTGGCAGAGTTCAATCGAGATCTATCACAAAGCGATTATTTTCGTTTAAATGTCATTAGCATCCTTCCAATCGATGCCGAACTCACAGTCCCTTGAAATGTCGAAACACTGAGGCACATACTATATCAGGCCTTTCATAGCCCGTCAATAGCAGATCCCTTTCGGGAAACAGCAGCATAACATCAATTAAAGAATACAACAATACAAAACCAGTCAGTATCAGCAGTCGTTCAGGCAGATAATAGAATTTACATCACAAGGAATTTCAATATCCAACCGACGATGGTTGCAAATTAAGATGTGAAAAGAATTGCACAGCATGCGTTCTATGACAGATCAAATCACAATCCTAAACAGCAGGAAAAGTGTGAAAAAGGTGCGATGAACAGCAACAAACATTCCAATGAGATACACAACTTCATTGTCTAATGGCACTCATTCAAAAGTTCAGATGAATCTCAATGGGCATATTTAAGGCTAATTAGGAGCACGTAGCATTGCAAACAACACTTTTCTCTGATAATCAAAATTCGGGACGCGTATCACATGCTGGTTTGACACATTATTATACAGTCTTTTGTACTTCCTTGGGTTTTCGAAATTCGGAATTCAATCGGTGAAAAGTAAAGGCATCTTTTTGGCAAAGCTCTGTCAGTTTTCGACGTGATTACAAAAATATTTCTCCTTTCTTTTATTGTCCTTTTAATGAAATTTTGATGGGAACATTTTTATTTATTATTAAAGGCTTTCCCAACGATCCGATGGATGGAAGGAAGCAGAAGTTTGGTATAGGTGGGTATCAATTCCCAGAAACTGGCCGGATAGATGAAATAATTGGAAAGCCAAATTTATAATTCTGCTTTATGGTTCCCAGGCAGCAGTTTGATCCTTTTTGTGAGGTATTTTTTTATTGGCTTAGGTAACGGTTTGGGTATATTTAAATAGGTATATAGTGTGTAACTTGTGTCCAACCCCACTTCTTTGATCTTATCATTCAGGAATACAAGAATTGGTATGCATAACATTGTGCTTCTGAACTGGGAGACATGTATCTTTACCGAACGGGGACTGATGGGCTTTTATAAGAGGGACATTTTTAAAGGAACACATTTGTGTAGCCATAACTACTTTTACCTATTCTGAATTCAAAGTAGCTGGGAGATATAGATTAAGTGACTAAACTAAGAGGTTGATTTTTGTTTTGTTTTTTTTTTTTATTTTTTTGTACTTTACTTCGGCCAAAAAATATGGTTAGAAATTGAGAATAGGCTCCTCTGAATGGGACATTGGGGAATGAAGCTTAATTATAATTAAGACGTGGCAATATTTTACGTGAAAGTCAAAAGGGATTAAACATAATGAATTTTGTTGTCGTAGTTTTATTTAAACTCAAAATATAATATGATTGTAATTGTATAAGAATATTTTTATACAGAGAAATATAAAGGATGAAGAGATCATTTCTTTATTTCTTCAGTTGCGTCTAAGTCACCTTAGTATCATGGACAAGGACGACGTTTGTGGCAAGTTTGTATTCGAAAAGAAATATAATTGTTTTTTATTTTAAAGAAAGACAATTTCATTGACTGATAGATAATAACATTAAAATACAGCAACACATAACACAAAGACAAGACAGATCATAATCCATGAGTTCCGAGGTTTCCTGAATAGTCGAAATCTTCGTATAGGTAAAATTGAATTCAACGTTAAATGCTTGTTTTCAGTTCTGTTTTTCTACTATACCTGTCCTGCTGACATTTGATAAAAGATGGTGTTGTTACGTTCAAAAAGCACAAAATTTCTTAAAGAAGGATTTAAGGATTTTAAAGCCTTACTTGCTCATTCTTATTTAAAAGGCGCAAGTGGGCTGTATGATAAAAGTAATTAAGAAACTAAATTTATTCTTTAAACCTTCTTAAGTTGGAATAACATTGTTTTTTAATACTTCTACTACTCCTTCGTTATGAATTATGAAATTTTTTGAAAACAAAAATATTTCTTTGTTTTTATTTATTTATTCGGTTTGTTCTTTTTATATTGACTGTGACGATTTAACATCTATAAATTGGCATACCAATTAAAGATAGAATAAAGTATGCATTTCTATATTTTGTGCGACTTAAGCGGTGGTTTTCAGCGATGTTTCTTCAAATCTTAATTTTTCTATCAATTAAAGCACTTCGTTATTATTTAAAAATTCTGCTGAGAAATTAAGGAGAAATTCGACACAAGTTTTTTAGTGAACTGTATTTCTTTCCAATTTTTTGTTTGGTGCAATGCTAGTTCAACATGATGGTTTTAATTTCAATTTCAATTCATCGTCTTGTTGCTGAAAATCGCATCATTAAACAAACGTCGTTTTATAGATTCGGTCCACTCTATATCATATATCTTTTAAGAAATATAGAAAAACCAACTTTGGAAAGCCTATCGATATATGTATTAGGTATTTTAATTGTATTTTAAGTGTAATTGTCAAAGTGATTTAAAATGTGATTGTTGGGAATTGAGACTTGTCAAGTATGCAATATAATTCCTTGATGTTGCAGCTCGATTCTGTGTTATTGTTTTCAAAGAACTCTTTCACATAATATTTCAAAAAGGGAATTGAAAAATCGGATCAGGTATTACAATTTTGACCCAGTCGACTTCTATCTGAAGTAATACGACTTTGTTTTACTGTAATATGGGCGATCCTACAATTAAGAAATGAAAAGCTAGGTCCTAGATAAAGGTCTGGTACTGCACTTGCCTGCAAATTCCGGAATTTTTAAGAAACTGAGAAACGAAACACTTTTTTTAATTTTTTTTCCATACCTATATACATACATGGACACATGTGACATGTTTAATATTCATTATTATACATCAGATTTTGCTCCATTTATCTGTACAAAACACCGTCACATGTATGAAATAATTAAGGTTTTCAGAAATTTTGCAGCTTGTAGATTAATAGCGAATTAGTTTATTTAAATATCTAGGTGATTCCTTGTCTATGAATTAGTTCTATACGTCTTTTGTGAAGCCTCTATTTAGAGACCAGTTGCACAAAAAACATTCAAAACAATTTAGTTAAAGGAGTAATTAAGTGTATAGGCATTTTGATTTCATATATTTGCACCTGGATATGGATCTTTGATGGTTTATTTGTATCGTGAAATCTTTTATAATGTTCACTCTTTTTTTATATCTATATAAAAATGAAAAAAAGAGTTCTTGGAAACTTCGACGTGCTTTAAACAAGATAAAAAGACAATGCTGGCGCCATAGGCGCCCGCAGAATTTTTCCCAGGGAGGTGGGGGGTGCAGACAAAATATTATGATAAAACTTTTAAGACGATTTTAAACTTCATTGACAAATGATTTAATTTTTTAATGCAACCAGAACACCCTGTTTCTTGAGGCTAAGAATCTATATTAATTTTAATTTTCTATCGATCGTTATCCTTGCAAACAGCAATAATATTTGATTTAAGGAATAATGAAATTTAATAATATAATTAAATTAAATTACTCATGGCCTTTCGAGTCTATTTAAAATAGAATTTGAGTCATATTGAAAAATTACCGATTATCGGTATTGCGAGAGTCTTTCCCTTTCGATATTTTTCTAGTTAATAGAAATTCAAACTCTACCGTTAATTCCTGTTCGACTTTTTAAAAAATAGACAAAGCAAGTCAGTAGAAATTTCAAATAATAATAAATGAATTTTGACATTTGAATCAAAAGCTTAGTTGTAGAGCTTTTTCTATTTTTTTGTACTTCGCGATACCAACTTAAAGCTTAATAGAATCGAAAGAGGTCATCAATTGCAGACACTGAATGAAAAGAAATAGAAATGGAAAACACTGAATGAAATCGCTAAATATATCGACCGCCAGATGTTTTAAGGCGCCAATTATAGCTATCATTGAAACTCATCATTGAAACACGAATCAGTGGAACGGTGCATTTTTTTTTTTTTTGAAACATCGGTTATAGCTATCATTGTAAATGACTTGTCATTGAAAATATTGCAAAACAAATTATTGCCAACAAAATCGTTGAAAAAATACATTAACCAATGCAAAAACACTTATAAACAATATTACTTTCAATAATTTAATAAATATTAATAAAAAACTATTATTTTTCACCGCTAGACACAACAAAACCAAAAAAAAGAACACAAGCAATTATTTGAGGTTAGAGTTGATCATTGAAATTCATCATTGAACGACAAACTGACAGCTGAGAACAGTGGGAAAATCGAACACCATCAGTGAAACGATTGTGTTACACTTTATGGAACTAAAGTCAGCTGTTCATTGAAACCGATGTTCATCATTGAAAACACAAAATTGTTTATATTTTGCGAATTAAGCTCAAATTCCCTTATTTTTCTTGATAAAAATTCTATAATTCATAAGCTTCATTTTAATACCATTCAACAGAAAATTTGTTGGATAACTTGCATGAAAAATGAAAAAGACAATTTTCAATGATGAGTTGCAATGATAGCTATAACTGGCCCCTATGAACCGACCAACCAAATAAGAACCGCAGCACAATATTCAGTAAAATCTAACGGTATCCTTAAGCGGCGCGGGAAAAATATTTCTTATTGACTAAATGCTGCACTTGGGACCGACCAAGCAAAAAAAAAATTTCAAACTACTTTTTTTTTTTATTTTACATTATTAAGTGCCTAACTAATATTTTCGTTTACAATGGTCTTATTGATTTCAAGTCAAACACTGAAATCCATATGGTTCTAGGACTTTTTGTTGTCAAGCTAATCAAAAATAATAGTAATAATAGGCTAATTAATAGGCTAGAATTTCTTGTTTTTAGGAAGAAGAAGGTCTGGTTATTTTTTAAAAACTTGGCAAAAAAGCCCTACAAGCATTAGGTTTTCAGTGTTTTTTTTTTTATTGATAAGAGCATTGAATTTTGAAACAAATATAGGTAGTAATAGAAAAAAGAAAATTAATTTTGAGTTTTAAAATTAATTATAAAATTTGTCACTTAAACAACTTTATTTAAAAAGAAAACGAAAGAGGAGATTTATGGCCTTGGAAAAGGGTATATCATGACATTGAAAGTATTACTGTTGTTTTTGTATAATTTATTTTTTCTGTTTTAAGTTAATTTCTAGAAAATTGCACCTGTTTTTCCCCACACCTGCCAAAGCCACCGCTACCCAAGGTTCGTGTAGAACCAAGTTTGATGCCTCAACTAGGGTGAACATACCTACACACAAAAATTCAGCCTTTATACAATGACGTATGTCTGGCGGTCGCTTGATCTCCTTCTTTATGTGAACAAACTTGCAAGTCAACATGAAATTAAAAATTAAATCGACAAGGGGGATCCAAACAATAGAACGTAGAGATTTATTCGACCAAGGTCCAAAGTCAGGGGGGCATCCTATGAAAATTGGCCAAAAAAAGTGAAAAAATGACCAATTAGTAAAAATTTTCTAGGTATTAGGAACTCATAAAATTTTGGTAGACAAAAGACATGTTCAGAGCCAGGGGGGCAAGTTCCCCCCTTGCCCATCCCCTACGTGCGCCTATGGCTGGCGCTGTTTAGTTTTCCATAAAAAAATTGTTTTGAAAGATCATAGTTTTATTGTTTTTCGTCATATCTTTATTTTTGTTTAATTTTTTTCTTTCACCAGTTTAACACCGCACAGTCTCATTTTATGACATTCAAAAACAGCATTCATTGACAGTCACGTCAACATGTCTAAAAATGTAATTACATTTTTTTGCAATTTATGCAGTTTTTAATTCAAAATGTTTGACTTACTTTTCTGTGGTAAGCACATATTATTCATGTTTATGTCAAAAATATAAAGCATAACACTGACATTATGTTTTTCATGGACTCTAAATAATTGGAAGCTTAAATGCGAATTCCCGAAAAACGTGTCAGAAGTGCGAAATTCCTACCCTTTAGATTCCTTGCATTTTTTACTAAATTAAATATTATTTACTAAGCCCAAAACATATCATTTACGTTTATTGGCGTATAAAAACTAAAATACTTAAACCTAACCCGGATTAATTGAAGTATAATTAGACCAGATAAAATTTTATTCAATAAATGAGAAATGTGGTGTATAAAATGCAATTAACATCACTAGCACCAAATTATTTTGTGGTAACGATTTTATTTCATGTACTCAGATTTATACGCAGTCGTTTTTAATTTATTGCCTCAGTTACATGTCGATACAACCCATGATACACATAGAATATTCATAGTTTAATCCATGTTTACGTGGTGCGTATAAACAGGGTAATGTGAACCTAATCGCACCTTTTATTTGAATGATGCGGTAATTTATCGATTCCATTGCTTAACCTGGAATCATACCCTTGGGTGAAATTTAACCCGTTTGAATTTTGGAGTTGCATCCCCCTTCTTTTTTTTTTATTTTGATGAAATGGAACACAACGTTTAATATGTTAATTCGTATTGTAAGTCCAGAATGGCGTTAAGGTCACTGGAGTGATAATTGCTGTTTGTCAACATAATCCAGCTATTATTTAAAGCATGAACAAAACACAACAAAATTTAATAAGAAAAAAGGTTATGACTTTTTTCATCTGTGAAATAAAACGAACATCAAAATGCATGGATAACGTATCAAAAACAAAACCCATATGCCGAAAAAATCTAATTTGATACTTTGATCCAGAATCGTTGAAAATTCACTTGAAATCTGCAACTGAATCACACTCATTGAAAGAGAAATTAAGACATCAAAGGGGAATTCCAGTTACACCAAAAGATATATAAAACCATTTCAGTTATCGAGTTATAAATTTTTTCGGAAGTTCAAGCGCGGGCATTTTCGCATAAAAAGAAAAACGTGTTATGTGTATTGTGTATACAATCCCTGGATGTGAATCTTTGATAGTGGATGTGGTGGTGGAATTATAAAGTCAGAGTAAATTAAGGAGATCGTATCAAGAGAACTCTTAAAACGTTCTCTCTGTCTTAAATAAATCAAAAACTTAAGTTTATTGATCTTTTTAATTAAACAACCGAATAAAATATTTAATAGTATTTGGAGAAACAGGACATAAAGCAATAAAAATTGTATGCAGAATTCCCAACGAGTTTCAAGTTCATCAAAATCGTATTCTTAGTATGCCTACATATACACACACCATTGTAATTTTGAAAATCGATAATAATAGTCTATTTTTTTAAACAACAAAAAGTAGCCATGTTAGAGTAAGATGTTCCCTGTTATTATTGGTTTAAGAAGGAGTGGTATAAATAACTACTTTGAAATAAAATGTCATTTCAGCTTGTTCACAGCGAGATAGCCGAAATTTAAAAATACCGTTATATGCCAGACGTTTGACGAGTTTTCTTGAAAGTTTGGTTTCCGCTATCTGAAAGACCTTTGACATTTTATTACACATGTAAAATTTTGTTGAAATCGTTAGACCGGTTTCCGAGAAAAATAATACTTTCGATAAGGGTTATATGGTCATACCGTTATTTTTACCAACCAACAAAAGTTATTTTCTGCGGTCGTAAAAAAGTAAAAAAAAAAAAAAAATCTTCCATTTTCATTCCGCAAAAATTACTAAAACTCTGAAACCGTAAAAACGGTACGAAATTGTGAAAACATTTGGTAAATTTCAGAATTTCTGATACTATTGTTACACAGTTTTTCCATGATAGCTGTTTAATATTACATTCAACCAGATATATGCACATTGTACAACATCCATTGTTTACATTCACTTCTTCAAATGATGGGCCTAGGCATGTACGAGTTCAAGTACCAAAGGACAAAACAAAAACAACGCTTTTTCTAGTGAGCAACCTAAAGTGGTCAAAGTCATGTGCATTCTACTATAGCAATTAGCAGCTAAGAGTGTGTCTAGAGTGTATATGCGTTCTCTATAAAACTGAAGTGATATGGACGTAAAAGACAAACGACTCTTGGTGGAGGTGATGCTTGTAACCAAACATAGAACAAGGCAACGGACACACGCCCAAAGGTATCCTGCAACATTTACATGGCAACACATAAGGGTGATGCGCGTTGAAAGGGTGCAATGAAAATGCATGCGGAAAAAAGAATTTCACACACAATGGTTCTTACATTGGTTACATATCCCATAGCTGTTTTGTGTATATAAATAATAATAAAGGACACTTTGCCACTATAAAATTCATGGCTAACTAGCTTTGCAATATCAAATATGCAACCAAATTTATGACGCAATCCAAAGCAAGTTTGTTAACTACTAACATTTTATTCTGTGAAATGTTTTTCTTTTTTATTATTACGTGAGTATACTAACCTACTTTTCCACGAGAAAGTTTGTTGAAGTAATTATGGAAATATGTACATACATTTAATAAAAAGCTCTTGGATCCTTTCTGTGCGAAATTGTGGATTAGAGTTGTTTCCGAGTCCAAATCTTACTTATGGCTATGGGTTTTTATGAGCTGTTTTAAAACTACGATCATAGCGATGTGATGTAGTTTTATGTATACTTATATGGAGTTTATTCAAAGTTCTTAATTGAGGTTTAAATTTATATTATGTAGGTTAATGAATAATTCAGTTGTGATGTTGCATTCAGTGTCATACAAAATATTTTTATGAACTCATTTCTTACTCTTTCCGGCAGTTCTATATGAACTAACTGTATGAGGATTATGCAAAGGATACACAATAACATAAAAGGCGCATTAGGGTGACTTTAGCTTTAAAATTATACTACAGAAGTATTTCTAAAAAGTACCAGACGAAAATTTATTTTTATTAGACCATCAAGACATTATGGTATGAAACAAATGATAACACTTCAAAAGTAAGTCAGTTTAAGATGCATTTTATGGAGATGGTCACATTAGAAGACACAAATGTTCGGCATAAATGATTTAGTATACCGATGATGGTATGTCGTATGCGGAATGTATTTAAGTATCCTTCCATAGTTCAAACTAAGTTAAACACCTCCGAGCATCACAATGGATCTTCATTGATCAAAATGTGGAGGACACAAGATCAACCACCAACCCATTAACCTAACCTAACCTAAAGTTACAATTTACAATTGGAAAAAAACTATACTTTTTAGTGAATAAAGCGGAAATGAAAATTTATCACTTTTACAAAATTGTGGGTGTCCTTAGATGTTTTCCTAATACTGTTACGCTAGTTCTCAATCGGGCCTCTGTGTTGATTATGAATTTCCCCACCATCCTGGATTTTTTATTGCAAACAAAAAATTTTATTTGATACTCAAATTACTATTACTGCGTTACCTATTCCCATGACTCCTCTTTTTTTCTTGTTATAGGGCAAGTATTAGTTTCGTGTAAAAAAAAAAATTCGAGGTTTTAATCAAACTTGACATTACGATGATAGAGAAGCCTAAAAGAGAAGGTTTCTTCATGCCGTCCGTCTGTCTGTCTGTGCGGATGTGCGAATGTGCGGATGCGCGTATGTGCGTATGTGCGGATGACGGAAGTTCGGTTGTATGTTCACCGGGCTACAGCCTAAACGGTTAAACGGATTTTCTTCAAACTTCGTTTAAAGCACTTTTTTATGATTCCCTAGAGGACAAATTCGAATTTTTTGTTTAAGCCCAGCTATAACGGGTACCTCCCATATAACGGTTTTAGTTTTTACAAATTTTCTCGAAAACGGTTCTAACGATTTTGATGAAACTTAGTGTACGTTATACAGGGTGAGTCATGAGCAATGCGACAAAATGCTAGGGCGTGTAGGATGCGTTGAGACAAGAAAAAAATCGTATGGGAGGGGGGGTCTATTCCCCTCCGTTTAGCCGGGAGGCGCAATTTTCGAAAAAACTGACTTAAAATGGGAAACAAATTATTTAAAATCAACGGCTTCATTCACAGTGCTGTGCGATAAGTTTTTGAAAAGCCAATAACTTTTTCTTTCATTCTGTGTTTAAATAAATCTATTCTAAGAAATAGTTTTGGAAATATTAATTTTCAAAGTCAAAATTTTGAAAAAAAAATTTAAAAAAAAAATTCAAATTCATTTTTTTCAAAATTTTACGTAATTAAGTGCTAATTTTAATTTCAAAATTCAATGCTGTTATTAATTTTAAGTCTAAATAAGAAAATCGGATGCAAAAATTTTATGTCGTTCTGAAGAAATTAAAAAAAAACCAAAACCACCTTTTTCTAAGAAAAACATTTATTTTTATTGTAACGAAGCAATTTAAGAAGCATTAATCTTAGTTTTTTTAGTTTTTTTTATTCCTTTTATTTTTACTATATTTTTAATTGGAAGTACTTATAAAAAATTCTCGATATGATCTCCATTGTTTAGAAGGCATAGATTATATCTCCTTGTAATGGCTTCACATAAGTTTATGCTTGACAAATTTTCCTGCAATTTGACTCCAGCGACTTCAATTCGTTCCTTCAGTTGTTCCAATGATACTATTTCCACTTCGTAAACATAATTCTTCATAAATCCCCATGCATAGAAATCTAGGGGAGTTAAATCTGGTGACCTAGGCGGCCATTCCGTGGGGCCCCTTCTTCCGATCCAACGGTCACTAAAATGATCATCCAGCCAGTTTCTCACCTGTAAGCTGTAGTGTGCTGGAGCACCATCTTGTTGGTAGATTAAAGTATCTGCTATAACCAATGGAACGCTGTCTAATAAATCGGGTAAAAGGTCTCGTAGGAATTGCAGGTATGATTCTCAATTAATAATGGAATTCAAAAACCGGGGCCCGATCACAGTGTGTCCAACAATACCAAGCCAAACATTACAACTAAAGCGGTGTTGTGATTTGTTTTGTTTTTTTTTTTGTGTGGATTGGCGCTACTCCAATAATGTAAATTGTGGAAGTAAGTAACCCCATCCCTAGTAAACTGTGCTTCATCCGTCCAGAATATTCTTCTAAAATAGTTTTGTTCGGTTTCATTTCTAAGTATTAATGTTCTACAAAATTCGGTTCTCAATAACTTGTCGTTTGAGGTGAGTTCCTGAACAGGCGTAAAGTCGTACGGGTGTAAATTTTCCGCCCGAAGTACTCGACATGCTCTAGATTGGGACACTCCAAGCATAGTGGATATCCTTCTTGTACTGACGTAGTATGAATATATCTACGTTTCAGGTTGTTGGCTAGAAATGCAGATAACGGAGATTTGGTGTTAACGGTTTTTACAAATTCGGATATAACTTGATAAAGGCTGCACCGATTATATTTAAATTCGGTGTGGAATAAAAAATAACCATTTAACACAAAAAAGGATTCACAATTCTTCGCTAAGCAACAGTGATGAAATGATAGCTACCATAAAACTTGATCTCGAGTTTAGGTCATTATTAAAATTTTTGCAGTCCCATAGTTTGCTACAAGAGCAAGTTCGTGCGACTCAGTCGTGCATTTTATTTTATTTTAAGCTCAAGTTTGTCGGGTATGATATGCCATTCTAAATAAGAAAATAATATGTATTTTAAAGATTGTTAGAATAAGTAAAAACTTATACAAGGGTCGGTTTTATAGTCCTCAAAGTATGTTGGCCCCTTTAAAAAATTACAAAAGCTTGGTTAGAAAAAAATTCTTCAATTCAAAATCGATTTTTTTTTTAATATTTTTATGGTGAAGTTGTATAAATGGAACTAATACTATTTGCATTCAATCCAATATAACTTATTAAATTTAAACGAACAATCAGTGAGTGGTTTGTAGAACGATCAGGCAAACAGAAAGATTGACAGACAATACTGCCAGATCAACTAGTTTATGTATGTCCTTATTCATCGTAATGTCATGTTTGATTGTAATATAAAGTTCAATTTTTCTTACAAATGAATAACTTGCCTTATAGCAGAATTTCTAACGAAATGTTTCTTATCTATGTGCCAGAGCGATGAGATAATGCTATCCAAATTTACTCAGTCTTCTGTGTGTAAATTTATAAATCTTTAACTCAAACATTCACATTTTCTCTTTATCTTTAAAATGCTTTTGTTTGGTTTATAAAGTAAGAAGGTACTTATTCCCCAGGGCTTTTTAAAAGTAAAAATAGCTGAAAATATATTGTATTGCTTTTCGAAAATACGTAAATGAAAAAAGTAAACAACTTCAGAATCCTTGGTGGCGATGGCGACGCGTTGGTAGAGAATAAGATATTTTAGCAGAAATTGTTTTTTTTTTTTGCAAAAGTGGAAGATAAAAGAGACTGATATTAAACATCGTCCTTAAACAAGAAAGTTCGAATCCGGTTCCGGTTACTTCATTTGCGTCTTCAATGTCAATAAATATAGATAAAACTCCATACAAAAATATTCATCGCCTTGCCGGAGGATTATTGAAAAAGAATGAACCTTTTCGAGAGGAAGACTTTTTGCCTGCCAAAAATGTTTGGCTCTTTAGCGTCTGATTTGAGCTGTTTGTTAACAAATAGTTTCCAGATTGTAGGACCAAAGTAAGGAAGCTAATATAGAGCGTAGAAAATCCCCAACACACAAAACTAATTCCAAATTAAATGAATGTTGTATTGTGGTCCATTCCGAAATATAAAGCCAACTTTGTCAATCATTTCAATGGGTCTAATCTATATGTGAGAATATAAATATATGCATTCGATGGTATCGTCCTGATGGAGTGTGCACACATGATGTCGATTGACCCTTATCTTGAATCAGTGGCATGAGCAAAAGGCTTTAACCACACATTGTTCTAAGTTAAGATAACAATCCCAAACGTGAAAATCCAATTATATCTAGAAAGGGTTTGGTTTGGGTATTCTTGCTTCAAAATATATCGCTCCAATTTCGAATTCACATTTTGCACCCTGATTCCAGATTGAATTGTGGCCCACAGACCACATTATGTACCATACATATATTAAATTGTAGGAATATTTCAAGAAACAACTATAGAAACGGAGGATTTGTTTGTAGGTTTTCATAGTTGGTAGGTACACCTTCACATCATTTTAATATGATGTGTAATATATGAAGTAGAATATATAAATCCTTCAACCCAAACAGGATTCTTCTATATAGGTTTTCGGGGGAGGAAACCTAATTCTATTTTCTGATATTGAAAGCAAGTTGAAAAGGAACATATTATTTAATAAACCTACACGAACATTGCATAGTAATATGTTTTCTTAGTTGTTTTTACACATATTGACATTCTTATCCTGTCATTCTGAAGATTTCTTCTTTGGAATTCTGGCGCCCAGATTTCATTTTCCCTCATATCCAGCACTAGAATTCCCTGTGCTCGCCGTTCAATCGATACATTTATGACGTTCTTCAATAATGTTTTCACAGACAAATTATTTTCTTTTTTTTTTTCTAGGATGCCAATGCCGATGTCGACACACCTTAATGTCAAAATTCCTAAATAGAATTTCGAGATGACTGCAGAGTAACGAAGTGAGTGAGGGACTTCACCACAGGAATTATTTATGTCAGTGTTTGCGTATGGAACGTGTTGCAAAAAAAAATTAAATCATGCCGCAAATCAAACGAAATGTTTCGAACATGTTGAAATAATTTAGTGCACGACTAGGTCGCACGTACTTGCTGTCATAGTTCATATAGAATACTTGTTGTTTAGATCTGTGAAAATTAAATTATTTGAGTAACGTGACCTACCATTGGTAGACGAAAAGAAATTGCATTGTTTTGTCAAAAATTCAAATTTAAAAAAAATATGTATGGAAAAAGTAAGTAATACCAGGAATTTCACGAGCGATTTTTTTAGTACAAAAGTCTTTTCTGATTTGAACTTTCCATTTTCGATAGTAAATATTGATATCCTTACAATAAGATATATGTATTTTAAAAATAGTAAATAAAATGTAGAAAAATATCCTTTACGTTACATTTGCAAATTGAAAGATTGATACTCGAGCTTAGTCAGATCTATTCTTTTTTATTAAAAATTATTATTTATAAAATACTTTTAAATACAATTAACAGTGAAATATACGTTACATTTGCGAATTGAAAGATTGATACTCGAGCTTAGTCAGATAGTATTCTTTTTTATTAAAAATTATTATTTATAAAGTACTATTAAATACAATTAACAGTGAAATATTAATTAATTTTTAATTTAATTTAAAAACTCCGTTTCTATTATTTAACGATTCTGTAACTTACCCTAATACCCTTTATTATGAAAGCAAACAAAATTAAGATCCTTTTACTTGGGATATGATGAAAATTTATCTATTTTTTACATATTATTTAACGTACATATGAATGAGAGAAATGTAAATTTAATTTAAGTGACCATCAACAAATGAATAAATATGACAGAAATAACACAAAAATCCTCAAAAACATTTATGTAAATAATAAAATTGAAAACAAGTTTAGTTGTTGTTGTTTGTGGCAACTATATCTGTCTGATATTATTTAATGATTAATGCAAATTTTAATAAATTGAAATATTCCTGAAGGGTTTTTTTATTTCGCTTGCAAACAAAAGATACCTTTAGGTAGTTTTGCAGTTTTCATTTGATTATATTAATTTTAACCGTGAGGGTTAAATTATGGAATCTACTTAAATATATTTATATTTAAGCCTGCGAGCTATTCAGAGTGAGAAAACAATTATTAAATATTGGGGTTTCATGTTCCCCACATTTCAGTTTATTCAATATGGAAACAAAATATGTAGGTATGGAAAAAATAACATTAACCGTTGTATAAAAATTGATGACTTAAATTCGGTGCGGCACGGGGCCGTTCATTATTGTCGATTTGAAAGCATAAAGCATTCATGCACTTGCATTTCCACTTGATTAAAAAATTCCCTCTTTCTCTCTTTTTTTTGAAACATAATTTTAATAGAAATAATTTAGAAAAATATATTTGATTTTTATAACTTATAAAGCCTACTATTTATCAGAAAGTCCTGTAAAATTCATGTATACCTATTACAGATTAAAAGTGTTCCTAACTTACAATATCTGGATGAAGCGCTTCGCATGTTCAAGAGTATGGTCTGGGTGTATTCAGTCTCTGAAAGTTGCATCTGTCAATTATTCAGAAATTCAAATTCGAAATTATGGATACGTAGACACAATTTTGGGAATTAGAGAATTATTCTATGGTTTCAGTATAGCTTCGATTTTTACTCACGCGAGTTAGCGATCTTAAGCGATTGATTAGTCAAGCAAGTTTTGAAAAAATGCTTTGGGTCGACAGGTTTTAATTGCTAGATGTTATAATTGATATACACTCATATATCTACACAAATTCATACAAGTAGGCACATTTGAAAATTAGAAGACCATGCATATGGTTTAAATTTACTTTTAAGTCACATTGAATTTTTTGCAAACCTTAAAGTCGGTCATTCTTACTCGAAATGACGTTAGATTTTCATATTATGAGAGCGTCAATGATGCACTTAAGGAAACTTTTTTTTAATTTTTAACTTGCTCAAAAGGACAAGAATTGGTTTCGTGTAATAATAATCAAACATGACATTTGGCTAAAAAAACACATTAAAGTTTTTTTGGCCATAATTTGGTAACGGTTATACCTAACGCTCGTATCTGTACTGTTTTTCGCAGTATTGTACTGTTTTTTGCTCTCAAAAACTGCGTAAAACTGCGTACTGTTTTTTTTTTCAAAAATACCGCTTTTATTTTGAGATATACAGAACTTCAAATCAGCAGTTTTTTGAGCTTGTAAGCAAATGTGAATGACAGTGGGATATTTCCATCTTTACATTGTTAATCTCCGAGTAGGAAATTTGCTCCTCAATGAAAAATTTCTTGGTGAAATGTATACTAATTTTATACAGGGTGAGTCATGAGCAATGCGACAAAATGCTAGGGCGTGTAGGTTGCGTTGAGACAAGAAAAAAATCGTATGGGAGGGGGGTCTATTCCCCTCCGTTTAGCCGGGAGGGGCAATTTTCGAAAAAACTGACTTAAAATAGGAAAAAAATTATTTAAAATCAACATTCACAATGCTGTGCGATACGTTTTTGAAAAGCCAATAACTTTTTATTTCATTCTGTGTTTAAATAAATCTATTCTAAGAAATAGTTTTTGAAATATTAATTTTAAATTAAAATTAATTTGAATTAAATTTTTTTTTAGTGTGTCCAACAATACCAAGCCAAACATTACAACTAAAGCGGTGTTGTGATTTGTTTTGTTTTTTTTTTTTGTGGATTGGCGCTACTCCAATAATGTAAATTGTGGAAGTTAGTAACCCCATCCCTAGTAAACTGTGCTTCATCCGTCCAGAATATTCTTCTAAAATAGTTTTGTTCGGTTTCATTTCTAAGTAGTAATGTTCTACAAAATTCGGTTCTCAATAACTTGTCGTTTGAGGTGAGTTCCTGAACAGGCGTAAAGTGGTACGGGTGTAAATTTTCCGCCCGAAGTACTCGACATGCTCTAGATTGGGACACTCCAAGCATAGTGGATCCTTCTTGTACTGACGGAGGGATTATTTCGGACTAAATCCAGAATTCTTTCATCTAAGATTCTTGACTCATCAGAAACTGGCCTTTCGCTTCTTCGATGCTCCAGCACTCCATGATCTCTTAGACGTCGGTGGATTCTTGGAAACGTGCTATGATGGGGACACCTCCTATCGGGATATCTTTCAGCGTACAGTCTTTCGGCTTCACGACTTCGACCATTAGCTAAACCGTAGCAGAAATCCATGTCCGTTAATTCTTCTCGGGTGTATGAGCTTGACATCGTTACGTGTTAATGAGTTAATATTCAAATTTGAAATAATTACTAAGCAAAACTGCAATGCCTTTTATTTATCTTGCGTTGCAATTTTCTTTTTTTTTTCATTAAAAAAATGCGGTTTTATTGTCCCTATTGTCCCCATAACAGGTAGAACCCATGGGCTGCGGGCAGGCCAAGGCAAAAATATTGACAGGTCAGTTTTCAGAAGTTATCAATGAAAATAATATTAATCCAGGGTTTTTTTTTCAATTTTTTTTTTCAAAATTTTGACTTTGAAAATTAATATTTCAAAAACTATTTCTTAGAATAGATTTATTTAAACACAGAATGAAATAAAAAGTTATTGGCTTTTCAAAAACGTATCGAACAGCATTGTGAATGAAGCCGTTGATTTTAAATAATTTTTTTCCCATTTTAAGTCAGTTTTTTCGAAAATTGCCCCTCCCGGCCAAACGGAGGGGAATAGACCCCCCCTCCCATACGATTTTTTTCTTGTCTCAACGCAACCTACACGCCCTAGCATTTTGTCGCATTGCTCATGACTCACCCTGTATATGAAGTTCTCTGATTTCACTCATTAAAAGTAATGCAAACAGTTAGCGGTTCGTCATTGGCATCTAAAACTCAAAGGAATTCAATAATGAACGCAATGCATTTTTCTTGCACTTTGTCAGCGGTATTTGGAATTCTTTTTCTAGTCTTGACTCACAAAAAAGCCCTTTCCTTACTTCGGCAAAACAGTGCTGATATCGCTTATGAAAAGCAATGTACCTTTTTAAGCACTTTGTTTGCTTGTCAAAATTTATATTTGACCTGAATAAAAATTTTCTGATGCAAAAGTAGATGAACACTTTTTGTTTTGGGTCTTTCCCGCGATCGGTCGGCGACGCTAATTAGGTCCTTTTTTGTCGCGAGTCATTTCTTTTGTTCTAGTAGATTTACTTTTTATTTTGTGGTCAAATAGGGCATCGAAAAGTAGGTAGAATGAGTGCAAGCTCATGTTTTAAGGAAATAAAATAAATAAAAATTAAAAAAAATGTACTGCGAAAAATACTTTTTTTTTTATCGACATACTGCTATTTTCAATTTTTGAGGAAAAAGTACTGTTTTTCGTCCAAAAAAAGATACGAGCGTTAGTTACACCCGATTTTATTTATATTAAACATTTGACACATCAAGATAGAATTTAAAGGTTTTGGCTAAATTTCCATTTAATGACTGTAATAAAGTATCTATGTATAGGTACTGAATATTTAAATTAATAAATCAAACAGTTTTCATTCGAATATGAATTATCTTTGTTCTAAATTAACTTTAACTAGTTTCAACTTCTTATACATTTTATATCTATCACTATAAATGAATGTTTTTCAGCGATGGATCGACACTTAAAATTGTACAGCAAAACGCGCCAGAAATAAAAAAAACATAAAAAAAATTCAGCCATATGCTAAATTCTTGCTAACATCAGAAACACAGGCACTATTGCTCGCAATTAAGAAATTATTTGGTCTTTGGCAGATTAAATTAAGAGTAACTTTTCATTCCTTTCCCTTAGGTAATGTTAAGGTCCCAAGATTTGTGTCAATTTCTTCTCTCTTCTTATAACGTACCTATAGTATAATGTAACGTAGTCACTTTTTCTATCTTTTCAATGAACTTTCTTTGCTATGAAATCGAAAAATACAACTTCACATCTCTACACCAACCTTTAAACAAAAATATATAAATTGGGACATTCAAATTAAATTAACAAAATTAACTGTAATGGAAATTCTGACGAAGAATGTAACCAAATCTACATATAGAAACAACTAAACAAAAACTTAGAAGCAGACTAGCAGGCCACAAATCTGATAAAAAGAGCAACGCAATACAGAAGACAGCCCTGGCATCACATTGCATAGCTTTCAAGCACTCCCCTACTAACCATGATAATGTCAAAATAATGCAGCGAGAAGACCATCAAAACAAAAGGATGATAATCAAAACATTGCATATAGTCGATGCTGATAACACAATGAACAGAAGAACCGATATGGAAGACGTCAGCCCACATTACAAACACTTGGTGGAGAAAAGGAAAAGAAAAAGCTCTGCAATATGATCTCTATGCGCTTTTGTCTATAAATTTTTTCAGTTTATTTGTTGGATATGTTACTTGTCAGATAAACTTTGTACTGGGTAGTCGCGAAAGAAATTTGTATATAATTGTGGATTTTGGGTGAAATCTTATTCTTCCTTCGGCTTATTTGGTCATTAGTAGTGACAATGAAACAAAGTTTACATTGATTTTCCCAACGTTTCGACAGAGATTTATGTCCTCTTCAGGGGATCTTTATTAATACATACTGAAATAAAATATAATTAGAACATGTTTAATATACAACTTAGGGTACTTTAAACCAGATTACAAAAATATTTAAAATAAACAATCTCAAACATTTAAAAAACAAAATTATTTAAAATTTAAATAATTAAATAAAAAACAATTAATTTCAATGAAAAAAAAAAACAATTTTTAAATAAAGCACTTCGACTGACGAAGTATTGTCTAGTTTGCTGCAACATCAAAATATAACGTTCATTCGACAATACTTCGTCAGTCGAAGTGCTTTATTTAAAAATTGTTTTTTTTTTCATTTGACCTGAAGCCCATTTATTTATAATAACTTGTATTAACAAAAAGGTCACCAACATCAAAAGATATTTCTTAACTATCTTTTACCTTCTTTCTTCCTGGCACGATTTTTTTTTTTTTTTTGTTGTTGAACAGGAGATATTAGTAGAAACGGCTAGAACCTAACCCATTTTCGTCAAGCATAGCCGTGCGATGACAAGCGTGCCGCCCTACTACTATACCATAGTCCGTCCTCTGGGAAACCTAGCTCGCAACACATAATAGCGATGTATCCAGGTATCGTTCGGAACGGATATTTCTCTGATATCATATACCTAAATTGTAGTATAAAATTGTTAAAAATATCACTGAAGGTTTACTGGAATGCATTGCGATGCAAAATTTTAGTATGATGCATTCCATAAAAATTTGGGTTCGGAAAAATACTATATGTATATGGATTTGTATAAAATTGGAGAATGTTTCGTTTTGACGTATGTAAACAATACCTACATTGCATGATATATATATAATCGCTAGAGTTGATTATATTTTTAAAACGATAAAGCCATACAAGTTCGCATTCGAAAAAAAAACTATTATAACTCGCAATCAACCGCCTTACAAAACTACATTCAAACTTTCACAGGTTCATCTTTGTATTTTAAATAATTCCATATTGCTTCTCAAATAGTAAGTGCAGGAACGATGTTGCGTGAGAGGGAGTTGCTACAGCAAACCTAAAATAATTTCATCTTGCAAAGTGGATACTCTCAAAATCGAAAAAAAATCTATATGCAACGGGAAAATCTACATGAAAATAAACAGTTGCGAAAATTCTACAGCGTGTTGTGATACTTAAATTTTATATATGAAAAGTACATAGGTGGCCATTATGACGAATAAGATATCAACTCAAAAAAAACTTATGTTCTGCGATCTTATGTCTCTTTGAAATTCACACTAATCATTTATCACCATGAAAATAATTTTAGCTCATTTCACTCTGAAGTATTTCGATACCCTTACCTTCACCCTACAAGCCTTGCTTCAATTCAGTTTTCATGTCAACATTTAAAAAAGAACTGTTCCCCTCCTAAACTCTAATTTGAATGCAGCCAAGCAAGTTGAGTAAGAATGTAGGAGTAGGGAGTAGGTGCCTACTCCGTTTATATAGTTTTCAAAAAACCAGTAGGTAGAATTTACTGTTCCTTAAAAAGAAAAAAGTTTAAATCCCTTAGATGTGTGGCTGAGCGAACAGGCCTCAATTGCTTCATTCAACTTCAGCAAAAGAAGCTTAAGAAATTAAAGAGGTTCACCGTACAAGTTCGCCAACCGAAGATGTTAGATGAGTTGTTGCATGACGGGTAAAAAGTATTAAGTACGGCGTCGGTACTCAAAGAAAGTAGTTCCAAAGGGCATTTTCGTAGCTATAAGAAATTGTTTCGACATTTTCATCGTTTTTAGCGGGCAAAATTAATTTCTTTCCACACGAATGAATTCGTCCTTCTGTACAATGTTTGAGCATCATGTTAGGGTAGGATTAATGTTATACCAGTCATATATGACGTGAAGCTATGCGTTAATTATTTTAAAAGCTGAATCGTTGGTAAGTATAGGTATACACTCCGTGTCACAAGATTGGGTTCATATTCAATTCTTTTCCGATACTTTTGAATGTTTCTTTTTTTTTCTTCGGAAAACATTTTGAAGTTTCTTTTAAGATCTAAAAGGTTTTAGAAACAATTTTTGTAAATAATTTAATTAAGAAAATGTATCTGTGTAAAGTTGTTGCATTTGACAAAGAAAATATATTCATCTAGTTATGGCAACAAACATTGTTTTGATAATACACCTGGCTACTTTCAATCATTCTTTTAAAAATGATTGAAAATAGAGGAGTGTTTTATTGTTTAACTGGTCATTCCGACGAACGGTACCTATAACATAACATTTATTACCATTGAAAAATTATTGAATGAACTCCAACAACCTCTGTTTAGACCAGAAATTTACAGGATGAAGTTATTTCGCGGCATCTCAGGTTTTTGACTGAAAATCAAATAACGGAGATTTGGTGTTAACGGTTCTTACAAATTTGGTCATAACTTGATAACGGCTTATCCGATTCCTTTTAAATTCGGTTTATATTTTAAACTTTATATTTAGCACTTTATATTTAACAAAAAACTATGTATGCCATAAATAGTTTTTTGTTAAACAACCGTTGAATGATAGCTGCCATACAACTTGATCTCACGTTTAGTCCTTTTTTTATATTTTTCTAATTTTCTTTAGAATTTAATAAATGCGTTATTTTATTTATATTTGGCTTCCTGAAATGTTACCTTAAAGTTTCATGCGATATTTTAAAATAATTAAATGAAATTGTACAAGAATGGAATGCGAAATAAAAAAAAAGCTGAACAGTAAATTGCCAAACAAAAGTAGCGAAAGACCAAAATGCCAAGTAAGAATAAAATGCACGACTCGGTCGCACGAATTCGCTCTTGTAGCAAACTATGAGACTACACAAATTTTAATTTATTAAATTCTGCAGAAAGTACGAAAAATATCAAAAAATGGCAGCTATCATTAACTGGGCGTTTAGCAATAAAATGTGGATGTCATCTTATGTTGAATGTCAAATTTGAAATCTGTACCTAATTTCAAAGGAATCGGATCAGCCGTTATCAAGTTATGGCGAAATTTATAAAAACCGTTAACAGCAAATCTCCATTATGTGCATTTTTAGCCAAAAACCTTAATGCAGTTATATTAAGAGCATTCCAGAAATCTTTAGAGCCGTTTTCGAGAAAATTTGGAAAAACTAAAACCCTAATATGGGAGGTACCCGTTATAGCTGGGCTTAAAAAAAATCAAATTTTTCCTCTAGGCAATCACCAAAAAGTACTACACACGAAGTTTGAAGAAAATCCGTCCAACCGTTTAGGCTGTAGCTCGGTGAACATACAACCGAAAATCCGCACATACGCACATCCGCACATCCGCACAGAAAGACCGACGGACTTCATGACGAAACCTACTTTTTTGGTGTTCTCTATCATCGTAATGTCAGGTTTGATTAAAACCTCGATTTTTTTGTTTTAAATCAATACTTGCCCTATTGAGCAAGTAAAAAGTGGAATGAAAAAATGCATAAGAACACAAAACCAAATAAAAAATTCCAAAACTCCAAACAGCTAGGAAATCAACCAAAAAACTAAAAATTAAATTTGCGAAATGAAAAACGCGAAATAATTATTTGGCATATCATTAAAAATGAAATGGAAATGGCAAAATGTGGAATGCGAAACAACAAAATATTAAATAAAGAAATTGTGAAAAGAAAAACGGCGAAATATACCACCGCCAAATGTCATTTTGAAAAAACATTTTTGAATTATTATAGTTTTGTTACTTAAAATAATAAAAAAAAAAAAACATTTACTTCTACTTTTATTTTTCAATTTTTTTTTTATAAAATTAATGAACTTCTTATAATTTTTTTTTTCACACACATCCAATATCAGCGTATGTATAACAAAATGAAACCCAATATCAATAACGTAAAAATTTATTGAAATTTAAATAAATTTAAATAAAAAAAAAAGAAGTTCAACCAAGCGATGCGGAGTATTTGGTAGCACATATATTTCAGGTACTCAATCTCATGGGGTTTCTACTTCTTGTTTTTTTTTTACTTAAATTTGTTTTAGTTAACAACAAATCCTTTTTCGTTTTCAGAGCAACGATTCCACAAGCCTCAACTAAGCTTCACTTATAAAATTTTTCATTGAAACCTGCTGTTTAATTGTACGAACGAATGTCAGCAAACATGACCTTAATAAACTAAGTGCTCGAGTACTTAAACGCAGGTTTACCTCCCCATAGAAACCTTAAACAAGAAGAACAAAAAAAATAAATCTCAAGGATACATTTACGTGTGTTTTTTCTTACTTTAATGAGAACGACATGATGTTATCTGCCTCTTCATAAGAGGTATCTGTGAAAGATCAATTGCATGGATAAGCCACTTCCGCTATCGTCGCCGTTCTCTTAGAAACGCCCGACCCATCTTATGTTTTATTCGACTCGGATAGTATCCTATATTAGCAAAATAAAAAAAAAAAAATTTGATAAAACGAAGAGGGATTTGCTCTGCGAAGACATATGTAGGGACATTTAAGTGTCCGCATCCCTGCACAACATATAGCTATTCGAATAGGTGTGTGTGGAGGTGGGCTGAAAAAAGCACCACCATAATCTAATACCAACAGCAAGATAATACATAATCATTTGTCAACGTTCTATTAATAAAAGTTTGCCACCTCAGTAACGTCACATGCAAGTGATAGATCTCATCAATCAAATTGAAAAGCGAGACCCATTTTGACATTAATTTATTCAAAAGGTCCCTCCTGAACAAGGCCACACGTTAGTGAATCCCTCCTCAGATTGTGTATCCAACTAGGTACACACACTCCAGAGTTGCATTGACACACTTTTGTGGGTATAGGTATCTTTTGAATAGTTCCGTTGACTAAAATTTCACGCACCATCTCACTATAAAATTACTATGTTCATAATTAGCCCAGATTCATGTGATTGTTGGAGCATCCGTCATTGAGGAAAGGATTCATCATTTCTCTAAAGGATTCTCAAATATAACACTCGAAATACAAGTCGGATATCAACGAACTATTAGTGCGTGTATGAATATTGCGATGCCAATTATTGCATGTTATTGCAATAACAGCATGTAGATACACTTACCATTTTTTAAGTGGTCCTTATATAAGTAATTACAGTATCCACAATGTGCAATTCATTGATAGTCCATTAATTAATCCAGCAAAGTTGATTTAATGCATTTATTACTGCAATTGCTTCGCTTGGCCTGGTTTCCTTTTAACTGCGGCAATTACCGTTAAAAACCCATAATTCAAATAAAACACTTGAATATTATCCTTGCGCCAACATGACGTAAAGTAACCGTTATACAAATTGCACACTTCAACTATAAATATTATTTGAAAAAAAAAACTGTAATTTAATAAAATACTTTTTTGTTTAATTCAAATAAAATAGCGACGGCATCAGAGGTTTAGAGGGAAGTAGGAGTAGGCAACTTGGCCATTAAATAGATTTTGAATTTAAAAACTTGTACTTTCACTGGAAACACATTAACAAATACATTTGTATTTCATAAATTTAATTCACAAAATAGTACTGTGCGAACTATACAGATACACAAAACAAATTATCATTAATCACAATTTATTGCTAAATCTGTATCTGTATCCATAACCAGCTCCCGCTTAATGGTGCTGTTGACTTTTGTTGTTGTTTTTCTCTCTTGGAATCTTTATAAATATTATTCCCAATTCGATTTTTGTTTATTATTATTTTTTTTTTAGTTGTACCACTTTTCTGAGTCAATGTAAACGAATCCCACTCAGAAATATATTTATGTACACGAATTCCAGGCGCCCCGATAGAACGAACCGACCAAATCAACCCTCGAATCTTAACTAAGTAATAAGTGCGGCGGGTATCCGTATCTTTTGTATCACAAACATGGTTGTTCTCAACATTTTCTCGCCCAGATAGAATAAAATGTGCTTGATGTGAACGTGATGTTGTTGGTTGGTGATGGTGGGGTGCTTCGACGGACAAGGGTAGGCAGATGGGCAACTGACATGACAGTGTTCTCGCCGGAAGCTGAGTGAATTACCGATGCAGCGCGCATGTTAACTGTAAAAAAGCGCTCCGCCGAATGTTGAGTGAGAGCATCGGAACAACAAAAAATGTTGCTTGAATCTGAATTGGATTATTGTTTGCATTTTCTTTTAAGAGATGCGTGTATCTGCAAGAACTTAATTTTATTTCAATTTCAATACAAAAGACCAAAGATGATAAAAGAGAAGATTTCAAATCTGCATCTATACCTATCAAAGATTTATACGTGTCGGCTGAAAGTTATTGGAAAACAAAATTTGGAAAGAAACTAAAGTATTATTTTTTTTTTATTTATTGTAGAAAAATAAATGTTCTTATAATAATATTGCACAATTTAAAGAGATTGGTTTATAAACTACCTTACTACTGACAAGTTTTTAGGCAAAAAAAAATAAATTATGCTTGGTATACAAAAGAATTTGAAGGAATAGCTACAGTAAAAACCTTCATTAAGTAGCAAAAAAAAAAAGAAAAAAAAATACTAACGGGATGAAGAGGGGGTGGTGAAGTGACAAGTAAAATAACTTCTTTCAAGACTTTCTTTTACATTACTCGTAAGTAATAGTACACATATGCACATATATCTAACATTAAGCGTATATCTAAATGAGGTTTACAGAAATCAGTCTTATAAAAAATATACATTATTAACAAATAAGATACAACAAACGAATAATAGTTTGTTATACAATAAAACACTATTTAATAACTTAATAGATAATAAACAAGTAAATAAATGATTTATAGAAAAACAAATAAAACAATTAATCAAAAAATATAAATGAATAAATAAATAATTATACAATTAAATGAATCAATAAATAACCAAATAAATAAATAAATAATAAATAAATAAATAAATACATGGTGGATCATGTAATTTTGCTAAGTAAATTATTCAATACTGGTCTTAGAGGTTTCACTAATTATTGGTTTGCTTCTTATTTAATAAATCGAAGTCAAAGAGTGAAAATTAATAATATTTTGAGGTCTAAAAATTTGATTAACATTGGTGTTCCACAAGGCTCTGTGTAAGGGCCAATATTGTTTCTTATCTATGTTAATTCTCTTTTCTTACAACCCTTTAAGAAAAAATAACAGCGTTTGCCGATGACACAGCTTTGTTACAGTAGTAAAAGTTATTTGAACCTCTCTTTGGCCTCAAACCATGATTTAGAATTGCTTCGTGGTTGGTTTGTACTACATAAATTGGTCATTAGTGTTAAAACAAAGTTCATGATCTACAACATTAAAGGTAACATATGTAATGATATGCCATTAAAAAACCATTCTTCGAATTGCGAAAGATTTCGTTTAATGTATTCTTGCTATCACGCTAATAATGCACTTACGTTTGATTCCAATTTATGTTGCTCTGAAAACTGTGTTTCAATTAAGCGGATTGAGAGTTTTAAGTATTTAGGTGTTATATTAGACTATAAAATGAGCTGGATGCAGCATACCTTGTTTTTAAAGCAGTTTTTAAACAATGTAGTAAGACAAATTTATCTTCTTAGCCAATACTGTGGCTAACCAGTTTTAAAACTAGTTTACAACGACCTTCTTAAATTAAAGCTTGAATATGGACTAGTTTGCTGGGGTGGAACCAATAATAATAAAATAGAGCCTTTGCTGATAAAACAAAAGCATGTTATTCGTATTCTCTGTAGAGTGAATCGACTTACCCCTAAGTTTCGAGTTGTTTAAGAGTCTTGAACTTCTACAAAATTTTCAAAATATTTTTTCAAAATTCTGGATCTATCTCTTCTAGAGTATATGAAAATATAAACTTACGTGTTAACACCAGAAATTTCGTACAAATACCCACTATTAAGAAAACCCTTTTTTATAATGTAACTGCACCCGGTCTGTTATATAAGCTACCTGAAAATTAATTAATTTTTTTAATTTTTTTATTAACAAGTAAAAAGTAGGGTGCTATATAACCCACCAGTTGGTGCCATTTCACCCTCCATTTTTAAATTCGATTTTTTATTAAGTTTTTTTTACTTTATAAAAAAAAAATATGTTTATGTCTGTGCATTTTACTTATATTCCTATTTTTAGTGTATTATAAAGTTAAACAATAAAATTGTTTTAGTTTTAAATAAAAACCTCTTTTATTTCTAAAGTTATAAAGAAAAGAAAAAGGGGTGCCATCTTACCCGACCTTACCCTATTAAATTAATAACCTCATAATATAGGTATCTATGATCAAATATCTTGTTGTTTGTTCAAAATAAAATACTTTGTTAAATTTGAAGAATTATTTTTAAATTAAATCATTTTATATGTGCGTAAAGTCTTAAGACTATACATTTAATCATTTTAATAATCCACTGAAAGTAGTACAAGCCATTCGCTTTATACTTATGTGAATTTAGGTCTCGGCAAAATATGTTCTCCTTCTCTGATTTGGTATAGAGAATATTTTCCCATATCGTTTTGAAACTAAGAGTTTCGTTCAGTTTTTAGGGTGTCGTCATTGACTGAGCTAATAGCATGCGTATGTGCTGGACACCCACGTTTCTCTCTCTTTAGACACAAATGTATATACTAGTAAAACAGTCTCCAACTCGAGATGTTTTTTTTTTGTTTAAGTTGAAGGTGCCACTACCTTGATAGTCTACCTACCCTACCATCGCATCATATTGTTTAACCTTCCTCAATCTTAAAAAAATGTTTAGAACACTCTCGAGTACCTTGTGGTAGGACACCAAGCAATTGAAAGGAACTGCTAACCAAGGGTGTTAGCGAAAGCAACTTATGCCTAAGAAATCTTTTTTTTAAGGTAAAGAACATGTACAAGGGTACGACGATACTTGTAAGGGTTGGTGGTTTGTTGCTTACATAGCTTGCAAAAAAAAAAAAAAGAAGAAAAGTAAGGGTGAAAAGTGTAAGTGAATTTTAATTGAAATGAGTGGATGATGATATTTATTTCTGGTTTCATGACACAGGTAGACATAAAAATAAACAGATTTTTTTATGAGATGTGTTAAAGGATTTTGAAGGTGGTTGGTTGGGGGTCGGGATGTAGAACATGAAAACATTTTCCTGTTCTGTGCGGAAATTGTTTTCAGATAAAAGCCAAGCTGATATGATAAACACAAAAATTATTCGCTCGTTTGTGATAATTCATAAAAGCTTTTGATAAATTAGTATTATCAAAGTCAGAATGGATTATAAGGAAGAAAACAATATCTACGTTTTCTAATTAAAAACTTTTTTTGGAGGAAGTTCACCTGCTTCACATTTTTAATCACCATTACCGGAAGAAACCGTGTTATAAGGCAAGCCTAGGTCTAATAAACTTGGTCTTGTGCCAAGTTTCTACTAAAGCTTAGCAATAGACTCATATTAACATAGGTATGGACTTTTAAAAAAAAATGCTAAATCTACATTTATAAAGATTGAAAGTGTAAAGCTAGTTGCAAATAATTCATGAAAAATAAAAAATTGAATAATCCCATTTTACAATTTTTTAATTTACATTAACAGACCTAAACAAATTAAACATAAAAAGACAACATTACGGAAAAAATCAAAGCTGGCTTTTGTGCGATAAGTTTTTTTTTGGCTTAAGTTTTTCCAGTTTTTTTTTATACGGGTTTATAGATTTTGATAAAATTTTAAGTACGTTGTACTTTTGACTAAAAAAAACTTAACAGAGATTCGGTGTAAGCTGATTTTTACAAATTGGGCCATAAATTGATAACAGCTAAACGCCTACACGTATTTCATTTAAAACTGGCACATTAAACATTCAACACAAGACTATGCATTAGGTTATTTAGGTTTCGTCTTCTCTATAATCGCTATGTCAAGATTTTTATCCCTTAACTTATTTTTACGAATGCATAGCTTGCCTTTTCTTAATAGTACCTACCTACAACCTACCTTATCGCAAATATTGTTGATCTCTAAAGCAACTGGCCACAAGATTTTTTTTAAGAAAACATCAGTTGGAGCCGAATTCACGAAAATGAGCTTTTCCATAGAATTGTGTGACAAAGAAACAAAAATGTTACTTCGTTCCCAATTTCCCCTAAATTGGAAGTAAATAAATCCTTTCATTGTTTTAGAACCAATGTATTTCAGTTGATCATAACACAGATTATAAGAACAGCACCAGCGTCGGTAGACCAAGTCCGAAATTTGCTGATGCTGGTGCACTACTGACAACTTTCTGCTGGTGCTGGAACTGCTGATGGCAATGTGTTTGATACAAATTTGCTGACCATCGTGCTGGTTGCTTTCGAATGGTACTGGTGCTGGTTTAAATCTGTTTCGGGCTATATTTGTGAAGCTGACAAGATTTGGGAAACGGAAAATTTGGTGAGAATTTCTGCATATATATACTCGACAAGTATTGAGAAAAACTTAGTTATACCAATAAAAAATGAGTACACTTGGGTCTATCTGAAACCACTCGTAAATATTTTTAAAGTTCCATATTGTTATTGTATAGATATAGGTTTTGCTAAACGCTGATCAACATTGCCAATCTTAATGCAGACCTCATTTAAATCGATGCATTCCGGTCTACCGTATCGAAAACTGCTTTTGATATCGGGAGCAAGAGTAAGTATTTTTTATTTGAAAAAAAAAACCAAATCCATCGATCCCATCAATTTTATAATACGGAATATTAATAAATAGTTAACAGGGTCCTATTAAGATGTATCAATTTTTATAAACAATTATCTAAGCTCTTTTGTTTTCACAACACTTAAAATTAATTTAATTTTTACAAAAATAAAAAGACAACCCTGCCTTTTGCACTTTCTGATCTTGCTCAATCAAGCACTCTTAGATGCAAATCCTTAATTCAATAACATTTTCTTATATCTAATCATGTTTACATTACGATTTCCTCTCAGTTATGCAAATCATGATTTAACTAGATATAAAGGTAGGTATAGGTATCTATATTCACATTACACACATCAAATTTTGTATCTTTAATGGTTGTCCTCAGTACAAGGTAAATCACTACCCGTTAATAATTCATCAGTCGCCCTACTTTATTATGAATGCTCACTTTTGCTTGTTTTTGGAAATCAAACTGTCACAAGGTTCATTGACGAAGGTCAAATGCGATTAGAGCATATGACATACATACTTTAGCGGCTTAAATAAAACACATTAAAATTACATATGTGACTGTTGCCACATGAAATACTCAAACCAACATCCCTTGACTCATGTCAACACCCCAACATACCAACCAAACATCTCAGCATCTGAGCATCTGACTTATCCGAATTCCTGAGTTATTGATTTTGCTCCCTCAGGGAATTATGTCAACACAAGAACAGAGGAGAAACAGGGAGCTCGTCGGTGTGTGAATTATTATAATACTCTATCGCCCTGTGCAAGGAAATTAAAATACATCACCAACCCTGATGTACTGCTCAAACACTCGAAACGCGGGTAAGATTTATATTTTCCCATCTGCAACTGCAAAACAGCAACATCAACAACTGGACTGGACCTACGGGCTGTAGCATGTTCTTTTAATTACACTCCTTTGATCCTTCGTGGTGGTTGTAGCTGGGTAGGTAGATACTGGTGATGCAATGATTTCCTGGAAAAAAATAATAATGTTCCAGTAAGAACGTCCTCGGCTAAAAGATATCAACTGTGTTTATCAGAAACGTTGTTCATTTTTTTCATTTTCACTTTGATGATAATTTATTTTTACCATAAGGTAAAAATATAAAAAATATTTTTTTGTTTATTCTTGTTCTGTGTTTTCATGATGGCGATATAAAATAATGTCCTCGGCCGCTCGTTAACTTAATGAAATATAATATTTTAATTGAGAAAATCGTAAATTTTTAACGAAAGTTATATAGGCTTTAATTAGATGCGTTTGTTTTCCAATTTGTGATACGATCTACCTACATGTGTCATTTATTTAATAATGATGTTCATCACACCACACGCATAATCCATCTTTTAATCAAGAAATCCTTGATAAAGATTAATGCATCTACGTAAATGTTTTGTGTAGGTATCAATATTTCCACTAACATAACCTTAAACTGTTAATATGCCGGTAGTATATCTATAGATGCTAAAAATAATTTTTTTTAAACAAATAAAAGATATCTAGGTACTTACTCAAAAAGTGTACTCCCAAAAGTGTAGAATATCTCAACCAGAAATAAATGAATCAATATCAAAATCGATTGGTAATGGATACTGCCCTGGCCTCATTAAATTTTTAATTTTAAAAAGGGAAAACTTAACTTAAATTGTCATGGAGTATTCGTCTCGTTTTTCCTCCTTTAACAATAATTTAACACAGAAAAACAAAGAGCAATTCGATAGGTTTGAAGATAAAAGGCTTTGGCTTTTATCAAAACTCGTATAAAATTTAATTTCAAAATGAAAATGGTCGATAAAGCTTGGCAACCATTTGATTGAAAATACTTATGGCATAATTTACAAAAGTGGCAAGTTGGAATTCACTTTCTCGTACCATTTGTCAGTTATTAATTCGATCACCATAAAATATTATAGTGCTCTGTGACGTAATGGTCACTGGTCACTGGTCAGTATATGTGGTATGTCATGTAGGACTCTCACACCACCATTCTCGGTTAAAATCCAGCTTAACAGACAGCTATGCAAGATTCTTCAAGAGTACTGACTAGAGAATCATTTGTCTTTGCAGAGTCCATCTCATCTTAGCCGTTCTGATTTGGCGGTTCCCAAATTCTGTAAGCAAGCAATGCACACAACAAGTAAGAATGAACGTGGTTATTGTATATTTATAATGAATGACAGTAAATTTCCGTGTCAGTTTTTTAAACCGTATTAATGGGTTTCCATAAAAAAATTTTATCGAGTCATTATCGTGTAAGTACATCATTACTCTGATCACAATTGATTTTACCTGGGGAACAAAGAAAATGTTGTTTGGTTTTGATGTGGATCTCCTGAGCTAACTAAAAAAATTTGTGAAAAAGACAAATGCAATTTAACGCGGAAAGAAAACTTATAAAAAACAGTTTTTCAAATCACCAAATTAATTTTCTCAATCTTCTTGAGCCAAAGTTATTCCAGTGGTTTTCATGTCGATTGTCCATGATATGCTCACAAATTGCATATTTTTCTCGCTGGTTTTTGCTAACAGACCTTCTATGTTGTTTTGAGCGCTAATATAGTGCTACCTCTACCATATAAGCCTCACCGATAATTCCAAATTTCTCAAAGAAAATACGATCAATTTTTATAAAATTCTATATGAGTAAAAATTTGTCCAGAGTAGCTTAATAACGGTACTTGCCATAGAACGCTACTTTTTCGATACCGATTATATCTTAAACGATTTAACCGATTTGAACGAAATTTTAAATTCTAATCCGCTTCTTAAATTTTATTAATACTGCAATCGAAAATTCCATTTTTCCCGAAAAAAAAATCCGATCAATTTTGATAAAATTTTATATGAGTGATTTATTGTCAATGGAAATGTCTTTCATCCAAATTTTTTTTTTCCGGAGTAGCTTATTAACGGAACCTGCCTTAGAACGGTAATTTTTAGATAACGATTATCTCATAAACCGCTCAACCGCAATTTCAACGAAATTTTATATTTTAATAGGTTGCCTCATAGCTTGATTAATACTGCATTCAAAAATTATAAAAAAAAGTATATTTTTTAATAAGTCAGTATTTTTAATTCCATTTTTTTTTTTCTAAAAATCCGATAAATTTTAATAAAATTGTATGTGACTGTTTTGTTGTTGACGGTGAAAAGTTGCCGAATTTCCCAGTCGTTTACACAAAGGTTCGTGCGACCCAGTCGTGCCTTCAATTTTTATAAATACGATCAACTTCGATAAAAATCTTTATGAATGACTTTTTTCAGAAGCAGCTTATTAACGGTGGCTGTCATAAAACCGTTTTTTTTTATACCGATTATCTTAAGAACGGTTTCACCGATTATGCCGAAATTTTATTACTGCCAAACTTGATTAGTTTTGATTTGATAAAAAAATTTTGTTTGATAAAATTTTATACTAGTGATTTGTTCGCAAAAGTGATGTCTTTCATCGGAATTTTATTACAAATTCAGCTTATTAGCGGTATCTTTCATAGAACTGTTATTTTTATACACCGACTATCTTTTGAATGGTGCATGCTGCCCCCTGCAAAATCCCTGTGACTATTACAGGATTTGGAGTAGGTGCTAGTTTTGGCGTATGCTAAGTTTTTTATTCAGAAATTATATATACCTACATAATATATTTCTATGTTTTTTTATTCTAAAACTTTAAAATCCACATCTATTTGTATGATCCTTTTCGAATATTTACTGACCATGGTTGTGATTTGTAACTTAATGAACGGCTAATGATGGCTAATGAAAACGCCTTACCAAATATTGTCAACTGAATTCAAATCATTACTAAAGCTGGTATGAGTTTAAAAAAAAAACAGTCATATAATTCAATTATTTATTTAAATACAGTATCCTGTTAAATAATTTAATTATTATTATAGTGATTTTATTTCCTTAATTTGTTTGTATTCATAAACAAAGTTAATTGGCAAGTTTTTTTTAGGTCATTTCAAACGAAAATGTTATATTTCAAAAAATTTAATTTTTATGTAATATATGCAACTTACTTTTGTATATTATTTTCAATTTATTCGACGATTAGTAAATATGATTAGAAAGTCCACCATTTTCAAGTTTTATTTTAATTGAATCAGTTGGATTTTTCCAAAAGATACATTGGCAAATTCAAATATTTTCTAACTAATTTTATTAAAACTATTGACCTTTTGTTATGTTTATTTGCAACGTATTTAATATGTTATTGGAAATAATACAATACAAAACAATAATAATTACTTAACAATCAGAACATAAATTGCCGATTAAAAAAAAATCTACCTATAAACATAATACTCGGAGGCGATGCTATGGCGATAGCGATGTATTGTTTTTAGCTTGTTAGCCGCATGGCCAAACACTTGGTCCATTGCAAAGGCAACTGGGTCACATGTCAATAGCAGGTTATTTCGACAACATGGGAAATGATTTATGTAATCCTTTCAGTTCGGTTGTAGAGAAGTGGAAGTGCTCTATACATCCAAAATGAAATGTATAGCTTTTGCAAATATATTGCCATGTGCGGTGTTAATTCCTACTTTTTTATTGTGCTCGCAGCTCGTAGTCAAATTTGAGACTATATTTATGCCTTCGTTTGTCATTCCATTAAAAAGACCCATAGAAAACACAGGAGACTGAATGAACATTGCATTTTTACTAGTATACTAGTACATACATATATAAGTTAGTGGCCCACCTTTGAAGAGAATGCAGAGGCACATAGTCACCACACCTAAAACACCTACTCCTACACCAGTGTTCACAAAATCTAGAATGACTCGTATTTTTATAACCTGAATGGTACACATCTGTTGTATATTTTATGGGATTTCATCATCACACTTTCTATAGGGCATATCCTTGTTTGGTGTCGGGGGCTGTGTCAACATCAACACCGAAAACTCGACGATGTCATGACTGGGGAGGGGGTAGAGGAACTAGGAAGGTGGAAATGAATAAAACTGTCAGAAGTTAGATGTGTGTTAGAGGGATAATATATAGCCTAGATAGGTATACCTTTCTATAGTAGTATACCTAACCTATCTAAGTAAAGTACAAATGTGTTGCGTGTGTGTTAAGGATATTTTCAAGTGATGAAATGCGTGTTTCCCTCATTTGATGTTGGGCCTCATTTTTGTCGGGGGATGTTGTGAGTTGTGATGCTATGGCAGATAATTGGTGACTTTACTACGTCAGGATAAAGGAACGACATCTGGAAGGACTAATTATCTTTAATTAGCTAAGGTCTGCCCGTTAATAACAGGAACTCAGAGAAATTTAATTGAGGAATACAGATCAGGTATAGATAGGTAGATATTTTTTTCTTCTTTCTATATGTTTGCTGTGTCTTCTTTTTTGTATCTCTGTGTAGATAAACTTTTATCTACAAAATTGTAGTGTAGGTGTGGTGCAAGCGCACCCAAGGACATAACTAGTTGTTGTTATTTATTTTAATTAATGGTTGCGAAGATAATTTTAAGTTTGGCTATGCAAATAACGTTTTAATTACGAGAGAGTCCTTCAAGATTGCAAATCCCAAAAATACTTTTTTTTTATCAGGAAATTCTAAGATATTCATTTCTTGTATTAAATATCAAAGAACAATGGATACAATAAATCTCCAATACATAGAAATCATTAATTTTGCAATTTTAAAGGCTTAGATAGGTATATAAAAGAGGAGAACCTTTTTTCGGTACTTGAACTCCTATAGGGCCAGCAACATTTAATTAATCACAAAATATAAATAGGTAGGCACATAAATTCTTCTTGATTACACAAGTTTCAGGACTTAACAGTAAAATGCTTGAACAGTTGTTGGTTGGTGCTGCTCCTGAAAATTGTTTACACTTTCAAATTTGATTTACGAAAAGAAATGAGTGTTTATTGGGTATCTTAACTGCGAACTTGGAGATTGAGTGAAAATTAAATACTGACAAAAAGAATTTGCTTTGCTGAAACTGAACAATATTTCACTTTGGCCATTCATAATATTTGTTATATACTTTGTAAAGAAGAAAAAAAAAGTGGCGAAGTCCTAAGCAAATAAATTTAATCTTCGCCATTTTAAGGGGGAATTTAATAATAAAAAAAAATAATTTCGAAGAGATTATGTTGGACTTGAAAATTTATTTAAATTTAGAAGTGAAAATAATGGCAATGAATGAAAATATTTCGCGCGGAAAATTGAATTCAATCTTGAATTTCGCTTGTCACACAAATCACAAAAGTTGTTTTACTTTAGTTAACTTTCGTTAGCACTAAATCAGTGAATGGTGCTAGATAGGCTTGATCTCTAGCATGCAAAATGTAAAAAAATTAAAATCTTTTATTTAAAATTTTTATGTATATTTGTATGATATTACCTACATTTCGTTAGTAAAAACCCCTTGTCAAACTGCCCAAAATTTAAAAATGTCACAACGCCAAATGAAACTTTTAAGTCACTAAAAGTACGATTCGGCGATTTTCCGCAACATTTTTGGGCGATTTGACAGATCGGCCAAAAATAAAAAAAAATATTTTGCGAAAAAAATGATGGGATGTCTACCATATTGGGTATAGACAAATGATAAGCAACTTTTTTGGAGAAATCAGACTCTAAAAAATTAATTTTCAAAGATATTTTTTTGTAATTATATTTAATTGTATCATATTAATTATTTTTGTTTTATTATTATTATTATTATTATATTATTATTATTATAACTACAAACGGTACTTCCGTTTACATATATAATTTTTGAACTCATTGCCCAAAGCTTTAATAGCAAACTAATCTGCTACAAGAGCAAGTCCGTGCGACGTGACAAGTTGACAACTATCCTTGTCCAAAAAGTAGAAAAATGTATTCTGTATGCTGCATGTTCAGAAACTTGTCATTTTGTGTTCCCAGGATATTTTAGTTTTCGGATTTTGCTTGTCCTACAATTACTTGTCACATTCTGTTATAAACCCTATGTCGTGCCATTTATTTTTTTAAAACTTGTCATTATCAAATGTCAATTCCTCCAAAATAAATTCGACATAATATCAGATTTTCCAATAACAAAATATGACAAATTGTTTAGAATACATTTTTGTTGATTTAGATATGATTTTTGTACGCAGATTTTTTGGCGATTTGATAATGTTGGAACGCGAATTCGATTTTATAGTAGACAAAATTTGTAACATTTTAAGCGAAACCTCAGATTTTTTGGCGATTTGATAATGTCGGAACGCGAATTCGATTTTAAAGTAGACAAAATTTGTAACATTTTAAGCGAAACCTCAGTTTTTGTATCTTTAATATTTTTCTGAATACCACTTCGAAAACTGACCATTTTTCCTAAAAAGTTCAAAACTAAAAAAACTCCTATTCGACGAAAATTAAATCGAGATGAAGTTCTTAAAGCAGAATATGCTGTAAAATCAATCAATCAGTAAGCTTATTGTTACCACAGAAAAAAAAAATAACAAGAAAAATTGTTTTTTTAAGGAAATAGATCACTTTGAAACGAAATAAAAATGTGATTTAATGGAGTCATATTTATAAAACAACACCCACCGTTAAGATGATGCACAACAATTTTATTGCGTTACAGGTTTGTTTGTTTGATCTGCTATCATGGACAAAAACCACCTCGCTCGTTTAGCACCAAACGAAGTGGCTGCTGCCCAAGATTACTACTGAACCTTACACTAGTTACAAAAGTGGTTAAAGAAAAGGACCTTCAATTGGTTGTGGACAAGAGCCAGCGCAGGCTCTGAACCCAGTGATTTCGAAAATGTTATCAGAAATCAGTACTTTGCTCTATTCAAAAATTGTAAATTTTTTATATATATATTGATTAGTTTCAATAATGTGTGCAGCCACCTGAGTTAAGAATAACTTGCAAAATTCAATCTGTAGGCAATTTATACAGCAAATCCATGTAGTCAATACAAATCTTAATACGACCAATTTTAATGGCTTGAGTTTACTCTTGCTATCGTATAATCTTGCCGCTCCATAAACTTATCGCGTAAGACAGTCCCAAACATTTTCTAATACGGTTAAATCCGTGGAATATATAGTGGCCATCTATTCTTGCTTATAATGAACAATTTTGCCAATCGGTGTGTAACGGGGCGTTTTCGTGTTTAAATATCCATGCTCGAAATATGCTAATTAATGCACTACTTTGCGATCAATACACTTTTTTGTAGGTAGATACATAAAAAATTTTTTTTTTAAGAAAAAATGTGGGGGCGTCACCCCTGCCCCCTCCCACACAAAAACAGCGGTCTTGTGCCGTTCTCCTCTGTATATGTATATCTACAAAATTGGTATATAATATTTAGCATTTTGAACTATACAAAACTTGCATTAAATAACAGACACGTTGCTATTTTGTGTTCACGTGGTTGATTCCTTTTACGTAGAAATTAATATTTTTATTTAAAGTTAATATTTGTATTCTAACTTATCATAATAAAATTATTTTCAAAACAACCACATTGTGATGATGAAGTTCTAACACACACCTACGAAACTCTCGTCCATAGTTTGAAAAGTTTCAAAAAGTTTTTGAGGCTGTTTTTCCATGAAACGACCTTTTTATCAAAACAAACACAAAGTGAATTTGGCATGGTAATCATGCACCAGATAAACAACTCTCTTTTAGTTGAAAACAAAAACACAGTAATTTTTACCGAAGGACCCTTTCTATTTCCATTCCGTTCCGTTGTCGTCGTCGGTATGTCGTCCTGAATGCAAATTTAATCTATGCATCTAAAATACTTTTCAAAGGAAATTAAGCATACGCTTTGAAGTACCAACCAACAAACGGCATTACCCTTCCTCACTTTATCCCTAGGCATAGTCAAGGCATTAATATTTAAAATGTCGCAAACGTGTTTGCAACAGTCGACATGTGGTTTTTTGTTAAGTATTTTTCTTTATCTCGTCACTAGAACTCCGAACAGGCTTTTGTATCATTTTCGCAAATAATACTCATTTCACATAAATGTGTTTTCTAAATCTCATTTTTTTTTTTTTTTTGTGTAGATGTTTTTTTTTTTTTGTTAGGACGTACCCACATGTACATTTAGTGCTGGGAGAGAGTTGCATGTTATGGGTTTTTTTAGAGTCGCTTTTGTGTGTGCTATTGCCACCCCTTGCCACCGTTTAATTCGTTGCCACGAAAGCTTCTTGAATAAACATGTAAACGACCAACCTCCAACTCCTTTGGCCATACTCTCATACGGTGTGTACTGTGTATGCGGGTATACGATGCTACATGGTTGGCAACGACCGCCGCGACGTTAAATATTTTGTGAGCGTCCCCGCCATAGAAGTAGGTGAACACGTAACGTCCCTAAATTTACATTTCGTTGAAGTGGGGTTTTCTAATTTTAATCACGTATATAAAATTTAAACCTACACCTCATTAAATTCTTCATCCTTAAAATAAGCAAAACGTTGGCACAACCTTCACATAAATCCCTCTAATCAGTTCAATGTGAGAGTGCATAGGCCTACGAATACGTTTCCGCGCTAAACTTTCGGTATACCTAACCATGAACCAACCCTCTTTATTATAGACCGATACAGGAATATGTGAGTGCAATGTAAATGTTTAAACATTTCTAAAGCTATGTTATCAATAAAAATCTCGTTATCATATTTTATTTTGTTTAAGAGAATCAACTTAATTCCTATGAAATATAAAAAAATAAACAAACAAAGCAATTTAGTTAAGTAATGAGTTAGTTGGTTCGTTGGGAGGTGGCTAAAAGGATCATTCTAGCTATTGAAATAAATTATTTAGTTTTCAGATAATTTAACATTTTCTATAGACTGTGTTTTCTGATAATAGTTCTTCACACTTAAATTTACTACAATTCAATTCAATTTGTTTGTCTTAAATTTAAACAAACATTTTCGAAAATGGCGATATTGATGAAATTCAATATTTGTTTTTCAAATATCATTAATTTCAATTCAATTCAATAAAGTTTTATTCATTTTTCACTTATAAACTAGATAATAACAAAGTTTACTTTTACATTTCATTTGTATCTAGTTGTATATATTTTATAGCTATAAATTTCAACTGACGGCGACGTTTAAAAGTCCGAAATTTTGAACATTTAACGTCCAAAAAAACAATAAAAATCGATATTGAACAATCGATTTATTTTGTTTCCATTATCATGAAATAAGAAATTAAATAGCAACGACTGGGTCTCACGAACTTGTTCTTGTGGCAAGTTGACTTTTTGTTAACGAAAATTAATTTAACCAGTTTAAAAAAATGGAGTTTTTTTAATTTCCGAAAAAAAATGTGTTTCCAAAAAATACTTTTGTTGAAATATTATCAGGCATTGCAGGAATACCTGAATATCAAATTAAATATTTTTATGCCATATTTATCAGGCATTGCAGGACTATCTGAATATCAAATTTCATCAAAATCTGTCAATAAATTTGAGTGATGAAAAAAAAAAACGTTTCTATGGTATGTATCGTTTCAAAGCTTTTTCCGAAAAAAAATTCTGATATAAGACTTTATCGTTGTCAACAAATCTATCATGTAAAATTTTACCAAATTTTTTTTCCAGAAAGATTGGATTTTCGTTTACCGTTGTATGGCAGGTGGCAGGTACCGTTGTTTTTAAGCTAGAACAAAAATTTCAATTTTTTATCTAGGGAATAGTTTATAAACCCTACATACCAAATTTGAAGCTAATCGGTTCAGCTGTTTAGGCTGTAGTTACTTATACAACCAGACTGACAGACAGACGAATTTCCGGACCTACTTTTTTCGTCTTCTCTATCATCGTTATATCATGTTTGATTTTTATCTCAACATTTTACATAACTTGATTTATAGTACCTATAATCGCAAGTAAAAATAGTCAGCAACAAAATATGTTTTGAGTGGAATGGACAGTTACGGTTTCCGTGGATTGTCATTTCCGTGGTGTGTTTTTTTTTTTGGAAAAAATATCAGTATGAAGTTCTTATTCGTCTATCAATGCATGTACATATTTTGATCAACTCTATGCATTCCGGTTTTTAATTTTATTTTACTCTCGTAAGACACTTTTCGATATAATTTTGGGACAATTTCCATATGGTAATTTCCAGGTTTTTCTGTGCTTGCATGGTCAATATATTCAAGGCATGAACATGACTACCTGTAGGTAGGTATATTGGATTTTGAAGCTGGTCATAGAAAAGTGGCTGTTAATTCTGTTTTGTCATTTCCGTGGCAGAAGTGTTAATTTCGCTTTAAGATGGAGCCCACAAAAATGATAAATTGGTCACTCAATTTATTCATACAAGAATTATAAATTATATGACATGCATTTAAGAAACGTGAAACATTATGCAAAATTTACATTAAAAAATTAACTAAATATTTTCCACATTGCATCGTTGATAAAGTATCATTTTTAAAAGATTTAGACTCAGCTTCTTTCAATATCTTACTTATCTTTGGCACCAAAGTTTTACAAAACACAACCTATGTATACTCCAATTTCAAATATTCAAAGGTGTTTCGTCATTAAAACCAACTTTGTTTATTGGTTCGTGGTAAAGGTTTGGGGCTTTACTTCCAATGTTTTAAGACTATAAACATTTTGGACAACAAGAAGATAATATTAATTTCACCTATAAAGAAAAACATGGGGCACATGACCTTTATGGAGTGTAGGGAACCGGTTACTTCAAAAAATATTATACATATTATGTATATGTAAGCTCAACGTCGTTTTATTTGGTTGGTTTTGAAATACATGTTTTAAGTATGTATAATATATTTCATGGTTTTTCAAACTTCGACTTGAAATAAACTTTAGCTTTGCAAATAATTATATAAATATTTATCCCTGCCATGGAAACAATGTTCTTTTCTTCTGCGTTGCATACCCAGCGTCGCATGATATTAAAATTGTTAAAAAAAATTTCTAAATGCCATCAAGTTACTCTCAAGGTTAGGTAGCAGTTAAAAAGTTTACGTAGAATATTTGATGTCTCCTAGAAATCGTCGGGTTTCCGGAATTTGATATTTCTATACAAAGTTGATTGTATCTAAATGTAGTTTAACAACAATTCACTGTCAAACTTATCCACAAATATCGACTAATTTCATCTTATCTCATTTCAGATTCCTTAAAATGTAACCAATGTATACTAACAGTTTAAAAAAAACCTACTACATAGTTATTTAAAACTATTTCCATGCCCACCGAAATATATTTTTTTTAATTTCCCGTTCCTTCCGGTAATTTTGGAAAACCTGACAAACTTTTCTAAGATGATACATAACAGTGAGTCGGCGAATAAGTTTTTATACTCGTACTTCAACAAAATCATAAAGTTCAAATCTTCTTGAGAATTAATTTCGTACTTGGAAACTTCCAATGATAGTGCCAACTTCATTTAGCAGTTATCCAGGTATTAAGGAAGTTTTTTATCTTCCTCAGGGCTTTTGACACAGTTTTTAAATTAAAAATATATAGGCAAGTTAAAAAAACAACAACCATCAGAAGTCTGTATCCACAGTAATTCAAAATAAGCATTTGTAAATATTTTTTAAGTGTTCCTTCTTAGAACTCAAGCAAGCTGTAAAATTAAAACAAAACATTGATAAGTGCAAGTTGGGGCGGGGTGGAAAATTGTTGGTTAAACTTAATGGAAAGTTATTTTTTTATTTTTTAGCTTGATTATGAAAAAATGAAACGTTGTTAATGATATCAAAGAAAGTATGGAAGAACATTTGTGCGTGATTAAGGTTACTTTTTAAGCGCAGTGTTATTCCACCCTATTTGAACTAAACTTTCTATTTTCCGTATAGGGGAAATATTAAGAGGAAAAACCATGTTGAGAAGGATGTCTGCTTTTAACCTCGGGAAAAAAAACTTAAAAGATTGATCAACAAAGCATCTTAGATTGCTATAATATAGCATAATCCATTAAAGCTTTAAGTATATATATATACAACAATGATAAGATTTTATATCTATTGTATAATGTATAATTGGTTATATCAATGATTGTACCTGGTGAATTATTTCAACCCCTCTGAAACACGCACATCACATTAAATAAACAAACACGACCTCTCAGCAATCCCAAACCACAAACATCCCCATGCGTATCGAAGAACATTTTTTATACAATGGGAATGCGTTATACGATGCGTTAAAACGCATCGAATTTCATGCATTCAATTTGGTTTCTCAAAAGTTATTATCAAAGTTAAATTAATTATTTTAAGTAACATGGGCAAAAGGGGGAAGCTCGATATCTTTCAAAAGTCACGACGGTAATTTAGATTCAATTTATAAGGTGAAATGGTCAGACCACTTATATATTGATAGAAAAAAGAATTTTAATAGTTAGTGACTTATTAACTTAATGGTTCCAGTTCTTCGGAAATATGAAGGATGAATGTACTCACCGGTTCTTTTTGATAGTTTAAGATAGTACATTAGGTTTCGTCATGCCGTCTATCTGTCTGTTTGTGTGGATGTGCGTATGTGCGGTTGTCTGTTCACCGAGCTACAGCCTAAACGGTTGGATAGATTGTCTTCAAGCATTGTAGTATACTTTTTGGTAATTCCTTAGAGGACAAATTCAAAATTTTTGTTTTAGTCCGTCTATATAACGGGTATAGCTGCCATAAAACGGTTTTAGTTTCTACATTTTTTCTCAAAAACGACTCTTACGATTTTCATGAAATTATTTGTATACGTTTATTTGAAACAGTCTTAGGGCCAATCTTTTCAGCTCCGGTTAAATCTCTGGTTTGGTCACCATAGACTTTTCTTAACCAGTTGTTTTGAAACCGCAGTTCGTATTTTCACCATTTTATCTACTTTGGTTACCAAACCAGAGATAGTTCCAGTTTTCCAGTGGTCCAGTTGTGAAACGGAATCTCTGGTTAAGTTTGTTTATACATTTTTGAATGCGAGAGAAAGAGATAGAATTTTTGTCAATAAATAATAACAGCCTGTCTCGTTTCGATGCACATGGATATACTGAATTGATTCATTTACGAACAAAGGAAAACAAAAAATATACATAAAATATAGGGGTGGAATTTATTAAGATGGTAGATCATCATTTTCTTTAGTTTAATTCTTAACGATTAGTAGAGATAATCAATTATTATCTAGTACATTATTTATTATCCAACACAAATGTGAAAAAATAATCGCTAACCATAGAATTTCTGTGGTTTACCAAGCAAAATTGACTGGTTAACGAAATCTCTGTTAAACATAGATTCTCTGGTTAAAATTTTGCTGAAAAGACCAAATCTCTGTTAACCGACTGGAATAATGACACTAACCACGGAAAATCAGCTGGTTAACTTAATCTATGGTAACCATAGATTCTCTGGTTAAAATTTTGTTGAAAAGACAGAATCTATGGTAACCAGCTGAAATAATCAATGATTAAACTTAACCGGAGCTGAAAAGACTGGCCCAAAGGCAATTTTTGGATATTTATTATTTTTCACCTTTCTGGAGAATTTAGGAAATTAAAAACTCAGTCGTGCAATTCATTTGTAGCGAAGTCGAAAAAAGTGGGTCTGGAAACTCTGTCCATGGTTTGTCTGTCAGTCAGTATGTAAGCACCTGCAGCCTTAACAGTTGCGCCGATTTTTTTCAAACTTGGTATCCGGATTATATGTATAAGGTAGCCTATAGAGGGATTTTTGGATTTTAGGCCTAAAAATAACGCTATAAAAAAACGTTATGAAAAAGCCTGTTTTTCTCGAAAACGGGTGTAACGATTTTAATTAAGCATGACATGAGTGATACGGCATAAAAGGTCATTTGAATGGTTCATGTCTTATCTCCAAGGAAATAGTTTTAATTGTACTTGCCATACTAAACTAACTACTAAAAAATTTCTTAAAAATATTTTAAAATAGTTGTTTAAAAAAATCAATTTTTTTCAACTTTTGGTAATAAATTTTTTTTAAATATTTTGCAATGTACAAAAAATAATGGCGTACCACAATTTTCTGGGAAAACTCTGGTTTGTTGGAAATTAATTTTTGAAGTTATTTTTGTCAATTGATTTAATTTTTTTGTAAAAGTAAGTACCTAAGCCTTTTTCTGTAAAGCTCTTGAGTAACTTGCAATCATAGGAGCAAGTTCGTGCGACTCATTCGTTCTTTTTATTTTTTGTATAATTTCATGGCGAGGTAGGTGGTTACAATTTTACGGGGCGAGAGTACCCCGCCATCGAGGAAGATTAACATTGTTTCTTTATTTTAAAATGCGGTAAGTAGTTTGAAAATTTCTGCGAACAGACTTTTTCAATAAAAAACTTTTTATTGTATTTTGTAGCTAAAATATTGATCTTTGATTATTTGAAAACCTTGAGTGCAGAATGGCATTACAAGAACATTACCTAAAATGCAGCCAACAATAACAGATTCAATGATTGAAGAGTCACTATAACAAGCTGAATATTTGTATTCCCGCCTCGTTGGTATGCTTTTAAGCTTTTTTTAAGCTAGCGGTTCCATTTAAAGTTTGCATAGTTGTCAAAAGTATAAACACTATTCAGATATCTGTTGCAATAACTTTGATGTCAAATTTTCCGTTTATCATTGTGAGCGACATTATTTTAGTTTTAATCCCAATTCCTAAAAAAAATAACTTGAAGCCCTCACCCCTCACCCTTTGGGCAAGATACTTACCAAATGATATGGGCGGAAGTTTTTATTTTTTTTATTGTAAAACGTGATTTACGATTTTGTTTTTCTTCCTTTCTTTCAAATGTTGATAATATGTGTATTCCTGGGGTGACTCGCTTACTCAGTTTCGAGTTTCGTTTTACTATGCTGTCATGGTTGCGGATTCCTGTCACGTTCACGTTGACACTTTCTTATCGCTAATGTGGAATTTTCTTTCCTTGCTTACCTCTGCTGTTGGACGTATATATTTGGAAATTGTTTTCAATTTTCTCTGCAGAATCCTTAGTATTTTTTCAACCATGTCCTTATACCTTATTGTATACTAATGCAAAAGTGCGTATTTCGTTTTACTGAACATTGAATAGCTACTTACATTTTTGTCAGTTAACATATTGTCTACATACATAAAATTAATTTTAAGAATAAATTTTCATATAGATTTAATTTAAACAAATTTCAGATATGGTGTGATAATAAATATTAACAAGCACCATATGAGTATGACGAACAAGCTTATTGGCTGCTGGGGGTGATACTGACATCAATAATTTATTACTCCCTAATTGCGGGCAGCTGGTTTTTATTTTTGTTTTTCGAGTCTCACCCTAATCCTAACAATGACCCATAACTCCAATTGCTAGTGTTGTTTTGTTCGGCTGAGTTATCCCCTAATATGTTGGCGATAAGAGTGATGATGTGTGGACTTCACGTAATAGATCTCAGAGGACCAGTTTAGTTAGAATGTATCTTTTTTGTTGGTATAGTAAAGATAGAATAGAACAAGAAGGACAGGAAAACAGAAATAGTAGAGTGGTTTGACATAAATCCATTTCAAATCCACTGGGCCCATTTTATCTAATGGTATTTGGTTGGGTAGGCATGAATTTTTTTTTTAATGTCGCTCTGTGGATGTGAAGATAGTTTTTTTTTATGTTGTTATGCTTGTATCTTCTTTAGATCACGAAATAAAAATATTAAATAATTATACAGCGGAAATAAACGAAATTTGTAAGAGTATTTTTATTGAAAATATACCAACCTAACATATATCTATCTACTCTGTTAACCAAAAGTTGTCAATACAGGTAGGACTTTTTTTGCATATATAATAGCTTATGTAAATATATATCCATGTCACTTAAGCTGTCACTGGATTGCTGAAAATCGTAGAGCAATACCTTTAGATATATGTACATAGTTACCATTATGTGAATTTGAGAAAATATATATATATAGTGACAGTTCAAACAAGCTGGTATGAAAAAACCTTGAAGATTTTTAAGCGAGTATAAGATGGACGTTCGCGAAATATAATACTGTTTCTAACTATTTTTAATTATAATATACTAGGCTATATCTTATGAGTGATGTTGATTATGAGTGTTATGATGACCAATACGGGTCTGCTTCGTCTAGCTAGATCAACCACACGGATACAATCCAGAATATGAAAATCTGAATCAAACGATTCCTTAAGGTATTTTGCATTTTATTTTTTGTTGATATTGCAAAAGTTTTCTATTGATAACCACGAAGAGATCCGGTCAAGTTCCAGAGCAAGTCAAAACAATGGTAAAATAGTATAGATAGCCGGAATAACCGGCAATTTCCCAATCGAAGTTTCGTCTAGTCCTTTTTTATTGCATTTGTTGATAAGATACCTACTTAAAAGATAAGATCATAAGGTCAGGGACTCAAAAGTAAATTAGTTATTTTTTTCAGACGATGGAACAGCGAAAACTAGTTAATGAGTGCATGTTTTGGAGGGAAATCGGTATAAAATAAAAGCTGAAAAGACGGTATACTTATATGCTGCTCATTTTCTTATTCACTCAGGCTTATTTCAGACATCTATTTAAATAGAATAGTGGTTCCCAGGTGCAAAAAGTTGAAATACTTTGAATTTATGAATTATGATCAATATCAAAGCATCTTGTAATGACGCCATCAACCATAAATAAACCTGATGATAGACGAATTGTTGTAAGAACTCATCAGTCGCCGAATAATGTCACCCCTAGAAAAAAAGTGTGTCAGAATTCTCTCCTGTCTCCTGTCAACAGAACCAATACACTATCAAAGTGTCAAAGATGTTGTTGCATCAAATGTCTTGCAGTGAGATGTTTCGTGCTTTAATTAATAATTTACATTTGTCACAAATAATCAATTTGCAATCAAATAAAAGACCTGCACGTTGGAGTTTCTGTCGTGTTCAAAATTGATCACAATTTGAGTGCGTAATGTGCAGTACGTTTTGCGTCCAAAAGCGTCCCGCCCTTTGAGTCGCTTCGATTTCGGATGATGCGAGATCTACTGCAACGTATAGCGTCGCGATCGAATCGTGACCCGAATCAGCGGTATAACGAATGTCTTTCTTGTTCCACCTAGCGCATTTCCTGTCCACCAATTGCATCAATGTTTTATAAGCATTTCCAATTAACAATGGATGTTCAGATAACAGGGCCCGTATTACGTATTACGATAATCGTTGAAAAAACCCTCGTTTTAGTTCAAATGCGACTACGTAAAACGATTATCGTTTAAATTTCAACGATACTAGTTTCTTACGATTGCTATTTGGCTGTCGTCTAGCCTTCGTTCTCGTTGTTGTCAAAGTTTTTTTTGTGTTGTGTCTGCCGGTTATGTACCATTTGGAAACAAAACGTGAATCCGAACAATAAAAAATAATAAAAAAACATTTTATTAACAATATTAAAAACATAACCATAATAAACGCACTTGCACTTATAAATAAACAAATTCCGGAATTGCAAAAAAAACTATTTGGAACAATGTTCACTTTCCGAAAAGGCGAAAAGTAGAAATTAATAAACATTTTAATATTTTTTAAGATAACTTACCACACTTCTTTAATTTCATACTCAAGTCTTTATTTATTTCGATCATTTTTTGACATCTATTAACCTACGTGAAGTTAGATGAACTTTAAAAAAATAGTATTTCTCTTTTTTATCTGGCAACATTTTCGTGGATCCATTTTTGTTTTATGCAATCGCTTTTGTTGCAACTATCGTATCCTTGACTATCGTTATTTTTCCCTTCGTTTCGTAATACGTAATACGGGTCCAGCTTCTTGCAGCGAATCACGGTAATTGTATATTGCAATACCTAGTGACGGACGAATCAGTTCTTCATCCGACGCATCATATGCATGAATCCATTCGACGCAATTATGACAACTTGAATTACCTTATAGTTTATTTGCTATTGTCATGCATAAATCCTTAATGACAATCAGTCGTTTTTTGTATATTTGGTCACACATTGTCATGTCCGGATTGTGCAATGTATTTCGTACGCAATGCGATATACAATGAATAGTAGTTCAATATTCTACTTTTTTTCATCATTGCATTTTTCTAGTTCAATTTATTGAACAGTTGGTAACTCCCAACAATGCGAAAAATGCAAATTAATCTATTTTCTTGAATTTTCGCACTACCTTAAAATGATTCCGATACATCATTACGAACAAAAAACATAAATGGAAATCTGCACATTGGTTATCGAGTTTCACCCCCAATTCAAAAATATGTTTGATTCTGTCCTTAATACATATAGTCAAAAAGTAGTTAAACATATAGTTTTGTTGATATTTGAAAGCTTAAGTTATAACTTATTTCCCAACAATTTACATTCTTTGCTTTTGTCCTTTAAAAACAAAATTTTCATCTCTGTAAAATAAACTTATACTTTAAAGTGAACTATCTTTATGCCAAATTAAAAACGGTTTCTGAAAGTTCGGTCAAACAAAAACTTGTCACGAGAAAATATTCCCACAAATTTCACGTTATTTATGGTGTTGTATTTCTTTTAAAAGGAATCACAACAAGTCTTTGTTATTCTTTTATTGAAGATTAAAAAACAATAAGCAGGAAAATATGAAAAACTATTTTGTAAATTTCAATTGAATTTTGTTTTCCGCCAAAGTGTAAGTGATACAATATAATGAAATCCTCTTGATCATGAGATATAAGTAGAAACATTTCATTCTCTTTTTAATCCACTCAAAAACTTATTTATAGTATCCTTTTCCAACTAACAACTTGTTATAGCTAACCTCAGACAAAATAATCAAAAGAACTAGAAAAGCCTCTTCCCGCACATAAGGGACTTAACAATTCCAAACAAAATATACCGTCTGGGTAATAACTAAAGACTCGGTCTCCTGGGCGATATCCCATCGATTAAGTTTTCTTGGGTGTCCTCAAGAAATCACGTTTACATGAAAAGCATAATATACTTTGCTTAGGTATAGATAGAGATTTAAAAACGATTTTGATTCTACCGTCGAATTCCACTTTCCATCCGACTAAAAAAAAGAACAAATTTTTCTCCTGAAGCCCCCAAGCCTTGCTAAGCTACCAACCAACTCTCAACCCCTCTATAGCCCCCCAACCAACGATACACATAAAGCGAAACGAACTTAACAGCATTCAACAAGTTTTCAGTGGTTTTTTGTTGTTCAAGTACAGCGTTTGAATATTTAGAACAACCACGATACAAACAGTACCACGACAAGCGACAAGGAAAAGGAGCTGGAAAAAGCGGATGACATGAGAAGGACGAACAATGTTCGCATACCGGAACATTAAGCAAAATATCTTACGGAGAAATACTGGATTATACATGCTCCCCGTTCCCAGCTACCAGAAATGTTATGTAAGTATATACACGAGTATTTTCTTGTTGTCTGAGTCCTCATTGGAATGGAATCGATTTTTGATATGGCAATAAAAAAAACTTCTAAGCCTTTTTATGTCAGGGTATACAATAATGAAGTAGACATTTTGTGAAATTGTTTTCGCTCTAAAACGATATTAAAAATGTCTGTGTATGCACAAAGGACTTTGTGTCAGGATTCAGAATGCATCAACTTTTTCTCCATTTTTCTTTTAGATTGGGTTTTCATTGTTGAAAACGATAGAGTTTATCATAAAGAACAATATTGTTAATGTGAATGTCTGTTGTGTATTTATATTTAGCGCAAAACTTACTTAAAAATATTATTAACATAATATACCTATAATGAAAAATGTTTAATAAAAATATGTGAGTTTAAAATTCTTGAATACTAACAGCATACCCTGAAAGGGTTATGCGAAAAATAGACAACCGAAAAATTAAGAAGCGCCAAGAATTGTGTGATAAACGCTTTGATTAAATAAAAGATCCTAGTACCTTCTATATCTGTGTAAAATCTTTTTTCAAGTTTGGTATATTATTTTTAGAATATTCAATTTTGTTAAAATCGGTGCAGCGCTCAAAAGATATCGGGTGTAAGAAACAACGGTTCTATGGCAGGTATATCTACATACTTTATGAAAAATAATTTCCGATAAAAGATCACTGTTCATAAAACATCATCAAGTACATGAAATGTTATCAAAATTGAACTTATTTTTTCAAAGAAAATCGGTTTTTCAATTTTTTTTTTAATTACTACATATTTTTCAAAATGTTGTTTTGACAGACAGACAAAATTGGCGGAACTGCTTTTTACTTGCGATTGTAAAAATACTAAGCAAGTTATGCATTCGAAAAATGTTTTGAAATAACAATCAAACATGAAATTACGAATCTACGATTATAGAGAAGACGAAAAAGTAGGTCTTGATGTCCTGAAATCTTACAGGTTGGGTCGATTTTTTTTTAAACTTGGTACAACCTGATCTTAGAGAAATATCCCCGCAATTTTTTTTTATTTTTGACCTAGGTATAAAAATAACGGTACCTACCATATAAGAGGTTAAGTCCATGAAAAAAATAAGATCAATTTCGATAAAATTTTATTTGAGTGATTTTTATTATTTCGATTATCTTTTTGAAAGGCTGTACCGATTTTGAAGAAATTTAATTTTTTGAGACTACTTACTTATATTTCATATAAATATTTTTTTTACTCCACGCATTTGTTTTCAAAAAAATATTTCAAAATATAAATACTGAAAATTATCAAATGAATTTTCCAGTCATGAACAAGAAAGTTACTTGCCCCAAGAACAAGTTTGTGCAAGCCAGTCGTGCCCTTTTATTTCATCTTCTCTCTTTTCTTTAGCACGAATCCAAAACTTGCAGATTATGTAGTATCTACCTACATATACATAGAATCGCAACTAAAAACGGTTCTATGAGAAGTATCTTAAATTATATTTGTGTGAAAAAAATTTTCTCTCATATTATATTTTATGAAAATCGTATTTGTTTCGAGAAAAAAATTGATTATATGTAAGCGTTACATATAATCTTATATGGCAGGTACCGTTATTTTAAGACCTAGAATACATATCAAAAGTGTACACCTGAGCCCTGACCCCTGGGGCATATATACATATATAGTACCTACATCATAACTTCATAATTCAAAAAATATTAAGTGCCAAGTTTGAAAAAACGGCCCAACCGTTTAGTCTGGTCTGGACAGGTCGACAGACTGACACACAGACAACCAGAACTGTTGGACCTAATTTTTTCTTCTACTCTATAGTAATGTTATATTTGATTAGTATCTCCATTTTTTTTAACTAATTTGAATGAAGCTATCCCAATGACATGAACTGTATGTATTTAAACCCATACTGATATTGAAAAAATTGATACAAAATGCGATAAACAAATTGTATTTACTTATACGTCATGAACCAATATATTTTTATAACAAAGATTTAACCCTTAACTTAACGAAACATTTAAACGAATAGGTATCTCAATGTATGTATGATTGTATGTATATAAAATTATCCTTTAATGTTTCTGAAAATTATATCATCTGATAAAAAGAGAGAAAGAACTGGAAAAAATTAATGGACATCTTTTGCAAAAACGCACAGTTAGCACTTTTATGCTTGTATGCAATAAACTTTGATGATTATAACTTTAGAACTGCTTGGTCCATTTCAGTTTATAGCTTTGAAAATTAATCTTCAAAGATTTTAAGCAATAAATCTCATATGTTCGCTTAACAGAACCAAAACAATAAACATGATTAATTTGATTACTTTCCTAGAATGGCATTGAAATGGGCATTAAAGATGCGAATAAAAGGCCAACTGTACGTAGAAGTTTTATTTTTTCTTCAACATATAAAATAAAATCGTGTATATATTTTTTTTTTTTTTTATTTTTTTTTTGTTCGCAGACGGTTTAATATTCGACGGATTTATGTTATGTAAAACAGTAATTATTATTTTTAATAGTTGAGTAATTATTTGAGATCAAATCACTCAAACAGAAATGGATTGAATCACAGAAAAGATAATTCAGTAAATTTAATTTTTGAATTTTACAAAGTTATTTAAAAAAAATTGAATTAAATTTTTTTTTCAATTTATTATTTGACAATTTACCCGATGAGCACAAACGAGGAAGCTTTTACTTTCAATATGAAAAATATTCTGGGTCAAACTATCAACGAATATGAATAATTGAATTGGAATTATTGAAATCATCCGACTCGACGTTTTCTATAAAAAAAAATGTGTGTAGTTTTGTTGCTTGATCTGCACAGTTCTACAGATGGATATCCCTAAGGACAGCCGTGAGACATTTCGCTTTGCTTATTGACAAAAGTGTAAGAAAAAACGCTGATATAACAATTCAAAATTCACTCACGGGAAGTATCAATTGGATAATAGAATCTTGCAATGTTTTTAAACTATTGCTCTTAGTTCTAATAACAAGATTAATCTTGTTTTCAAGAAATCAATTGGACATTTATAGCTTGGACATATTCAACATCAGTAAAATAAGTTTCTTTGAGATTTACTTTTTTCAACAACACTCAAACCTCACGTTGCTGATACCACAGACCCTCTCTTTTTCACTTTTGTATGACAAGAGTTCAAAAATATTTACACTTGGGCTTCGGAGAGTATTAATTTAATGCTCAGGATAATGAATATAATGCCCAGGTAGCGGCAAGTAAATAAAATCGATTTCCCTAATCCCAAATTAGGGATGTAATTTACCATGCACAGAGTGGTATCTCTAACACCACCGCCACGCGCCAATGGACAGACGACGACGTGGATGATGGTTCTAACTTTTCCTACTCCAAGGGACTAAAATGAAAACATTAAACGCTTGTAAAGCTCCCCATACATCCATCCATTCAACCCCAACAGATTTTCAAAAAGAGATAGGAAAATTATATTTAATTAAGTGCGAAAAATGTCCGCGGACCAAATACCACCGACCACGCCAAAGTGCTTTAAAAATGTTCCCGAAAGTAAAAGTTCGGTAATAAAATAAAATTAATTTCCACTCACTGGCAGAACTTTGAAATAGAAAATTTTCAGTGTTCTCTTTTTTTTTTTTTAAATTGCTTATATAACTCGAACAATTCACCATCACCCTGCAAAAGAAAGAGCTGAGGTTTTAAGGCGACATGGAAATTATGCAAAATAACTTCCAGTAAATGCAATTTACATTAATTATTTCGTTGACAAAATGTTCATAAATATGCAGTTAAAACAAGCCATTGTAGCTCTGTGGCCTTACGAATGGATGACAATACATCGTTGTGGTTTTCTATTTACACGGAGGTATAGTCTTATAACTGAGTTGAGATGAAAGGAAACTCGAAATTGTTTTTGTCAAGTCTCCTTGATTATAATAATGACAAGAAATTTGAAATTTCGAAAACAAAACATTTACAAAAAATGTGAACAATTATTGTAATAACATGCAATGAATCCCGCATAACATTTGCGTGTAAACAGCTTCAGCCTACGTTGTCACATGAATCCATTTCCATATTGATCCGATTCGACTTAAAGAGAATGAAATGCAAATGCAACGCGTACAACCTGAAAATCATTTATAAACATATACGAAATACGAACAATGTACTTCTTTACCTCAAATACATTTGAATGAATTATTTTGTGAACTGAATTTTCTCTAGTTCAAGATGGATTCCCCCATTCTATAGTAATTCATATTGGGAATACATTCATGCATAAGACTCTCCCCCACTCGATTCGAATCGATTTGAAGAACTTTACTAAAAGGTCAGCAAAATATTTGAGTAGAAGATATACCTTTCAGTTTCAACATTATTTGACTTTAATAAATAAAATGAGTCTATCATAATATTGGATTTGTTTATATTTTCTGGAATCTAGGAGTTCATGTAAGGGAAGATATTTGTGTTAGTTCATACAACATATAGGTACATTTATTAAGAGATTCTCTGTGGGTCTGCCAGGTTCTCGAACATATACTACAGAGATTTTAATCGAACAAACAATGTCCTTTTGACATCATCCTTTCTGTCAAGGACATGGAACATGGGACACGGTATTCTGTCAAACTAATGGGAAGCATTTTATTGTGTTCCTGATGTTTTTAATGTGTGTATAGCTGTTTTTATGTGTGAAAAGGTCTGCTTGAAAAGTTCAAAATTGGAGATTAGATGCCAACCCTAACGAGGCCTTGTAAAAATGTCAAAAAGCCCATTAGGGCATATTAATATTAGCCTGGCTACTTTAAATAATACAATGGAAATGTGTGTAGGTTTGTGCTTACCTATACGAGTAGGTATAGTAAATAACTTTTTGGGAGATTATATTTTATTTTCCAATTGAATCTGATAAGAGGTTTCTAGGATCGAAATGTTCATTAGTGTGTCCACCTTAACATCCCAGATGGCACGTTTTTCTACCAACACTCTCCCCTCCCATCACCCTTTTTAAATTTCCAATTTATTTACCGCGTTTTGCATGAGTGTTAAAGAAGACATCATAAATGAATTATCAAATTATAGTGATGACATTCTAAGTCAGAAGCAAAAGCGGAAACAGCTATCAAGTTAAATTTTGTGTTAAAAACTGAAAAGAAAGAGTCAAATTGGCTTATAATTTAGTCACCGCATAAATTGCTTGCAAAAACCGCATAATCTTTATTGAAACTCAATGCTTCCTGGGCTGGGCTGGGATGGAAAAGTATTTGGGAAAGTGAAACTAAATTTCTTTCAATCAATCACTTCCATTCCTTTTAATACTTCTTATATTACTTAGTAGCTACAGATAGGCTATTAACCCTATAATAAAATAAAATGTTGACAAATTTTTGTAAACATCTCATTTTTTTTTTGCAAACAATCGAAGATTGCAAAAAATTTAATTTGTCAGGTTTCGAACTAACTGAAACTTACTTGTTGGACTGCAACTTACTTGTCATACTCTTGTCCCAAATTGTAAGGGCGTAACAAAGAAAACGAGAAATGCTGATAGATATAATATGTAGGTTAGAGGTACATATATATTTAAGAAAATTCCATTGATCTTAAATAAATCATTTTTGTCTGACCAGATTTTACAAGAAACAAACAGGGTGTCCCGAAGCTCAACGTCAAGCGGGTACCGGGTGATAGGGTAGGTTATCATACCCGTACTGCAAATAGCAAGAAAAAAAATTATATCGCTGGGTTACGGATAATAGCAATATTTAGAAAAATTATGAAAATCGATACCCAGGGCCACATTTTTATGTACTGTAGTCACAAATTTTTGTATTTTTCAGTGATGTTTTTTCTACGTAATCCTTAATAACCATGCTACTGAATGCAATCTGGAAATTCAATATAAAAAATAGAAGTTTGATTGAGTCATTCTTCAAACAAATTTTGTAAGCAAACTTTAACACATTTATTAAAAATTACAAAAACTATTGTTTTCTTCATATTTTTCATTAAGCATTCCATTATATCATCAAACTAAACTGTTAATCCAACAACTGTTTCCTACATCAATAAGGAATAATACGTTCCTATTTAAAAAAAAAAATTAAAATGTTACTTGCTCGAAAATGGTTTAAATGTTGGTAACATGATTATGGAAGCAGCAAGTAGCAAATGCTGAAAAATATTTAAAACTTGAAAAAATAGGCCAATTTTTTAAACAACTTGCCGTGGGAACTTTACGACAGGTACCGTTTTTAAGCTTTTTGAGCAAAAAAAAAAACTGATGAAAAACATTGACCGTTCACAAAAAATCATTCAAATAAAATTTTATCAAAATTGATCGTATATTGTTCGAGAAAAATAGAATAATCGTTAACGCACCTACGTTATTTTAAGACCTATAGGTATATAAATAAAGTACATGACTGGATCGCAAAAACTTGAGATAAAATAAAGTTTTGTGGCAATTAATCACAAAAATTAAATTAAATTTAAATAAAATAAATTTAATACATATTTTTTAAATATAAATGAAAAACACGAAAAAAAATATATGCTATTGATTGTAGCCAAACTCGAAGTATGCAGAAAAGTTAGTCACATATATGTATACATAGTTAGTAAATAAATATAAATTAACCAAAAATATTATTCACGATTTTTAAACATACCGATGTTTACTTAATAATTTTTATAAAAAATAATTGTTTACAAACTTAAAGTACACTAGCTTGAAGTGCTTAATAGTTTTAGTCTAAGAGCTGGCGACAAAAATACTTACGCCAATTCATAACGAAAATGATTAGTCTTATTATCATCTCCCATCCGCCAAGCCTATACAGTTGTGAGAGTGGCCACCACGCCACGCACCTTTAAAGGTGTTAAAATTGTATGGAGATATTATCAGATGAACATACTGTTGATACAAACTAATAATGAGATCTTGTGTAGGAACAAAATACAAGCATATTTCACTATGGGGAGGGGTGTCGATCTCCAATCGTTTAGTGCAATTTTCTAAACATAAAATATTTTTATATTTCAGAAAATTGATCCTCCCGGATAAATGTAGGGATTTAGACCCCCTCCCTCCCTATGATGAAATATACTTGTATTTTGTTCATATACAAGATCCCATTATCAGTTTGCAGCAAAACAATGCCCCCATACATTGTTTAACTTTAACAGTGTATTGTGGCCACACCCACCTACAATAGTCTACAAACCCATACACCAAATTTTAAGAAAACCTGTTCAGCCGCTTAGTCTGTAGTTGCTTATGTAACCAAACTGACAGCCACACTTCTTTATCTTCGTCAGGTCATATTGGATTGTTATTTTAAAACTTTTTTTTCTGCACGAATTCTAGGCTCACTTTATAAGAAACATCGCAAGTAAAAATGTTAAAATCAGTATTACTTTTCGATGAATCGTTCTCTGTAATTTTTTTCAGGTTAAAAGATAAGCCGCATCCGCATGCACATAAAATTGTTTCTAATAGAAGTTCTGTATTCAAAAGTATAGGCACAAGCAACTTTAAGCTCCCATCTCAACCCAAACAACAAAAATAACGAAATAAATTGTAACACTACCATAATTATAATAGTACGTGAACTATAATCTGTAGTTTTTATCCAATTTCAACAAAAAAAAAAAAACAATTCCTTATATTCTTTAAGAATTAATTAAAAACTCAGTTTCATTATCTAGATTCTATCTAGGTTATGGTGCGCTGAATGATATATTTTCAACCATCTTACATTTCTAAAAATGTCCTCTTTTTCCGTTTCGTGTTGAATACTCCAAGGAGTATCTTTTCATTATGTTATATATGATATGCAGTTGCAATTTAACTTTGAGAGAATCATGTTTTTGCTTTGCATTTCGGGTTTTTAATGCGGATTGCCAGCATCTCTTCTTTCAGATATATTATACCGAAAATTTAAGTTATTTTAATACTTCAGACATTGCACTCAAATAAACACTATTTGATGTACCTATACCAAAAGAAGTCGTTTTTTCTGTCTGATTATCACGCTCTTTCTGAATTTACCTTTGAGCTAGATGCATAAAATAGAAGGAAGGTGATGCGAACTCAATTATTTTAAGATGTAATAATGTTGAGATATATGGGAACCAGGATTGTAGATTACTCTTTGAGAGTGATGACAAGAATACCTCGGATTCAATTATATCTATTGATTATATTTTTATCTATATATCTTTACTATAAATAACGTACAATAAATAGGTTGAACTCGTTTGTTTGTAAAGAGACTATACCTGAACGTTTAAGGTTTCGATCTGCACCTCAAACTTAGAATCAAACGAAATTGTAGCGGGCGTTTCACAGAATCTGTTTTGAGCCCATTTTCAGATGTAAGGTAGATTTATACCATATCTCTGTGAATTGTGCAATATAGTTTTAATAAAAAAAAAACGTAAAATAATTTAATTCAGCTACAATAAAATATATCTATCTATCTATCTATCTACCTGAAACTGCTAAACACATAGCATGGACCTTAAAATATTCGACTTGGGTGCTTTGATTGAAAGTTTCTTTGAATGATTTTTGGTCATTTGTGTAGAAAAGAAGATTTATCGACAAGCTTCAAGCTCAGAATCTTTCAACCCGTTGTTTTGCACGACGAACCGTTTCTGGAACAGAACTCCCAAACAATCCTTGTCTTTGTCCTTGTTCTTGTTGCTATAGTTAACACGCCTGGATGCTGTAAGATAATATTGTTTAATAGACTAAAAATGTTTCAACTTTCTAATTTTTTTTGACTTGGTGAATAAATATCATAGCATTCGCAAAAACTCTGAAATCGAAATAGAGAAGTTCAAAAATGTCCTGAGAATTTCATCCATCTAATATTAAAACTAATATTATGCTGCATATTGCCACAAAAGAACTAGGTATGAATCGTTTAAGTCATTATTGAAAAACGTTTTCAATCGACAATATCCCACAATATGTAATTCTATACAAAACATTATTACTGTTATTGGACACATACCACGTTTATCGCACAAAGTTTTCGACTCCCGCATGATGATTATCTACCCATTGTTTTTATCACCTTGAAGGTAAAACTCTCCTTAACCACGAAATACCCCAAGCAAATTCCTTTTCAGTTTCTGGTGCTACCACATGCCAAGGTATGCCATTGTATTTTTATCATTATTATTACTTCAACATGAGCATATAGCGGAATTATGTTACATTGTTCCTTTCAGCAAACTTTTGCGGAACATTAGACACGTGTTGAATACAACTGCCATTTAACAAAACGTTGGCTTTGTTTAGCGGATAACGCGCTGGAGCTAGTGTTATCAATATTCATCCTAATACCAGGAAGAATGAGAATTTTATAATTCACAAGTCAACCCCGCGAAACGGAGCTTGCTCAATAAACTGTTCTGCTATATTCTCACTGTTAACGCAAAAGATAAACATACTTTCATGCATATAGCTAACGTAATGCTGTACATTGTACTGTAGGTACAGTAGTGTACCTATACACGCGGTTTTATTTGGCAAAAGAAACACGTATTTTAAGCACTATTTACGCTTATACTCATTGCAATCATCCTTTGTTGGATGATCGGGCTTCCTTTGTTTTTAACTTTGCTCCAGAACGTATCTAGATACAAAATAAATATTATTTGCATCCAGGTGGAGTTCACTTCAGTATGAAGATGTGAGGTTTTATTGTCATTTCTTCATGCAAAATTCCTTCGTCATCGCATCGTCAGTCGTCACGATAGTACCTTTTGCTACTTCGTCACCGGGGACTCGGGGTATACTAAACTTTCAACTTTGCCTCAAACACGAAACGAATGGAATTTGGTGAACTATTTTCCAAGTTTAAAAACTTGGATTGAATGAAAAAGTGTGGGAAATAAGAATGGGGTAGAAGAACGCGACGAACGTTTGGTGGGTGACGGGTGACGGGTGAGCACTGAGCGAGTGCTGATGCCGAGTGCGGAAAGCTGCAAGGAAAGACGAAGAAGAAATAGGTCAATTTGAACTTGAAGGATGTTGGCACTTTTTATTTTGTATCCGCTCCTCTCACTTAAGCTGTAGCTCCTGCACGGCACAACATGCCTAGGAGCAGCCTTCATCCGTTTCAATATCACGTTTCAAAGCATCGATTTAATTTTCGTATCTTGAGGGAATTTTGCTATTTTGCAAGCAATTAAAAGAGGGGATTTTTTTTCGGTTCTAGTCCTCCTAGCTCTATATGTATACGGATGTTGGTTTTTTTTTCTTTGCTTTATAGAATCTTTCTGTTCAATATATCTAAAAGTTTGTGAGCTTCATAGTATACATAAGTACATATAGATACACTTTTCTTCTTCTTTATGTTTGGCTTAGAGGTTCCTGTCTTCTGGTATAGAAACTTTAATTTGATAGTGTTGCAAGGGAACTGCTTGTGGGTCGATTCTGAGGTAAAGTTCTAAAGTCAAAGTTTCATCATGGTGTTTAAGAAAAAGTTAATTAGATTTGGTCATATTAGTTTTCCGGGATTGTGTCCGTCATCAATAAGAAACCTGTTGGGATGTTTTTTGGTCAACTGAAAATGAAGATTTATTTAGAATTCAAAGTTGTAGATAAATAGATGGAGGTGGATACCTAACCGAATGACTTGAATACTAATTTGTGACCTGGATTTAACTTTACAGTTTAAAGAAGCATGTTTTTTAATTTACGTTAACATATATGGCATTGCGGAGTTAACGTGGAGGCAGATGATGGAGCTGCCTGTGGGCCAGAGACTTTAATGGCTCGCAAGAGAAAATGCACAAGATAATCGTAAGTTGGTCATTTTTAATCGTCATGATTGAACTGAATAGCTGATGTAAAATAAGTATTTTTTTTAGTAAGGTCATAAAGTTTACCTTATTTTTGGCATATTTGAATAGTGTCCCGTGGGCCTGGCGTATAGTGGTTAGTCTGTCGGACTATCACGCCAGGGGTCTGGGTTTTAACCTTGAAATTTCAGGGCACTACCTATTGCAAGGAAGTGATAAGTCCCGGAGCATGTCTAAATTGTGACTTCAAAGTTCTGCTCTTGTAAATTATGCTTTTTTTTAATTTTCAAAATTCTGCTTTTTTTCATTCTGGTTCACAAAATTTTGCTTTTCAAAATTCTGTCTTAAAATTCTGCCTTTTGTTGTTTCTTCGGTATTTTTATTTACAAAACAACAGATTAATTATGGTTCACAAATATAATGTTAACACATTTTTTTTTTTGTTTATTCATTATTCTCAAACTATAACTAAATATTACAAAACTTCAGTTATCTTAAGAATACTTAGAAAACAAATTACAATTCTTACTTCAAACTAGATTCTTATTAACTTTTAAGTAGTATAGGACTACGCTCTGATTATGAACGTTCTGCAAATAATAAAAATATTTTTTTTTTTTTGTTATTTGCAGAATTTTTAAAGCAAAATTTAGATATAAGAATTTTAGCCCCAGCTAAATTTCGACCCCAACACGACAAATCCTGCAAAAGTATCATTGTCATGAAAAACACATCTCACCTTGAGAGTCAGTGGCAATTCTTCTCTGGTTAGCAAGTTTAGCGCCTCTCTTTCTTATTATATTTTGTCTGCAAACGAAACCGAAAAATAATCGAATTAAACATATACTTAATTATTTTCAACTCAATGTACACAATCCTGGTTGGCTTCGCTATTCTGGCCAAACAACACCCGAAGGTAGGTATGTCGAGCTCTTTGCTGAGTTAAACAACTTGACCCAACTTGTCGACGAGCCAACTCGAATTCCTGACGTTGCAGGTCACACACCCAACACTCTATACTTGTTTTTTTACCTCTCATAAATACACTATAAGTGTATCATCACATCATAACCTCTAGGTAAGTCGGACCATTGTGTCGTATCGGCAAAATTTTCATGCAAAAATAGTCCAGTTAAAGAAAAATCCCCAAGGAGAACCGTTTGGCATACGAGAATGCCAACTGGGACGGCCTCAATAATTTGTTCAGAAACTTTAATTGGCCACTATGCTTCCTCGATAGTGACGTAGACTCCAGCGCCGATATGGTCACAAATTTAATTCTTCTCGGGATGAAAAATTCATTCCAAATAGGTCGAAAAGTATAGCCAACCCTACTGAGAAAAACGGGAATAATTTCAAACAAGCTAGAAAGACCTGCAACGGTCATATTCGACGAACCAATTTTCAACATGAACAAAAATTACGGCAAAAAATACTACAATATCCCAAAGGCAGTAAAAATCTTTGGTCGTTTGTAAAAAAACATACGAAATTTAACTTCGTCCTCGGTTCCGACGGTCGTCTCAAACGACACCCCTGTGGTCAGCTCACAAGGAAAAGCAAATTTGTTTGCAGCTCAGTTCACTGCTAACTCCACGCTGGCTGCCACATAGTGATATGACACCTCCTGTACTTAAGAGCGTAAACAGTTTTCTGGGGCGAATCTTATTTCACACTCGTACAGTTGCAAGAGTTCTGAAGGATCTCGACATACACAAATCCGCTGGGCCGGATAGTATTTCCCCCATTATTCTGAAGAGGTGTGCTTCCACGCTGGCAAAACCACTGCGTAAGCTTTTCCATCTGTCCTATTCTACTGGTCTCTTCCCGAGTGGATGGAAAACTGCATTTGTCCAACCCGTCCCTAAAAAAGGCGAATCTTCTTCCCCTTCCAACTATCGACCGATTGTACTTACGTCCCTTCTTTCTAAGGTCATGGAAACACTGATAAACTATCAGCTTAAGAAATATCTCGAAGATCGAAAGCTTCTTAATGACCGGAAGTACGGTTTTCGTAGCAATAGGTCCACTGGTGATCTGATGGCTTATCTCACCGAAAAATGGAACCAATGTTTACATCGTTTTGGTTAAAGTAAGATTATTGCGCTTGATATTTCAAAAGCATTTGATAGAGTTGGGCATCAAGCTCTTTTTTCGAAAATGTTTCTTGCCTCTCTTTATTTTATCGCTTTTTTTTATAGAGAGTGCTCCGCCGAAATAGCCAGTTGCGTTCCTCCCCTGAAACAATTCAACCGCAATACTCGTACTGCAAGGAATGCCCACCAGTTCACCCTTGAGCCCAACTTCAGACGAACAATTAGGTACAGAGATTCTTTTTTTAGCCGCACTACACTAATGTGGAATGCTTTACCCGACTCTGTTTTTTCCCTCCATTTTAATCGTATCTCCTTATCCAAATTTCCTTAACGCTCGTACTGTGTTAATCATATAAAGGGTATTCATAATCCCTTGAGTGCGCGCAAAATATAAAAAAAAATCAATTTCCAACAACTTTCGGAAATTCTTCCATTTTCAATTGTGTTGTCGCCATCGCCACTATAAAATTTGTTTTTCTTTTTTTATTTTGTTATATCTACGAAGATGATGTGATGAATAATGAATATGATGTCTGTCTTTCTTTACCTTGTATGGTATGTTTAATTGCGGTATCATATAGTGTATTTGTTTTAAATAATAATTTATCCTTCAGTATTTTGTCTTGTTCTATTTTAAAAGACTCAAGAATATATTATAAACAAATACCTACCTAAGCTAAAAGAGCTAAAAGGAATTTCTCATCAGAATCTGTTCAAATGCAAATAAGCATCGCCCATCGCGTCTTGTACCGGTATATAAAAAATAATACATTAAACGCTGAGAACCAGGTACGAATTGTATGATGTGTATCAAAAATGATACATTAGACAGTGGAGCTATAGTCAATTTTTATTGTAGACGTGTCCCCATACTAATTAAATTTTGTATGGGGACAGTGAACCTGTTCAGTCAGTTTTCCAAATAAATATACAGAAATACAGAATGCAAAAACAGTTTTGAACTATTATTAACAAGTTTTGTACTATGTTGTTATCAACTTTTATTAGTCTATCTATACTTTTTTGTAGGACAAAAATTGATTTAAATCGCTAAAACCATTCACGAGAAAGGTTCCGGAAACGTTTTTTTTCCTATCCACAAACCCTACAAACAAAATTTTAAGAAAATCTCGGTTCACCAGTTTCGGATGTGGAACTTATATAACCATATAACTTTTATCGCCTTCTCGTATCGTCAATCATCGTATGAGCATGATTAACTGTTACCTCAAGTTTTTGTGTATAATGTATACATATATATCTTGATGTCTTATTTGGTAGACGATAGAAATATCAGGCTAACTGTAGGACATCATGTCGTAAAATGGTTGAACTCTGGAGTTCATATTTAAGTTTGTACCTGTTTATTTAGGCCTTGACTTAAAATGCTTTTCTGAATGTCGGTCCCAAATCCGGACCTGATGTGTTCTGCCACATATAAAATAATCTATATTTAAACCAGATAAGGCTCCGATAGATAAAGAGCTTACCCCAACCTTATTTCCAGCCAGCACATATATGAATCTGCATTCTAATGAACCAAGAAAAAAAAACTTAATGTAAGAATATTCCAAGTATAAATAATTCAAGTTGTACTGACCAATGGTGATGCAGTCAGTCCCATATGTTAAAAACAAGAACGACTCAAATTAAATTAAACACTTTGACTTTGAAACATGTTTTTTTATTTCAACTCAGCCTCAAAGAAAATCATAGTTATTCTCAACCAAACTCTTACCAAATAGAAGATTTATTTGAATGCGGAATTCGCATTTAAAAATAGAATAATTACTTACATATATATGCAGGTACTAATTGCTTCCAACTGACAAAAATCTTTTAAAAAAATTCTGTCAACGCATATACATAGGTATCCCAAGATTACCAAGTTAAAGCAAAATGACTAGGGAATATGAAATTTATCCTTTTCTAAACTAAAACATTTTAATTCTTTGCATGGAAATTCGGGATAAAATTCTGACGTTCATTTGGTCTCTGAGGTACCTTCAAGCGATTACCGTTCGATGACTTAGATTCTTCAAACGAAAAAAAACTGTTCTATATAATAATCAAACCTTTCCGTAAAGGGAATTGATTCGATAATGCTTTCCACATCACTATCAGCCGCAGGAAGTGCAACATTGCTATCTAGAATTGTTCCCTTACGCTCATTGTTCACCACTAAACTGTTACTACTACTGCACACATGTTGTCGGAGGCAATTAGCTAATTGTAGCAATGCATACATTTCAGAGGTCCCAAATTGCATCTAATTATTTATAATGTATTTGCCATCCATCATGTGATTGAGTTGACTACAAATGCGTAGTCGGCACGCATCCATATCTTTCAATTTCTACTGCGGGCTAATAAAATGCTGCGCTGCTGTAGGCCATATTTCTATATATGAATTCAGATTACGACACGCTTCGGGATTGTATAATGCCTTACGATATGTATCTATACCTACGCATTTCTAATTCAAATATATGCATAAGATAACTAACTATGTGCATGACACACAGAAATAAATGCATCCACAGCCGACGGCTTAATTAACACCGATGTCGAATGCTTTGATCTCAATATCAAATGGCAAAGACCTTTTGCAAAACGCAATAAATATAACGCTCATAAACGATTTGTCCTTTTGTATGAATGACTATGAGTTGAAGTCGAAGTCGGGACTCGGGGGAGGATCGTTATAAATATAAATTGAGCAGCATAAGGGTGTCTGTCCATAAAGGCGTTTAATGTGCTTTACCATTGTATGCCTTCTGGGATACAAACAGAATAGATACAATGGAAACCGGCAGGAATCACTTATGAAAATCGACTGTTGTTTTATTTGGCGCCCCGGGTGACGTCGGATTTTTCCATCAAAGAGCAAAACTAAATGTATCTGAGAAAGAGAAATTATTGAGGTTGAAGTTTTGTGATATGTTGATGAAACATAAAAACATTGAGAATGTTTTTTTTTAGATACATACATACATAAGAGAAAACAACATGGAATGTCATCTCATAAGAACACGCATCTTTTTTACCCAAATGTTGACAGTTAACACTTAAAAACTATAAACAAAAGTCAAACAAACTTTGAAAATCGCATGCGCGCTCTTTAAATTGGTTTGTATCTTTCGTTGAGTTTGTCTTATAGAAAGCTTTTATTTTTTGTTTTGTAAAACCTCTGTTCTCCGTTGAGAGTTAAAATGGGGAAATTAAATGATAAAAAACATACCAATGAAAATAAGGTGTTGGAAGGGGATTCTCGGAAAATATTTACGGATTTTGGCCCGTTTTATTTTATCTTAAAATATGGTCAACTTCATCACAAAGTGAAATATTGAAATTGACTTTGCATAAAGTTCGCATAATGATTGAAAGCTGTGGAGATATATTTGAAAACATTGGCAGACATTCACTTTAGCTTATCTCTTCTTCAACAGGGATACGCAGCATTTGCGGAGAAGATACTAATGGCAAATGGCAATATGTGTTCTCTTTGCAAGTTAATAAAAGTCTTTTATACAAATAGCCTTAACCTACTTTAAATAATGTGTACCTATCTGTTCTTTAAAGCATTGAACGACCGCGATATGAGGTAAAATAGATTTAATTTGTTTTCATTAGTTTGTAATTTTTTTTTGTTTATACATTTTCGATTTTAATAAACATGATTCAAATTTAAATTGAAAACTTTTTACTTACAAAAGATAATTTAATTTGTAATTAAATTACTATTCAATTATGATAATCTCTAACAAAAAGATTTCAACCCTAGATTTCATATTTCGCAGATTTGTAAATGCAAACAAAGTTTGTTGATATTAAACGTTATTGGGGTATACCTATCCTGCTACATATATGCATATTCCATTATACAAAAAATTGTTGGGTTTTAGGTTATTTAGGATATTTAGGGTAAGAAATTTCAAACCTTTCTGAAAGGTAACTACAAAACACTGCATATAAACACTGATTTTCGTGACCTTTGACCTTGAATAACTTATGTTGCAGACACGAGATTTTTGTTGACTTTCTAGACAACTTTAAGAACGCCAATAATATTGGTGTATACGAGTTTCAAGCTTATTATCTCAAATTTATAGGTTGAACCCTAAAATGAATGGACTAATCCATTCAACAACAACATCATTAAATTAAAAAAAAAAGTCATTATAAGGTACTTTATAAATAAATTTGTCACTGGGAGTAAGTAAAATTGTTTAAAAATGAGGAAAACATATTATGATATGATCAAAAACTAATTTAACCTCATCGAAAAGAATTTCAGCACACTTGATTTAAATACCAGTACACATAGTTAGTATAATGCTTTGAAATGTTAACTAATACGCCATTTCCTACAAACAAGGATTAAATATTTGACCCAATACCTTTAAAATATAAAAATTAATTCAAATTTAAAATAAAATTTAATCTCTAGTCTTGTTAAAAAATTGTAACACATCAAAGTAAAATAAAAAAAACTCGATACTAAGGATTAACTTTGTGTTGTCGAGACAAACACTTATAATAGAAGTTTGCAGGAAAAAAGGGAAATTATTTTGTTTATGTTTCCAGCCACTGTGGCAGCACTTTATCAATGCGATCTATCTAAATTTCCATCCTTAACACTACCCACGTTTGAATTTGCCATTTCAATAGATATGAGAAAAATAAAATATTTTATTTATGTTACTTCAATCAACTGATTAAAGTGTTTTAAAAGAATGATTTCTGGCGACATTTGATTTTTAATGTTGCATGAATGTGTGAAAGGAAATCTCATATGTACATGAGGTCTTATATTATCCAAAAATAAACTACTTACACATTTAATGTATTCATATCAACACTTCTTGAATTAATAATCTCTTTTTACCAAAACGAACCCACATCAAATTTGAAAGCTTTAAAAAAGGTAGAACCTTCCACCACCCTCGTCCCCTAGAAAACAAAAACTATCCCACCGGATGAATTTTATACAAAAAAGCATAGTTCACTTGAGTGTATAGCTATTTTTTTATTATTCGTACATTAATCAGACACACAACACCACGTCACCATGCTTAATGTGTCGTTATATCATTCTGACATAAGGTTTCTGCCATCAGTGGTATACTCGACTCGTGTAGTCAAACATTATTTGCTTTTATAATATTCCCATAAAAAAATAACCACAAAAACAATTATTTGCGATTATATTCACACTCCAAAATGTTTGCAGTGTTTTTACTAATGTGTATGTTGACATCCAAGAAGAAATGTGAACCATTTAAGGGAATTTGCAAATTTTACCCAAATTTATCGCAACTAAAAAACATTCCCACATATCTAAAATTTATTAAAAAAAAAGAAATAAAAATTATCCCCAAATGAATGAGGGGATAGCCTGACTAAGTACATTGATTCCCAAGGTATACTTAAGGCTGAAAGCATGTCTTTCATCTTCAAATTTACGAGTATAATCATCAAATATTCTTATTCAATTTTGGTTTTGACACGACAAATAAAAAAAAAACATTAAGTTGAATAAAAAAAAGGTGCGAAACAAAAATCCTATTCTTTTTTCGGATAAACATAGATTTAAGGGCGTCTTCGTCAACTAAGTTACTTTTCTTTTGTACACCCACCACTCTGGTATGAATTTGAATCTGCCTTTCGAACGCCCAAATCTTGGCAAACACGCTTAAAATCCTTATGTAGGTACAGGTAAGCCATAGGAGATAAGATAATATATGTTTATTTGCTGACGGCATTCCCAGTACCTATAACGTTATATTTTGAATTTGCGTAATGCGTGAGGGCGAATGTGAGGGCTAAAGGACGAAATGGAATGGGAGTCAAAAGTTACTCAGCCTCCCTGGATAATCTCTTATTCAATTACTGTTTTAGGCAATTTCGCTTCAAATAAATAAAAGATGATCACCAAAAAATGTTCCTGGATGCACAGTATGTTTGTATATTTTTTGTTTGGTCCTTTGACATATATAATTGTATAAAATTAAAGTGATGTTTGTTTACATGAGAGGGGCTATAGAAGATATGTGATGTTTTGTAAGTGCAAATTATCCTTGAAGTTTGTATCCCTAAATGACCACCTTTTTGCTTGTTTTATTTTGATCCTAGACACGTGCCTGCTATGTAATTATACGAAACTGCTTGGTCAACAGAATCGTCTCATCACAATCAAAGCTCGGAATAGCCAACAAAATAAGCACTTATGTGCTTTCACTACGAGTAGGTCATGTTGTATGCTGGACAACTACATGAAAGTTGTTTTAGTCAGTTACATGTTGTTGTAGTTAGTGATTTATTTATTAGTTACTTTCTCCTTGTCTCTAATCGATTGTAAGACATCCAATCTTTATTTAACTATTCAAAGGAACAAAGAAGAAAGAGATTTCAGAATTCTTAACTCCCGAACTCCGTTATATTTTAAAGTGAATAAAAAAAGTGTGTTTATTTTCATTTTTTTTTTAACAGTCCCTGTGTCGTATACGTAAAATTTGTTTCCTCGCAATCATACGTGTATTATTTTGGGAATATAATTAAATTATTATTATTAAAATGCATATTTTTATCGTTACGGCCTGACAGAGAAATCATTGAAAATAAATGTATATGTAAGTGGTATAGGTTGCTCCAAAAACCAACGTCAAGCTGAAATGTGGTTATAGGCTTATATACGGCAGGTGATCGCTGGTGACCAAACAAAATTATAAAACAAATCTAAGTCTTATCTTAAATTCATTACTTTAAAGGGAAAATGAAAGCATATTAGATTTTATATATAACAAACTAGATCAAGCTGAAAACAGAAAAAGTATCATCAACAAAGTTAGGCGCCAGTTGTAGCGATCAGGAGAAAACATCAGGAAATGTTGAAACAAATATGAAAACATGAAATGTTTTCTGATGAGCTTTTACAACTATCAGGAAAATTATGTGAGTAGGCAGGCCGTTTTTTTGATTGAAATTGGAGCTCTAATTTTTCAGTAGAAGAAGTGAAAACTTAACTCAAATAACTGGAACGAATTTTTTCATTTTATTATTATATTTATTTTATTTATTTAATCGATATGTAATCGATATTATGTAGCATTTGTGTTTTAAATCAAATCAAAACATACATACATATGTACAAATTTAATTAGCGAATTTGAAATGTTTTCCTGTTTCGTTTACTTTCGTACTTAACCCTTATTCAGCTTCTTGGTTATTTCAAGGCCTAGTAAACGCTTGTTTTCTCTGAAATTAATGATGCAAGAAAGGGTGTGGAATATTCTCAGTGCTTTTGCTTCTTTAAATAAGTGTGAGCAAAAGATGTTATTGCAATATTTTGACAACTTAGAGAACATCTCAACGGATGAGCTTTTTTTTGTGGGTGGAGATTGGGATGGATATGTCGGCAAGTCGATATACTCCGAGATATAATATTATGTATTCTTCTTGTGAAGACGTCCTTAGCAAGTTATATAATCGTCTTATAGTATTCATCAACTTAATCACTCACGGGAATAAAACTCGGGTTTACCACTATTGTATAGATTGGAGGACTTGTGCCTGAACCAACATGTCCCCAGTCTTTAAGATGCCATAAATTTCACATAAAAAGATTTAGGAGATCTTTTTTGCTCGGCCACGCCCCCGCAGTAACTATACTTACCACTATAGATAAGGTATACTGACCATAAAATGAAATGAGCTTGACTTGTCAAAATAAAAAGACTATTTGGTCACTGTTGAGTAGAAAACTAGATTGAGTATTTATTTTATTTATTTTATGAAATTCAAATCTTATACAATGAAATATAGATTTACTTTAAAAACCATGAATATATGTTATATTGAATACACTTAATAAATTAAATAATCAAAATACTTTTTCAATTTCCTTTCTTCCCCTTCTTGCCTTTCTTTGTTTTCTTTCTGAAAGGTCCAAGGCACCTGCGTACCATCAATCCTCTCCACCAAGCTTGGATTTTTACTGCTGACTGAATGCGTTCTATTTGTATTTGGTGCAACCGATTTTGTTCAGCTTTTTGCTCCATATATTCCATGATGAACATTTTCCGTTTGCAGAAGATTTCATTATGTTTTTCATACGTCTTGTTTACTTCTTTGATTTTATTTTCTTTCTCTTTAATACTTTTAAGCAATTCAGCAAGCTCTTTGGAATACTTTTCTTTCCACATATCTATCATTTCGGAGTATTTTTCAAATTGTCTTTTCGAAAAAGCCTGAAAATCAAATATAACTCGCTCTTCTGTTTTAGTTTTTGTAATAAAAGTTGCAAAGCTTTTCTCAAGGACAGCCTCATCTTTTTCTCCTACAATTACAGCTTGTGTAAACCTTGTCTGTTCCCACTTCCTTACCAACTCATATTCCAATTCATTAACTTTGCTTATAATACGCCAGTCCGATTTTAAGTTATTTAAGGTTTCACTTGCACGTAAAAGTTTCTCCTCCGCTTCGGACTTAAATTCGGTCAACCTTGACTTGAGACTCCTTAAAACCGATGAGCTTAAACTGTGTTCCTGAATTACGTTTTCCTCTTCTTTGTTTTTTTCAATCTGCTGATTAATTGTTAAAAGAAGCCCTTGAATGGTTCCTGTGGTTTGCAGCTCATCCATGGTCTCTTGAACTATACTAATAAGTTTCTTTAGTTCGTTATTTAGTTTAATTTCGTTGAGTGTTTCCACGGTTAAATTACTTTCACCAAACTTAACGGATTTCTTTGCCGGTTTGTTTGTGTCCTTTTCTTGGAATGCTTTGGAACTTGACCGTAGATGTTTACCATGGTTAAGTAAAATAAGCTCATTAAGGGTTGATGTAAAAACAGTGGAAACTGCATCGCGAAAAAAAGTATCCATCCTTTGAACCCAACAATGACTTACAAGCTGAATAAAACAGAAATAGTTCCTTCTGGTTACTTGTAACGATTAAACAATTTGCATAGTATCTTAGTTGCTAAGGAAAAACCTGTTTAGTTTTTCAGTCATGGAGACAATTTTACCGAAGCATGTAAAAGGAAAAGCTTATTTTTGTTTGACTTCAAGGGTGAAATTATATTGACAGACGGTTGAATTTTAACTTTTTTAATGAAATGGAAAATTATAAAAGGAAACGTTTTCTCAAAATAAAGCGAATTTAGCTTAAATGTTGAAGATACAATTACATAATTACAATTTTTGTAATGGAAAAAAGAGTTACATATGTACATAGAAAGGAGTTGCAGAAGTTTATTGTTTCTTCATTTAAAATCATTTTTTTTTTCATGCCACAGGCGTAGGCACTACTGCATTGGCTAAAGTATAACTTATGAGTTGATATCCTATATGAAATTTAACGGGATAGGCGAGACAGCTTAGTCAACATTTTGATTTGCCTAAAAGTTGTTGTCACATTTAAGAAAAAAAGAAATAACTTCATTAATTTGTAAAAATTAGATTTTTCACAACCATTTAAACTTTAAAAATTCTTCCACGTAAAATTTGAAAATTTGCTTTTCAACAACAAGTTTTTACTATATGGTTCTTGACAAATCTACAAAGGAAATGGCAGTTTATTATATGAATGCTATTTACAAATGTATTTTTTAAAAAACACAAGTATTTAAAAATTAACACAAGAAAACAAGATGTCAACCAAAAAACCTGCCAAAAATGCAACAAAACAATTTCATGAGAAATTGAGAATCCAATCTCCCTCCAGTATTTTATTTTTAACCAATCCTTTTGCATGGGTTGTTGAGACTTAAATAGATCTACAATTTACCGCCAAATGCAAACGGTTAAGGTAGAATAAACTTAAATGATTTAATTAATAGCGGGTTTTGATTGGCTTGGTATCTATTATAAATAAAATTGATGGGTCTTGAAAGATTTATAACTTTTTTGTTGGATTGGATCCCAGAACTTTAGCGTTAGAGCGGTGTAAAACAATTTCTGCATTATGCTGCATGGATGAGGATATGCCTGTATACATATAGGGACTATCTCCCAAGGGTGTAAATTAAGCCTAAGAACTTGTTTTCTTTGATGGACCCAGTAATCTGGTTAACGTATAGAGATTCACTGTCTACACTAAGAGGTAACTACTTGATGTAAATCACAACGGACCTATAAGTGATCTAAGTTTGTTTTCGTTTTACCTAAACCGAAGGAAAATTCTCCATATAAAGTGAATGATCCCAATTTCCATTCACAACATAAATTACTTATCTTGGTATTTTAAAGACATATTTAAGTACATACACGGTCACACAAACTATGTTAATTTTTGAAAAACTGATAAATACCCTAAGAACACGTTGTACTAAACAAATTTATTGTTGTTTTATCTACATAAATCAAAATATAATTGAGGTGCATGTCATGAATGCGACTGGACAAACATTTGTACCGAACTAATTGAGTGCAAGCTTAATTGCTTCAAATTAATTTCTCCCTTGATGAAATTTTCTTAAAAAAAAAAACAAACAAAATTATTAACATTTTTGAAACACTCATTATGTTTTTCCAGGTGTTTTGAGTAATCAGTGAAAATATATATCATATTGTTTGTCCATGTATTAAATCATGTTAAATTAAGGAGAAAATATGAAAAATAGAAAACCAAAGTTATTATATATGTGTGTATATTGCTATACATTGTAAACATAAATTATATAGTTTAACTGTATAGATATTCGAGGCAATGAAAATGAAAATACCAACAGTCTATTATTTTTTGTTGGCAAAATGATAAAATTTATCTTTTATCGCAACTATTGCATCCAGGCTGCCCAGGCTGGATGTGTTTTGTTTAATCGCGTCAGTGTAATTGGTTTATCGCGTACAATCTATTATGCAAAACGAAACATCCGTCAATTAGCTGCCATCATTGATGGTCTATAACTGTCGGCTATCATCACCGTGATGGTTGAATATTTTGTATAGAAGCGGAGCAGATGTGAAAATTCGTCCTTAATGCGTAAATTGTAGGTGTCGTTGTTGTGATGGGTTACGCAATTTACATCATTTATCATTCGATGCTGATTAATTTTCAATCGTCCATGTCACCTTGTGTACAGCTTATTTGTGACGTGTCATAAGGATGGTGTCATTGTTTGTGTTTTTGGGCGGCCCAAATGCATTTGGTTTAGGTAATTGAATCCATTCAAGTAGAACAAAACTTTATCTCTATTTAGACATCAATGTGATAAATCAACAATATAAACGACAAAACTTTTTTAGCTGTCAAACTTTATAACTAAATTCACACATTTAGTTATAAAGAAAGGTACAATAATATGAAATTCATTGCTGAGCGAGTTGCTTTCGTCAAAATGAGAAATATAAGTCATCTTTTTGCTTCACTATGCTTCAGATGAAGTTGAAATGCTGTTAAAGCTTACGGAAACGTATATGTATCTACAAATCTATATTACGAAATTTCTTTATAAGCAAAAAAAAATATAGCATATTTTTTCTGCTTAGAACGGAATTCGAAAAGCAAATTTTCTAAGCAAATTTTCTCTCTGTGAAGGAACAATCTGACAGCTCTCACTATCGGAAATAAAAGATCTTGGAAATCCTTATGCAATAAGAGCAGTTTATACTTCTCTCAGCCGCCCATTTAGAATACGCTTCAATTTTATGGAAGTTTCAAGAAATAAACTTCAAAGATTGGGCGAGATGTTTGGACACAACTGCAGAATTTTTAACTGAAAATGAAAATATTTATGTTCTTTGTCAAACAATTCATGTTATTTGGGTTCGACTGCAATTTTCAGTCATTTGAAATTGGTGCATCAAAAAATAATTTCGAAATAAAAAAATATATCACATTTAACATAAGAATTTGTGTTACGTTAAATTTTTAATAAATGTTATTAGGCAAGTTGCTACAGAATACCTATCCAATTTTATTATTGAATATGGTTCGTTTTAGCCTTTGTTGCTTTGAAGCATTTTTTTCTGTAAAATGTTGTTTTAGTGCAGAATGATTTTGCAGGTCAGTGAGTTTAAAGTGAATATTGGCAGGATAACTGATTATTTCGATCAAATTGATTGAGAATGGATTAACGAACATTTTTAATTTTGCTATGTACTTAAAAAGTCCTGGGGCCTCTACCACGACTTTTAAAATAGTTTTGTATAAGAGGCATATTTTAACAAGTGACATTAGTTTGTGTACGTAAGTTTTTTGTTGGTAAAAACCGATAATTCAAATTTTCTCGAAAAAAATACGATCAATTTCAATAAAATTTTATGTGAGTGATTTTTTTGACAATGGTGATGTTCTTTATCTGCTTATAACCGGTAACTGCCATAATAATTTTATATTACACTGACTATCTTTTGAAGTGCTGCACCGATTTTGAAGAAATTTAATATTCTCATACTGAATAAATACTGCAAATAAAATTTTTAACAAAAAAATTTTTGAAAAACCGATAATTTGTAATTTTCTCAAAAAAATACTATTTCTTTTGATAACATTTTATATAAATAAATTTTTATATAAATAATTTTTAAATCCAAACTTTTTTTTCCAAAATAAAAATATTTCAAAATATAAAATACTGAAAATATTTTTTTTTTTAACTGGTCAAATGAATTTTCCAGTCGTGAACACGGAAGTTACTTGACAGTTGCCACAAGCGCAAATTTGAGCTACCCTTTATATTAATTAACAATAGTTAATAAATAACAGTACATAGAAACGCCAAAGCTTAATCTTTGCAGCCTTAAGATAGTATGATGCATTTCAAAAGTTCTATGAAGATCCGTCAAGTATTTTAAATTTTAAATACAATCTGACAAACAGTATAGGTATTATACAAAACAAATATTATGTACCTATCTCGTATAAATAAATAAAGTTACAAGATTTATTCCATCTTAATTTATTATAAACTTCTTTACATTACTCCAGACAAAGTTTCTTGACGTTACATCTTCATTTTAAAAGTAATGATTTATCTTTAACTTACATAAATATATATTTTAACATGACCCACTAGGAAGTACCTTGGGTGAATAATAACAAACACAATATTTACTCAAAACAATTCTTGAAAACAAATAAATGAAGTTATATCAATTCTTAAAACTAAAGACTTTCAACTTCCTACAGTTCAGAAATATTATTCTATTGTTAATAAATACAGTAAATGAAAATTTAAAAAGTTTTATTCCAGCCACCTTATACCTCAGTTAGATTGAAACAACGACAAATGTAAAATTGGTAATTTTTATGCAAACTAACTTTACGAAAGTAGGTAATAGAATCTAAATCCCTCTTGAAGCTATAAGCTTGTTTAACATGCATATTTACATCACTAAAAAGATATACGATAGGAGGAATATATGAAATTTTAATAAGTAAACTTGGCGCTTTCATTCGTTAGTGAACTCTCCTCTCTCTCAGTATAGAACAACAGACAACACTCATGATTGATTGTCCAAAAATGTAAATTTGAACGTAATGCTATTGTATAAATCCACAACAACCAACTGAACAATGTTTACAAAATATTTTACCAACAACCTTTTGTTCAAACAATTATTTATAGCAGTCGAGTACGTCGAGCACGCCGACATTCCATTGGCCAAAACACACTGGTTTTCTGTCGATTGAATTTATATGCACCGCACTCAAATTTCGCATTCATGTACGAAAGGATGTAACTCCATCGAAGGATGCAGTCACCACATCCGTTTCATTTGAATTCATATACCAAACGGCAAAAGCAACAGCAAACCAAACTGCAGAGTATTTCGTCTCGCATGACAAGGACAAATTCCGCTCCAGCTCTTCCTGCTAAATTAATTCCAATATTGATTTTCAATACATTACTCAACTCTCCCCATTTGTTTTATTGCAATTTCAATTCTTATCTGCATTTATGAATATTCATACTCAAAAGAGGCACTGTGTGTATATTCAACATCGGAACCCGTCTCGTCCCACAGCCCGACCGGGCTTATGTAGGAAGTTCTTTAGGAAGTGTGCACATAATAGTGAGAAGGATTAAGATTACGAAAACCACCTGAATTGGGAAAAGCTGCATGAGTGAACACTGAACATACACAACCCAAATCGAAAGCAACCACTTTCTGGGTCTTGCTGTTTTACTTTGCGTTGAATGGGTTTTCAAAATCTACGCAAACACAATTTTTGAAATCAAAAATTTACGGAAGTAGAGGGCTTTGCAGGAAGTTCGTTTAAGATGCATTCACTGGAATAACAAGGTTAATTGAGTACTTTCAAGGTACTCACATGGAACGTGTGTGTTGAAAATGCTGATGTTTTGTTTTGGAAAAAAACGTATCTCTTTTTTGTCTTAAAAGTGTAACTGTGATGAGATTAGAAAGACGTGTAATATTCTAATGAAGTACAAAATTTACTTTTGAAAGCGCAATTAACTCTTTGAAACCTAGTTTCATATCATAAAACTTGTTGAACATTCAAAAATAAATAATGGAAAATATTAGCAACGACTGAATTGAAACTTAATTTTTATCATTTCATGCTTTTTGAGTGCAAATGGTTATATGTATATGGCTTCCTTATTCAAACTTTTATTCTTCTTTACTAGGTATTTTTTTATTCAAGAACTTAAATTGGTATGTTGACTCTTCTCCATCATACTTCTGTTGTTTTAGACAAGCATTTTTATCCGCCATAACGACACTGTGTTCGTATACATATATGCAAAGTTTTTGATACAAATTTAAAATAAAAAAGATATGTATGAGCAAAAAGTGAGTAAATCTCCACACGTTGTATAGAAGTAACCAATGCTACTTTATATTAATTACCCCCTAGGCAACGCTGGTATCGCTTTTTTCGAAAGATTGTATCTATAACAATGAACAGCTGATTTTAGTCCCATAAAGTGGAACACAGTAATTCCACTGATGGTGTTCGATTTTCCCACTATTCTAATCTGTCAAGGGGCCGACTCATAAGGTTCTGTAAAACATAAACGGTCCGGCGTTCTATGTAAAAATTTATAAACAAAATCTGACCGCGGCGCCGCGTTCTTACTTTCCAAATATTTATATTGACCGCACCGTTGACGCGTTCCGTTGACGCTTTTAACTGAATGGTTTATTAAATACACGCGATCCATAAACAACGCGAGCAATGCTATGTTTATACAAAATCTTCTTTTCTCACCGAAAGACGCTTTAGGATTTTTTGTATTCTTAATTTTGGGTTGTGTATGTGTTGTGAGTCTGTGACGCTGTGTGGTTGTTTTTTTTTTTTTGTTCATTAAAAAGTGTTTCATTCGAAAATAGTGAAATTTTTTATTCTTGACAAATAAAAACTAAAAGAACCCGGCATATGGCCCTCGCACTCAAAAAGATTTGGTAAAATTACATTTTCATTTGCTCTTGAAATTTTTTGTTTACCCTATATGCAATACCTATATGTACACTCGTTATTCAATTTCCTACCCCAGGGTGAGAGTAATCGAACAAATCAATTTCTGCTGTAGATTTTTATGCAAATATAGTGACTTTTTAAAAATTTGTCAGTAGCAAAAATTAACGCAGTTATTTTAAACTGCAAATTTGTTTTAGCCATGTTTCTATACATAAAAATCTGCTCAAGAATATATCCTTCATATCCCTCATCGGTGTGATTGCGGAACTGATTACCGTACAAACATAAAAATATATTTTTGTATTTACAACCCACAACACTTCATCCGAAACCCTAAGTGAACCCTTGAGATGCTTCCAGCTATTGTGTGTTTTGTTTTTCCTCTTTTTATACCAAGCTGAATTCTAAGCATCATAAGATGCTCTCTGAGCCTTAACAATTTCAATGATAAAAAAAAGTCATGACGCAAAAATCTTTAACCATAATGTCTTCATTCGAAACGAAACGCATTGCATGTTTGACTATAATGAAAGGACCCTTAAAGTATACACATAAAGTACACACTGATAAAATTAAAATTGTTAAGGTAAACACATTATTGTGGTGTGGAAAAGCTTATAATCCTGGACATAAGGAGCAATTGTAATCTTTTTTAAAATTTCATTATACATTTATTATAATAATTGTTTTCTGATGTGGGGGTAATTGTATTTTTTTTTTTTTTTAGGAAAAAAGATGAAAGCCATATAAATGAACTCCTTATGAAATCACTTTTCAAAAAATGCGTTTGTAAATAAAGTGTTTTTATACTAACACAAGTAGATAATGACACTTCTTTATTTCAACTTCAATGAATCTCATAATTTAGGGAGCAATTCTCGCAATGGCAATTGAAGATGATGAAATTTTTAATAGCAATCCTGTCTCTACATTTGCATTTTTGCTCTTCAACACGTCTCAAAAGCGTGAAGTAGATATATCTCAATTTTGTATAATGTAGTTATGTCTCCGTTTTATTCTTGACTAGCCTTCGATTATGCTTTGAACTCATACAAAAAATCGTTTTTAAGAATTTATAAGTACCAAAATAAGATCATAAAAGTCCAATTGAATATTGAGAGATATTAAGTAGGACACATCAGTTTTTTTTTTGTTTTGACTTTACCATAATAGATATTTAATTTTTTTATTTTGAAAAGATCCGGAAAGAACGAATGCCTTTTTTGTAAGACGATGTTATAGAAAAATAAAAAAAAAGTAAGTAAAATAAAATAAATAATTTCCCAAGGACAGCTTCATGGTTTGGAAGTAATATTCCAAATAAAATGTCAAACTTTCAATTTTTGCATAGAATTCTTTAAAAAATATATCTTTTCAAAGGAGTTTTTTAAGAAAATCCTTTTTGTCTCTGAATACATTTTACTTTTAAGTACTTTGAATAAACTATATTTTTGAATCAACAAACCCACAAAAAAAACAAACGGTATGCTCTTTTTCAAAAAAATAAAAAAAAATAATTTTTTTTATAAAAGCTCATGTTTTGAAAAAGTTAGTTATAACAATCAAAATTTTAAGACTTTACTGCCAAAATTCGTGGGTACAAAACTTGAACCACGTTGAACCACGACAACTGGTCCTAACAGTTATTGTTCCACCAGTCAGTGCCAAGTTTGACTAGTTAATTGTGTTGTTCCACATCAAGGAAGTTTGCCAAACTATGCCAAATTTTGTAGATATGAACTTTTACATTAAACTTAGTCAGAAGTTAAAATTTCGGAACAACAACTTTAACTCTATAACCATAATATTCCACTTCCTTTTTATGAGTAATTAGAGTAAATAAACTCAGATAAAGTTCATTACCCGGTTCTACCTCGGGTTCTACTTTATCCTTTTATTCGCAAGGAACTACTGTTGCATCGCTGTCCTTAGACCCGGAAGAGAATCTTGTGTAATCTTCATCCTTAATTAACTGAATACAATTCACTGTTTACTCAGCTTCCGTAAAAGTTCATCTAGGAAAATGCTATTACGCCACCTATTTCGCATCTAAATTTTTCATCCCTAAATTTGCAGAGCTTTATATTCAAACTTGCTATAGTTGACCTTAAGCTCATGCTATTAATTTACATTTATTCCTGGAAAAATCATTTTTATTGTTCATCTCAATAACAGCTAGCCCTCATTAAAATCAATTAATCATGCTCCTAACTATAGAATTTCCTTATTTAAAATGTGAAAACCAAAATGGTTGGTGTTGGTGGCGCTGCTGACCCATTTGGAGGACTTACAACCTCTCAATTGTGTCCTGTCAGAAAACAAAATACAAAAGCAATAAATATGAGTGCATTAAACATAAACAGAAACACGCAAAGCTGATAAGCGAAGTGGGCCTACAATGACTATGCCACTTCAAAAATTAATGCCAACCAAAATGCTTGTAAACACCAGAACACAGAAATGCAGTAGGTACTCAAAATCATGCACGCAAATGGTCGGTCGGTCGGTTAAGTTGCGGGGGTGGGCTGACGCCGAGCTGAGTTGAGAGCAATGCATTTCGAGATATCATCGCAAATTTATGCATTTCATTAATGTTTAACAAGGGCATTACAATACTCATTCTAGTGACAGATGGGTGGACAAGAGCCTCAAACTCGGTGATATATCGGCACTCGGTCAGACATCCGCACGCACCACATGTCCTGTTATATATGATGCTTTAACATGGGTGGTGATGGTGAGCCTTATTGAAGAACTAGGACAACGTATAGACCATTTCCATACTTCCAGAACTTTGTAAGCCCTCCTTCTTCAACATACACGTTTAACTTTTAAAGGATTTTCAGTATTAATTTGTTCGGCTAAACGTATGGATGTTCTTTGTATGTATTCCAACTTCAACTCTATCATGTGGAAAACAAGTCTATAAAAATGAGTTATGAGAATTCAACTAGAAATTCGAGACCTTACCACGAGTTGTTAAGCCATTTATCACAGTAAGTAGTACAAAGTTACGCACACAAATTTCTTATGGTGTTGGGGGAGTGGAGAAGTTGAGGGGTATAAGGCGACATAGGCTTCTTTGTAAAACATCTCTGACAAATTAGAAAGGATTCCGATGGTAATTTAGCCAAATATTAAATGTCTCGTGACGTTAATAACAGCAAAACGTACCCAGGCAAACGTGTTATGAATTGCAATACTGATTTCCGATTACCTGATATTATGTGGCTCAGGCACTTTGGTGGTTTCGGTGATTCCGTTGGGTTTGGTGACAAGGGAGAAATATCCTCTCTCTACGCTACAAAGAAGCTTACTTCTTCTCGAAGGAAATGGAGAAGCCAGAGCATACAGATTATGATCATCAAGCAGATTAATAGCAAAATAACGTTCGAGTTCTCGGAGAAATGATCTATCGATTAAGGTTTCTGGATATACGAAATGAGCGTACACGATGACCTGCTAAATTAGTCTCCAAGGATCAAAAATGAATTTGTTATCCTTAATATGATAAATTGCGTACATAATTATTATAAGGCTGCTTTACAGTGAATTATTCAACTAAAAGGATATCACTACAAAGAGGAGTATGTGTGACTTAAGAACTCTGTTTTTGTAATAAATTAAGTGGTGCGGTTTTTCATTTTAAGAAAATGGGCAATTATCGTGAATGGGGATTTTGGTAAATGTGCTGTTGAATATAATTATTTATACAAAAATTGTTTTAAAGTTCCTTAATGAAATTTCATAAATTAAACACAATTAAATATGCAATGGCGCTTAGTCTATTTAGGCGGAAATAAATAAAGTTTTTAAATAGTTGCCGTTTAGTATATCTTGTATATATGCTCTTGGTAGTTTAGAGCACAAAAGTTACGTGAGGGTAAATAAAATGACTAATTCATAAGTAATTAGGAAACAAAACCATCATCAACATCAAGTGGGGCAGTCGTTTTGAATTTAAAGCCATAATCGTCATTAAACCTTTTCTGCAGAGATGCGGTATGCGAACGTTACATTTTTGAGGTTAGCAAACATATTTTGATTTAAATTACATTTCTTTAAGACCCTGATTTCTTTACATCTGTCGCTCTCTGTAATGATTAAAGCTAATAGTTATGATATACCTTCTCGTGAACACCGCTTTGGTCGTTTTAATACTCTCTCTTGGAGTGAAGAGGACTTTTGTCATGAGATTGTCACCAAATCAATCCACCGCCACCATCAGAAGTTATCCGGCTCCTAAAGATAATTATTAATGCACTAGTGCAGTAAAATAATGTAAAATAATTACGTCATTCAAAAGGAACACATGATGTACGGACGCGAATATGTGTTGCAAGATGAATTCCTAATCAGCGCCATCGTATAAAAAATAGTGCATCTCTCAAAGTTATTGCACAACTTCATCAAACAACAAAGCACTTGGGATTTTCATTCATATGGAAAACATACTTTGAGGTGTAAAAAGCACATGGTGACATTTCTATACATATGAATCTGGGGAATTCGGTCGAGAGTATAAGGCAGCCGAAGTGAACTGAATTATTAAAGCAAAGCATATTGGAAACATAACTACAGGTTTCCGTGTTAATGAAAGAGGATATTTTGGGTATCTTTTTGTGTCGTAATATACACATTTTTTTAATATAAAATTTGTTCTAAGCGAAATTTGTATTTAAATAAAAATAATAAAGTAACAACTTATCTAAGAGCTAGCGACAAAAATACTTACGTTATTTGATAACGAAAATAGCGGTCTATCTCCCCCCCGTTTAGCTAGTAGGTTCAATTTCGTAAACCTAAAATAAATTTAATTTTTTAGAAAATTGCCCCTCCCGGGAAATTAGGGGAGATAGACCCGCCGCCCCTTTAGTAAAATATGCTTGTATTTGTAGCCCATTTTTAGTAGTTTTTCGTTATATCGTTTTTGACGTAAGGTATAAAATCCGTGAAACCTTGTAAATAATATAAGGAAATAAGTGAGCGGATGAGCCTGTTAAGACAGAACTTATTTCCTTTATGTCAACGATATTTACGGAAAAAGTTGACTTCTCGATGAGAACCGTGAAGCGCAGAATCTTTAAACATTTACTTTCCTAATCAAACAAATGGTTGAAAGACTTGACAGACAAACTGTAAGATAGCCCAGTCATTTGGGGCCAAAAAAAAGGTTACCTCGGAAAGTAAAAGTTTAAAAAAACATATATTTTGCGTCCTCGCGCACCACCATTTAAAAAAAAATGTTACAATCAAAAACAGCTTTTTGGCTCAAAATAGTTAATGTATAAAATAAACATTATAAAATTTCCTACATTGTATGTACCTTAATATTTTTACTTGCGATTAAAGATATACTATAACTTGCCTTATGCATTTGTACAAAAAAAAAGTTTTGAGATAACAATCAAACATGATATTACAATGATAGAGAAGACGAATAAAATTTGGAAAAAAATATTTTCTAAAAAAATATTTTTTTTTTTTTTTGATTTTTTATTAATGATTATAATATTTCAAAATATTTGTATTAATAGAATTTTATTTGCATAACAATAATATTAATATAATAATATGGGAGGTATTGCTAAAAAGCTGTTGACCGTTGGAAATGCATGATTACATATTTCAAAACCAGTAGATACTTTATTTTCTTTATTTTGTCATGATGACTTTATATACAGGGTGTCCCGAAACTCAACGTCAAGCCGATACATGGTGATAGGAATATACCCGTACTGAGAAAAGTAAGCAATATTTAGTAATGTAATGATAATTTCTGACAATATTTGTTTTTGTTTTTTGTGATTGCGATCAATATCATGGTTATTAAGGATTAAGTAGAAAAATGTGTGACCACTTTATTATGTACCTACTGTACATAAGAAAGTAGTCTAGGGTACCGATATACATTATTTTTCTAAATACTGATGCCTTTATTATACATAACCAAACGATATTGATTTTTTTCTTATACTTTTTCCTGTACGGGTATAGCATACCCTATCACCGGTACCAGCTTGACGTTGAGTTTCGGTACACCCTGATGTATAATAAAAAACAAGAGTAAACTTTCTCTTGAATAAAGACAACATAATAGTCAAAATTCAATAATGAGCCAATTTCATTAAGATGCCATTTACATAAGCCGTGATTTTGATTAAGTAGGTATATGTTCACTTCCACAAATTAAAGTGGAAAACCAAAGCTCAAACCATTGGATACAAAAAGTCTCATCAATTTTTACTTAAAAGCCACTCCACATATACACATTACACCACATAGGTTCAATTATTAAGTATAGACACCCGTTAACAAAGTATCCTTGTTACGACCAGACCAATTCAACTGTCTTTTCCTTATATTTGGTCATCCATTAACCCAAGCACTTTGAGCAATATGTAGATGATTCATTCTAGTGTTTAATGGAAAAATAATGAATAAAAGCATGGATGATGTGTGGAACTTTCAGGAGGATAAATACTTAACATTTTTCTGATTATTTTCCAGTTAATTGTCTGCAGACTCTTCATTTGTCATTAAAATCCAGTAAATTGGAGAAATGAGTTTAAAACTTAAAAAAAAAAAAACATTGAGGTGCAAATTTTACATGAATGTTTTTAATAAGTTAAGGAACATAACGAACGCAGTCACAATAAATTAAATGGATTGAGTTTTAATGAAAAATAAATAAATTATTGGTACGACATGAAGAATTAAAATATTCTATTTACCTATATACATACATCAAAGAGGACAATGAGTGTTTGTATATTTTGACGTTTCATTCACTTCAGATTGCTACGAAATAAACTTTTTGTAAAATACTGAATGCCAACTCAGCAACATTGCAAATGTATCTAAAAATGTTTAATATTGATTTTTACTCTTATTTATTTACTGTATCTTATGGAGTAATTATTTCTTAATAAATAAATATATAAAATTAAATATATTTTGTACAGGTTCGTATTTACATAATTTACATTGTACTAATGTATATACATGTATATACAATATACATACCTCGATATTCAAAAAAGCGCCAGCGCGAATAAAAAAATTATCCGTTTGAATAACTTTTTTAATCAAAGAACATATATTCTATCTCTTCACTTAAAAAATATCGGAGAAAAAGAAAGCGTATTTTAAGTGTGTTGTCTTGAACGAGATGCTGATAACAAACATGACTTAATTAATAATAAACAGTTATACGCTAACCCTCTTAAGCGAAATGACAAACAAATAAAATTAAGTTCCAGGTGAACTATGAATAACGGAAAAAAATTGCATTCAAAAGTATCTTTTATAATAAAAATAAAGTGCACGACTGGGTCGCCCGAACTTGCTCTTGTGGTGCACAACTTGGTTGCACGTACTTGTTCTTGTGGCAAGTTGTCACGAAAATAAAATTAAATTTATTAATTTATTTTTTAATGTAATGAAAAAAAAAATCATGAATTCTTCACAAAAGTGCTAAAACTTCATTTTACAAAGATTCAAGCCAAAATCAAAGTATGTAGAAAATTTTGTTCCCTAAATATAAGTTTACCAAAAAAATTATTCCAAAATCGTTAGAGCGGTTTTTAAATAAATCGATGTTTACTTTATATTTTTTATAAAAAAGTTTTTTTTTTACAAATTTGAAGAACGCAATTTTAAGTGCCTAATTGTTTGCATTTTATGGATAAAAAATAAATTGTTTTTTTGTCAAGCCGTTTTCCAAATATTGAATATACAAAAAAATAAATTAGAAAATTAATTAAAACTAAAATTAATTTTTTTTTTTGCAAAATGTTGGTATTAAAATTTGTTCAAGTCATCTAGACCTTTGAGATCGATTAACGATAAGCTCAAGAGAAAAATAGCGGTTCTATGGGAGGTACCGTTAATAATCTTGCCAAATTATTGTTTTTCGATTTAACAAAAGAAAATCAGACAGAAACCATCAGTATTTTTTTTTTCAAAAAAATCGTTAGAGCTGTTTTCGAGAAAACTAAGCTTTTCCAAAACCGTTATATGGCAGGTACCGTTAGTTTTTGAGCTAAAAAAAAAATTTAATTTTTCCTGTAAGGAATGGTCTACAAACCCTACATACCAAATTTGAAGTAAATCGGTTAAGCCGTTTGCTGATACGTACAGACTGTTATACAGACAGACAGATAGACATACAGAATTTCCAGACCCACTTTTTTCGTCTTCGCTATCATCGTAATGTCAGGTTTGATTGTTATCTCAAAATTTTTTTTCTGCACGAATGCATAACTTGCATTATAGAACCTATAAACGCGATTACAAATATTCAGGTACTAGAACAAAAATATAGCTATACATAGTCAATTTACAAAAACATTATCAGTCAACAGTTTTTTACTTGCGATTACAGGTAGAAACTATAAGGCATGTTATCTATGCTTTCGTGTAAAAAAATGAAAAAAGTGGGTCCGGCAATTCTGTCTGTCTGTGCGTCGTCCGTGTTTAACCGATTTTTTCAAATTTGGTATGTATAGGTTTACTTGGAGAAGAGAAATCGTAATATTTGTTGAGCTCAGAAAATAACGGTAGGTATACCTACCTGGCATATTATAACTGTTATAAAGAAGCTTATTTTTCTTAAAAATCGTAGATTTTTGACTAAATGTTGTTTTTGTTTTGTTTTTGTTGTAAAAACCTATTAACGGTACCTCTTAAGTCTTAAAACCTTTATTTTTTTCTTAAGTGTTCTCGCTTTTATGGATTTTTACCTAATGAAATATTAGTTCAAAAATTTCAAAAAAAAATATATTAATTTAAGTTTTAATTAATTTTTAAGATTATATTTTCGTAAATTCAATATTTGGAAAAGGAGTTGACACGAAAATTTTATTTTCTATACATTAGGTATACATTAATTATTTAATAAAAATCGATTTATTTAACTACTACGATTTTGAAATTATCCTTGAAACACTTTTTGAAATTTTTCATAGAAGTATTTTTTTCTCAAATAAAATTCTTACTAATGTTCAAAAAATATAAAATTAATTTGTGATCTTTCTGATTTTTCATTAAACTTTAAAAAATGGTCTCACGTAAAATTTCAAAAAGTGTCTTCGAATATTTCTGAATATTTTTCTAAACACTTTTAATAAATATAGAGCCACAACTTGGGTAGGATATACTGCAGTTGTATGGAGTATGCCTGCCTACAATCCTATATAACCAGGGCATTGAAGTGTCTTGATACCCGCACTTAAACTCAAGAAAAATTTAGGTGCTTAATTAAATCAAGCTTATGTATATTAAAGAAACCTGCGATTAAAGACACTCGTTTATTTAATATAAAATATTCAATAAAATAAGACCATTCAAATTATAATTGAAGGTCAGTAGGTACTGACAATTATTAACGTGTTGGTTAAATAAATGTGTCAATATCTATTAAGAAACAATCACTTGTAGGCACACCATCCCAAAAACGAATTAAGGACACACTTCATCTGTAAACAGTCACGTTCCCTATTAACAGACTTAAAGATATTAACATCATCAGCATAAATAAGACAATTTGAATATTTTAACACAGATGGTAGGTAGGTCAATAATAAACAAGTTAAAATTATATTTTTAAGGGTTAGTGTAGGTATACATATAATACTATATTAAAGATAGCGCTTTGCTGGTACCAACTAAACTTTTATTAACTTCCGTAAAAATGTAAATGAACAATTTGTTTGTGAAACTGGGATCACGAACTTGATACTTTGGAAGCACGATTTTCTCTTTAGTACCTACAACAAACCGACAATCATAATCGGCCAACAATAATCATAAATTTAACTCACCAAACCAACCAAAATTATGGATAATCACAAAAAAAGGAAAGTAGTAGGTAGATACTGTGAGAAGGTACATTTCTACGACACCATCTAAAGCATGATTTATCTAACTCTAACGTTCAGACATCAAGCAGAAGAAGTAGCAGGTGTGCTTTACTACAGACATGAGACATCATTTGGCAAATCCTTGTTCTACCTAGGCCTCTAATTACACATATACACAAAACTTTATCGCACGAACATGTCTGTTTGGTAAAATACTCTCAGGAACAATGAGCAAATTATACAAATTACTTCAGATTCAACGAGAAATAATTTGCAATTGCTTTTGATGTGCCTACAAGCAAGTTCCCTGCAGCTTGACGCTTATATAGGTAAAGTAGCATTTTCACTTTTACGTTTTACGAGGACCTCGCACAGAGGCGTAAAGGCGAGAACTTGGGTTGATTATTGAAAGCGGTTTGAAGTGTTTCTGGAACGACAGATACGAGACTTTATCGCATAATGTAAACACTTAGCTACCACATACATCTAACGAGCGAAATAGCAAAAATTATGCAAGCAATTAAGTCATTATGCTAACACATTCACTGTCACAGCTCACAGAAAACGGAAAGAACAAGTTCGCTTGTCGATATGTAGGTACATATACATTATACATACACGTTGTTCTCGTCCTTTTCGTATTTAAAGATGGTAAAGGTAGATTATTTGCAAACACACGAAATGGGAAAATCTTAACTGAACCCCTTTCGATGGAGAGGAAAGAATAATATAGATGTTAACGTTGTGATTGGGCTCATCGCAGCTATAATCCAAGAGTGATAATCCATATGGTAATTTCGCTGGAAATTAGCATTTTTTGGAAAGTTTTTGTTTTACTCGAGGAATTCTCGCTGACTTTTGTATTCGAAACGTGACATGTCAACTTTGAAGATATTCGATGGGTACGTGTTGTTGTTGATAGACATCTATCTACCTATATACTTATACTCTTACCATCTAAAACATAATACTGTGGTTTTATGTTTCAAAGAAACGAGAAGGTTGCGGAATAAATATAGAAAGTAAGTATCTAGTATCTACCTATCAGATATTCACAAAATAATCTGACTTTCGGGTCGCAAATGGGCGGATTGAATCTGACTAACCCTTTTTTAAATGTAATATTTGGATTTTTTATTCAGGCAGATATCGTGGGATATAATATGTAGATATTATCTATAAATGATTCGACAGAGATTAAAAAGGGTTTTCACCATTGGCTATTTAATAGACCGGGGGAGGAATTGAACAAATACCTTGAAGGTTTTTTATTTAACTATCTGGTGTGGTAGGTACCCGGCGCGTTGCTGCCGCAGAAAAAATAATTCAATATAGTCAGTCCTATCGAGGTATCAGTTTCGAACGGAAAATTATCCGATTTTAAACGAATTGCAGAATTTTTGCAGGAAATATTTCCCAACGCACATTTTAATGGACGCACAATATAGCATTTTGGGTGGATTAAGTGTTTTTTTTTAGTGAAATAAGAATTTTCAAAAAAATCGACCCTAGTGTTATCTAGGGGTAATAAAAATATTCCAAAGGTAGATGTTCATTAAAATATCAATAATCTACCAGTAAAATTGCAGTACAAAGCGATTGATAATATTCGAAAAAGAACCATCTGCAGTGCCATCTGCACGAGTTGATATCAGTACCCTTATAGCGTTTTTCATTTAAATTTCAAAGATTTCACTAGGATAGCTTTGTTTTTAGTAGTTTGAAGCAATAATAGCCGTCATTTATATTTTACACTTCCATTCAATTACAAGTATCATTATTCATAACCATTGTTTGTTTACTTGAACATTTGTACAAATTCGTAAAAAATTGTAAGATTTATGAAAAATATTACGAATTCGGGTGCAATAATATACCTATACCGTCCAAATAGGTAAAACAATACAAAGCTATCCAATAGTTTTAGAATAAAAAAGAACGCGCAAGCAAGAATCCGCCATTAAAATGTTTTCATGTGTCTCCCAAATTCCAGAGATCGCGTCTTTCTTGTTGGGATTTGCTCTTTTTCCCCTCTTTTCATTTAAATGAAACACCAAAAATGCAAAAAGATCAAATCTTTTGAAGGAAAGAGCAAATCTTTTTGTAAATGAAAAACGCTATTAGTTAAAACCTACAACATCATCTATCTGCGTTTAGGTATGTTTGTTGGGCACATACTTATTAAATCATAAAAAGAAAAGAGCTCCTCAAAATCTGTTAAAATGGTAACTTTCGAAATTGCAAAACATTTCATTACATATAAAACTACTAAACGACTGCTACTACAAATCCACAAATCAACTGTGGAGTTATAACCCACAAAAGTGGGTCGAAAGTCATACAACACTTTTTTGGGATTTCTGGCCCACCGAATGTGGCCAGCTGGCAGCACAGCATCATCCATCCAGCGAAGAACGAAGGCCTTATGAACTAACATAACAATAACGTTAATTTTTTTCCAATTGTGTGTAAACGTCATAATATTCTTCTGGGTTTAATTCACTTTCAAATATAGTGTCAGTTTGTTTTAGAAAAAGAAGTGTTCTTGGTTCTCATTTGAATTTGAATTTAAGTCACGACGCCGACGACCATGAACATTGAAGTATAGATTAAAAGGAGATGAAACGATTAACGCAAAAATTAAGTATAGGTATGAAAGGCGGGCATTCGGTCCCAATTCCTTGTTTAAACACACTATTGGATTTTGACTAGGCGCAAGGTTGGGTTCCTTTAAATTTTCTTTTAGATTTAAAGAAACTTACAGCTTAAAATAAGATAGTCTTGTGGATTTTTGACCCACTTGTGTAAATTAAAACTAAATTGATTCGTGGACTTATAACCCAACAAAATTGACCAGTGATTTGGTTTCAGTGTACGTGAAGCGTAAAGAAGATATTCCAAGAGAAGTGTTTCGAAAAATCTCAAAAACGAACTCACGTATAGTCCGGTGCATCGTGCACTAAGGCAAAATTACATTTTAATTTATAATTTTATTAGTTTTGAAATCATATTTCTTATGTAGTTGAAAATTCAAAATCACTTTCACTGGAAACGCCTCCCTGTTTTTGTACCGTAGAACTTTCATCTGTTTCGCTATCAACGAAGTTGACTCTTTTTTTCTTCTTCGAAGAAAGATCACTGTTTTTTTCTGTCGATAATATTGAAGTCGGTTGACTTGGTTTCTGTGTGATGAGCTCCTGTTCTGCATTCGGATTCAGATCTGGTTCGGGTTCCGTTTCTTCATAGAGTTCTTCAACATTTTCTGATACTTGTTTCACATCATTATCTACTTTCGTATCAAAAGCTGCCTGCTCATCAGTATAGTTCTCCTCTATTTGAGTTTCAGGGACTTCTTGTACCACAGATGCATAACCTTCTTCAGTGTAAAGCTGATTAGGAGTTTCTCCTTCATTTGTCTCTATCTGTTCGTAGTTTGCATATTCTCCTGTGTACGGATCCTGCTGATATTCCTGACTATAAGCTTCGGGTGTGTATTGGGGTTGATTAGGATCATCGTATTGGGCCTGACTGTAATCGTATTGATAAGCATTCGGATCATATTCGCCTTGATATTGAGATGCATCATAGTTTTGATAATCTGCTGCCGCATAGCTTTCACTCTGAGGCAGTTGTCCGTCTTCGTTATAAGAGTATTCTTGTTGTGGCACACCTTCCTGACCAATCACTCCATTTGGATCTGAATAGCCGTAATTTTGCAAATCATATTGCTGTTCCTCGATTGAGCCAACATTATCAGTGTAAGGATAGCCTTCTTGGTTATTTTCTCCTATTTCATCATGTTTCAATTCAATCTGTTCAATTTCCGTTGCATATGGTGCCACTTGCTGCTGCTCACCCACCATTTCCGGATCCTGATGTTCATATGAGTCTTGTCCCAAATTAGCTGCCACATACCCCTTAGTTTCTTCAGAAATTCGCTCAATTTCCTTATCGACTCCTACGTTTCCTCCTGGATTATCTGGTAATCCAGCAGCAGCAGAAGTCAGGTTTTCAGGTTTTGTGAGAAGCTCTCCATAAATAGCAGTTTCTATATTTTCAATCGACATCTTTTCCTTTTTGTCAAAGTGCAGAGGGCGGTATCTGTTGGGGTTGGGGTTGGAGTTGACATCGGGATCCATGCGTGTATTTTCAGTGTTTTCTTTATTTTCACCTACATCACCATCCATAATTGCAGTGGTTCTATTACTTGCTCGAGTGCTTTCATCTTTGGAATTTTTTGTCCCATTAAATAAAGTTATTTGTTCCTTATCCCTTCTGGGATCTATGTTTCTGGCAGGAATAGTATTAGATATGTTTTGCTCGGTCTTATATTCCAATGGTTGTTTCTTCAGAAAAGTACGGGTTCCATCGCCAATACTTTCTGTGTTATGTATCCCATCAAAAGGAGCTGAGGAGGCCGATGAAGTGTTCCTTTCGTTGTCTTCCATGTCGTTTATTTTTTTATCGTCTCCAACATTCGTTTCATCGATTTTTTCTGTTTTTTGTGTGTGAAGTGTTGTCGTGATGTTATCAATGCTGTGCTCTTGAGGAGTCACGCCGACAGGAATGGGGACATTTTTGTCGTACGTTTCATTCATTTCTTTTATATATTTGATGTACTCGATGTTGTCGGCGTCGTCGTTGGTACGGAAATCAATGGTATTAGGTATGTTTCCTCCGTGTACAATCCTCCTCCCATCTTGGGTTCGTTGCTGCTGCAAAGAGTTATTCGGTTTTATGTTGGGTAATTTATCAACCTTTAAACTTTGATGGGAAACTGGCAAATCCTCATTGAACATTGGTAGTCGAGGTGCCTTAAAAGTTTGAAAATCCTGGCCGTTTTCCTTGTCTGCATTGATCTCTAAATCATGGTATTTCTTAGGTTTATTGCCATATACTTGTTCTTCGGAAATAAGTTTGTTAGATTGAGACTGCGTCCTTTTTGGAATCGTTTCATTAGTTTTAATATCGGAAAATGATAGCAACGAAGGGGTTTCATCTCCAAGCTGGAAGTGCGGTCTGGACTGTTTAATGCCATCATCAGATGCTAACAATGGTTTGGTATGTCTTTCTGCTGATAGTTTTTGCGGTAGTGGTTGCTGCAAGTGGGATTGGTCAACATTATATTGCATTGGGACAGTTGCTGTTGGTGCCGCTTGAAGGTATCCTATAGGAAACTGAGAGTAATCGAAACAAAAGTTGGATTGAATTTTCTTATTTGTTTCGTTGTCCGATGAAATGGGAAGACCTGCATTGTTGGGAAGCGCTATTAAAACCCCCGGTGCTGCACTAGCAAATGTCCAACTGGGTTGAAATCGGTTTTGTTCATTTGGGATTGGTACAACCACAGGTAGAGGATTTTTTTGAAATTGAGGTGTGTTGTTGTTGTTATACACTGACGTTTGGAAAGCCTCTGTGAGGACAGTATCGTCTGTTCTTAATGTCGTACTTGAATTTAGTGGCTTTTGTATTGGAAGGAATGAGACCGCAGGAATTCCTTGAAGTGTTTTCATTGAGTACGATTGCACGAGTTTAGAGAAATATAGCTCATACTGGAGCTGAAAAAAATAGAAAAACTAATTAAATATACAAAATTTCTTATTTATGCAACAAATCTTAATATCATTATTAAACGAAATAATTGAACAGTTAGCTAAACCTAATCATGTTCCAGAAAATAAGTCCAAAAATTGGGGAAACAAATTGAGAACAAGCCGGAGTATTGAAATTATAGCCCTAAAACTCATAGTGAGCTTGTAAAGTAAAATAATTAATGTTAATGCGGCCCAATTGAGGAGGGCATTTCAAATATCGAAATTTCGGAGATCCTGCTCGAATGGAAATTCTAAAATAAATACTAAACATATCTATCTATGAACCAATGCTCATGACTACATTGTTTCTTACATTTATTTGTTCCCAGGTACAGGTCGTCAGGCTCAGGGTTTCGTTTTGTTAAAAAAAACGCTATCATATATAGTTTCTTCCATCTCGTTCTGGAATATATGGTGCAAAAGACAAGCACTTGTCCGTGGCGTGGCTTAGGAAAAAACTTCACTATTCATAGCAGCACTTCGAAGTAATTAAGGAATTGCAACTAAACGAACAACATCAAATATCAGATCAGTCGAAGAATTACCCTAGGGAACCGCTGCTCGAAGTCCACGCATAACAAAACCCTATTACTGACCTTTCGAGTGTTTGAAATATTCTTCGAATAGCAAAACGCTTTCGCAAAAAGTTTTCGCTACACAGCACAATATAAGACTATTCTGGATAACCGGAAGCATGGAAATCATGGGAAATGGAAAAAACAATCAAGTGGCTAGAAAGGCTCAATACTTAGCCTTGAACTTTTAGAATATATCATAAGGCTGTCGTTATATGGTTTCAAGTAAGCTTATAGTGACGTGTGATATTCAAGAACTAATGATTCAGAATACAATGAGAGCACTAAAACAATTTAACCGAAATCAGTCAAAAAGAGAACGAATGCGATTATTTAAAAAATGACAGCATTGAATAAAATACCGATTTGGAAATATGTGCAAGCAATAATAAAAACAATTTAAAGAACAAAATTTGTAAAACGGAAAGGAAAAAAGATCACATTTTCGATCGATTTTCTTTTTCACTCGATTCTCAATTTCTAATGTTCTACATAACGATCTTTTCCGAAAATATCTAAAAAAAACTTTGAACTGTCATCAGATATTAAAGTATTCGTTTTTTATTTATTTTTAATTGCGACAAGTCTCTTGAATATGAATCTAAAAAAAAAAAGCTAAAATGAGTAGCTTCGAAATTATTATCCACTGGTTGAAAAACCAGAAATGTTTAAAAAAAAAACTTGGTTAACAGACTACGGAGTCGAAATTGAAAATTTGGAAAACCATAAAAGCCCAGTTATATACATATGTATGTACATATACAGTTGGATTTCAATGAACTTTCTTTCACTTTAGTACATTAAATTGTAACTGACTTGATCGGTCACCAAATAGTACAGTAAAATTAGTTATAAAACTTACAAAAAATACTGTAATCGAGATTATAATTTTATTTTAAAGAGTACCATTTAGAGGATCTAAATCCACAAAGTTCACACAAAAAAAAATTCTGCGTTGTCCGCCATTATGAACAAGGCGTTAAAGGCGCTCTTGAGAGTATAAAAATTTTTGATTGATCTTTCCCATAAAAAGTTATTGGAAAAAAACTGTCAAAATTTTGAAGATGGAAATCTTTTTTAACGATTATCTCGTCTCCTGTTGATCTAAACAAAATAACATTTTACATATTTGTGGTAGAACTTTAAATTTCTGACATGTTTTTGTACAACAACAAATAATTAAAATATATCATGCCAAGGTTCATATTATGCAGCAAATATTTGATTTTTCATGAGGATGAAATTATAATAATTTGTTTGTTCAATTACAGAAATCATGATGTGGAAGATCATGAAAAAAATTACTTAACGCCTTTTTTAAAATGGCGGATAATGGCATTTTTTTTTTTAACTATATGTGGATTTAGACTTTCCAAATGGTACTCTTTAAAATAAAAATATAATCTTGACCGCAGTAGTTTTTGCAGATATTTGTTCATTTTTCTGATAATTTTGCTGGAATAAAAATAACTCAATTGTTCAAAGCTTGGCTGAATGACATAGAACGAAACTGTTTCATATCATCTACATATTGAATACAGCGATACATTGGATTTGATGTTTATTTAGAGAATGAGAAATGTTAAACTTTGAGAATACTTGATAAAATTTTGAAGGAAGTCATTTTAAACAAACAATAGTTGAAAAAAGTTGAAGTTGTTCCTAACATTCTTCCAGAAATTACTTGCATCATAATTTAACCTTTAACGAACTTCAATGCAGAATAATACACTAGCGTAAAATATTCTGTTTTAAAAGAATAAAATGTTATCATATTTCTTTACCAATAACATTGCAAAACTTTTCCAGAATTTATAAAAATAAACACACACGACGACGCATCTATGCTAATAAAACTGTCAAGGTTTTATCTATACATACAAAACTTCTAGTCGCAATGCGTCGTGCAGGATATAAGTTTCATACTTCATCAAATAAATTCAAATTAGATTTCCATAGTACGAATACGTATTAGTGTAGTTATATTTTAAAAATGCACATAGATACCTTCATCATTTTAAGTCGTTCACTTCTAGCAGATAAAGCTGCTGCCTGCTGGTCTATACGCTCCAACATTTCGACAAGCTTCCGATTACGTTCGTTTCGTTTCTTCTGTTCATCCAAGAATTGTTGATACTTTTGCTGACTTCTTGACCTTAATGTCCTTTCACTTGACACAAAAGAAAACGGAATGGAATTATTATGGTAAATCCACCATTTTACCCACTTTACATAAAACAGAAAAATAACTTACTGCTCGTTTCGTTTTTTCATTATCTGCTCCAATTTTTCCTCCAGCTCTTGGCGATTATCCTCGCTTTTTATATACAAGAAACACAAAATCCAAAGAAGAAAGAAATTAATTTTATTTTTACAACATCATTCTCCTTCGAAAATGTCCGTCCGTCATCAAATTCTCGTAAAAATAAGGAAAGTAAAGAAACTGTAGATAGATATGCTTCGTCGCTCTTACCTTCGGTACAGTTTCTCTTGAAGCAGTTCCACTTGTAACTTATAATTTTCTAGCTCTGATTGGGGATGCATCCTCATTGACTTGTAGTGTTTGTTGTGTTTTTCTGCTTAAATATTTTATCCTTTGCACAGTAGTTTCGGATGCAGACGTCCTGTGTGCTCCTTTTTCAATAGATACAATACGAAACAGTGAAATGAACAAACTGAAATGTAGGCGCATTAGAACAGAACGGGAATGTCATGTACATTAATTATTGTTTTACACTAGGTTAAGTCCTTGGTTAGCAACCAGTTGTTGTTTGGGCTCTGCTCCTGGTTACGGTATCGATTTTGTCCTCTATTCTTTGAAATAATCCAATAGTACTTCAATGAGTTTTTACCCGCAATACAACAATAAAAACGTACCCAGGTATATTCATACCTTTAGCAAGTGCCAGTTTACTCTAGGTCAATATACATAGTTCACCTACATTCTACCAGATGCGCTTAGTTCGTTTGATTCAGGATGTTTTTTTTTTTTTTTGTGTTTTCGTGCCGTTTGCTGGTCACAGTTGGCTTACTTTCGCCAGTGGCCGTATAGAGCGAGCCTCAGCGCTTGGCTCCTGTCGAACAGGAAGCAATTGCAATTCTTTCAATGACCATGCACTGGTGGTACGTGTTGCCACAAAACATTGCTTCGCTTTCCCAGAACACCAACATAACTAATGCTTGTTCGTTAGATAAAAACAAAAAAAATTATCCCTTTGTTGACAAAAAAAATTTCGATAAAGCTGCTACTAATATCAATGCTTCACCTGCTAACAAGAACATTCAACTGCATCCAATATGTTTTCAACAACAAAAAAAAAGTTTCCGGGATATGGTATAGAACTGTGAACAAATTTAGGTACCTGCTCTCTTGTGGGTGCGCTGAGTTGCAATGTTGTTATTTTTTCATGAAGTGGTCTTATATCCTGGCACTAGTTGCGTTTCCTGCTTAATTTTTTTACTACTTTTTTTTATATGTACCTCTATCTACATTTCTTTTTTGTAGATAGAGGTAGGTATGTAGGAAATTATTTATATTACCTAACATAAGAAAGTAACCAGGACAATTCAATTGGCAAACATGATTTTTGACTTTAACATTATGCGACGCTCATCATCGTCGTCAGTGTCTCCAGCGTTTATTTAGATGCGGGTTATTTTGGCAAACGTCGTTTCGCGAATCTTACTCCTGAATTTAATAACAGATTTTAATTTAAGTACACCAAATATAAGTTTGGCAAATTTTCTTCAGTTCGCAAATTGATTTCCCTAAAGCTTCTCCTCAATGTTTATATCACTTTTGTTAACGACTGAAAAAATGAAAATTTCCTAAAATCTTTTAGAATTTTTTTTTTAAATTAATATGATGTGAACAATTAGGAAAATTTAATTCTCTATAAATTAAGTTATCAGCATTTTTAGCAAGAAATCAACTATACGCCTGTAAATCAAAAAAAAAATCAAATCAGTTTTATTCTAATAACTATGACGTTCCAGTATAATCGCGAAGAAGAAGAGGCAAGCCTTAAAACCCTTGGGAAAATCAAATCTTGCGACATCCAGCGTTGCCCTTAAATATATGAAACATTAAAAAAACAGAAAGACTTGCCTAATTTTTCTGAGATCAAACCGGCGAACTCCACAAGTAGAACCCTAGTTGAAGCCTTGAACTTCATAATATGCAGTTAAATCTTTTTCAAAAAATTATTAAAGCATCACGCCATATAACTATTTTTTTAATTGCGACTATGAGTGTCTACATGAGGAAGTTATGCTTTCGTGCAAAAACAAGTTAGATGACAATAAATTATTGTTTTAAGTGACCTTTGTGTTCATCAATATTGACCTATAGCCCAATAATCTTTTTCATGTTAGATGACAATCAAAAATGACATTATGATGAAAGAGAAGATGAAAAATTGTAGGTCCGGAAATTCTGTCTATCGTCTTCTAGAGCCTTAACCGCTGAACCGCTGAACCTATTTACTTTAAATTTGGTGAACCGTTTAATGTGTATAATATAGACCATTACTTGGAGAAGAAATTGAAGATGTTTTTTTTTGTAATTGACTATTTGTAATTGCAAACAAAAAATATATCAAGCATATTCAAGCTCTATTCGACAGAATCCTATTATTACATAATTTTTTTAGTGAACAACTTACTCTATTTTGAATGACTTGATCAAATTTAAATAAAAAACAAATCTCAACAATGCTTTATTTAAAGTCATTTTTTAATTAATTTTTGTTTGTAAATTGAATTTTTTGTTTGCGAAATATTTACCCATTTAATATATGACGATACTACTTCTTTTTTTTTAAATAAAAATTCATTTGTTTAAAAACAGCTCCAACGATTAATTATTAAGATATTTACTTGTAAGAAATTCCGATAAAAATGTATTTGAGCGAGTCCTACATATTATCCGAAATTTGGACTGGTGCTAAATATTTTAGGAAAAGGGGTAGAAATTCAGCTTTTTGTAATAAAACCATTTAAATTTTCAAAAAATCTATATATAGTATTTAGCGCTGTTTGTTTTGTATTTTTGTGGTTTTTCCATAAGGCCTAATCCACACAAAAAAAAAACACTACTGGTTCGCAAGTTTTTCCAAATTTTCTCGAAAACGGTTAAAACGTATTGACATCCGATCTGAGGTCAGCCTGATTTTATTTCATATATTGTTTTCAAACTTCATATTTAAGCAAGAGCAAGTTTTGCGACCGAGTCGTATTTTCAATTTATATAATAGTCCAAAGGTGAAACAACTGGGCCATGGGGGATGGGGAATCGTGCAACTACTATCTTCAAAATATAGATAAACTTTTGATTATAACGGAGAAAAGTTTAATTTATTTAAAATTTTCAAATGTTTCACAAAATAGTGACGACTAATCGTGAAAACTTATTGTGACGACTAATAGTTAAATGTTCCATCCAACGAAGGTAAGTACATATATAATAATAAATGAATGGTAGTATCCTAATAGAATGCAAGAATCTGACTATCAACAATGTTTCGCAAATAAGTAATTTCCCTAAGTACTTGTGAAGTAGGTAGATTTATACCCACCAAACACTTTAGTTAAATTAATCATGACGAAGAAATTATTCAAACATCACAACAGTCGTTATTATCAGGGACAACAAAACCAATGATAAATTAATCAATTAGTTAACTGAAGCAATAGCTTTCTTATAGTATACTGAAATAGTGAAACTTCAAAAATACAGTTAATTGGTACAAGCAACAGCAAACGTTTTAAATTACCTGTAACATATTAAAAATAAGTCAAGGAAATTCGCAACATGGTTAAAAAAGTCGTGAATCTTTTGGACGCATTGAAACCATATCAAATAATTTTTTGCATCTGTGGAATAACTCCTTTTCCAGTTGTGACAGAAGAAGCGTTAACGCGTTTAATTTTTTCAATTATTTTCTACACATACAAATTGTTGCTAACAACAGCCCCACTTTTCATTGCATACGAACGTTGTAAATTAATTGCAATGCGAAATAGTTCTAGTCATGATTACTTAACAAACGGTCTAAAATTTGCTCAATTCATTGCGTTAACAATAATCCATTGTCTGATGCACGTGATTGTGTTTTTTAAGCATAATGAGCTAAAGCGAATCCTTTTTGAAATAGTAGAAATCGAACAGGATACATTAAGCATTTCGAACAAAATGCATCATTTCTGTTCTCGAGTCACATTTAAACGACAATTGCTTTGTGTTTCGGGTCTTATGATCATTACGATACTCTTGACTCCTATTTTCACACTGTACTCATATTTTCTGGAAGTGATTCCGATTCTTCATTGGGTACTCATTTGTTTTTCCGAAGTCGCTATTCGATGTAAGAGTGTTGAGTTTTGCGTGTACGTGCAAGTGTTCAATGAATTGCTTGGTGAATTATTTGTTTGCATTAATGAGTTGCAAAAGAGTTTTATTCAGATCGGTAGCAATCGTAGTATTTTTACGGAACGAGTAATGATACAAAGAAGGATTGTTTGTATTCAAATTATTCAATCGAAAATGTGGAAAACAGTTAATGAATTTACGGATTACTTTTCACTGACTATACTTTGTCAATTCGTTTGGAATGGAGTCACTATTACTAATATAATCTATTGGGTTTATATGAAGTTTGATGACGAAAGTGTTTTCGTCAATTTGTGTAAGAAATACAATTTTGAAAAATAATGATATGTACATACAATTTGAATACATAATACATATTAAATAAAGTGGTTCAAACACAAATACACATGCTGATTCCAACGTTTAAATTTTAGAAACGTATTATATTCTCGTCCTGCTGAATTCGGGTCTCAAGTAGAAAAGTTTTGGACGTTCAGTATTTTATACGCATATTTAAACCGTCTTGGTAATTTTTTTGTTTGATATTTTCAAAAAAGTATACATGTACAGGTACGATGTACCTTTAAAGAAATTATGTATAACCTTGTCAAATAAGAGTCCAACGAAATACTAGCTGCATGAACTCTATTCTGGAGTATTTTACGACCTTGTTGGATCTTGTGTTCTGTTTTGTAAATAATCAACCTACATGTACCTAATCTTTATTGTGGATCCAATCCAAATCAGATGAAATAAAAAGCATGAAAAAAGAAATCTTTTACCTTCAATATCTCAAGATTTCAATAACATAGATCCTGAAATAAGAGTTCTTCATAAATAGTTATACCAATAACAACAATGACAGTTAAAAATATTACTAACGTATTGTTGATACGTCCAAGAACCACTTTATTTGAAAATCTTTAAATAGATACTTATACCTACAATATTATAATATAAAATTAGTGAATTGTTTTCAGCAAGGATGTGCACTCTCACATTTCTTCTTTTGGACATATTGCTGCCTTGTTATCTTTGTGACGTGTGTATTCAAACAGTAAGTAGTGTATTTTAGAATACAATTTGTATTACGTTTGTTTGCGGAATTCGTGTAGGAGAATTTAGGCTCTATTATAATAGCGAATCGAACGTTCGACTCAAAGCGAACGTTTAGAAATCCAAAATGTCGTAAAATTATGAAAGCCAACTTTGACGTTCAAATAGAAAAACATCTCCTTTCGCGAAACATTAGCCTTTTGAGGTGAAAATAAAAACGCAAACAGGAAAATGAGTGCGTACAAAACGACCGCTCTAAGTCGTACGTTTGATTCATTATATTCATAATAAGTCATCAGTCAAGTCTCTTGTCACAAATTAATTATAAGCCATCTTGTATAGAACTACAAATTTGCAACAAAAAACAAACTGTGACTTGAAACTTTTTTACCGTTAAGTAGTTATGACCCTTTTTCGTGATTGCCACTTTTTGAAATTGTTTAAAAATTAAATGTTTTTGTTTTCGGTTATTTGCAGAGCAGTTAAAATTCTTTAAACATATTCATGTATTCCCATAGAACCTAAAGAAATATTATATCCAAGAATCGGATTTTTAAAACCTTAATTGTTTAAACTATGATTTTTAATTATTCAAAATATTTTTCAAAAGTTTTTTGCGGTTTCGATAACGTTCGATAAAATTATATTTTTTAAATAATAAGGGCTCACCCGATTTCCTTTAAATTTCGTATGGCATTTAAATTAGACAATTAACATAAGATGGCATTGTAAGTTTTTGGCTAAACAACGGTTTTATTATAGCTACTATACAACTTGATCTCTCGTTTTGGCCATTTTTCGACATCTTTTGCTTTTTTTACATAATTAAATATATTTAATTTTTCGTAGTCCCATAGATTGCTACAAGAGCAAGTTCGTGCGACCGAGTCGTGCATTTTATTGACTTGGATAAGTATTCTGTTGCAATAGAAATGTTCCTGCCAGCTGGCCTAATAACAAAATTTAAAATAAAAAATTAAATTTAAATTTGCTAGAGAACTCTGAATGATTAAATATTGGAGACAACAAGTTTTTGTGTATGTAATCCGAACACACAAAAGCACAGAAGAAACATTTCTCAAATATTTTACAAATTCTATACATTACTTATTCTATACATTACTTATTTGTTGACAATATTTTTCAGTATGGAAAAATCATACGAATTATTCATGATTTCAAACCAAACGATACAGACATCCTGCTAAAAATGTGCCTAAGAGAATACTCATTGCAGCTGACACATCAAAAATTATTATTTTCATGTGGTGGATATTTTAATATAAACTTACAATGTTTTGGTCAAGTATGTGTTTTTAACTTATAAATATTTGAATTTTTTTATTTATGTTATTTAATTTACTTTCAGATTGTTCTCTCGATCACTACTTATATTGTTATACTGATTCAATTCAAACTTCAAGGTGAAAAATCCTGAGTGATGATGACAATTTGAATGTTTGATACTAATATCAAAAAAAACAGTTTTTTTTTATTAAATGTTTTGCATGATATTGTTCTATTTTTATACAGCGTTGAACTTTTATCAACAAACTTGAAGTAAAGAAATTTCTCAATCTTTTTCTGTGTCTTAGTTCTTTTAATTAGTGTAATGACTTTAACATAAAACATCACCTAAACAAATGATATTCACTTTATTACTCCATAATTGTGTAACACTCGAATGTGTTCCTGCTATTCGCTATGTGCGCATTGCTCCTCTAGTATAGACACACTTACAGCCAGCGCTATCAGTGTACAAAAATAAAACTTATTGTGAACAAATAAAAACAAACTTCCATAGAAACACATAGAAACTAACGCTATCTAGTAAATAATAGAAGAATTTGTTTTGTTTTTTTTTTTACATTTTTGTGTGTACTGACTAAGAAAATCTTCTTTCTTTGTCTCTTTCCACATAGCGAATAGATGATGCTATCGCCGAACAGTGCTTCCTTTGATTTTTTTTTTTGGTGAAGAAATCATAATAGTCCGAGAGCTAGCGACCGATTTTGGGGCATTATATTGGCGCATCTGAATTTTTGGCCACTTATTGCTACACAATCACTCATATATGAATGACAAATGTGGCTACCGGAAAGATACAGCCCTTCAAAGTGCAGAACAAATTACCCAACTATGGTAAATAAATAATAATGCCATAACATTATCAAACCGGAAAAGGGCTGCCAGAGCAACTTATAAAACAATATAAAAACACTTAAAAAAAGAAAAGACAGTTATTAACTAAACATTCCAAACTATACTTTAGAGAAATTTTTGTAGGTGCCAAACTACCTTATCAATGTTGGGTTATTTTTTCTGCACTTTGGAGGGATGTATCTTTGGTTTCTGGCCATTTCCGGTAGACAAAATTGTCATTCATTAATGAGTGGCCCTGAAGCAATAAGTGGACAAAAATTCAGACGCGCCAAAATAATGTCCCAAAATCGGTAGCTAGCCTTCCTACTATAATTCAAATGAAGAAATCATAAATTTTTTTTTTTTATTTAATTCACAGTTCACCAAGTAGTTACTTAAGTCTGATTTTTTTTCTGAACCCAATACTTGTCCTACAAAAAAAAAGACTTATAAAGATATAGAGATACAAACGACTCAAGTTAATTAAATGAGGCTTCTTATCTTTATAACATTTTGAGAAAGTGAAGACAAATGAAGTTTAATAATGAAATTATTAATTCAAATCCAAGTCTACAGTAAAACAGTAAAGGATAAACTATTGGCTTGGTAGTTAAGAATGTCTTTCTACTTCGATTGTTTGCATTTAATTCGCCTTCACCGCAAATTTATGATCTTAATTGGCCTAATCCCCGTGAAAATAAGCTTAAGGGCGCTGCAAATCTCAATTGTATTCTTAATAGTTGCCTCAGTGCCATTTATGCGGCTCTTGAATTCCGAACAATCAGTTTTTCTAGGTGATAATGAGCTAACCAGAATAGTTAACATATCGAATCTTTTAGTTTTGTGGATTGTTCATATTGTTATTCTTTTGGAAACATCATATAAAGCTGATGAATTTGATAAAATCATTTTGCAGTTTGAAAAAATTCAGACAAATGCGCTCTTCGAAAGCTATTGTAAAGTTTCTAGTTATAAAAAAATTAATTGGGAATCTCAATCCTTTCGGGTTTACATGTTTATGTTTTTGGAATTTGTGGAACTTCTGATTTTATCCTGGACTTTACACTTCGATGGATTAACATGGATAAGATGGTGTTTTAATGTTTACTCGGATATAACTTTGAAGACGAAGTTGTTTGAATTTATAATTTTTGTGGCCTTGACCAATGCCATGCAACATGACTTATGCTCAGCAACTACAAAAGTTATAACTAATATTCAGTCAACACAACACAACGAATGGAGATGTAGGCGAAATGCTTTGCAGTCCCTTAGCACAATAGGGCATCTTCGAAATGAGATTTGGATGGCAGTTAAAATGATAGAAGATTTTTGTGCCTATTCTTTGGTTGGAGTGCTTTTGAAGATGTATTGTGATATTCTTTTAACCGCATACTGGGCTTACAGAAGTTTTGATTTTGAAAGTGCGGCTTCTTATAAGACAGGTAAGAAAAAAGACTATCATATAGCTTTGAACTTTGAAAGCATGAACTTTGTCTATTAATATTGAGACTATCGTAAATTCATAAATTACCTAGTAGTCCTGCAGTTCAAATTTACTTTATCTTTGTATATCAATTAAGCCTTATATGCACCACAATACACTAAAAACAATTTTGAATTTAGGAACTAAACTTTTTTTGAAATGTGAAGTTTATATCTGTTGAACCGACGCATTCGGAGGCATTAATAAATGGCCTCTGGGTATCACAACAGTTCTTTATTGATCTAAATGTGGGAGTAACAAGATCAAAAGCCAGCCCACTAACCTATAAACTAAATATTCTAACGTCTTTTATTTTAACTAATCTCTGAATTAGGTTCATTACTCGTGGATGTTTTCATTATAGAGTAATTGACAGTTAATATTAACATTTGAAAATAAAAGAGAAGGAGAACTTTGAAAGTGTTCGATGAATATGTTCTCCATATTCATCGAACACTTTCAAAGTTCTCCTTTTCTTTTATTTTCAAATGTTAATATTAACTGTCCCTTGATTTGAAAGATGCTTTTCAAATTATATGCAACAAAATGGCTTATAGTTCATGAGTATTTTTAAAACTGACAGTAGTTGTGTTCGTTGAGCCCTGGGGTCGTCCTGGGGTCGCACTGAAGTAGCTCCAAAGCGTTTTTTGAAAAACCTCAACTCGCCCTGGGTAACAAATTCTCTGTTTTTTGAGACCTGGTGTCGCCCTCAACTCGCCCTGAAGTAGACCTAGGTATTTTGCTGGGGCGAGTTGAGGTAAACAAATTGACATGTGTGTTGTCAAACATATGTTTCCAACTGAATATTTTATTTTGCTTTTGCAATGCAAAGAAAAGAAATTAGATTTATTTTAATGAAAATAAATAGAAAACATACAAATAAAACAAAATGTAATTGTTTTATGTTTTGGAATGTACCAAAAGCAACAAATTTCAAGTTTTAATTTCGAAAACAAATATTTTTTGTATCTTTCTTTTTGTCAACAACACAAAACCTATCCTTGTGCGTTTTTGAGAACCAAAAAACCCAGAACCAAAAAACCCAGCTCTTGGGGCTGTCAAGAAAACTTCGGTCTACCCTGGGTAAAATTGGTAAAATTCAACGAACACAACTAGTGTTTGGGGGTACAAAAAAAATAACATTTAAGATTTAACAAAACAATTAATATTTAAAAGTGTTTGGATCATCTGGGCACAAGGTCTACCTATACATGTATGCACGGCTATAGAAATTAGCCTCTAGTTTTCCTTAATTTTAATTTTTAACATATTTTTATTTTTTAGTCTACCTGCTTTTTTTGCTGGTTCGAGTACTTATATTGCTGGTATGCTGTTGGCTCTGTACTTCTTGTGAAATATTGGTAAATATGCGATACGATTTTCATTCTTATTATTTTTTAATAACAAATTAGGAAATAAGCTGAAAATAAAATTTTCGGTTAATCGTTATTGCGTTCAACTTCTCGAGCTTGTTCTCTTAAATGTTGTTTATATATTCAAAACTGACTAGAAACAAAATAGAAACAATTTTCTCTTTAAAATTATTTTTCCAAAACTGTTTCGAAAGATTACGGACGAACGGATTCATTAATTTATCCAACATTATTCACTATGACTTAATTCGGGCTAGTCTTGAAATGACCCGAAACATATTACCCGATTTAAGTCCTGACTGATGTTTCTATTTATCTAACTTTATTCCTCTGCAGTCTTAAATTGTGATTGTATTTTTGTACTCGAAAGAAAAGGGATGGAAAGGAGTTCAATAATGAGTTCAAGCCGTGTTTAATAAAGTACTTCAAGTCGAGCACCAAGACCTATAAACTCTGAATCGAGCTAGTTTACGTTGCCAGTTCTCGAGAGAGCCTCTTATTTACAGCCGAACTGCTAAGATGAGATGCCTTTTATAACGTAAATGTCATGGTGAAATTGAAAACATACTCTGTTATGGGAGTTAGACCAACTACATTCTACGCCAAGAGATACTAATGCTCTTATGTTCCAGATTAAGTCTAGTGAAATTGCGGGAGTAAACTAATACATAACTTTTGATTTTCAGGAACGCATTTTTATAACAAAACTTCCATTGGGTGCTAAAAAAGGAACCGATGCACATTTGTATTCAATAATCAAGGATTTATCTCTAGATCTACTACACAAACGGATTCAATTTTCCGCTGCAGATATCATAACAATAAATTTTCAATGTTTAGGAGAGGTTTGTTCTTCGTATACAATCCTATGTAAGAATACTAACTACATATATCTTTTTAGATGATATTTTCAGCTGTAACATTTGTGGTGATTCTCATTCAATTCCATATGGAAGGTGTATCAACTTGAAAGTCTTAACATTTAATATATTTTATGGATTTTTTGATATTTAAATTGAATTCTATATTTTGTTCTCATTATTAAATTTAAAAAAGAATTACATAAATGTGAATTCTTACTTTTTACGATCGAACAAATATTTATTGTGGCACTCTCTTATGGATGAGGCTTTTTCTTGACGTTGTTGAATATGCCCAAGTATTTGCCCCGGGTCATCTCTTTGGCTTCTACTACTCCTAGCTGGTATGCCTCATCGTACAACTTTTTAATTTCCATAATCAGACCATTTGTGGAGTAAACACCAAGCTCTGGAAGCAAGAAGAGCAATCGTTTAAAATATATTTGGTCAATTTCATTTTATAGTTACCGTGCATTGCATTTATATCTTCGACAGAAAGTCCTTTGGACCAAGTTGGTGGGGTTGTATGAATCGGAGTGTCACTCATCGCTATAAAATCAGAAATTCCTGGAACTTTTTATAAATAAAATAATGGTTTATTTTGGTTTTAGATTGAAGAAAAATATAAATGCGTACAAGTGCTACGTTACAAAATTTTGAATGAATTTATTCGAGTTCGAGTATCGAATTAAAAAAATGAAATGTCAACAAAGGAACTTGGAAAGTATCTTCCCATCATTTCACAAACTTACTTTTTTCTGGCCAAAGATCGGGAGAATTACGGTCCAATTTCTCCAAAGATATAAGAGCCTCTTCATCTGTATCTTCTCTGATAGAAGATCCTTGAAAAAAATATTAAAAATCGAATAAGGTACTAATTTTGAAATCAAAATATAATACCATTTAATAATCTTCTCCGCATTGAATTGTTTCGCTCTGTCATTTGTGTTTTGTTTTGTTTGACAGAAAGAAGCCAGAGATTTTTTAAGTGATTTAATTCTGTTCAATTTATACCAGTTAGCTGCGTAGTGCGTTCCAGCATTGAGTTTATACTACAGGTCATCAATTTGTACTCCTCCGTCTCCTCCCGTAGAAAAAAAATTTACACGCGCTTTTCTATTCGTGAATTACACGTATTCACGAATAGAAAAGCGCTAATTGCAAAATTGTAAGGGCCAGTTGTACAATCGTGGTTCAAGGTGGTGCAAATTCTTAAACCACTGATTTCCATAGATAATCTGCCAAAATCGGTGGGTTAAAAACTTGAACCACGATTGTACAACTGGTCCTAAGAATCTATCACATTTGAAATGCACAGGCACGCATACAGAGTTATATCTCTGCAGTTTTGCAAGTTTGCAGGCAAAAGTGGGTGGAGACTCCTGAGTTGATACACATAGAGAAATCATCTTTCAATAAGTATAACATCGCCTACAAGGATTCGCACTACTTGTTTACCACGTGCTATACTAATGTACCAACTTTCAAAGATAAAACTCATAACTTTTGTGAATATATAATCCCCAATAAGAATTACTAGGTTTAAAAGGAGAAGTAAGAGTTACTCGCTATAAAATAATTCTTGTTTTTGTAATGTATGGAAATTTTACTTTACTTTATATAAAGTAAAATAATCTTGTTCAATAAAACACGCCTAAGACCAAAGTCCTAAATTTGCTGATGCCCTGCTGATAACTTTCCAACGACGCTGTTGGCGTTGCTGGTGCTGTTCTTATCTGTCTTGAGCAATTGAAATACATTAGGGCATATTCATAGACACTGTTTAAGCTGTTGTTAGAAAAACTCGAGTTTATCCTATTTAAATAACATTGCTTAAACCGAGACTAAGAAAAACTGTAGTTTAAAAACAATTATGAATATGCCCCATTGGTTCTAATTTAATGGCGGGCGCTGGTGCTGTTGCTCATTGACGTATTAGGTATGGACCACCAGTAGCTAACTTCACGCGTATTCCAACATAACTAGGGGCGCCATCAACTACTAGCAGGGAATCTGCGTAGCAGTGATATGATTTATTTAATTAATTATTTACTGAAATATTTTGGTGGAAATTATTATCAAACTACTTTTATTTTGCAAAACACATCCACTCCTTATGCCATGAGTTACTTACAGATGATATTATAGTTTTCATTTAAATTAATTCTAATGGAGAAATTAAAACAAGTATTTAACACTAAAAGATGATGGCGTTTTTAAGCTCTTTTTAGCTGGAACAACTTTTCTTGGCTGTTTGTATGAACATTTCAACCGACTGGCGTTCCATATCTGATACGTCAATGCTGTTGCTGGCCTTATCTGTTCCGCGTTTATAGTTCCACTTTAATTCATTTGTCATCTACTGATGTGTGTGTTATTATACACCTTGCTACAAAAGGCTCGCCTCTTTTTTTTACAAAATGACAGTGCTTAGACTGGGAAATTTGAGTCTGTCGTGGTGAATACTCTAGTGATTACACAGGTCCTCAAGTGAGGACACCTCACTTGAAGCGAGTGGAATTTTTGTGAAGTGAGACAGTTGTACGACGCGAATTTTTTGCATTTCATAAAAGAAGATAATATCTATAAATTATTATTAATGCTTCTGTTTGTTTCCTTTTCCAAGAATTCATTTTTCTATCACTCTGCATTTAGCTTTATTATGAAAATACTGCGATGTTAACACATCGGCAGTCAAGCAGATAATGAACAAAATGGGGAAAAACTTGAATTTGGAATTGGAACAGTACTCACGCTTCCGATGTTTATAATTTGAAGCTGCCTCACGAGAGTACTCACCTCTACGAACTCTCGTGAGTCCGGTCTCAAATTTCCCAGTCTAAACACGGTCAATAGGATTGTTAAATTTGAGTCATGACTCTCTGAAACACAGTGACCCTGCTTAGACTGGGAAATTTGAGACCGGACTCACGAGAGTTCGTCGGCGAGAGGGGTGAGGGGTGAGTACTGTTGTGAGTCAGCTTGTAATTATAAATAAAGGAAGCGTGGGTACTGTTCCAATTCCAAATTCAAGTTTTTTCCCATTTTATTTTTTATCTGCTTTTTTCTGTATTTTCATAATCAAGCTAAATGCAAAGTGATAGAAATTAAATTCTTGGAAAAAGAAACAAATAAAAGCATAAATAATAATTTAGGGATGTTATATCTTCTTTTATAAAATGCTCCTTAAAGTGTGGTGTCCTCACTTGAGGACCTGTGTAATCACGATAGTACTCACCAAACCAGACTCAAATTTCCCAGTCTAAACACGGTCTAATAGCGTGAGCTTCACCGAATATTTTTCAAAGAAGAATTTAAAAAAAGAGTCGAGCCTCTTGTAGCAAGGTGTAATAGCATGAATGAAAGAATACAAGATAACGACACTTGGTTTTTTTTCAGCCTTTTGTTTTTGTTATTTTATCACTTGTGAAGTAAGCACAAATAAAAAACAATTAAATGGTAGAATCTTTTTATGAATTTACCCCAACCAAAGGGAAAAAGGGTGAAAGGTGCTTACGTCACAACTAAAAATTAAAATCACAAGTGAAACAAATACATAGTGAAAATGCCAAAGTTTCGTAACCGTGTGTTCTTTCATTAATGGTGTAATAGCACACTTTGTGTAATCACCCTGTTTTCTTGATGGTGCGTTGAATTAATTCATTTGTCATCTATCTTCTATTACATTATACCAATTTATGAAATGCCAAAAAATCATCAGCTGAGTTTTTTGTGAAACTGGCTATCTATTACATTCGTGATCTGCCTCTGCTGATGTAAAGAAAACGAAAAGGAAAACTTTCCACTCGCATTTTGTGTTTTCGCAGGAACTTTCTTCTTTTAAATTTAATATTTTAAAACAAAATAAATGGCAGCAAATAAATTAATGAAGGTTGGGAAAATACCAAATCCTTCAAACATATCCACTCTATTTTTTGATCTCGACAATACTTTGATCCCAACCAGAAAAGGTGACTCAAAGGCCTGCAGAAAGGTAAGCTTTTGTTGTTAAAATTAAGTTAATTTGGTTGATTTCTTTGTTTAAAAGCATTTTGTTGCTTCGCTGTTCAAGGCCCATCAAATTTAATTGCCGTCTTATGAAATTCTTTAAAAAACAAAAAATTCTATCACCTGCGGCCATTATACTGCACTTGTGCGTAGAAGAAAAGTTGTATAATCAGCCAGATCATCTAAAAACGAAAAATTGAAAAATTGATTCTCTGAAACTTCAAAAATATGACAGTTCGAGGTTGGTTTTCACATTCCCTCCCTGCCTCGTGTAACGTGTAAAGTGCGGTAAATTCTAGAAACAATATCGAAAAATAAAAATCTGGGTAACTTCGAGTAAATGTTTAATTACAAAGAAAATAAAAAAAAAACGAAAAGTTTTTGTTAAAGTCGCATTTAACAAAAGGGCAAAGGTTGTTGCACAGATAAAAGAAAATCAAACGTTTAGTTGCTGTCGCCGTGAACAACAAACTTATGCACGCTTTTGTGTTTTAAACTTTTGATAATTTGCCAAGAAATAAATCATTGGTCATTGGCAAGTTGGTTTATAATGCACAGTTGTCGTCATTGACTTCGCGTGTGTGATCTTTTGCAAATATTAATATTTTTCTTGTTAGTCCACAATCAGTGGGAGATGCGGAATCATTTCCAGAATTAGATTTTGGTTTAGATAGTTTTGGTCAGCTGATCAAATAAATTAACAGTACACTTGACCCTACCCATAAACGTTTTAAAGTCAAAGAAACAAAATGATACAAATATGGAAATTTATTTTGTCTAGCGGTCTTTCTATAATTTTATGTAAATAATAAAAAAAATCAATGAACTTTTTGTAGGTACCTTGTTATAACCTATTTTAATAAAAAAAAAATGCTATCCATCCTCCATTTCTGCAACAAGTAGTCTTTTATGCTCCGTTCAGAACTTAGTAAATTTTCAAACTCAGCATTTGAGATGAGAATCTCGAAAAAGTAACTGTGGGCCTGTCCATATGAGAGTAATATTTTAGATATTTTAATAGCACGAGTTCTCTGGAAGAATTTCGATTATTTTTTCCTAAGATCACTACCCACTCTCCACTTCATATTTTATTTCTTCTGCTAGTTATCAGTTTAAATTAAATTAGTAAGTCATATTTTTACAAGCAGCGAGAGGTTGGTGCTGCTGGAATAGTACTGGAACTGCTCGCAGAATTTGACTCTTTAATAGGAACCCACTTGTAAGTTGTTTTCTCCTCCAATATCTACCTACTAGTTTTCCGTTTTGACTGTTGGACAGCTACTCGCGAAAAATGAACTGTTGAAAATCAGCCAGTTAGTCCCCGATAATTACAAAAACCTTATTCTTCTCAAAACATTTGAATGTGTGGAAAAATTCAACTAATGGCAAGTTACTGCTATGCTTTAACTTGAAAATTTGCTCTCTAGACCTACTCGCAGGTCTCCTACACTCAAATGGACACCCATCTTGAACATATTGCCTTTTGTAGATCAAACTAATTGTATTAATATTGGATTTGTTATTTATAGGGAGTTCCATTCAGCTCAGTCTGCTACAAAGTTTTTGAATGGTTTTAACAAGCGCTTTTCATTAAGGTTATCTGGAGTCGAATGCTAGCAGCTTATTTATGATCAAAAGTGCATAAAGCCGTTGAAATCATTTCTAACCTGTCAGTACTTTGTAGAGTATCAGCCGTAACACCTCTATACTATTTTATCTGTTATGGCTACCTGTACATCGTTTTTGCTGTTGAGTGGTTGAATCTTAAGATGGGAAAAAGATTTTTATCTCTCTTATCGTGCCATATGATCATTGGTTTTATATGACTCACCTCGGTCTTATTTTTTTTTATCTCGTAATGTGCTAGTCTGTTATCACGATAGTCAAAACCATAAATTATTGGGTTATTATTTTTTTTTTGAAAAACCAATTTTGTTTTACTGAAACGTTCATGATGATACAAACTGTTTGTCATCAACCTTTTTTTAGTCTGTCTGTTGTTTTGAGTAAATTTTTCTGTTATAATATTAGTAAAGCATAAGAAAAACGATATTTTTATTTATTGTCATGTAATCTGTATTGCAATTGTTCATTTATCTGCGGCAAACCGGAACTGGTCATTAGACAGTCGTCACAGAATACCATTTTATAGTGAGTGATATCAACATACATAATTAGAAAGAAATTACAACAAATCGCGTATCACACTACCTTTTGAATTATCAACAAAAAAATCAACTTGTTCTGCACTAATTTATCTTTTCCAGACTAATTGTTGTCTGGCCGAGCGGCTTTTCCATTTATTCTTTTGTTCTATGCCTACGATGTTTATGACGTCAAATGCTGCTTGTGATTTTCGTTGCCTTGACCTCAGCAAACATCGGCAAGTTTCTCGGTATTGAATTGTTCCATTTCTGAGCAATAATTCCATTTGATGTGTTAGTTCCAGAAATTATGCGTTGTAGAAGTTTCGCGATTGTAACGAAACGTCGCATGATAATGCCTTTTGGGTGTTATTCTCAGCGTCTCTCCTTTGTACATAAAAGAAACCAGCTAAGTTATTCATATTGATAGGGTGTCGTGCCAACCTTCCCTGGGGTTTACCAAAAAATCAGAGTCGGCCTAACTATCGATGTGTACATCCACATGGTTATTGAAGGACTATGGCCCTTGGTTTTACTGAATATCCTATGTGTCTAAGATTTCTCCTACGTATTGATGGCATACTAAAAACTTGTATTGACCGTTTACTGGTCAGTCATTTCCAAGATGATAAACAAACTACAGTCCTTTGTTCAGTTCCTTAAGAGATCCTACTGCGATTGATTCCTTAGCAAGGATTTTTCTGAGTCTAGCAAAAAGATTCTCCAAGACTTTAATTCACTGGGAAATTTGAGACCGGACACACGAGAGTTCGTAGGGGTGAGTCCTCTAGTGAGGCAGCTTCAAATTATAATTATCGGAAGCGTGAGTACTCTTCCAATTCCAAATTCAAGTTTTTTCCCATTTTGTTCATTTTCTGCATGACTGCCGATGTGTTAACATCGAAGTATTTTCATAATAAATCTAAATGCAGAGTGATAGAAAAATGAATTCTTGGGAAAGGAAGCAAACAGAAGCATTAATAATAATTTATAGATATAATCTTCTTTTATGAAATGCAAAAATTCACGTCGTACAACTGTCTCACTTCACAAAAATTCCACTCGCTTCAAGTGAGGTGTCCTCACTTGAGGGCCTGTGTAATCACTAGAGTACTCACCATGACAGACTCAAATTTCCCAGTCTAAGCACTGTCATTTTGTAAAAAAAAGAGGCGAGCCTTTTGTAGCAAGGTGTATAATAGCACACAAATCAGTTGATGACAAATGAAAAACTTGCGTTTAGCTCCCTTCCACTTTGAATTATCTTAGGATAAACTCGTAAGTTTGCAGTTGCAAGCTGGGGTAGATCTGGTCTAGACCAGCAAAAATCTTATGCCAATTGTACCATCTGCTGAAAGACAAGTGCACTTTCTTTTATCTTATGATAAACTCATAAGTTTGCAGTGAATGTTGCATGTCGTGGGTAGATCTGGTCTAGACCAGCAACAATCTTATGCCAATTGTACCATCTGCTGAGAGACAAGTGCACTTTCTATTTGTTTCATGAAGATTAACATTACGTATTTGTATATTTGTATATAAGTAATACAGAGTTTCGATTTGCCTATAAAGTAAACTTACAAGACATGGTGGTTAATTTTGTTGTTTGTCAGTTACGAAATGAAAGTAGAAACAAATCACAAAAAAACTTCAATTGACTTTGTGTATCAATACCTATCCTTTCATATTCATTTTCTTCTCTTAAATTTTCTTCAAATATTGATATCACAACAATACGGCGCACTTTAAAACTACATTTGAACTTCAAAATATACTTACTAACTTTCGAAACTTAAGAGTTGAAAGTTTAATTGGAAGGACTGCCTGACGTATCCATTTGTATTTCTTCTTCTCTTGAATGATTTCTATAGTTTGATCTGCTTAACAGCATAATGGTTATTTTAATGATAGAATTTAGGAATTGCAGACAAATGATTTGTCATTTTGATGCCAACTACAAGGTCCGTTTTACCTTGAATTCATATAAACTTTATAGATTCATGAAATGCATTAATGTACACCTTAAAGTCTACTGTTCTAAAAAAACATTGCAGTTGTTTATTTCTTGCGAAAACGCAATGTTTTGGAATCCTTTCGAAGATGTAATGATGACTGAAACTCCAAATATCAAGTCAATGATAGTTATTTATTTATTTGTTTAAATTTGCAGGTCCATCTTTAAAATTATGCATAGGTTAATCCTCCGAAATTCTGCTAAATAGTTAACAACCGCCTTTAAATTGTGTAAAATCGAAAAACCTGTGCGGCACAATTTATCTGTGGCATTAATAAAATTCTATATTAAATCAAACATTCATATTAATTGAGCGAAATAAATTAAATTTGTAGTTTCACATTAAAATAACTTTTCATATTTGTATCATTTTGTTTTTTTTTTTTTTTTAATAAGCTTATTATCCGAATCACGTATTAATAAACATTTAAAATAAAATAAACAGTGTCTATTCGAACAAAATTGTCATCCTCACTCTATGTTGGAGAAAAAAATAAAATTCTAAATATAAATTCCGACGTATCCCAAAGTGATTCTACGAATGCATGGATGTTTCAAATATTTCAATCTGTTCGAAAATAAACACAAAAGAACAAACTTTTCCTCAAAATTTTTAGACATTCGCTCTTTTTGCCTAGCAAGAAAATAATTCCATTCAGTTCTCATACGTGTGCCGAAGACGATTGTTTCATACGGCAGGAAAACGCTCATCTAATAAATATATATAGACCTTTTTTTTATTTTTGTAAATTAATTTAACGTTCGGTTCAAAATGGCGGAAGTCTCAGAATCGGTAAAAAAATGTGCGGCCATGTTGAAAGGTTCAAAAACTGATACGGAAAAGTTCGCCGCTCTATTTATGGTCACGAAATTGGTGAAGGGGAAGGATTGCAGTCCACCGGCCAAAAAACTGTTATTCGAAGCAATCGGATTTGGTTTTCTTAAAAAATTATTAAGTTCGAAAGATCTACCGAACGATTGCCCACCTTTGGTCTACAAAAGTGTAGCTTTATCTATACTAACCTGTTTTTGCCAAGAAGAAGAATTAGCTACGCATAAGGATATGATCGACGCCATAGCTACTTTGCTTGAAATAGTCGAGACCGCTGACGATGACGACTATGACGACAATTTGATTGTAGTGAGTGAAGCGTACAGCTGTTTAAAGAGCATCGCAACTTATGAAACAGGACAAAATGCTTTACTATCGATAGGGGCGATTCCTAAAATGTCGCAAATCTATTCGCAGCAAAGTTTTCAAACTGACGAGGCTTTGCATTTGATTGTTATGCTGACAAGTAAGTTTGGGCCGGCATCTTGGACGGATGACCCCAAACCCTTCCACGCCCTAATTCAAAGGATTGCGCTGGACATGGAAACCGATCACAGTGACAGAAAATTTGAATTATGTCGCATCCTCTCGTCAATATTAACGACCTGTCGCCGTGAAATCATTATTAATACTCTCGTTGGAGAAATATGGCCGGAGAGTGTATTCAAGGGTTGCAGTGATATCTTAAAAAGTAAAATCGGCCCTAAACAACGGGATCCAACTTTGCATCTCATAGCAACTACCTTGCAAGTCCTGGGAATACAGTGGGCTTTCATGGATGACTCCAAGCAATTCTTTTTGTTGCTGCTGCAGTTGGCTGCAATTGAAGTCCGTATGCAGATGGACGAGAAAAAACTCGAGAGCACGTTCAAGAACGCAGAGCTTATCACATGTTGCTTTGTAATATTAGAGCTCTGTCTCGAATATATGGCCGGTGATGAAATCGACCTCGAACCTAAGGAAAAGCAGACGACGTATACAGCTTTGAAGGGTGCTTTTAATCAAGTACTTGCTGTCCTAAATCGTATATCCAACGACAAAATAAAGGACAACATGAATGAACGTGACAGGGGATTCGTATGCGCTATTGTGCGAATTCTATCGGCATGGCTAGCACAAGAAACAACCGCAATGCGTCCGGCTATTTACAAAATTCTACCTTTTATGTTTAAGCTGGCCAACCAAACTTTCTACGACCTTAAATCCCATAAAAAGGAAAACAAAGAAGGTGAACCGCCCGTCGACATACTGCGAGTTATGTTACCTGCACTCTGTCACTTGGCTGTTGAAGACGACGCCAGAAAAATAATGTTCACAACCAAACAAGATGCAGTTTTTCTCGAGGCCATTGAGTTCTACTATTCGATTACCCACTACAAAAAACCTCCAATTCCAAGAGCAGAACGTCTAAAGCGCATGAACGAACCAGACCCAGTGCCAACGCCCAAACAAGTAGAAGAAATGAAAGATGCTCGCTCAGCTGTGGTCAGCCTATGCAATATTTTGATGAATCTCACTGTGTTGGAACCAAAAATTGTTGAAGAGAGTCCTGTGTTCGCTAACTTGCTTAAATTCGTGTACGATAACTTGCCCGAACTTAAGGACATACCCGACAACCTTGTAATGCACGGCCATTTGGCTGTCCTTGGACTTTTGCTATTGAAACAACAATCGAGCAAGGTTAAGCAAAACGATTTTTCCATTTGCCGCTATATCCAAGCAACGATTCGTTTCCTTTGGGATGCATACAACATTGATGAATCCAATGACCCAACAGCTCTGGTAGTTTCTATTTCATACAAGGAACACTGGAATGAGGTATCTGAGTTATGGTTCCTTGGCATGCAGACCATGTGCGGTGTGCTGCCTCTCATCCCTTGGATATCTGAGTTTGCTGTGGAAAGCGGTTGGGCCGAAGGTATCGTACAAACTCTGAAGAAAGTCAAAATAGGTACTTTGCCACCCAATGTCAAGTCCGCATATGAAGACTTCCTGAGTCAACTGGTAGAAGCAAACCCTAGTGTGGTAGCTGTTCTCAAAAAGGCTGATGCCCTTCGTGTCTGCCGTAACCATAGAATGATGGACTTGGGCAAGAAACTTTTTGGAGATTAAAATTGATAGAAAAACTTTGATTTTTCTTAACTTTTCTTTACTTTTTATAGTTCTCGAAAAATGAGTAAGAACAAAAATATAGACTTTAAAAATGATTTTATAAATACACAAAGCAAAAAATAAAATAATAGATCTAGAATTCATATCTAGAGATGAAGTTTTTTGTTTTCAATTATATAATGGAATAATTTTATACATTTTCATGAAGTAAATAGATTTTTGTATCTATTTTGTATCTATATTATTTTTCCAAACACGGCGAACCTATGTATGTACTTATCGTCGTCATGTTGTTTAAATTGAACAGAATGGAGAAAGCTGCTGCTCACAGATACTCATGGGTTGTGGAGTCTGAACACACAAATCTATTTTTGATTAGCCGATAACCTGGCACATTGCCAGTGTAAGTTTTGTTTTTCTTTTTACTCCATGAACGCTTGTATATTTCGGTTGTCGCGCTCTGGGTGTTAAAATTGTATTTTTTGATTTAATTTATTTTATACGAATGTGGCATTTGTATTTAGGCACGACAATGCATTCTAAATGGTCAGCATAAATGTCGTTGACTGCAATCCACGGTATTTTTGGAACTCTGAGGTTAATTATCCGCCTTAAACTCAAATTTTACTATCTTCGTCGAAGATACATTAATTGTTCGTTTTTTAAATTTCTATTTTGGTATGCACATGAAGTGTATTGCAACTTAAAATTGTTGGAATCCATTATATGGGCCCATAAAAAAAGAAATATGATATCTTGCATGTACATAATAACGACTATTTATGAACTTTCAGTAATTTATTATTAAATGCGATATGTTGGTTGGTAGAAAAAATCTTAAGTTTTTCGAAGAGTGTTATGAAAAATCTGATATCAAAATAATGGAATTTTTCGATACAGTAGTAAAATTACAACGAATGTTTAAAATAGCACATCGAGAGCTATAAATATATAAGGAGAGAAGAAACGTCCTGAGTTCAGCTTCAAGTGATTTGTCATGAAATTATTAATAATTATATCTCAGAAGATTGTTTGTCCTCTCCATTCTTGTTGAAATGAAACTGCCTACAAATAAAATAGTTCCGAAAGTAATAAACTCAAAGCCTTGATTTCAGGTGCGATGTATGCCAATAAATACATAATTACATACATCGTTTTGTTTTAATTTTGGGCTAAAAAAGAAAAGCCTTGATATCAGGTGCGATGTATGCCAATAAATACATAATTGCATACATCGTTTTGTTTTAATTTTGGGCTAAAAAAGATTTCTAGATTAGAATCCAATACAAACAGGACCGGAATATAATCTAGGCACAAACCAAATCACTAAGATCAAATGCAAAGTTTGAATATCTGGGATCAATAGACAATGTCGCCTCCATTGTTATCAATCGTAGCGTAGCTCTACAACACGTGCACAGTTGTCCTCCAGTTCGCATACATTTTTGAATGACGATACCTACGAGAATTGTCTTTACTTGCATATATCGTTCGTTTGGCTTAAACCTTTTTTTATGTCAACTTTTTTATTATTACCTTTCTTAAAACTTCCCCTTCCCTGTCAAGTTCAATGTTTAAGTTTTGAAGCACCCCTTTTTCAGCCGTTTTGCGAACGAAAAGAAAATTCAACTAGATTTGAAAACAAAACAACATACACAAACTCAAAACAACTTTAAGCTCAACACCATCATCATGAAGAGTATATGTATGTATGTACAGTACATTGTTCACATAGGTTCCTGTAAGACTATTTTTTAAAAAGGTCAACAACGGTCAACGGTTATAGGAAATTCAAATTTCTTGATCTCAAGAAGGTATAATGTAATGATGCAAATATGAATAAGATAAGAATGGCCAACTCATGTATATTTTTTTATAATCATACAACAGTAAAGTGTTCAATACATAAATCAGAGCACTCAGCGCACCTTGCTCAGAGCATACTCCATCTGTTCACATTTTGCTCAAATAGAAACCAACCAGGCGGGGCAAATTATTATTATTATTTTTTGAGAATCATGCGTGTTTTCAATTACCCACTTTGTGAGCCTACACGGTAAATTTCTTTTTTTTTTTATTAGACCAGCATTTAAAATTAAAGTATTTTTTATTTAAAATGTGTTTCCGATAAATAACACATAGTCCCTTGCAAAAAATACGGTGGCTTGTGGTCATTAGCCGGTTCCCAAGTTTGATGAAAGCACCTGTTTGTTGCGACAACACTAAATTAATGTAATAAACAGACATTCAATTTGTGGCCATTTGCTTCCGTTCCCTCCGCAGATTTGTTGTAGGTATTTATAAATACATTCTGACGTACTCTTCATATTTGTTGCCACAATATTAATACGTACATATTTCTACATAATATAGAAACTTTTTTATGATTAATGATACACTTTCTATGTTCAGCTGCTTTCAACTTTTGAACTTAATATAAATATACAAATAGAAGTCAAATCATGTTTTTATTTATATGTACATCGATAGTTTTTGGACGTGCAGTTCTTTGGATGAATTCTCCTGCAATTAATCAAGCATTAGAAATGACGAACATTTTCACATTTCAGAAGTTAATTAATAACCGCTACGGTTAAATATTCATATTGAACAAACATAACTTATTACTTTTTCTTCCAATCTCAAATATAAATTTTAGCTTGGAGAACAACTAGAAAGTGCATACAACTTTCTTCCTGGTGAAGCTTCACAAGTGACTGCAAAGTTTCTGCAATCATTTCGACGCTGTCCAGACAATCCGCAAACATCATTAGATTCATGGCGTTCTTATCTTTGGCGTGATGCTCTCCCAGAACGTTATAAGCACTTGGCAGAACAAATATACACACAATGGCTTCGACTTCGCTATCGCTATCTAGCTATTATACCAGATTATGTACAAATGCTAAAGCAATTCCGGGCATCCGGTTATTTACTTGCACTTATCACAAATGGCCCATCGAATGCCCAGTGGGAAAAAGTAAAACAGCTAAATGTGAGCCAGTATTTTGATTGCGTCTTAGTATCGTCTGACCTGCCGTGGGAGAAACCTAATCCGAACATTTTTCTGGCCGCTTGCAATTATCTTCACGTTAAACCAGCTGATTGCGTTATGATTGGTGATAAAATTGAGACCGATGTACAGGTACGTATCAAAAATAATTAATTTAAGTTAACATTTAAACAGCAAAAAAAGAACTTTGAATCAGCAAACCACTATAAATAGGACACTATTTTTGTGTTCTTTGAATTTGTCCGCATCACCATATTTTACCGCATCACTATATTCTCGTCCAACGTGAATAATTCTTAAAATACATACTTTGAGAATAATCTCTTTCGAATAGGGAGACCCACCAAAAGTCCTTTCACTTTTCAAAGTGTTAGCAATTTGGCTGAGCTAATTAATTGAATCTTATTTTTTTTAAGATTAAAATGTATATATGTTATTTGACTGAATGGGGTTGTTGCGGTAAAAAATGGGGTTGTCAAGGTTCTTTTTTAATGTCACATAGACTGCCTAAATTGCTTAGAGATATTTATATAATTAATAGCGCAATATCGGTTGTCAAAATGTTATATACATAGATAATACTAGAATTAAAAAGTGTACGCGGGTTTCGAAGGTTGCGTCTGAAAACCAGGTTTCCGTGATTCCTTTTTCTGTTCAAAGTTTTAAGCTGTCTTCTGTCTATTAAACTTTTCATTGGAATAGAAACTTTTTTAATTCCGTCTTAAAACTTTTAATCTGTTCTTTGGTTTCAAGACAAGCATTTTTATTTTCAATAATTTATTGTTTCATGTGACTTAACTTAATGAAAGCTTTTAAAACTGCTGTGGCGATATAAGATTTTACTGTCATAAATGTATACAGAAGCCTAGTTTCTCAGACGCAGCATATTTGAACCATGATTTTTGTGCATACTGCATCACAGATAGCATTTGCAGCAAACAAGGTATTTCTTCAACAAGTGGATTAGGTGAGAAATGCTTTTGCGCTTGGCCCAAATGGTAAGTAATTGGTTAAGATAAATGAGGTAATTTTATGGCGATGACAAATATTTTAGGACCATCTTTAGGAATTAGCAAATAAACATAAATGTCAGAGATATTTTTTTCCATGAAAAAAGTTGAGGTACTGAGCAGATTTTAAGATTTTCTCCCGAATTTTTCAAATATAATTTATTATTTACTGTTTTCAAAGAGCTAAAATGACTTTCGTTTTTGAGTTAAAGCTAATAAAGAGTTCAACAATTGTTGTTCTGATACCTTAGTTCTTTACACGTTTCTATTTAAATCCATTGAAATGCTTTCGTCTTAATTGATGATATATCGGGCAAGCAGTCTTTGCTTGCTCTTTTTTTCCCGTAGTTAATAGCGGGATAAATTCTCTCACTCACTATAGCACTTTTTCAGATATTTTTTTTTAATATTCCGTTAACATCTCGCAGGGTCGTAGCAAATGTGATACGATTCTCCGCTTTCTTTCAGTAATTTTATCTCTGAAACTCGTTGTATAAAAGATTTATAACTTCTGACTCTGACATTTCAAAAAGTATTTATTTTTTTTTACTTAAGCGCAAAATTTTATTTTTAAAATTTATAAAAAGAATATACAATATTTTATAGCGAATAAATAAAAACATTTCGAAAACAATAGTATTTCTAAAATTAAAGTCGAATATTTCTCTCTATACATCCTTTGAACACAAAACCAAAAAAAAAAACTTTTTCCAACATCCCATCCATTCGACTACCTTCACCAAAACAAAAATCCTTCTACCGATTCTATGAATAATCCACAACACAAAACAATTGCTGGCTTTGATGTTCTTTGGCTTAGGGAGGAAAAGCCGCTAAACTAGGAGCCACCATCTGGTTACCCTTAAATCCAGACGTTATTGAGGACCTAGATGCTGAGTTCAAAGGCAACAATAACGAGCGCCCTGATTTGGTGCTTCGAAATTTATGTGACATGATACAGTTCTTCCCAACATGTAGAAGTGGAAAAAGTTCGTTCAATGAAGGCAGCTCATCGAAGTTCTTACATGCGGGAGGCTCTTCATCAGGCCATATAATGCGGCGCATCAACAGCCAAGCTGGTGTTAGTTCTTCGCGCAAATATCAGGCATACCGCCGGGGTGCTTCACTTCCCGATATTGATTGTAGCAGTGAAAATAGCTGCGACAGTACATTTAGCTGAATGAAATGAAGAAGAGGAAGCTGAATATATAACTTAATAATACATACTACTACTTAAATTTGAGCTCATCTATTATCTACAAGGCATAAATTAGACAATGGTTTAAACCAGCTGCACACACAATTGCTTCCTTTTTAACTTAAGGAAATCATAATCAATCCAAATGAGCTTCCAATTTTTAAGATATGAGCTATAATACTAGGAATCTATTAAATTACGTTTAATTAAAAAAAAAGGATATGAATTTCAAAATGCGCATGAATATTTCTAAAATTAATGCACTTGTGATTAAAAGTGTGAAAAAGTACAAATAATTTCCTCCGAATTTTGTTGTTATAAAACTAAGAACAGGGACTTAAAATTCATGCATTCGTTTGCGAGTGTTATAAGTATTTTTGTACATTTTTACGAAAGGTTAAAGCGCAGAATCATTTATAAGTAAGCTCGGATAGTGTAAGATTGAAGTTCTAATTACATAATATTATTTCATTAATTTTCTTTCATATAGAATCTAAAAAAATGTGTATGTAAAATAAAAAAAAAAAATTGTTTAAGCTGTATAAAGTTTAGAGTAACATGATGAACACATGACCTGCGAAAATGTACCTTGATCAATTTTAGAATGAAAGTAAGAATGCTTTTGAAAATAATTTAATGTACTTTTATGATTTGTACTTTTTTTTATATATAATTTTATTGAGCCAAAAAAATAAAGCTGTGTGAATATGTTTTGAAATGAATTAAACAAAATTGTTTTTATTTTAATGAATTTACTCAATGAGCAGGTTATATAGATTAACGGTAAGACATATACGATTGCGCTCTGCGAATATTCTTATGTATGAAATGCATGACAAACAATCACAATTAAGAAATGTGTTCAACCTTGTAATTGATAGACAATCCACAAGTCATGGTTAGCAAAGAAGGAAAACTTCTTTTAAAAAAAAGTAAGTATACTGCTATAGTCATGGCTTTGAAGTTGATAATGTACACATACATTTTTACCTAGCGACTAGCCCGTAGAACCGTTCCCTAAAATCAATTAATACAATTAACAAATATATCCCTCAGATAACTCTTAAGCTTAGAACCAACATTTGTTTTTATTTTAATTTGCGTTTTACATAAAACTCTATTTGAACTGGTTTTATAAAATCCAGTTAGGTTTAAGAAAAATTATTACACCAACATAAAAATGCTTCTTACCCTTCTTTTAATATGAATTAATATATTGGTTCTTAATTTTCAATCAAAAATAATAATTTTTCAAAATCACACAAAATGGTTGAAAGAAACATTAAATGCCAATAGGCATCGCTCAAATGTTCCAAACAATCTTTTTGTTGTGCCTGTTTGTCTAGTCTGTTATGACTACTCTCATTTAACTGCATGATTTGCGCCTAACTATGCTTTCTACAATTATGTTCGTTTGCGCTTAGTTTGATCGATTGTGTAAAATGATTTATTAAATTGTCTAATTTAGTGTATCAGTTTTTCTATTAGTTTTGTTTTATTCGGTTTGAATCCAGCCTTACTCGTGGAAGTGTATACAATATTTTTCTCTGTAAATTTAATATTTAGCTTTGAATTAAAATGGCTGAACATTTTTGAAAGTGCAACGAAATAGTTAATAAAGACTTTGTCATTTTCAGTGGAATATGTTCACAAATTATTATTATTTAAACTTGACTATTAAATGAGTAAAATGAAAAATTCATATCTGGATTTAATTTTACATCTGGATTTTACAAAAATGAATGTGGCCGTAACAATCTGATTTTTAGTGTCGCAAAATGCAAAGCTATGAGTAAAAACCTTGTTTAACCTTAAGTTACATGTTAGACTATACTCCTTTTTGTAGTTTGTCCGTTACCTCCAATCTGGGAAATGTTTTGACACTAATTTATATGCCATTACTACTAAATTAGAAAATCTAACAAAATGCTAGGACCCGATTCTCTCGCGGGTTTCAAGATCTCTATGTTTTCAAACTTCTTTTTGTATATTTTGTGAGACCATTGCTTGAATATGTATTCAATTTCATTGTACGGACTGCGTACTACTCAGTTTACAATGATAGACTTCAGGCGGTTAAAAGTTTATGTGTTTTCTTCCTTCGGTCTCAATGAACAGCTCTAGCACCATAATATCCAAAGAATAGACACTAGGCAGTTGTTGCAACTATCTAACATTAAGGAATAATCAACGGTTCAATAATATCTTCATCAGCTCTGCGTCGTTTAAATTTCAGTTATAGTCTAGCTAGGATTAGAAAACAATTATCTTTGTCTGATTTAAATTTTCAATATTTTTTTTTCTTTGTTTTTATTAAATACGTAATGACAATTTAAAACGTATACAATCTAAAGCAACATTTGTTAGCTCAACTTTTTAATTGTGATGTAATATTTGTAGATGTCAAAATTTTTTTTTCTTCAAGTTTCTAGCTATTTAAGTATTCAACGGATGAATAAATAAAGAAGTCATCTATTGACTTCGCGTCACATTTTCCTATTTATATATGTAACTATAATTTGTAATCATAAACAATGCAACCCCATAGTAGTTCGGGAGCCCGTGACAGTTTTTGATATATTATTTGTTCGTCGATCAAAACATATTGAGGGCGCTAATTTGTAAGTTAAGATTACAACTAGATAGCGGGACAACGCTCTCGCAGAGCGTTTGAAACTTGAAAAAAAAAAAAAAACATTTGTTCGTCGTTGATCTTTTGTATGTGAGTTAGTTAGCATCATACAATGTCAAAAAAGTACCGCTTACAACCGTTAAAAAAAAAAATACAAAAATTTACCAATACGTTTGTCATTTAAATTAAACTTGGTAATTAAATAGCATATTATTGATGTTAAAAAACATGTGCTTACAATCCACCAGCGGGACAATTAACTTAAACCGCTCTTTAAACTCACCGCTGCAAGAATCCATGTTTTCTTTCTGGGCCTGGTTAAAAAAATTTTAAATTAAAACCGTTCGATTTTTCTTATTTATTTTTTGATTATTTTTATTGATTATGAATTATGAACCAAAGAAGGTAGGTAGCGGAGTGGTAAAAACTGTAGTACTTTTGTAATGCAGTCATTGCAGTCACAGTTAATCAACTTATATTTTGAATAAAAGTTATTGTACTTGATTTCTGCAGTAAATTGACTTAAAGTTAATTAACTGCAGTACTTATAACTGGGGTTAGTCTTTTTAGTCAGTACAAATTCTTTTGTACTGATGTATTAAAACTTTTAGTGAGTAAGTCTTTTGACTCCAGTCAATTAACTTTAAGACTTTTCAGACATTTAGTTGTTTTTTTCTGTTTAATTGTAGTTTTTTTTTTATTATTTTGACTTAAACAATTCAAAAACCTTAAATAGGACGTAATCTATAATTATGATGTACCGGTTGATTATACTCGTATAATGTTTTGTAATGTTGTGAGAGTGGCCTGCAAATGTGTTGACATAACACAACTTGTTGCAGGGTGCTTGTGGCAAAAGTATTTGTATTTTTTATGAAATAGAAGTTCTTCGTATACGTATGTACCTATTAGACTGTAAAATAAATGATTTATTCTACATCTTACAAAACATTTTTCAAATAAAAATATTTCGAACAAAACGATTAAGTGACTACTGCAGTGCCAAAAATACTGCAGTCTTTACAACTGTGGTAGGTAGGTATTTAAGTAAGTACAAAGCAATTGCCTTGATAATACAAAAAACTGCTTTAATAACGCTTGTAAATTTTAACGCTTGTAATCTTCATCCGAAAATTTTCAAACATTTAGTTTTAATGCACGCAAGAAATCTTGTAAATGTTTTGGATTTTAATTTCAAAATTACGTTTCGATTATTTGGTGTAAAACTGAGATTTAGATGCCAATATGGGCTTACGCAGGCTTTAATCTACATATGAGGTCATTTTAACTTACTCGGCCTCCACCCAACACAATTTTTTTATAAATAAGGATTTCTTAAGTAGAGGCTACTCAATCGTTAAAATTAGTTTATAAATAAAGCTGTTTAAGTTTACTAATGAAGTGAATAAAGTGAAATAAGCGATTCCACCCATTTCTTACAAATTTGTTTAATTTCAAGATGAGATTTCAAATACAATGCTTTTCTGGAAGGAAAACTTAAAGATGTCAATCATAGACCCATTGAGCTTCACTTATTAGCCAATTGAATTGAATTGAATTGAAAGATAAACATTAACATTTTTATTGATTTGTAAAAAAAAGACATTGTTATGGGACACAAAACATATATTTTTTTTTATGCCGTGGTTGGATATCCCCATGGGTCAAGCTTCTCATTCAGCAGTGTGAGACAAGATTCAGATAATTTCGAAAGCAATTCAGCAAGCTTATGTTTTGTGTAAACTTTGTAAAGTTGTCGTGCTTCACTTGAGATTTCATCAGCCAATTTAATACAGCCTTTGCAATCACCACTTTGTTGTAAAACTTTATGAAGTAATAAAACTATTTCAGGAATACATATACAGCGAAGCTTCTGCAATTGGTGCAAACGATTTTGCCAATCCAACTGATCAATATCAACGGGATTCTTTGAAGTGTCTGGATCGATAAGCCAACCCTTTTCCGGAAACAAAAGAACATTGAACAGCGCATCCCGAGTCACTGAAATTAAAAAAAAGTGTGTTATCAGTTTGTGATTGTACACACTTAAGTAAAATAAGTAAAGCAAATAATTTAACTACTATAGATACCTGATGTTTGTTCGTTCAAATTCATTTTCCAGCGATCGAGTTCAGCACGGTATACCTGCTCTTTATGCTCGGATGCAATTCTTTCAGTAAAGTTAGCATTTGTAGTTGCAGCTTGTGGTTCTTTAGGTCTATTATGAAATAATTGTGACCAGTCGTTGAAGCCGTCCAAAGCAACCAAGTAAACTTTGTAGCTGAGGTATTCTTTGATACTGCATTCCTCTCGACATGGAAAATTGTCCTTTGAACCATATAATGAAATAATTTGTGCTAATGCATCTGGAGGGACCATTTCAAAAGTCGCACGCATGCATTCACTTTTTCCTTGGGCAAGGAATGTTCGAAACAAGGCATTCGCCTGCCAAAGAAGTTCACCCTTTTGTTCCGGATAGAATGTTAGCCATTCCAAAGCTTTTATTTTTTCTTGGTCGAATTCGGAAACTTCTCCGTGTTGTCTTTGCTCTTCAGCTTCCCCTTCGTTCAGCCGAGTACGTATAGTTTGTACTGTATGCTTAGTAATACCTTCAACGTCTAAACCTGCTGAGACCGCTTCCCCCAAAGCGGCCGAACGTGCTGAAGTTTCTTTGATTGTTTCAAGGAATTTCGAATACAGCAAAACTTGCATTTTTCCAGGCAGACCAGCTGTATAAAAAGCTACTAATTGAGGATCTTTGAAGTCTATCAGACATTCCACGTAGGCCTTTATTATGACATCCGCTACTTCCTCTTTATCTACTTTTCCTACCTGTCGCATAAATAGAACGATATGACTGAGGAATCGTAACATATGCGCTGAAAGTTTTTCCTCTTCTACCCATCCTCGAATTTTTTGCATAAGTTCTGGAATATTATCAAGTATGATGTATTTTTGTATGACGTGCATTTTATTGCAAGCTGCTTGTTTAACACTTTCATTCTTGTGAACTGAAAGTTCAACGAAAATTTGTTCCAATGACATCTTGTTATCCCAGTAATCTTGCGGCATAAGAGATCGAATTTCACTTTCCACTCGAATATCGATTTGAACCTTGAGATAGGCCCATAGCAAGTCAAGCCAAGATTTATACAGTAATGATTTCAAAGACTCTAAATGGCCACAAAGGGCTCCAGCAATAGCCCTTGTATACTCATCAAATTTATTGCTGTCAGCCATCATCCAGGCGCATTTTTTCCAGATGGCACGTCGTGGATTTCCTTCAATTGGAATCTTTTCTTGGTTGTTTGCAGATTCGTAATTAGGATCTTCATGGAGACGCCAGCCTTCAAGTATTGCTGCGCGCCAAGTCTGACCGCAATACTTACATAACGCCATGGCTTCGTCAATGCGTCCCTGTCGTATTTCGGCAAAAATTCCTTTAGACAATCGCAAGTTATCTTCTTCATCCAGCGGATGTAGGAGCTTTTTTTCGCGGATCGGAGCATCTGGGTCGAGAGACTTAATTGTCTCACGCCCGCTACCAAAAACCACATCATGGGGATTTTGTAACTGGAAAAGAGTGTTTTCCCAAGCAACAGTGCGATCTGTTGAGTGCCCTACATGCATTGTTTCGTCCTTTACGTAGCAGGCTTCTAACCAATCTACAATCAGTTGATATTCTCGAATGTGAGGATTGCCTGAAATTGAAATCAAAACAAGAAATTAAATTATGAAATTAAATTTATGAAGAATGTTAAAAAATAGGTAGGTACTATTTAGTAACGTAGAAATGAAGAATTCCTTAGATCACCCTTTTACGAAGTTAAAAGCAGAATAAATGTAGGGTAGAGTAAAGTTTTACGTTATACAAAATTATGACTTACAATTGTAAAGCTGGCTGATAATTTCCTTTTCAGAACAACCGAGAATGGCCTCATCCATATGTTCAGCTTGAACCATTATTCGATCTTTATATAAAGCATACAAGAGCTTCCATGTGTTATGCTCCTGTTCAAACCACAAATGTTCTTCAGACTTTTGCTTAGAATATGTTGTACGCATCCCGTCACGATTAAGCTCGTCAACGATTCCGGAACATGTATGAATGATGTCTTGAATTGTATCGAAAACTTCCGAGTCATTTGTGCGACTCTGAAGCACCTCAAGAAATTGAGGAAACAACATGCTTGCTTTTTCTTTGATACATAATTCGCTGCTTTCCAATACAGATCGTTCGCTGTTCGCTGGTTCTGTGCCCAAGATATGACTGGTGCTTTCATACATCATGCTGAAGTTTGCACTATTGTTGAGATTAGATGAATTATGACTTCCCAAAAGCCTTTGTATTTCACTTGGAGCAAGGGTTATGGAAAGATCTAACTCTCGAGACTTTGTAGCTCCATCGGCCCGAGGTTCTCTGGCTCGGATTAAACCGCGTTTAGATACAAAAGTTGTATCAGACATTATTAAATTATATAAATCAAATTGTTTAAATTTCTTAAGTGTTTATTTAAAATAATAAAATAGGAAAAAGATTATTAAAAAACGCGGTGAACAAAAAATTCTAAACCCCAAACAAATTTTGAGTGAATTTTGACAGCCGGACTGATTACGTTACGTTTACTTCACGAACTTAAGTGTTCGTACAAAATGAATCCTAAGGTTGCGTTTGCACTTGTAAGAACCTAGAAAATTTGAGTCCGACTCGGTGGGTCCTCATCACAGGTCATCAACTTGTAATCCTTCGACTCCTCCCGTATAAAAAAAAAATTTACACGCGCTTTTCTATACATGTGTGAACAGCAATATGCAAAATTGTAAGAATGTATGGTCTATCCAAATTTGACAGTCCCATTTGAAATGCACGGACACGCATTTTTGAAAGTTTGTAGGCAAAAGTGGGTGGACCCTCCTGAGTTGATGTTCTATTTATTTATTATTCTATGTCTGACACACAGGTTATCAACTCGTACTCCTCCGTCTCCTCCCGTAGAAAAATAAAATTACACGCGCTTTTCTATACGTAAAAACATGTGAAACACTAAATGCAAAATTGTAAGAATGTATTGTTTTGCCAAATTTGACAGTCCCATTTGAAATGCACGGCACGCATACATCTGTTCAACATGTGATTGTAATGACAAAAGGCATTTTCACATTTTTCTACGGTATTTTTAAATGCCTACACAGAATAATGGCACTGCCGGAGAGTTGCAACTCTTTCGTAAACAATTTCAATTTTTTAATATATATTTCTTGTCAATTGCATAAATATTTATCGTGTTTTATTGAAAAAAATTATTTTACTTTATAAGGTCTGAGTTTTATCTTTGAGAGATCGTACATAAGAAGTACGTGGTAAACAAGTACTGCCAAATTTTAATAAATGAAAACCTTAGGCGATATTATACGGAATCGTTTTATTGAAAATTTCTTACTTTACTTAGATTTTCTTCCTAGGATTCTCAATAAAACACACCTATGGTCTATTGTTGTCAGAACCTATACTACATTGCCCTCCCTTTACAAACAATTGTATTCATTCTTTCATTATACTCGTACCTACATGAAATATCCCACGTCAAACAAATTCGATTCTAGCTCCGCGAATGGTGACGCGTTTGGAGCTGATAATTTACTATAAGTCGTGTTTTTTTGGTAATTTTTAGTTGGTCAGCACTGGAAAGAACCAATAAAACACTATATTCACTTTTTTATCCACTTTTTTATTTTATTTCAAAGTTGGTATTCTTGACTATAAGTTTCAAATAATTTCATGGATGTGTCTGCAAAGTATGGCTATTTGTACATGCCGAGTTGATCAACTTGTACCCCACCTTCCACTACAAACAATTAAAAACCGGATAAATAATCATTATTTAGCTTGAATATAACCAAGTTAAATTCTAAATTGTATATAATATTTCAAAAATCTGCTTTAACCAATTTGTATTTGTTTTTAAGCGAAAAGATCAATGTCATCAAAACTTTTTTGCAACTTTCGTAGGTTGAAAGCTTCTTACTTCCTCCGCAAAACGCGGCCCTAAAGGAAAACACAATGAACACAACCATTAATAATCATTGTATATGGAGTCCATGTCTTAAGCTGTCATAAGTGCCACCAACCTTTAAGCAAAAAATGTATTGACATTATATTTCGCGCCAAAAATGTCCAGGCATTCTCAGATTTTATCTTCACTTTTATGTTCACTTTAATTACTGACCAATTTATCGCCACTTTTCGTATCCCATACAAAATTTTGCTAAAGTGACTAAACACTTACCAATAAAACACGCCTATAGTTATTTTATATACAATGGTAAAAGTAAAATTATGGTTGAATTCTTTTTAATTAAAAAAGTTGTGAAGACCACAGGTGGTCGTGGTCAACTCGTACTCTTCCTTCCGCTTCTTAAAAAACTTTGTTTCTTATCCGACAGCTTGGATACGAATTAAAAACATGTAAAATTATTTTAATGTATTGTAATTTATCGCTATGAAACTTCGAATTTAGTCTTTTTTGTGATGAGAGAATAGAGAATATTTTACTATCGATAGTATCGATGTTTTTCGGAAAAACTATCGATACTATCAATAGTTTTCTTAACTCATTTATTGATATCTCATCTCTTACATAATATTATGTTTATGATAACGAAGTGAACATGAAATTATTCCGTTTAAATACAAAAACAAATAAAACAAACTTTAGTTAAAACAAAACAAACCTATAACAAGTTAAAGAGAAAGATATACAGAATAGAATAAACACATTTGCAGATTGGGTAGTCCGGTTGCCCGAATGGTTCCAAATAAAAACACCTACGCTACGACCGAGGACGTGTAGCAAGATCCGTAATATAATATCTGGTTAGCCTCATAATAAAATCGGACTAAAGCTCAGCACCACTAATAAGGAGACTGATGATAGGGCTTGGCATTGGCATCCCTTAAAATAGCTATATCTCCAACCAATGAAAACGAATTATAAAATTCGTAAGCAATTGGTGGTAGTACGTTTAAGTTGTTGTTGTTGTTAAAAAAAAAAAAAAATTCAATGAAAATTTTACATCAGCTGATCTTTTTAATTGTTCCGTTGAGAATTATAAGGCCGGCTCTTGCCTTGAAAATCCAGAGAATATTTTAAATACTCCATTCATCTCCCACATAGCTCCTCCCAATGTTATAATCAAGTGTATGGTAAAGACTGTGTGATCTCGTTTGGTGCGCCCTCTGCAGAGCTTGATCTTTGTTGTTATCAATATGATCCTCGCCACACCATCTACCACCAATTTGAACAAGTTTTTATTAGATACCACATCATCCAGCTGATAACATCTTCTCTACTGAAACTATTTTCCCAGCTTTCGAACCAGTTTACAGTTTGTTCTCGATTATAAGGTTAGCTATAAAATCTTTAGCAACCTGTTATTACCGTAGGTATTAAGCACTTTTCCTATATACATATATATAGCTTATATTCATATGACATCTCATTGTAAATTCGAAAACAGGGTTCATTTGGCATTCGATTGTATAAGTATGTAATTTAGAGTTACTTTCGGTGAACTCAACATTTTCCTTTGATGTACCTATACCTTTGCAGTTTTTCCCCCTCATCATGCTGTGCGCGTATCCCCATATTTGAGCTCCATATCCTAGAATAGACCTGGTAACCGCATTAAAGATCTCAATCTCAAGAGTTTTATATCTTTATTCGATATGAACGAACTATAAGTATAATTTAAGCTTTGTTTGGATTGTTTCGCTCGCTCTTTGAAATGTTCCGTCCAAATTAACCCGGAAGTGAGCCATACCCCCAAATATTTATATTTGTTAACAACTTCTATAGATTCTCCGTTGAGTTTCCATTTCTCATGTTCTCTCAATCTCCCCCCTCTTCTGAAGACAACTACCTTTGATTTTTGCAGATTTATGGCTAGGTTCCACCGTTTGCAGTACTCGCCAATTTTATCAATCATATCCTGAAGTACGTTTGGTGTATCTGCTATCAGCACAATGTCGTCTGCATACATGAGGCGTCATATCGCCCAAGCAAGATACCACCTCCGATGTAATCATGGATGTCGTTGATATATATGTAGATAGCGCAAAACGTAGCGGACTGAGTAGACATAATTGTGTTACACCCACCTTTGTGTCCATCCAGTCGGATAAGTGTTCTCCATCCCAGATTGCAGCTTCAGTGTTATTTTATAAATCTCAAATCACCCGAATGAGGAGTTTCATTGTGGGCGCCTAGTGAAAACTAGCACATCAGAAGCGGCATTTCTGATGGCTTGTTGACAATGTCTCCACTGGTCCTCTGTACTTGCTGCTGGTGACTCGTTGAGATATTGTTAGAAACGCGGTCAGCAATAGTTCTTTCGGTATGCTGTCACTTGCGATTTTAACTTCGGAATATCAAATTTTCGAACACCCAAGATACTGGAAGCATTTCGGGAATCTATCGCGATGTGATCAATTTGGTTGACGGTCTTTTGATCACTGCTCCGCCAAGTACCTATACATTTGTGTATATCAAAAGGTGCAAGAAATGGGTGCTCGATATGATGACATAACGCCCGACCACGAAGTCTATCATCCTGTATCCGTTGACCGAAGTGTCATCGTGTTGAATCAAAAGTGCCCTCCTTTCCGATTCTGACATTGAAGTCACCGAGAATAATGTTGACGTCTTACTTCGGGCAAATATCATAGTTCTTCGAGCAGGTCATAGAACTCGTCCTTGGTTGGTTCATCCTCCTTTGCGTGGGGGCGTGAACACATCGGATCAGCTAGATGTTCATGAATTTCGCTTTGATGCAGATTGTAACCAAGCGCTCGCTGAAACTGCGGAAGCCTAAGATTTCTTGCCTTCCTTGTATCACAAAACCGCATCCAAATAGCCGCTGACCCGGTTCCTGATAGCAAGGCCCATGGTAGAAATCATACGATGTCATCCCATAGAAGGTGTTCACTAAGTAGTTTAATCTGGCTGGAACTGTAGTTGATTCCATCTGGGGAGTTCCTCCGCTGCCGTCTTGGTGAAAGGAGGAGAAACCTAGCATAAAACGTGATTTCAAATGTAGGTATGTATTTTTTGAAACGAAAATTTTGAAATTCATAGTGGGCTACAATTCCAACTTGTGAAGCCACCCATCATAGAGATGCATTTTATTTTAGTTGTTTAATCTTAATGAAGAAAACAATGACGTGTCAACGTAAAAAAATTTCAATTACCGAAAACCTTTTTAAAAAACCAATAACCAATAACCATATTATGTTAATATAAAAGACCAAACACAATCTAAAAGCTTATTATGAAAATTGCTTTATAAATCATTTAAGATTTCATCGCATCTAGATATGCAACAAAATAATGAAAAAAAAAATCATTGTAGATTACTAATTTATGTATCCTATGTATTTGTATTATGTATTCTATCTAATAAGCAATTTTTAATGAGATGATAAAATTTATTTTCAAACAACATTTTTCCCATATAATCTGGCAATTAACAAAAGTTAATGGTTTAACAATATCCATCCATCAAAGCGAAGTTCCTACGCATACTAAATAAAAAGCAATTATGTATGTACCACCCTTTAGGAAACATGAACGCACAATTCACGAAGGTTGTTTTAAATAATTGATAAATTACATTGAGGGTCTCATAAAAAAAAAGGGTGGAAAGCAAGCATGTTGAATTGTCATTAAAGGTGTCGTCCTTCCAGTGTAAAACAAGAGTAAATAAAATTATTCAAATACTTCATGTTCAAAATCTAAGTACCAACTTAGAATGGGTTCCCCATACATACCTATACATTCATAGTTGCTATAGCTCAATTCAGACCTTGATTCGGTTAGTTAAGTTAATATTGCAAAGACATAGTTTAAAGATGATGATTAAATCAAAGATAAATGTCTTCTGCACATCTTGTATGTTCTCACGGTTTAAATTTTAAAGAGAAATTAACAAAAAGTTAAATATAGGAACATTTAAGTATCTAAAATTAATCTAATTTTTTTAAAGCTGGGCAATGGGCATAGATTATTAGTTAGGTTCTTATGACATGAATATTAAGAAGTCTGATGTGCTGGTGCAAATAAGACTACTTTGTAGTAGGTATATTTTCTGGATACGGTATATATTATGGTTTTTATTTATAAAAAAAAATTATTTAAATAGAATATAATATGAATATTGTGTTTAGCTATATATCTACTCGATACTTTTAAGGTGTTGAAACTGGTAACAATTATTCGACCAATATAGCTTATAATGTTAAGGTGTGGTGCTTTCGAAGAGATTTTTTTTTATTTTTCATTTCTTTATTAATCGCGTTACCTGAACTTATCCAGACTTCCCCGAAAAAAATCCAGGAGTTGACCAATATCTCAGAATAATTTTTCACTAGTTTCATTAGCTTTCGGAATAAATAGAAGTGACATATACTAGATACAAGCAATAAAACTGCTTCTGAAATATTTTACTATACCTATACTTATTTCAAATTTCCTTAAATCCTTGAACTATTGTTAGTCGGTTGCGGTTCTACGATTTTATCATAAAGGAAAAAAACAATACCATTAGTTATTTTTTTTTATTTTTAATATTTTTTATGTGTACCTACCTCTCTATCTCGCTTTGGTGTTTTGTTTACATTTGTAAATATAAATGTTAACTTAGCACTGAACAAAGATTTATTCCCAAAAATCTTATTCACAATAGCGTTTATTTCCTCTCATGCCCCAACACATCGTGATGCACAATTTAACTCTTCGAATCATTTTCGAATAAAAGCCACAAATATTTTATGCTATTCTCAACCAGGTGTCTATACAGTGGTAAGTAAGGTAAACATGGGAAAAGCTTTAAAATTAAGTTTGGTATTTATTCGTTGCAACTCCAAGGTAACACATCCTTATACACATTAATATGCTTCTTTGCATGCCTATGTGCATAATTACATATAAATGAATTATGAATCGACTTGACCTTAAGCATCTTTGACTTTAACGACTCTTGTCTAATAAAAGATTTAGAACTACAACCTTTGATTTGACAAACTCATTTAAAATTAATTTTTATTCGTGTCCTCATCTCAATTGAAGCATCCTGCCATTGCGTTATTTACCACTCTAGCCTTCTTTTAATTATATTCTGAAACGATTGTTTTGCAGTATTAGCTCACATTACACCCACTGCAACCACCCCTGATGCACAAATGCACTAGGAGTGGCACCCATTCCCACCCTTCAGCCAGCAATGAATTCCACCCTTAGACGAACACTCTTGTCATTGTAATGCTAACATCATGTTGCTACTATGCTCATGGTTTACAAATCGCTAACTACATAATATTTAGGTAGATGTTATGTTATGTATAGTATAGCTAAGGTGCACCTCTCTAGGTGCCAAGGTGATTTCCACCTTATCCACACTAACACTCAGTTGTTGCTCCATCATTTATCCTGGCAATAGCATCTAGCAATTTATTTTTTCGTGCAAGTAATGTCAAGGGGATCATTCATTTTGCCAGGAGCCACCTGGAAAGAATTGTGACTCGAACATATGGCTATAATGAGTAGGTTAACATAAATCTCTTCGAAAGGATTCTGCAGTTCATTTGCATTTGCACCTGTAAAAGGGATGATTGTTCAGGTATGTAGGTTGGGTCGCCGAGGAATGCATTTAATGAAGTTCAATTCGATTCCAATGATGTCATTGGAATTCCTCCATCAAATAATTGAATTTTGCGGTAGTAAATATAAGCTATTTGCATCCATACAAACTGCCTCCCTCTGCATGGAGCATTGATTCCTTCAAACTGTTATACCAACCCTATAACTGTGTAAACCAAAAAAAAAAAAAAAACATTTACGATCCAAAATTCATTTAAGGCTCTGAAATTCCGTTCCTTTAGCTTTTTGGTCCAGTACGTGTTCCCCTTGATGAATGAAACGAAACATGACTGTTTCTAAGGCGCATGTGAGCATCGCATCCATTTAAATAAAACGCGTTAACTTTATGCACAACAATGAAATAATATACACGGTAGCAAAGGTATCAAGGAATCTACACCAGAGCAGTAGGGCTGGGAAAATCGGTCACTACAGTTGGCATTTGAAGTTATTTCATCTGTCAATGTGTAGTTCACTGCTGTGTTTTTCCTCCTGGCTGCATTTCCCCTGGCATAATAATTAAAGTGATCCACTTTTGGGTTGACATACGTTTCCTTATTGTTTGTATTATTTAACAGTGAAGTAGTTGCGTACATTGTTCTGTATAACGTATGTAATATGTATCCACGAGAGAAGGATGTGTATAGATCCTTTGTTTTTCTAACTTTGAGCTTTCGTCAATATTCGTGAGACGAATTAATGCGTGTTGGTGTAGCTCCAGTACGTAAGATTTTTCTTAGATAGAATAGGTACTGCAGGAACTAAATACAAAATAATATTTAAAACATATTTGATTCTTAGATATCAAAGAGAATAACATTACAGTAACATTCTCAAAATGCTTTAGATTGCCTGTTAAAAATAAGACACCATTTCATACAATAGATTTCGTCTGATAGCTTTTCTTGATGGATGGTAAATTAAAAGCTCGACATTTTAGATTCAGAAATAGTAATTTAGGTGAATTCAAAAATGATAAAATTTAATTAAAAATATTTTATAAATTATTTTAAATTTAAAAAAATATAATTTAGAATAAATTATTAATTTATAATTATATATAATAAAAATTTAAATTTCAATAAAATTTGATAATAAGTAATTTTTTAGTAGTAAATAAAATATTACATCTTATATTTAAATTTGAATTATTATTAAATATTATTTATAAAAATAGGTACCAGCTATCAGAAATTAAAGAAAAATAGGGAGGAATTTATTAAATTTAATTATATAATTGAGTAATTTATAATATGATATTATAGCAATATTTTTCTCCATCAACTTATCTCTGGACAAGTTTGATTCGTCGGACCTGTTAGCCTTAATTGGTTTTAACTACCGCGGACGGTCGTACAACCTTCGAAGTTCGGGGCTTTTTTAATATTGAACATCACAGACCCAATTGTGGCATGCATGAGCCTCTCACGCGGATGAGTAAGTTATATATAACTTGAACAATGGTGTGTTGGATTTTAATTTAAATAAAAGTAATTTAAAAAGAAAAATAGCAATTGATAATAATATTATTTATTAATAATTATTTTTAAAGTTATTTAATAAAGAAAAAAAATTAAATAACAACAACAACTATTGCTAGTTGTTAATTTTTATTTTTGTTATTTAATAATATTACTACCTAATGATATATTTTTAGACCTAATAAGTTATAAATTATTAATATTTTAAATCATGAGTGGCAATACTAAAGAAAATCATTCCTTAACATATAAAAAAATATTTATAGTAAGGCTGAAGGGCTATCAATATTATATTGCTTTTAATTTTAAAGTTATTTAAAAATAGGTAAGTGGAAATGCAGTTTTTTTTGCAAATTTCTTGAAAACTATGGACTTCTTGCAAAAAAAATGTTAAGGTAAAAATTGTAGCTTATGTAATTTTCTACAAACTTTTCATTGTACCATCAACCGATTTTGAGAAAAAATCAATTTTTTCATAACATTGTATTTTTCCACTACTTTAAGCTGCATTTATTTATTTAAGCTACATTTATTTATATATTTCAATACAATGGTGGTTTTGCATTCGAAATTTCGTCATTCGAGACTTCGATATTCGATATTTCGTCGTTCGAGATTTTATCATCCGAGATTTTGACATGCAGGATTTTGAGTTCGAGGTTTTGTCATTCTAGATTTCGTACCGAAACCCAAAAAAAATCGACATATCGTTATTCACGTTAAAAAATCTTTTATTTTTCCAAAAATTCATGTGATTTTATTCACTTTGCCCATCATTGTTTCAAATACGGCCTTGTTGTTGGGGTAAGTCGGTTAAAAGAAGAAGGACTGTTGTTTTCTGTTATACATAAGTCCAATTTTATATAACTTTTATTTTTTTATTGTAAATAGTTTAGTATACGATTTGTTGCCCAACAATACTCGTCATATCCTAACTACATCACAATTAGGTTAAAACTAACAAGAGAATTATTCATATAATAACAAAATGAAAAATAGGTAGATAAATATTTTTTCATATAGGTATATTTTTGACATGCGTTACACAAGAGTGTTGTTTTCAAGTGATTGTTCGTTAACATTAAAGTACATTTTTCATCTATTCACGAGGTCATTTTAAATGGACAAAGCTGAATATTTTACCAGAAAGGGGTAGCTTAAGTGGCTTTTGTTGTATGTAACGCCAGTTGACTGAAAGTACGATTATTAGATTAACTGTTTTTCTGAAAAAAAGTCATGTACATTTGCTAAGTAGAAGCTTAATATGAAATTATTTTTAGTTATTTAATGAGTTTATTTTTAATTGATAGGTACATTCCATCAGATTTAAAAATCTTTTTCAAAAAACACATTAATTAGGTTTAGCTTTGTGAAATCTGATTGATAGAATTATGTTTGCTTAAATGGTTCATTCTTCGCAACAGAAATGATTAGGAAAGGTTAACCATATAGATATGTATGTGTAGTTCTTCATAAGCTGTTAAGTGTGATTGATTAAACAAATTTAAATAAATTGTTTGTCACAACAACAGGTAATTGTTTGTCACCACAACAATTACCTCCCAAGAAATTATTGGGTATGTTTTGCTAGTTCTATAGGACTTGGCGGGAAATTGTGGTGCCTGTCAAGTCCGATAGAACTTGCATGAGTTAAGTTCTATAGTACAAGCTCAGAACATTTTTAGCTTCTCCGCAAGAGATTTTTGACTTTAATTGAAGTGGTAAAATGCATTGTTTTCACCCATAGAATTTATATCATGAGAATCCCAAAAACTAACTACTACTCCTCGGGACACTATATCATGTACTATATGTTCATAATTTACGATATTTTTGATAGGGAAAATTGCTATATAAAATTTAGGAATCATAAATTCCATTTGTTAAGTTAATTGAAATTTACATATGCACCTCTTTTATAAACACCCCCTCAAGATTTTGAAAAAAAAAAGAAACCCATCTTAATCACAATTGCGTCTTGCTTACAATTTTAATTCTACCCTAAACATGTTCTATGTACATACATACATAATATAAGTAAGCTATTTCACAATAAAACTATAAAAATGTAAGCTCCATACACATAAATGCAAGATGGAATGTAATAAAGATGCCTTTGGTGGCTTCGTCTTTGAGTTCCTCACATTGTGTGCTGCATTTCTTTTTTGTTGCTGCTTTGGGAAATTGGCAGGTCATGGTTTTTAAGTGTTACAAATAGGAAAATCTGTTTTTAATTTCACATTCCTTTAGATGCTACTGGATAACAAAGACATTTTCAGCTCACAGAATCATCAGTTAATCGAAATGGGATTTGTTTGTTTCCCAGACGAAAAGTACTTATTAATTTATCAGAAAAGCAATTTTCACAAAGAGGACCAGAGCAACAGAAACAGAAACCGAGTGCTTTTGATGAGGCCACAATAGAAGTGACAAATCATGATAGCCCCTTTATGGTTTCAATTTTAATGGTGGGATAGGGTTGCATTGTCATATCAACGGTTGATTCTAATATTCTATAGACATACATTTATGTAGGTATACACAAGCATCTGATATTAATATTTCAATTTATCCAGACGATATTATGGTATTTCATTATTTCACTGGCTAAATGCCAGAATGTTTAGCCCGTGTCCGTGTCTTACCTACTTATATTTTCTCCCTTGGTTGTTTTCTGTCCGATTCCAAATGAAATCCTTGAAATAGCTCATAAATTCTTCGAAAGGTGTGTGTTTGTATATAAAAAGCGAGATGAAAGCCCCAAATACAATCTGTATCGATCTTTGATTACGTATGCTCAGGGACGTCATAGTCGGACATTGTTTGTGATTGCGCTTATAAACAAAAGAACTTATTTGGGAGCATTCCAAGAGCAATCTTTGGTGTTGCATTCTTAATTTGTTATTTGTTTTAATTATTTATCTGCATATTTATGTTACAAAAAAAAAACGAAAGTAGTTCAGGGTTTAGTTTTAAATGTAAACCTAATATAAAAGAGGACACTGCAGGACTTAAAATTTTAAAAAATAAGTAAAAATAATAAAATAGCCCTCTTCTCAGTGAATGGATAATCATACATTGAGTTTAGGTTAACATGTACCTATAATGGTAGAATTGCAATTCCTGGTACAGACGAAAAATTCAATAACGTGCTTTTAGAATAAACATGAGATTGTAAAAAGACGATTGACACTAATGGTAAAGAAGTCTGATGATTGGCGCTGGCAGACATGAAATATAGCTATAACTCTAGTTAAAATAGTATGTTGTTGTCTACAGGTTGTTCTTCTCTAACTCACCCACTTATGTCCATGGTCCTTTGCAATAATACTAACATCACTGGTCCATACAACATATACTAAACCAAATAATAGCAATGCTTTGTGTAGCTCTTATGCTACAACAAGTATTGCTATTATAATGTCGATTTTTATTGAACTGTATTAAGCAATGTTAAAATTGGGCCCAAACTCCATACAAAATTGCCCATGGTCCTTTGAATAGGAACCAAATTTGGCAGGGTTGTAGAGCTAGTTGAGATTAGTATTTTAGCAAAAGTATTCGCCTTTAATAAGTGTTGAGCAATCCTTCCATACAGGGTTGCCATTACAAATTTTAAGTAAATTAAAAAAAAAAAAATTAAAAATAGAACGGAACATTTTTTAAAGCTTAGAATATATTTTAAATGACTCAGAATAAAATATTTTATTGCTTAGCGTATAAGTTTGTTTTATATAATACCGTTAAGTAAGTAAAACTTCGGGCCAAATATGTAAAAGTGTATTTTTAAATGACGCAAAATTAAATTTAACATAACAAAAAATATATTTAAATTATATATAATGCCTCCAAATTATTAAAATTTTGGGTCAAATTTCAAAAAAGTGTAACTTTTGTACTTTTTTTTTAAACCTGAAATAATTTTGTTTTGACGTACAATTAAATTATTTATAGGCTAACATAAATTTTTATTTGTGTAATATCGTTAAGTGAAAAACATTTTGAGGCAAAATTATAATAAAAAAAATATTTTTTCTAAACAACATTTTTTTAAGGGAAAATTGACAGAATTAAACATAAATTTTTTTCGCAGTCCTATAAAAAATTTTATTCTGCGTAATTTGAGCACTTTTTGAAGCTTTTACTTTAAGTTTTTTTTTTCTCTTAATTTTTTGTGTATTTCAAAAAAACAGGAAAGAATTTCTTAATAGTTACAAATGTGTTGCTTTCATTTTTGTTACGTAATTCTAAAATCAGTGTTTTATGAAAAAATAATTTCTTTATAGTACACATATTTTAAAATAATCATTTTGCAAACATAAGTATGTTAAAACCTAAGTGAACCAACCTCAATTTCCTTTTTTTTTTGAAAATTTTTGTTCAGCTTTTTTATGGGCTTTTTCTGTAAATTTATTTTATTTTGTTATTTAAGAACAAACAATTGTTAATAATTTGATGTTTCTAAATCACGTACGTACATCAAAAGATATATATGTGAATTTATGGTGACCTCTTCAATGTTATTCAACTGTGTTTGAGCAGGCTCCAGGTCAAAACATATAGCCTTTTCAAGATACCAAAAAGTTATGAAAAAATAAAAAAAAAACTCACATCAAAGTACCGTTATCTTGTTTTCCTCATCACCCAAAAAAACTAAAATATAAGGTAATAATAATAATAATAATGTAAGTCCCGCATCCACATACATATATTCAAATTAGTTCGAAGTTTGCATGGAACGATGTTTTTGTTTCCTGGGCTATAATCTAAATCTGGTGTCTAATCTAAATCTTAATCTAAATTTTCGAGGAAATTGGTCAAAACATTTATACTATATAATTTTTTTTTTTCAAATTTCAACCAAAATGTAACCTATTGGATAAATAGTGGTTAAATTATCAATTTAAAATAAAGCATAAGTTCTAAATATTAAATACCTATACCTATATCTTAGGTAATAGGTATTTTAATTTATGTTTCACTGAACTAATAATATTCTAACTAATAATCAAATAAAAGTTTAAGTACAACGAATAAGAAGTAGAAAAAAGTGGGTCAGAAATTCAGTCTGTCTGGATGTTTGACTTGCAGTCTTTACGACTGAACTGAATTGCAGTAGTCACCTTCATTAAATCTGTTAATGGAAACCTTATACAGGGTGATTGGTATAAGGTGCACCAAAAAGCTTGAGCGTGTAGGTGGAGTTAAGACAAGAAAAAAATCGTATGGGAGGGGGGGTCTATTTCCCCCCGTTTAGGAGGGAGGGGCAATTTTCTAAAACATTGACTTAAATCAGAAATTTTTTTAAAAACAACGGTGAATGATACAAAGCCTTGTTATTTTTTTTTTTGAAAGCCAGAAAACTACTCTTTTATCTAATTTTTAAATTAAGTTGTTTAGTGAACAGTTTTAAAAAAATTAGTTTTCAAACTCAAAATTCAAATTTGGGAAAACCAAAAAAAAATTTTTTTTCTTGGAAAAAATACTTCTAGGTTTTCTTAATTTCTCAAAAACTAAGATACATTTTGCCATCCGGTTTTCTGTTTTTGACTAAAAATTAATAAGAGCATTGAATTTTGAAAAAAAATATTAGTTAAATACATAAAATTTTGAAAAAAATTAGTTTAAAATTTTTTTTTTAATTTTTTTTTTTTCAAAATTTTGAGTTTGAAAACTAATTTTTTTAAAACTGTTCACTTAAACAACTTAATTTAAAAATTAAATAAAAGAGTAGTTTTCTGGCTTTCCAAAAAAATATAACAACGGTGAATGACACCGTTGTTTTTAAATAATTTTTTTTCTGATTTAAGTCAATGTTTTAGAAAATTGCCCCTACCGCCTAAACGGGGGGGAAATAGACCCCCCCTCCCATACGATTTTTTTCTTGTCTTAACTTCACCTACACGCTCAAGCTTTTTGGTGCATCTTATACCAATCACCCTGTATAGTGTCTTTAACACATAAAGGATTCCCCACAGGGATGTTTCCACACCCGTACCACACAGAACGCTAGTGCATATGCATACATATATACGGAACACATAAACCATCATTTTGAAAAAAAAATAACTTATTAATAATTAATTTAATTTTATTTAATATCAACATTTAAAAACTGTTTGGCTTGTTAATATGTTTGTATTTTTATTTTAAATTTTGTTTGTATACCTATTCATATGTACATATATGTCCAAAATTATAAAAACGTTAATTGGCGTACTAATTCCTATAACACATTCATATATCTAAATATTTAATTAACCTTCAAAACTCATCTTTTATTTCGATTATGTTTCAAATTATAACTTATTTACTGGAAGACAGTAGTTTTCAGTTTAAAACAGAATAGGTTCTGATGACAGAACAAGGGGAAGTATGTTTTTTTTTCAAAATCTATATCAAAAATAATAATCACTGAGTGCAAAGCTAGCCACAACAAACAAAAAAAAAAAGATAAAAAATAAAGTTTTGTTCTCATAACTCACTCCAATACGGGGTACAATATAAAGGACAACCCCAAAATGGGCAAAAAATTTCACTCACCATAGAAAGTTTTGGCAACGAACCAAAAATATTTCGCTCTGCGATAGAGCTATGGGTTGGGCTAGGTTGGTGAAAGTTTACCAACCCATCGCATCCGTTGTAATCGTCATTAGTGAGAATCGCTGGTATTACCTCACCAAAAAAAATGAATCCCATCATCCCACACCAATATACATAACCAAAAGACGGAATGAATTAGCATCGTTGCAGCTGTTTGTTAATTTTTAGGTTACTTGATTTCTGGGTCATTCATCATCATCGTGCATCATCGTGGGAGGAAGCTAGAACGGAGATAGGGAAGATATGTAATTAAAGTTTTCAATCATTTTTGTGTGCCCAAAAAATAAATGATTTCATGTCTCTCTGACAGACTGCGAAAATTACGTTAAGAAGTCTCACCAAAATTAATTTACCGAATTTTATTGTTATTGTAACGAATCCTATAACCCGAATATATTATTTGAATGGACATTATATGCAGAGTCATATATGTACATAGTATCTATCTTTTTAATGCGGCCATTCGGAGAAATAAAATACAATATACGGTTTGGCTTTTGGCAAGATAGATGTAAAAGGATAATAGAAAAATGTCGTTTACCATATGCTAAAGACAATTATGTAGGTACCAACAGAATATGGATTGTGATGTTTATATTAACTTCTGTTTTAATGATTTTTATGAATGATTGCTATTCTCAGCGGCGAAACGAATATGAACTTTCCCAAATCCAAATGAAATTAAGTAGAACATTGTTCTACAAAAAATTCATCGAATCCATTTACATTTGGTTCTTTGTTAATGCTGCAGTCCAGCCAGTACAATTCAGGGCTAACCACCGCTCAAAATGTTTGTTTGTTTAAATCATCTTCTGCTTCACCCCATCGCAGGTTATAATACCCCCTTACGAGATGAAATTACTAGAAATAATATTTCAGAATAAGCAGACTAAACCAAAAACGCCAAAAAAGTGTTATAACTTGTCTGCTTCTTTTGTTTTACAATTAAAGAGATTTAGTAAAGAGTTCCTGTTTTCACCCTCGAAATAGATATCCAATTAAACTAATGTTTGTTTAAATAAAATAAAAGGACGATGACGTTGGATTGGTATTCAACTCCTACAATATGCGCCTAGAAAGAGTGATTTATCTAACCAAATAGTAAACCTGTAGAACTATGGACCTATCTACTTGTCCTATTATTCAAATGAAACACGGTTATTTGTTTATTAATCTAAAACATCACCGCAAATTATATATCTATACACACACACATAATATGTTCAAACCATACCCACCTATAAATTTTATATTAGTTCGATAATGAAACTCGGCGTTTTTCGAGAAGGCTTATAATATGGTGCTGGATATATGCCAGATTTTAACATTCATAGTGATTCATGATTATCTGTGCCATGCAGTCTCTGAGTGGTATTAAATACATTCAAACTTTTCAAGGAGATAATATTAAACTGAGGATTTGTCTAAATTATAAGCATGCGTTAATTCAAATTATTCATTTAACTGTTTTTTGCTATCGAAAAAAGTAATTAAAAAAGAGTGTAAACCAAAAATGCTGATTTTGATTTTGCAAGTTTAAAAAAAAAATCCCAGGCCTAAATTTGTGACAGGAATAAAATAAGTGCATTTTGTATGTTTGGCGCTATAAATTTTGTGTTATCCAAAGTTAGTGGATCCAATGATTTTATTAAAAACTGTAAAATAAAAAAATATCCAAATTCATAATATGCGTACATCACTGTTTAAAAAAACGCGTTGTCTTAAATAACTATAGAGAATTGCTTATCGGACAAAATAAATATTAAGATAGCTTTTCTATAGAAAGTATTGAATTTTTTCTTTCTAGCCTACAATTTGTTTTAGTAGATAATTATTTACTTGAAATAATATTCTGAAAACGACAATTTTATCAAACAATTTATGGAAAGTATTATTTTATTTACCATTTTTGGTTCAGAAATTTTTTTTAATCCTGATGCTCAGTAGTGATGATAAAAAAGAAACTGTAAATAAGTCAGTGACAATTTACGGCTTTAACGGGTTTTCTGAAAAAAATGTGATTTAACCAAAGACCAAGAATCAAGTTGTATAATAGCTATCATTAAGTTATTTTTTACCCAAACACTTGAAATGTCATTATGTTTTATTCAAGTGCCATGCCGAGTTTGAATGAAATTGGTCCAGCCGTTATCAATTTATAACAAGTTTTGCAAGAAACCGTTAACACTAAATCTTCTATATTTGCATTTTTAGCAAAAACCTAAAATGCTGAGTAGAGCAAATAAAACGTTCATATCAAAATCGTTAGAGATGTTTTCGAGAAAATTTGGAAAAACTAAGCCCGTGTTACCTACATATGTATATGGGAGTTATCCGTATAGCCGGAAAACAATAATTCGAATTTCTCCTCTAGTTTGAAGCAAAACCACCTAACCGTTTAGGCGGTGAACAGACAACCGCTCATACGCACATCCGCTCAGACAGACCGACTGACTGCGACGACCGCGACGGCCGGCAAGAAGAAACCTTATTTTATGGGCTTATCGACCATCATAAAGTCAGGTTTGATTAAAACCTCGAAATTTTACTTGATCTGTAGATATACATACCTACTATATGTTTTGAGATAACAATCAAACGTGGCAATTGTTATTACGATGATAGAGAAGACACAAAAAGTGGGTCCGGCAATGTCTGTCTTTCTCGGCACCTACAGCCTTAACGGGGTGAGCCGATTTACTTCAAAATCGGTAGGTAGGGTTTTTGTGGTAATACGCCAAAATTTTTTTGGTAAGCCACTGTAAGTTTAAAACTAACAGTACCTGCCATATAACGGTTATCAAAAATATTATTTTTCTCTCACACGGTTCTAAAGATTTCAACCTAATTTTACATGTGCAATAAGGTGTAGAAGACCTATCAAATAGTGAAAATCAAACTTTTAAATATCAATATTTTTAAGTATCGGTTATCTCAATAACAGCTGAAGTGGTTTGAACGATATTTAATTCTGAACTGAAACCGTTCTAGTTCTAGCTAATTTAAATAACATAGCATAACTTTTTTTTCAAAAATGTTTTCGTTAAGACGCGTATCGACTATATGCGCGGCAAAATTTTGTTTTTCCGCGGTCGAACATGGCTTGCGCGGCAGCTGCGCATTGTCGATACACGGCTTAAGGTTAAACTTTTACCAGTTAAATAAATAGTAATAAAGGGCACGACTGGGTCGCACAAACTTGCTCTTGGGGCAAGTTACTTTCGTGTTTACGTGACGACTGGACAATTCATTTGACCAGCTTTTTTTTTTTAAAGAAAAGATTTTCAGTATTTTATATTTTGAAATATTTGTCTTCTAAAAAAAATCTTTTTTAAAATAAATGTATGGAATAAAAAAAGGTTAATATGAAAGATATAGTTTTCGGTAAAAATATAATTACTTGAAATTTTATACAAGTTTATAGTATTTTTTTCGAGAAAATTAGATTTCGGTTTTGGGAAAAAAAATTTCAAAAATTACTTTTTAAATATTTTTTGCAATTTTATTACAGTTTAGCAGTTGTTTTTGAATATTAAATTTCGTTAAAATCGGTGAAGCCGTTCAAAGGATAGTCGGAGTAATACAAAACGGTTCTATGGCAGGTTAACGGTACCTGCCATAGAACCGTTTTTATTAGTAGACTCTGAAAAAAAATAAAAAAATTGATGATGAAAAGAAGAAAATCGGCCCAACAGTTAAGGCTGCAGGTGTCGATACATCCAGACAGACAGACAGACAAACAGACAGACAGAAAGACAGACATAATTGTCGGGCCTACTTTTTTCGTTTTCTCTATCATCGTAATGTCATGTTTGATTGTTATCTCGAAACTTTTTTTTTACGAATGCATAACTTGCCTTATAGTACCTATAATCGCAAGTAAAAACAGCCACCTTTCTTATAATTAAATATCAAAATAATCTGTGTTGCCTTACCTCAATAAAATAATTACACTCTGCGATTTCTAAAAACAAAGCTGAAAAGACAAGTAAACAACACACAAGAACAAAAGTACAGCAACATATTATATAGTTTGCTGGCTACTGTCCTTTGCCAAAGCTTCAAAAACGAGCTCTTAGTTATTAAGACCTTAAATTTCAAAACGGTCCTTTATAAAAAAAGAAACATAATTAATTTGTTATCCCTATGAAAAGACTTTCTTCAAATTATTTAAAAAAAGGCAAACATTTTCTATCATCTTGTAAAGTGCGAGGTGAACACCGAAGGAAAAAGAAAAGGAACTTTTAGCCTTATCGTGTTATTTATTATTTTTTTTCCTCTTACAAAAAATAATAATAAACAGAAGGAAGGAAGATAAGATATTCCTATTTCAATAGTTTTGTGCAGCAGGTATACTTAAAGAAAAATTATTGTGTTTGGTGGTGGTCGACATTTTGTAGACGATTTTCTATTCACGATATTCTTCGTTTTATCTGCGACAAGCATAAACTACTTATAGAGCTTTCTTTTTTTTTTGCAAACAAGAATAGCAATAGATATTCTGTCTCGTGAGAAAAAAAATTTTTTTTTTGGTTGGGTTGTGAACGCTTTCACTAAGCAAGATGTAAACAAATCTTGGAGAAATGTATGTTTTAATGGATTTGTGTTTTTCCTTTCACTTCTTTTTGAATTAAGGAGTTTTGAGTTATTTTTTGTATTAAATAAATGCCTTCGTCATGCTGCATATTTTTGTTTCTAAAATGCATTTATTTTAGAAACATTTTATTCAATCTAGCTAAAAAAAATCCTGACCCAGAGCAGTTTTTATTAGATTAATTTCGCATATTGTATCGGAACGTGATAATGTACTTTTGTCGGAGTTTATATGGTCTCTTCTGAGTCCGAAGTATTTTATTCACAATGATAGTTTTTATATCTTCTCGATTCTTATTTGATCAAAGCTTTTGTCACTCCTACTGTCATGCGAAGTATTTTCATCTCCAATTTCCAATAGGTAGGTATAATTTGCCTTCCTTTTAAGAGACATAACGATCACAGGACTTTTTGCCACACGTTCTAAAAAAAAAGTGGTTTTCTATTTCAACGAAAATAGTGAAATCAATAAATAAAATAACCCCACTCTTTCGCAATGGGATTTGAAAAACTGACGCAAAAAGAACTCGCAAAGTCCATTTAGTGAATATTTTAAGTGATTACAAATGTTGTATCCAGGATTAAACGTTTTGCTCTTCTAATGCAACCGCATGTGGGAACCACATAAACAGAACCAAATCCAAAGCAAATCCATGTCCTTATTTATTGCCACAAAAAAAAATGTATTTATGTACCCCAAATGGAAAACTAAATCTGAAAGGATATTCCAGAGAGAACCATCCCTAAATGCTATGGTAGGTATTTAATTCTTGTAAAAAGTGTACCAAACAAGAGTTGTTGAACCAACCACCTGTCCCAAAATTAAAGAATCCTTGTTTTAAGATCCCAAACTAAACAAATACGAATTAACAAATAGAGGTACATTTAAGGATATAACAGATACATACAGAGTTTTTTTTGTAATTTTTTTTTTTATTTCAGTGTGTCAGTGGCCATACTCGCTCTGTTGAGTTGAGTGCTGTATATAGGTGGGTACATAGTTATCATGCCCCAAAATAAATACGAAAGTACAATCGAAAAATACCTTAAAATGGAGTGTTTGCTAAAAGTTTCCAAACAAGCATTATTTTGAACAATCGCTTCCCTCTCCGAGAAGTTGTTTTTTGGGAGTTGGCCAAAATAGTTTATTGTTTTTTCTGTTTGAAGTGTATCAATATTCCAAAAAACAAAACAACAGAATCCAAAAGGTAGTTTGTGTTTGAAGAGTTTTCAAAAAGATTTTCTATTCATTGTACTGCATATAGATTTGAATTGATATATTGCAGTTGAAATAAAAGAGAAAAAAAAAACAAATTTAAAATCGATGAATACCGAAAACTTGGTTCAAAATTACTATCCGTGCATATGTACTTCCAAAGTAAAGTTATACTTAATTGAAACGTAAATACTATAAGCAAAACGTAATAATGGATAGATATAATTTTGAAGTAGTCAATAACTTTGTCTACTTGGGATCCACGCAGATTGAAATAAGTGCAGAGATGCAGAGATCAAACGAAGAATTACACTTGCCATTCGCTGTTTCTTCGGGCTCAGAAGGCATTTAAGTATAGACTTTGATCATTCACGTCCTGTTGTATGAGGCGAAAGCATGGGCGTTAAAGGGCTCGGATAAAAAATAACTTTGGTGGAAAAGGAAGTTTTTGGGCGCTTTGATCGAAAAAAAACTAAGATTTGTTCTCGGCCCCCAGTATGTGTGCGGGACATAAAATAAAACATTTTACTGTTATAGTCTTAAAAATTAACAATACAATTTTTAAATAAGTAATTTTTGTTTCGTGGAAAAAACAAGTGATTCATTTAATATTATCAAAATGCCAACGATTTATTTCCGCCATGTGATTAATCCTCAATCCATTGAATATATAAATACAATAACAAGACTAAAAATAGCTAAATTGAATATTATTAAGTGAAGTATATATATGAATGAAATTAAATATTAAAGGTTTTGTGGGCTTCACTTCAAAATTAGCTTTTCGCCCTCGATGCTGGGATCGTCAGCTGCATAGATGACATCAAACCATTACCTAATAGTACGCAATAATTGTCGATAATTAGCGACTGCTTAAAATTTACAGAGAAAACTCACTGCGGATTTTATTTTTCTAAAGAACTTTGAATAAAGACAATAGAATTAAGATGTTCTATGCTCGTAGCCAAGCGAACATATATATATGATGTGTACATAAGTGTATATAAATATACATAATTATGCATATGAAATATAAAGAAATTGGATTCGCAAACTCACTCTATACTTCACTTTCCCTATGCCTTGGAATATAAGTCTCTAATCAAAACCTCTTCAGTTGACAGAAAATAAACTTTCTTGTGGTCAAGATTCAGGATGAATAATTCAGCACAAATAAACAGAACTGTTTTTATTTTGTAATGTATAAGGTACCTACTTCGCTGTTTTGTTGCCGTCTCGTGAACCAACCTTACTTACCTTCCTTCGTATTTTTTTTTCTTTCCCCATACCTACACTATACACAGGGCTAATCTACTTTTAGTTTAGTTTTTCCTTTGGGTCAGGTCCAGGGTGAACTGCCTTATTGACAGTACATATAAATGTATCTATATTTCATCTATAATCTATAAAGGAACTGTAAAAGTTATGAAAAAAGTTTTGAAAACAGTTTTCTTCCATTGGCTGTAGTCAATTTTAAATTTATTACATTTTTTCGATTTGCTACGAGTATCTTGTTCAGATGGATATCTGCTTTTCATCATTATCATCATCATACCAATTTACTGCTGTCGCTCTTCGCTGGCAAGTGGCAATTCGTTTCAGTTATTTCCTAAGAATTTCATCAACAGATGTTGTAATTTTGCTGGATACACGAGAGTCAAACGGGAGATTGTAATATTAATTTGATCACAACTAATTTTAAGAGAAATAAAGATGTTTATATTGTCAATAAAATAACATGCAGACAAGGTCTCACGAATTTGCTCTTGAAGTCAGCTGTGAGATTTGAAAATTTAAAACTGATTCAACGACGCGACGCTGAAAATCGAAAAAATGGGAGTTTATAGTATAATGATGGGGGTGTAGGAGAAAAACAAACGTAAATATAAATATCTGGTACCATATGGTAAAAATAAATTGTCTTACCATTATCCATGCCATTTCAATACAATAAATAACACTTTGAAGTTAAAATCGTAAGATATAGGTACAACGCTACAACCAGTCATACCTAAAGGAACAGGTACTGATACTGGAACAATGCTTGAAAAATTGGCGTCGGAATCGAAAGACCTCGTAGTGCTAGTTCAGGAAAAAAAAGCACTGTTGTGGTTGAAGATATCCCGAGAGAGTTGTCAAAAGTTGAACTTGCCACAAAGTCAGCAGTTACTATGTTTTTATCTGGTAGAGATCGTATTCTGGCAGGTACCGTATTTCGTAAAATTCTTGAACTCGCTATTGAAAATGCGGTAACAGTTGTGGTGCCCACTTAACCGTTGTGATCTTTAAAAAGAAATCGAAAACAAAACTCAATGTTGTTGATGCATTTGAAATAAAATCGGATGAATGTTACTGGGCCAACCTCAAAAACACATGGCTTTTAAATTGTTTCCATAAAATACAACAGCTTGAAATGAATACATATACCTATTTTATGTAATATTTTTGTTTAAAAGAAATTGTATAACAAAAAAGAACCTTAAAAACATCAAATGAAAATTTCGTATAATGTAATAATAATAATTTCGTATGTAGTATACCATAGAAATTTTTTCGTTGATGTGCTTTCTATCCCTATAGTCATATCCTTAAACATGATCTTGGCCTGAGAATCAGTCTTCAGCTACAAATACAGATTATTTTTATATATTCAAGAACTTACGCGCACTTACCTTACCTCTTCAACGCACCTTCAAAGTATCTTCAACGAACAAATACAAAAAAATAGAATAGAATTGATTAAAGCAATTTATATCATACATACCGAAAACAAATCCATTCTATAGTATTCCTATAATCTACCCGAATTGAAATGAATAAATTTACCGCCCCTTTATTTGGCTCGAAAGAAAAAAATCTCAATAATTTAAAGCCTCAACCTTAAGCCCATTGGATTCAGCTGTTGTCGCAAAGTAGCTCCATTGGTAATCCAACCTCTTTATCGTTGATTCTGGAGTCGCTTTTATTGGCTTCAAATCAAAACAGAAAAATATCCTGTAAAAAATAAACATCAATGCACGTAACAGGTACATCCCGACCTCGACTCTCAATGAGACTCACTCCCAATAAGACGCGCTTGCAGAATGTATTATAGGCAATAAACGGATGCGAAACGATTCTATTTTTAGTTTGAATTGTGAGAAATCTGGATTCTACAAATGACTCAGAAAAAATAGAAACATGTGTCGCCAGGAGAAACCAAAAGAAATATCAAGAAAACAAATAGGCCAACGATGGAGAATTTTCTTTATCCATACGATTGAAGTTGTTCTTCCGTGAAAACATTCCTATATAAATATCGACCGTTATTCTATAGCCACCTACATATACATAAGAGTATATAAGTATGTGCATACATCAGCCTGGACTCAGAAGTCAGGCCAGAGGGAAAAGACTTATAAGACAACAACAGGCAGAGCATATGGCAAACTGTTTAGCCGGAACTTGGAACTCATACCTTTATTCGTTGGTTCAGTTCAGATTCTGCAAATATTTAAACCTATCAACTTCGCCACCATCTCTTTCCTTTTATTGCTGATTTCGCTGTAATAAGTTATTCCATCTGGTTCAATTTCATACGATAGTTTTCAGATACAATAGTTTTCTTTTTTGTATTTACTCTTTTCCCATTATTTTTATTGGATTTTTTTTTAAAGTAACCTCTTTATTTGAAGTTGCTTGCGTACCATAGGGATTAAGTTTTTGTTTTTAAACTGTGCAGCAAATATAATCGTAATAGCAGAACAATGATGTGCGAATGGTAGATGCTTCGGAAGCGATATATGTTGTCATGATTGGAAATGCAGCTTAAAAATGTGTAAGTCGTTTACTATAAATAAAAAAAAAAAATTGTTATTTTGGTAAATTTTCATCATTAACAAAATTTTTTATATTTATTACAAGTACATACGTTCTTGATAATTCCATATAGACCAGCAATATTAGCAGAAAAACAAAAAAATATCTGAAAACAATTTTAGGGTGATGATACGAATCGTTTTTGTAGGCGAAAATGAAGTATTGTATGAGTTACATAAATCAGCTGCTATCAATTGAAAGGATTGAAAAAAAAACTCAAAGTGAGTTAAATAATAAAACAACTCTAGGTGGGTCGTAAAGAAGATATCGAATTGAAAAATTAAATATCCTTATTGTCTAGTAGCTTTTAAGTACGTAATGTTTAACCAAATAAAAATCTTAACCAAAATAAAAGGAATTATATGAAAATGTAGGTAAATGTAGCTTCAAAATGATTTTTTTTTCTTTAAAATATTAAATGGTCTTGAACGAATCTGAAACTAGCAGAAGGTTCAAAAAAGTATACCTATTATAGTGTATGTTCCATCAAATGTTTTCCATTTATTTAATGAATCCACATTCGAGAACTCTGAAAGCACTTAGCCAAAGCCGAATATTAAGTGTATGTGTGTGCTGAATGTGAACATAAGGCATTGAATAGATATTATTTGGTGCCTAGTGCCAATGTTCTATGTATATTTGGCATTGGGTTTGTGATGAAAATAGCGATAACGAACTTATTGCGTACTCATCATGATCCCTTTTTCGGTGCATTTCACCTGGGATTATATTCGATGAAAATGGATACTGGTTCTTAGGTAAATAGTCTGCGTTAAGTAAGCATGGTGATACAGAGAAAAATAGCTGATGTGCTTCTTCTTCTCCTATATACACGTTGAGAATAGAAGAAACAAGATTGTCCGTTATATTAGTCAAAAATTTAAAATGCTGTTTGTTGTTGGTGGGAGAACAAAAATAAAGTTTTTATATTTTAAAAATTAAAATTAAGTCTAAAATTCAAGTTGAATCGGCAAAATAACACCAAGATTTGATAAATGATAATTTCGTGTTCTCGAGCTAATACCTTTCATGTTCCACAACATTGAAACATTTTTTATGCAGTCTGCTTTGCTTCTATAGAAGCCAGAATTTTTTTTTTGATTTGGATTCCCTTCTTGTAGATGCGCTTAAAATTTTGATACTTACTTGGACCTTTGGCTGATGTAAATACTGTTATATTTCGTGGGAATAAAAAAAGACAATGTAAATGACCCCTCCTGGGCCTACAATTTTTCCACTTTACTTAGTCATTGTGGTATCTTCACCGGGTTGACCTCAGGAAACGTCTCCAAAAACCTCCTATATAGTTTTAATTTCTTAAGTTTTTTGAGACCAACTGAATCTGAATGCTGATGTGCCGATGCAATGTCTTAAAAGTAAGTGCCATATCAAAGTTAAATGAAATCGATTTAGCCGGTATCAAGTCATGTTTATATTTTTAAAAACCGTTAACCCAGCGACTCAGGTATAGTACTGTTTAATAAGAAAACTGTTGGCAAAGACAACATTTGTTTGTATAAGAGAACTATTTCGCGTACGCGAATTTTTTTTGTATAGACAAACTCTTTAAAAAAAATCACCTAAATAATATTTAAAAAAAACTTCTTTCGTTTATCTATAGCTTCTCTTTGTATTTTTTTTTTAACAACTTGCATATTTGAGTTTCATACCTTTTTGATACGATATTATGCGAATAAAACGATTTTTTCTTTTTACATTTATTGAAAAAAAATATTCAAAATATTGCCTAAGCGCAGCAGCGACTACGACGGTGGAATCCATATAACGCCGCACACTGGTCAATTTTATAATTTATAGCCGATCAAATAAATATGGTTTCTACGTGGTCACGCAATCCACATAAAGATTTATAGGATTTACTATAGACACATCGTTTTTATTGCCACCATACCACGAATATGCTTCGCATAAAAATGTCCATAAATGTTTTTGGGGTATAAAAACAAAATACAAACTCATTCATGTTGAAAGTAATCTACTTCCATCCAGTAAAATTAAAATATCAAATCTCGTAGTTATATTTGTATAGGTATATCTAGTAATAGTCAAAACGCTTTATTCTTGACAGGCAGACTTAAACAAAGCTAGGAAATTAAATCGGAGTACTATTCACATGAATGTCTATATGCATACTTGTTTGGACTTGTAAAACATCCTCTTGAATGCTAAATGACGAACGTATTTACATCATATTCTGTCGACATTTTTGACAAAATGCATGCTTATACAGTAGACGAAAAAAGTATGAGTCACAGATCGTTCCACATTGTGCTATTTATTCTTTTTATAAAATTAAAGAAATTTAAGGTTTATTTTTAATTCAATTGATTGTGTTAAGACATTTGAAAGATAATTTTTTCTGCGAAATAAGAACGTGGGATAAACTGGGGTATATATATCCACTCAATATTCAAAGTCATATGTTTTCGAAAGTTAATGCTTGATTTTAAAACTTGTTAGTAATTTTTGTGTACATTAATCGAGATAAAATCTTAAAACAAACCATTGTCTTACAAAATTATAATCATTTTTTATATTTTTCCAAAATAAGTTACTTTGTCGGACTCCATTAGGAGGGGCACATTTGACAATTTTTCCTCAAAATACTACGCTTACTTTGTAATTTTTAATTACAACAATACAGACAAAATATAAAATAAAAAGTGTCTCATACCAATTAAAGCTTAGTCAACTATTGCAAACATTATGGGGCATATTCATAGTTATTTTTAAACTCGGGGTTTTTCTTAAACTGTGATTGAACAATGTTATTAAATTATTAAATATTAAATCGCAAAATGTTATTTAAATAGAATAAACTCGATTTTATATTAAAAACAACTTGAGCATTATTATATCTATTGAAGTAAATCTTTCAAATAAATTCTTTCATGAAATCGTAACGGCACATTGAACATTGAATTTGCCAATTTGGGTATGTGTGTACGTCGTTTTACATTTCGCGGTCACTGTGTATATAAAGTATATAATTCACTACGAGTAAAACATCAACACAAGCTAGAATGATGAAATGAAAATGAGAAAGAAACCCCACTGCCATCAGTGTGTTGCTCAAAGATAGTAATATTTCATAGGGAAAACCACGATATCTGGGGACTTTGACAAATCTATCAGTCAGATATGAAAGAAGCACATATAATGCTTTCTCTCCAGGATGGGTCAGAATCATAAGCAAGCCATTGTTATGTTGCCCCAAACGACCGCTTATTAATCTGAAAAACAGCGAATGGGATGGTCGGTGGCAATGATTTTCGACTGCCTTATACAATTTTCAACGATGAATGGCAGAGGAATCTATCTGCAGGGAATGCAGTGCAACATTGCAGCAGCAGAAAGGAGCACACCCGGCATAGCACAGGCAAAGGGAAGAGAATTTTTTGAATGGAAGAGTGATTGTATATTTCACTTACATAACTCGAAATTATTCTGAAAAATAATTCAAGAAATATGCCAGGGGCGAAAAGAGATAATATAATTGTGTTTGGTACCAATACAATCGCAAAAATAAAATGAAGTGATTATATGTCTGATGCTTGCACAAAATTAATGATTTCAACAAATCGTAGATATGCAGTTGTTTTTGAAATCTGACTGGAAATAAATGTTTTTTTATCTTAGCCATATTTCAAAAGGATTCCAAAATCGTCTTATGTTTTTGTGTGATACAGAAAATCCTGGCAACATTGGCAATAATGCTAGTTCCTATAGGTCTTTTAAACCTTTCCATTCTTAGCATATTTTTGAAATAAAATCTTCAAAGACATTAATAAAATGCAAGTTCTTTCAGAGAATGAAAATTCTGTTGCAATTTGTATTATCTATACAAATCGGATCAATTTTTATTATTTGTAGCGGTAGTATCATAGAAGTTATATGGACAAATCGAGTTAAAAATAGACTTGACTTTTGAATTGCTCATGAAACTTCTAGATTTTCGAAAAAAAAATATTAAACACTTTTTAAAAGTTAATGGGGCATGTTCAAATGGGTTGATTTTTGAAAATGTTGTTTTCATTTTAAGTCGTTTTTCAGAAACACCAATCCACCCCAAAATCATTAACAATGCCTACAAAATAACCACCAAAATATTCGTGTTAAAACTACCAAATGACTGGTGAATTATATAAATATATTCGTGTAGGAGTTATTCGTTTTGAAATCGGTTCTAAATTTCGGTTTAATTTCATTTGAAAATGACAACTACCCACACGGAGTCAATCAATCACAAAATCATCTGAAAATTGTTTGACCAACACCAACTCAACTAAAACAAATGATTAATTTCTTATGAACGAGTTTCAGTCGGTATATATAATTTGACAAGTAAAATAAATGCGGTTAGTCACAATAACTTGTACGCCCTTCAAGCCTCTTTATTCTGATGGTTTATGTTTATGTTGAGTTTTTGTCAACCCAATTCAATCCATTTTATCCTGCAAACTTATCGTAGGTTGCATATGTACTATGTAAATTATAAATATGGTTTTATTTAAGGGATTGTGTTTATTGCTGATATGCTTTGTTATTGATAGTAACACATAAGTGTCAAGTTAAACTTAAATATTTACCGCTTTTCATCTTTGGATGGAGAAAAAGGTTTTTGCTTGATAAAGACTTTTCTGAAACTTTGATTTAAATTAGCATAAACGTGCTTCAAGAACAAGGAAACCAAAGATTTACGTTTTTCAATATTGTCCTCTTCAAACAGATATAGTTGTTCAATGTTGTTCAGTGTATATTTCGAAACACTTTCTCAACATCCGGAATTAAATTAAAAAAAAAAAATTAAGAAAATTAAGCTTAACCTAAGAACCGTTGTTAATTTTGTAGTTGGGTATATTTTATTTACATAACCAAAAATCAATGCTTTCAAAGTATTAAGAAAACAGGGATAAAACTCATAACAAAAACCGGAAACCACCATAATACTGAGCTATTATTATGGGGGTTTTGAAATTATATATTAGTGCACATGTTTGAAGGTAACAAACCAATTTAGGATAATCTTTCGATATACAACCTTACCTGGCATATATTTTTTTGATGCAGGATTTTAGATTTTTGAATTGCTTACTTTTTTAATAACGGACAAAATAATTCAAGTTTTAAAAAATTTATTACATAAGAGCTCCGATCCTTTATAGGAAAAAAAATTAAAACCAGGATCTATAATATTACAGTTGAGGCTTGCAGCAATTTTGGTTTCCATTCGACGCTAGGTCGGGCAATGCAGGAAAAGGGTTTAAAGTAAGAAAATCCTCTAGGGAATCAAAGAAATATACTAACCACGAAGTTTTATAAAAATCCATAGAGCCCTTTTTTTCCAAATTCAATTTTTATTTATAATTCAACTTATAAATACTTAAATGCTAGACAAAAACCTTAAAAACTAGCTTACAGAATAACTTAAATAACTTACTGGCCCCATACGGGCGCTCTAAATTATACTATAACTATATTTAAAAAATGCCTTTCGGCGTAAATTCTAGTGTAAATTTAAAATTCAATATAACTTAAACCTAAACAAGAAAATTCCTTAAAAAACTTGTTTTCCAATGACATAATTTTTTATTTAATTTATTTAATTTAATTTAAAAACTTAAAACTACCCTGTACCTAAATAAAACTAAATTAACCTAAATAAAACTAAAATATACGTAAATATACGTAAATAACTTAAAACTACTTAAAAATACTTAAAATAACTTAAACCTAGAACAGCCACCAGCAGCTTTTTTTTTTTTTTTGTGCCATCAGCCTATGCACATGCACACACGCGTATACATATGCATATATTAACACATATACATATGTATGCGCTCAAGCACATATCCACAAACACTACAAACAGCAATTTTTTGGATTTTTTATCTTTTTTTGGTGCCACCGTCACTGTCTTACTTAATCTACCTATTTATACCTTAGAAATACGTAGGTGGTCACCCAACCACCAGTATTTTTTAACTTGCTGATCTACGTCCTTTTTTATCCCGAAGGGGCACAGCTCTACTGAACCGCAGACGCTCTGCTCCGTTACCAGAGCCGACGTCTCGACCATACAGGATTCGCCGATCCACAGTTCTACGGCCGACGTGGTAGATTAACGGAACCGCCAATCTATCTTGTATCAGCCCCCGACTGTCTAAATAGAGGAATGTCTCGGGCGGGATGAAACCGTTAAGACAAACGCTCTCACTATATTCTTTATTGGGGTAGTAAGCCCCGAAAATAAGTCCATTGGCTGAGGTCATCGCTCTCGCAATGTGACCCCGAATCAGCTTAATTAAAAAGTTATCTATCCTGTTTATATTGGCCCCGTTGTATAAGACCTCGTTGGCATAATAATGTTTGTACTCCGACTCTGGTGTTCTGTGTAATCCAAGACAGGTCCTAAGACACTGCCTCTCAAACACCCGAATCTTTTCCATTTGAGAGCCCTTATATAAGACACATGGACAATGGAATTTTGCATATCCGATAGACCGAGAGACGGCCTGACAGAAACAAGTTTTATGGGGTTTGATTCGTTTTTTCATGTTTGTTCAAACAATTTTTTTACAACAAACCAATACTGTATTATTAGAGCAAGCAAAATTCAATTTTTTAAATAACTTTTTAAGTGCAAAACTTTATAAAAAAAAATATATATTGAAAAAATATCGATAGAACATATACTCTTAGTATACAGGCAATGGGGAATCATCTGACAAAATTTTGGATGGTCTCCAAGTTTGAATGCAATTTCGTATAGGGGGTGTATATGGGGGTTGATTTTGCGTGTAAAACTGAGTTTGCGCGATATTTGGTCTTGTGCAGCAGACGCCATCTTGAATTTCAGATTTTTTCGTGTTCTTGCGTTTTTCTACGTTTGTGTGCGGTTTTATGAAAAAATTCGTTTTACAAAAAGGTATAAAAATTACATTTGATGAGGTAGTTTTAAGGAAAAAACCAGTAAAAATAGAGTTAGACCCGTTTTGCTGAAACGATACAAGCATCTATTTTTTACATAAATCCCTAAGTGACAGTTTATGCAAAAGAAAAAGTACTATTTAAGGATTTATGTAACATATGTAGATGCTTAAGTATCGTTTGAGCAAATTGCCCTTAATCACCTTAATTTTCGAATTGCTCATCAACTTTTAGATTTTCGAGAAAACCAAAAAAATATTAAAAATCAAAATCAATCAAAAGCTTATTCGATAATGTTCCACATTTTTGTTTTAGAGATAAAATGCCTGCCTTTGATTTTATGTTTCATTTAAATAATTCAAGTTTATGATTTTCAAGAAATTAAATTTTAAAGTCATTTTTTTTTTATTTTTATATTGAAATTCTAAAAAACTGCATTCAAACTTGGAGACATTCCAAGCTTTTGTCAGATATGCCATATTTTACTGCCCATTGTTATAAGTTTTCATTTTGCAGTTAAATGTGAGAGAATTTTTGGGAAATACTGATAAAAATAGGGACAAAAAGAACTTTATTAATAAGCGTTTAAAATTAATTTTAAAATTAAGACCTCTATGGTGCCCTGATAGAAAATATGGTGATTCAAGCTGTTTTTCAGTGGGCTTTCTAGGTGCACGACGCACTTGAAAAATAATGTTCACAAACCCCACTGAAAAACATTTTGTAACACGAAATTTTGTATCAGGGCACCATATATCGTATGTATGTAGGTCTTCATTGGAAAATTAATTTTAAATGCGATTCAAAATTATTTTGTCTCTCATAAAAACGAGGGGTTTGTCACGAGCCAGCTTAGTGGTTCAATAATTGCAATATTGCAAATGACTTCAGATTATTCCTGATTTCAAGCAGTTTTTAAATTGATTGAAAAAATTTGTGATTGCATTGAATTTCAAATAAATTCACTTATTTCAAATGATTGCAAATATTGCAATTAATAATGATATTAAAAATTACTAGGTACATTATAATTATGCTATAAAATAATACTATAACTTGATTGGGTTATCAATCAAGGGGGAAAGGGGTTGAAATTCAGTTTTTTGAACATTTTGCGGAAACTATGAACCCAACATAAATAAAATCGATTCAGCCATTTTAAAGTTTCGGCCAAATTTGTAAAGAAGCCGTTAACACCAAATCTTTGTTATGTATAAAATGTTTTTGTTATAATACAAGTTCTACATTTAACCAGGCGACCCAAAAAACATAGAATTAAAATAAACCATTTCTATATTTTTTGTAACATGAAACTATACCGTCTGACTGGACTATCAGCAAAATCCAGCTTTGTCCGAATCATTTCGTAATTTTGCTATTTTTTCTCTAATTATCCTGGGCAGTGGCAATTGAAAAAATTAAACACACAGAAAAAAAGAAATACCAACCGTGATTGACCAGATTGTAATGTAGGTACGTCTTGTGATTAGGCCTATGGTACCTCCTCAAAATATGCTTTTTATGGACACCCTTTCCACATTATTTTGTTTAGTTGTATACCTACAGATATTTTATTTTTTTTAATATAGTTAGCAAAATTTATCTGGATTACTAACCTACATCAGAAAGTTTTGGTTCTAATCGCGATCAATAGCAATATAGACTATTCGGCAAAGAGGAAGAAGAAGAATATATTTACATCAGAAAAGGCTCACATTTTAATATCCGGAATGATATGCTTCAATTCTATGAAATTATTATAAAATCTTTTCTAAAATCAAAACAAATCAAACCCATGAATTTCTCAAATAAACATTTTATTTTTATATTTTTCAAATTCAATTTACACCTGATGTACCTTACCATTCATAGATACGCTTAAAAACACACGCACACAATCTACCTATATATTTCAAATTTGGAAACAACCTTCCTTTTACTCCTACTAGAATTTCTTCAGTCATTGTGTTGACTTTACATTCATTTCCGACTTATGCCATTTCATTCAAAAGTAACACGGGAAAGGAAATAAAATAAAATCCAGACAAAAAGTGAAAAAGCATACTAGACACATACACATTCTGTGGCAAACAGCAAATACGCCGATGATGAAGGGAGTGTTATTATCGGTGGCTCGAGAGAATGCCTTCTCGTGTCACTAAACCAACCAGCCAAACTGCCACATCAACCAAACGAAAATTGGGCGCAGTAAATGAATAAAGGATTCACAGGAAACAACTCTGATAAGAATGACACCGTAAAACCATGAAAGGATTTTTTGGTGATAATAAGTGCGTATACTATAGTATATTGGAATGACTATAAAGGTACAGATATATGACTGTATAACAAATATCTTGGAAGATATTTTTTTTATTGATCAGTTACTTGATTGATGGTTTTTTGGAATTCAATGATTATTTGGGCGGAATGACAAGAGTCTTTATCATGATTTGGCTTGTTGACATGATTCCTTTGTATAGAATAAGAAGAAAATTCTGCCGGTTGAATTTTATTTTATGATTAAATGTATCTTTGTTAAATTAATGAAAGGATACTAACTTTTCAATGAACAAGGAATAAAATATCTTTAATGTCCGCAGTCAATTGTGGTAAAATGGGTTATTTTCTTTGCTCATACTTCCAAATTATAATAGGTGTTTCTGTAGGTGTAGTTCCCAAAACTATACATTTCTATCCAACTTAATGTTAATTTGACTTTAATTGCACTGAAATGACATGAGCATAAAGATTTTTGACCGTGGACCGATTTTTTTAACTACCTCTGTTTCTTTTTGGACGACCTGATCGATATGTCTTCTTGCCAAAAGTTTGACTAATCTTAATCCATCATGAACCTACTTCTACTTCGAAATTCGAGAAAATTTTGAAACACAAAAAATTAGGTAAGGTTTTTAATTTTCTCGAAAACGGCTTTAGCTATTTTGATGAAACTTTGTGAACGTTATAATTGCTAGGCTATTAATATAACTGCACCTCAAAATTTTAGCTTGAAATGCACTTAACGGAGATTCTGTTTTTTACAAATTTAAAACAAAAAGCACCAAACACTAGTGAAAAAGTGTAGTGTTGTAATAAAACGTAACAATTTAACATTTTGTTCTTGAAATCGGTTAATGGTACGTTACAATCTTTTTGTAGAGAAATAAATTATATAAGCTACAATTTTTACATTTTTTGCACAAAATTCTTAGTTTCCAGAAAATAAGCAAAAAACTGAATTTCTACACCTTCCCTCTCCCAAATCATGGGAGATTGCCCTGGAGCAATTAAAAAACTACACTAGACTAAATTTAATGAAAGGAAGTTTAATAATAGTTATCCGTGAAGCTAAGAAAATAAAATGCAATTTTTTATTTATTTTATATTGCCGCAATATAATTTTAAGGATATTACGTTTCCTATCTTTAAGTATTATTTCCTTTAGAACCCGAACCGGTACGAAAATACCTACATCAATACCTACAAATTCACTTAAATTTTACTCATCTTAAATTGACTTTTGACCTTTGCAAATTAAAATACCTATTATTATGTTAATCCACCTTGATTGAATTTCTTTTTTGAAACACCATGTGAACTTTTTTTTGAAACTCATCACTTTTGTAGCCTGAAAACATTTCCTTCAAGATAAAAATAATATGGACACGACTTGGTCACATAAACTTGTTCTTGGTGGCAAGTTATACCTTCGTGTTAACGACTTTGAAATGCGTTTGACTAATTTTTTTGAAAAAAAAGTAGGTATTTTATATAAAAAAAGAAAAAAAATGTTTATTTAATTCTTTAACAACAAATTTATATAAAATTTTATCAAAATTATAAAGAATTTATGGTAACTTTATTGCCACACCTTGTTAGTAAAACAACACTTATCAAAAGGTCAACCTTTTTTTGGCACCCATTTCATAGTTCTCAAAATGTTTAAAACGAAGATGTAAACAATTTGCTTCAAATACTTCGCATTTATACAACATGGTTTCAACTACAATGTCTAACACATATTATGTTGTTGCATACTTATCGCCAAATGCTTGTAGAATTTTTCTTCTGGTATACAAAATGTAACCTATTTTCTGCAAAGAATAACTATGACAAAAGAAAAAGTGATACATTTAGGTACATCCCCAAATATACCTACATTTCCCGCATATGCACCGCGCAAAATGTGTACCATAGTACCTACATTCATTGTTACCTTACCGACCTCTCATGCAGCCAATCACATTTGAACTTAAAAGTGAAAATATATCCCGCAGCTTTTTGGTGCTTGGCTTTTATTTGTCCTTTTTACTTTTGCAACACAGATGCCCTTGCTACACTCCTGACAACGAGTTGATTTTCCAAAAGAACTCTAATGTCAAAAGTTGTAAAAACTAAAAGGACATACACTCCTCGTCAACTGAATACGCACAAACATTTTTGAATATATTTTATCCATATTTTCCAAACAGTGATGGTTATTATGACATCTGTTGATGGTAAAAATTTTCGTAACATATAAATAACAGAATTTCAAAGTTTTATCCAAAAACAACCGTGATTTTTTCCTTCAACCACTTCCAAAGTGAAACTTATGCAAAGTAGAAGTTTTTTTTTGAGTCAACTGAATAGGTACAAAAATTAAAATTGATATTGGAATCGAATGAAACAAGTTTTTGTTTAAGTTTAGTAGTGGGTACTTCCACCTTTATTTTTAATTACTTCGTAAATTCGATTCGGCATGGAATCGTATAGCTTTTTAATGTAATTTAACGAAATTTCGCTCCACGCTAATTTGATTGCAGAAGTTAAGGTTTCTTTGTCTTCGAACTGATGACCACCCTCATAAACTTTGCGTACTAACCATCCCCAGACATTTTCTATGATGTTTAGATCAGGTGAGTACGGCGGCCATTGAAGCAACTGCACTTGTTGCTCCTCTATCCATGTTTTTATTATGCGCGCTGAGTGAATAGGCGCATTATCATGTTGGTAGGTCCAGTTTATGGGTCCAAAGATGTTAGAAAATTTAGGAAAATTTCTTTCCAAAATTACTTTATACCCAGCTGCTGTCATTTTTGATGTTACAACCTCGAGCTCAACTGTTCCATAATAACTGACTGCTCCCCATATCATGACACCTCCTTCACGACTATGATGGCGCTTTAAAAATCTTTTTTCTTTTCTTAAGTCGTGAAAATAGAAGTTGAACCCATCGGGGCCATCGAAATTAAACTTTTTTTCATCTGAAAAAACCACGTGATACCATTCTTTTTTCCAACTCATGTGAAGTCTTGAAAAATATAATCGCAACATTTTCCGTCTCTCGTCAAGTGGTGGTTTTTTCTTAAGTTTCATTCGTTTAAGATGGCTTGAGTTGTTGATTACTCTTAAAACTGATGAGCAACTTGCGTTTACGCCGACTTTTTGTTTTATTTTTGCCACAGAATCAGAAGAATTTGATGCACATCTGAAAATTCTTCGTCTCTCAGCTGCTGTTGTTGCTGTTTTCTTACCTCCCTTCATGTTTTTGCCGTACGCATCTTTATTTTTCAAGTAAGAATAAACTACATTAAAACTTCGGCCAACTTTATCAGTTATTGCACGTCCAGTTAGGCCTTGGTCTCTAAGTAAATCGATTTTAGCTTTTTCAACACTGTTAAGACACGTAGATCTACCCATTTTTCTTAAAATTTGAAATCAAGAATTAAATTTTACTGAAAACACTAAAATCGTTAATTTAAACTGTCAAGCACTCCAAAAAACTTAAAAACAACGAAGAAAATGGCGTTGTACCTATTCAGTTGACTAAAAAAAAAACTCCTACTTTTCATATAAAACACTTTGCAAGTGGTTGAAGAAAAACTCACGGTTGTTTTTGGATAATTCTTTCGGAATTATCTGCTTAACATCTTAAGGGAATAGTTAGCATCAACAGATGGCATAATAACCATCACTGTTTGGAAAAAATGGATAAAGTATATTAAAAAATGTTTGTGCGTATTCAGTTGACGAGGAGTGTATTTCTATAAGGTCGGTACATAGTTCAAAACGGAACCGGATATTCTCAGCACGTATTGTACTTTGGCACCTCTGCACTTCTGCAGTCTGCCAAATGAATAACGAATCAAGTTGCTCATACAATGGATAAATGCACGCTTGCATCATAGATCTTTAGTGCTTTTTTCGTACGCTCTTTTCTGTTAAGGGAATAGTTAACAAAAGCAATGATGATTGCAAATCAAAAGATTTAACATTCAATTAAGAGAAATCAATGCTGCGATACTATGCGGCTTCTTAAATTAATAATAATTTCATTGACAAATGCAGTTTCAGGCTGCAAATTAGGTCGCTGAATTTGCATAGCATTATGCATCAACGCTGTGGGATATATCATTGAATGTACAATTATTGTGCACTACTGCAGTTAAAATTGAAATTGGATTTTGAAAGAGAAAGGATTATCAAATGATGTTTTTTTTTGTTTTTAACCTTGAAGTTTAAAATTCATGGTGATTTTTAACTTTTTGGAAGATAGCCATAATTGATATTGAATTCACTATAGAAAAATAAGATTTTATGGCTAGCTGCCATTTAAATTAAATATTGATGTACATATTGGATTTCAATAAAAATGGACCTACCTAGAATATGTATACATGTTTTAGAATGAAAACATTGCATTGTCCACCATTATGACACAAGGATGAGAATAGATTTTAATTCTATAACTTTCCAAAAGGTTCCATCTATGTGTGTATGTGTATGCGGTTGCTGGTTGTTTATTTTTTCTGGAATAGCAAATCCTTCAATTTAGCCAACTTACATCATGACATTGACATTCTTTTTTATCACACTTTATTTTGTAATGGTTTAAAAGTGTCCAATCTAGTTACCCATCTGGTTTTTGACAGAATTGTTAAGTAAAACCAGAATAAGTTTTTATTTTTAAATTGTTGAACCCAATTGGGTTCATATCCAAATTTTATAGGCATGCAACGTAAAAAAGAAACTTTCCAATTTTCAGAGTACAGCCATCCAGCTGAATCATAATCAATTCAAAGCAATTCGAACAAGGAAGGGAATCAATCTTTCCCAGATTTATATTGCCCTTTGACGTATTACCAGTAGCCAACTTCACGCGTGTTCCAACATAACTAGGGGCGGCATCAACTACTAGCGGGGAATCTGCCTAGCAGTGATATGATTTTTTTAATTAACTATTTACTATTGAAATATTTTGGTGGAAATTGTTATCAAACTTCTTTTATTTTACAAAACAAATCCACTCCCTATAGCATGAGTTACTTACAGATGAATATACTATCGTTTTCATTTGAATTTTAATAACGAAATTAGTACACGTATTTAACACTAAAAGATGATAGCGTTTTTAGGCTGTTTTTAACTGGAACAACTTATTTTGGCTGTTTGAAAGTACGTCAATGATATTGCCATTTCAAAAATTTCGTGAAGTGTTCTTCAACATTCGTTAATGTTTTTATAAACACACTACTAGCTGAAAACTCGTCGAAAACGACGGTGGAAATAAATTATTCTTGGTGAAGATTCTAAGGGGTTTTAACCTAAGTAAATTTGTTATTCCTGTTAAAAGAGAGGAATCGTGACCTTACTTACTTACTTAAGATGGCGCTTACAGTCCAGAATGCACTACGGCCTGAACCAACATGTCTCTCCAGGCAGCTCTGTTCCTAGCTAGCCGCTTCCAATTTTGCACCGCAAGTTGGCTGAGGTCGTTTTCCACTTGTGTTCCCCATCTATTGAGGGGTCTAGAATAGTTGTGAGCGGATGTGTTTTTTTATAAACTTGAAAATCTCAAAAGACACTTTGTAGATTTTTGCTACCATAGTTTACTTTAAAAAAAAATAAACTTTTCCAAAAGACCAAATGAATATGATGAATGGTTTACTAACCTGAGTTAATCCAATTCGAACAAAGAATTATTTTACCACAGTCACATTTCCTTTTTTGACACTTTTTTTTCTTATTAACAAACACTTTATAATAAAAACTTGTTAACTTTATTTTCACCAAAACATCGATTTCAACTTTAGTTTTCACCAAAACTTCGATAAATATTTTTTTGCACAATGTACATATTGTGTTCAATGTTAGAGAATAATAATTCAGTACGTTAAGTTTTCTTTCGCGAGTTTATTTTTTACCAGTTGGGGTTACCGGTAAGCGTTTCAAAGCTCATTTCGATTCTTGCCTCTACTTATGCATTTTCAGAACACACCTCTTTTGAATCTCCAATAAGCTTCCCGTTAAAATTTGAAAAAATAAAATTTCTTATATCCGGTTTGGATTTACAATAAGATTAATTTTAACAACTTATTGTGGTGTCTCAGCTTAGCATTTCCTCAAACATTAAACTCTATTTTTCGATGTTTATGGTGGTTCGGATATTAAGTAAACGAAAAATGTGCTAAAGCTCATTTTGGTGGTTTTCTCTGCTTAGTCAGTTTTTATAAAAAATCTCAATAAATAGCTTTAATTGTTTTAGTCAAATTTAAAAAAAACCCTATAGCCCACTAGAAACCAACTAATTATCTTTAACGATACAAAGGTCACTAAAAATCAAATTTTATTGTTATATGAAAGGTACCGTTTAAACTATTTTCTGGGGAATACAGCGGAAACCATCTAAACGGCTATCGTGTTAATCCTCTCAAATTTAATCAAAATTGTTAGAGCCGTTTTCGATTTTTCATAACCTTTGTTTGGCAGGTACCGTTATTTTTCGACCTAGAATTCCAATCCACAGACCCCAGATACCAAGTTTTAAGGAAATCAGTCCAACCGTTTAGGCTGCAGGTGCTTATACATACAGACAGACTGACACACAGTCAAACAGACAGAAATTCCATACCCACTTTTTTCGACTTCGATATCATCGTAATGTCATGTTTGATTGTTATCTCAAATTTTTTGTTTGCACGAATTCATAACGTCATTAGATGTTAAATAAAGGCTATAAGAAACAAGCGTAACATTTTTGTATAGTTCCCACTAATAATTAAACAAATAAATTGCAGTATAGTATTTTACAGAACTCAAAGTTTCGTGTTAACAAAAAAGTGTAAAGTGAAAAAAGACTACCTACCTGTGTTTTCAAATGAATGTATGTATATTAGGTACGTACCAACATAAATAGGTAGTATCATTATGAGTTTATACACATAGAGAAATCATGTGCAAGTTTCAAATACTGCTCGTAAGTCGTAGGATGTCATTACTATCGACTTGTTTTTTTTTTTTTTACGTAGATCCAGTGCACAGCCAACCGCACACCCGCTAATACGCACATCAAATATCAGTTTTGTTAAATGCGTCGAATTTTTTTCTACACAAAACCAATACTTGCTCTTTTGGGCAGATGAAAAAAAAAATATTTTGGGTTGTGATACTGCCTCTGGTAGCTTTCTTTTTGTTTTGTCCCGGGTTCGGCTTTGTAAAATATGGTCACCGTAGTACCTTATAGGTTAAATTCCAAAGTATTTAAGCCAAATTTAGTCAGCAATTTACTCATTAGCCTCTGTATACTATACAAACCCTTTTTGGTTGCCAATTAATTGCTTTTAAATGGGTTTATTTGTCTGTACGTGGTTCTTTTGATGAATAGAAGAATTGAATCAAAAAATTCACAAAGGAATTTAATTGAAAATCAAAGCATCAGGGTTGTAAAAAAATACAACTTGCAGCAAATTAAGGAGGCCTAACCTTATATATCATGATGGTCAAAAGAGAGGAAAAATAGACGAATTTCATTGCGCTGCTTAGAAAATCCATTACCTCTACCATAGGTCATTCTAAATCGGAAAATTTAAAATGTATTTTTTTCGTTTTTTTCTCGTCTCATTCAACTTCTTTCCCGACGATTGGCGGTTGGGCGAAAATACTCCAATGACGAAGTCTCGAATTGCAAAACTTTCGAATATGTAGTACAAAATAAAAGTATCAAATTTCAGTACTTTTCAAAAGAAAAAATATTAAACGTTATATTAAATTATGTGTATATAAAGTCGTAAGACAATACAATAGTTATATTTATTGCTAATTTTCTGGAGAAAATTGAACTAAAAGTCAAAATCTGCATTCTCAAGAATAATAGGGTGGCTTATAAACATTTAATATTTCAAGATTCAATTTTAATTAAACAAATTTATAAAGGCTCTTACTTCTTCTAAAAGTCAAATATTAAAAGAAGTTTCTACCATTGGTATTCACAGAGCAATTTTGTTAACATAGATCAGGGTACGCCAAAAAGGCCTTGTTCTCATTGATTATCTTTGATGAAATTATACGTATTTGTTTTTTCAAGAAAAGCGGTAGCTTTTCGGCCATTGTAAAATAACATTCACCAACAACCAACTGCCACGATAAATGGAGAACGAGATTTGAATCTAAAGCATAAGTACATCCATTAAGTTTATACACAACTTAGTTTATACATAAACTCAATGCTAAAGCTTATTAGTTATCTGTTAACTCGAGAAAGCCTACAAGTGCCCTAGTTACGATGTAAATAATGTGTGTGATTGGTCGTAAGATCATGCTAACAAAGTGAAGGACTACACAAAATTTCTTTTATTAAAGTTATGTTAAAAATAGAAATATGAAGGTATAGCAAAAAACTGTTTAAACTGTTCAGGATTCATGTTGCAAGGTAGAACCGTTTTCAAGAAGAATTGTAAAATCAACTACCATCTTTATATTAGACATATAACCGGTTTAATACAAACATTCGAATTTAAGCTCTTGGGATTCACCAAAAAGTACTACTACATACGAAGTTTGTAAAGAAAATCCATTTAGATGAAACTCCTAGTTCGGTGACAAATGCCGACGTGGTCCATTCGGTTTCCGGAAGTAATTTATAACACACAACTTATCGCAGTTTTTCAGTCTTTTCCTGCCAATACATCTGAATTTTGCTGCACGTGGTTTATAATAAATTCTCACAATTCATTCATCTAACAGTTTTTGTTTTTATACAATTTCTCAAAAACGTCTGCAACTATTTTCATAAACATTTGTGTATGTTATATTTTAAGAATTTTAAACATTCATTACCTATTGAACAAATAAGCACTCTTATTTCGTTAGTCGTTTTACTAAAACGCCAGTAAAAAAACCGACACCAGTTGGTTTTGTAAAGCTAATATGGGATTAATGGTAAAAAGAGTGACCAGCGAAGATAATTCTGATAATCCTGGGTTTTATTCGTTGAAAACGCATACAAACAATCTGCTGGTGTCTAAAGTCTACTCGTACAGCAGGATCCTTAAAAATTTTAATACCATAAGAGATATGAGTAAGTTATCGTTTACGTTGTAACAAGCAGTTTTCTTAAACATGATGAATTTATTTATTTATTAAAAAATAATTTTTTTAACTGTCAGTACACAAAATGGGACAACAACTTTACTTTATCTTAAACTTATTCTAACATTTCATTTAAAACGCCATCAAAGTCTAATCGATTTGACGGAACTTCGAAGGGTTCGCTGATGTTTAAGGAAGCGATATCTTTTGCGCCGTTTTCGCCAATTACTTCTTCGATAAGATCTTCTTCTTGCATGACGTCGTCTTCTTCGTAAACACACTCCTGCAGAATAACTTCTTGCAAGGGGTCGCACACGTCTATATTGTCATCATGCAGTTCATCTTCCTCAATGATGTCTTCGACTTCTGTCCCATCTTGAATGCCATACTGCAGATTGTGTTGGAACTCAGTTACTTCCATATTTTGTCGTTCCGATGGAATGCGAATTAAATTTTTGAAGTCAAACTGCGACACATCTCGGTTCAAGGTGACACCCGTCTTAAGAACAGTAACCGGCGTGGGCTGTGTCGTGTATGTGACTGGTTCTATAGCCATGGAATGGTCTGGCTTTTGCATGATTTCTTCAAGAAGAAACAATTCCGCATCGGGTTCGGTTGACAACTCGTTGTGAACAGTGCGAACATCTACTTCTGGCATAAGCAAGCCAATAACTTTGCCGAATTCTTCACGAGCTTGAACTTCAATATCCTCAGGGTCAATGACAGGTGCACAGAACTCAAGTTCATTTGTTAAAATTACATCAAGAAGTTCTTTTTCTAGAAGCAACTGCTTTTCGAAGGGTAATTGTTCCATCAGGGACGAATAGCTCAGGAATAAATCCTGAGATTTGTCGGTATGTGGCGGTTCTTTACGATCCCTAATATAGTTTTGGAAAAACTCTAAACTATCTCTGAACTGCTTAGGATAGCGAAAGGATTTTGCAGCAGGATTGCTCAAATATCGTAGCGCTTTCTTGACCACTTCCCATTGATCCCGACATGTAGTCCAATTGAATGGTAAATTAAGTGTCGTTTTGCGGTGTGGTTCGTTCATTTCATTGGCAATTTCGCCCCACATCCATTGAGTGTAGTCCTGATCACCATAACTTTCCAAGGATTTGTTGTACAGAAGTGGATAGTTTCGAAGGATGTCAACTAACCGAGCATCATTGAATTTTGCATTCTCCTTCTCGTCTTTGTCGGTAAAATTAAGCGTTAGTTTTTTATCATCCTGTGAATCGGCTTTTATATCTTCATTGTAGAGGTCTTCGTCCATTTTTTGGAATAACAATTTTACAATTATTTACAATTATTATTCACGCAAAAATGTATTTTTAAATAAATCTAATAAAAATTTCAATGATTTAAAAAAAAAAAATTATACAAATATAAAATGTCACTTTGACTTTTAAATGGATGTATTCAAAGTCGAAACAAGCAGTATAGATAGCTGATAAGGAAGTTTCTGATACTACATTACCGAGCAATAACGGGCTCCGCTTTTAACGAATCGTTCACAAGCTGCAAATTAATACATATTGATGTGATATTAGCGGTGTTTTTTTTGTATATTTTGGAATTCCATATGGAAGCCGTATTTTGTTTTGCTATTCCATATCGAGTTGTAGAAAGAAACGATATTGCGGATTTAGCCAACGCTGAAATTTGGCCATAACCGTCTGCAGAATATCAATATATTTTGAAAACCATCATGCCGCTGGACAATCCGCATGATGGAGCGTTCACACTACCAAAATTGAGCTCATTATGTCACACTTGTCATGTCAGCATTAACTCCCCTATTACCGATACAATTCGCAGTTCATACTGGTAGCACTGGCACAATTTTTTAATGCCAGTTGTACAATCATGGTTCAACGTGGTTCAAAATTTTAAACCACTGATTTCCATAGCATCTGTCAAAATCGGTGGGTTAAAAACTTGAACCGTGATCATGCTAAAGTGAATTTATCATTTACTAGTGTAATATAATGTTGAATTCGAAAATGTTAGTGCCATAATAGAGATTCTATATAGAGTTGTGTGAAAAAATGAAATTTAATTTTAATAGTTTGGAAAGAATGAAATTTAATTTGATTTATTTATTTTCTTTTAGGTAAGTTTACAGATCGGGAAAAGACATATTTTATCTCTACAATTTTTATCTCTACAAAATAAAATTCAACAGCCGCGCAAAATTTTGAAGTTGGAGAGATAAATAGAAGTGTCAAGAGTCTGTCAAATAAAAACCATTTTTTTTTGTTTTTGTCACTTACTTTGCTTATTTCTTCCAAATATTCATCAAGGAATTCTATTATTTCACCGCAACGACAATTCCTTTTTCAAGTTTTTAATAGAATATTTTGCGCATTGTCAAAATTTTTCCCGTCAAAGAATGCTTCGAACATTCTTTTGCGATAACTTATACGTTTGCCGTGAGTCTCTTATTGATGGTATTATTAAAAGAGCACGTCGTGCTTATATAAATATTCATCAAGGAATTCTATTATTTCACCGCAAGGACAATTCCTTTTTCAAGTTTTTAATAGAATATTTTGCGCACTGTCAAAATTTTTCCCGTCAAAGAATGCTTCGAACATTGTTTTGCGATAACTTATACGTTTGCCGTGAGTCTCTTAGGCCGCGGCTCCATCAGAAATATTTATTTCAGATATTATGTCAGTGGTTATTTCTGTCTGAGGTTTATATTTTTTTACTATGTGGGCAGAAATATTTCTTGATATTTCATTCTAAGCGATAATTTCCGCAAGGAGTACATTCGCATAATTCATGTGATTCAACAATTTTCAGTAATTTTTGTTTTTTTTTTCATTAAATTATATTATTTTATGCCATTTTTGCACACAATAACAACAAAACAATACAAAAACATAAACTAATTGGTTGAAAATGGCTGCCAAATAATGAAACGTCAAATTTATTTCTCCATTTATTTCTTCTACCATGACAAGAAATAAATAGAGAAATGTATGTCTAAAAATAAAAGAAATCAAGAAATAAGGGGCCTCCACAAGAAATATTAACTACATGGCACATTTCGTGCAATCATTCATTTCAGGTGGAGGCTCGGGGTTATTGATGGTATTATTAAAAGAGCACTTCGTGCTTTCAGTGGACGTGTTATTGTCACTCAAGTGGATCCTATAATTGCTCTGCAAGCCGCTATGGGGGTACGAAATAAATACCTTCGATGAAGCCAGCAAGGAAGCTACCATTTTTTTCACTACCACCGGTTGCGAAAGCATCATTTTAAAGTCAGCACTTCCTCAACATGAATGAAGATTCTATTGTTTGTAACATTGGTCATTTCGATTATGAAATCGATGTCAATTGGCTTAACAAGAATGCCAAGGAAAAGAATAACATTTCCACAAGTAGATTGATTCCATAAGTTCATGAAAATAGATGAAAAGAGATTAGTAAATATTTGAATGAAGTTTATTTTGTTTATTTTTTTAATTTATTTCGACATTGTTGAATAAAGGCATTCATCGTAATAAGTTCGAGAATTTCATTAATGAAAACTCTCTGTGAGAAGTGAAAGGATAATTTTTTTTATCACTTCACAGCTTCACATATCGGGAATTGACCCCCACGTTCCAAAAAGGTATCAACCACATTTCTTCGAACCAAATAATATTCACCACCACCTTTCTTTGAAATAAAAGAATTGAAATTCGATTTAATATTTATTTGAATTGCTTTTTTTAAATAAATTATTTAAATAAAAAAATAAACTTTATTCTGACATAAAAAATCACTAACGTCTAAAAAAAAGAAAAAAATCTTAATTCTTGATTAAGTTTTGACAACCAAAGTGATTGATATACTGGAAAATGAAACGATTTGTCAAAAGCACACGATTTGTTATTCAAGCTTAATAAAAGTGAACAAACACTCTTTGAATATCACGGATCCTGTTATTGCTTACAAAATATGATGAAAAATTTGCGCCACTGTTTTTATCGGGAGTTAATAAGGTCCCGTTGTTATTTATTGTAAAACAGTAATAAGAAATGTTCTACCAACCAAAATGTAAATAAAATCATATTAAATCTTAAAAATCTTAATCTTATTTTGGTCATTCTTTGCAAACAGCCTTACCCAGGGTGGTATGATGCTCTTGAATACCCTTAAATACATGAATAATTGCCCTACCATGCCATCGTCTGCTCTACCCTATCTTGTACAAAGTCTAGTAAAAGCAGCCAACATTCCGATAAGAAAATACTTTCCGACAGTTTCCAATTGGATTTCTACTATGCCCTAGATGTCAGCACAAAAAACCAATGAGTACAAATGACAGTGACAATTGGAATTTTAGCAAAAGTGAACAGTGGTAGACTGTCAACAAAATACTTGTTCGTTCTAGTGCATGTTTTTTGGTTTTTCATCTATAAAAATCGTTTTTATCTAAATAAAAGTTTAACCAAACTATTTTGCAAAGTTTTCTTCTGAAGTGAGCATCAATTTAATTTGTTTCAATGCGGAAAAATTGTGTTAAATTTGTGTTTTAACAATTTTCAAAAGCCATCGACAATTCCATTATCTTCTGTGCAACATTGAAAATTTTCGGGTGTCTGCTTTGCTAAAACTCTCTTGTGCTTGGTCTCTTTAATAAATTTTCCGGAAGAGAAAGAAAATTCTTCGTCTGGTGGTAAAGTGAGAAAATTTGTTGTAGAATTGTTGTTGTCGTCGAGTTGTGTTTTTGGGGTGTGTTTGCTCTTGTTTATTGAATTTTGCAGTTTTGTGCCACCGAAAAGTATTTTCCCAATTGTGCAGTGAAATTTTAATTCAATAACATCCCAACTAATCAAATAGGTAAGTTTAATTTGTTTTGTTTCAATTGGTTCAATATTGAATTAATGAAATTAATAATAGTTTGATTGTTTAACAGTGTTTTTGAAAATTGCAAGTTTCCTGATTTATGTAAATTTCTAGGTATTAGAATTAACTTTAGACGAAAGTGATGCAAAAGAGTAGTTTTCTTGTATTTCTCTTATCAGTTGATGAGCGCACAAAAATGAAATGACAACTGCTCTTTGAATGACCGGTGCACCACCCACTGCCACTGCCCATCGCCGACCATTATAATATTAAGGCTTTTAAAGCAAGTGCGGTGAATTTTATTGTTTTCTTTTGATTGATGTGAAGTCTTAACTAATTAACATAGACGTTAAATTTAATATTCAAAATTACTGTCAGAACTCCTAGGATTCTGTAATACGTATCTACTACCATCAGAAATGAAAGACTACCTAATAGTTTTAGAAAGATTTTAATTAAAGGAAGAGAGGTCCATTTATCTTAATATCTTATAATGCATTCAACGATGTAAATATGTACTTGCATAAATGTCATGATCCTCTATTGCTATTCGAAACGAAACTTGAGTTCTGCTTAGAGCATAAGAGCTAACAACGAATTTATTCTGTATCACAGTTAAACCAATAGAATGCCACTAACAACTAAGCTGGCTAAGAAAGTAATTTGAGATCGTGGAACTACATAAATTGTCTTGATAACTGTTGCCTATAAATCTTGTTGTTGTTTTGTCGACAGACTATCTTTTCGCATGTAGGAACCTTCTGAGGGTTTTGTTAAATCTTCGAATACTAGTAGATTCTGCATTTCCATATTCCATGATGTTATAATCTCGAATGGCATAACAACTTCTCACTTCACCTACAGATCTGCCTGTGGGGTTCCTCAGGTGTAGGGTTGAAATGTTACATACCTGAGGCAACTGGATGCTAGTATCGTTAAGTTTGTTACTTCCAAGAGTTCTTAGACCTTCTTTTCTCTGGCGATTGTAACTCAATCATCATAAAAAATCAGTTAGGTCTTCTTTACTCACGATGGAACCATCATAAGTAAAGATCCTTCTTCCTCTCAACGAGCACTTGATGTATGGATAGACGTTTTGTAAGCGCAAAAAAGACAAAATAATTATGTTGCTCACTCAGTCCTAGGCAGGTATGTAAAATGGCGGATTCGAAGAACAACTGTTCCGAAGAAAACCAATTAGCTCAGAAAAGCGCCGTTTTGATACCATAACTCGTTTGACCTAATTTTTTGTGATATAGTGGTAGTGACTGTTAAGCAAAGGGGATCAGTTTTTGATCTGTGACCGCAGTTCCAAGGAAAAAACTTAGCTCAAACAGTGTGCTGGGTGGTTCCATTTGGACTGAGAGTCGACCAATTATCTTTACACTAGATCTATATGAGGCTAGGCCCGTTCAAAGACAAGGCACACCTACCAGGTATAAATCCGTGCTTTGATGCTTTCGCCAAAAAAATAGAGTAAGTGCTAGTCCGAAAAGCCAGTCTTAAAGGGAAGTTCCAGAAACTTAAAAGGTGAAAGTTGAAATGGAGAGTGAGTGAGTGCTTTGAAAAGCTAAAGGGACCAGTTTTTGGTCTGTGCCCGCAGTTCCAAAGGAAGAAGTTAGCTCACACTGTGTGCTAGGTGGTTTCATTTGGACTGATAGCCTGCTCAATAGTTTCCTTCTCTAGCAGATTTCTACAACTACGGCAGTAGCTGTTGAAAGGTATGCGCAGTTTAGCTGCATGTTCGCCTATTGGCCAATGGCCAGTGACGATTGCAACGATCCTGGCCGTGTCTATTCTGTTTCGTTTTATTAAATCATTCGATCTGTTTTTGTAATAGGTTGGCCATATCTTTCTAGTTATTTTACAGGTTGCCAAACCTATTTGTTGATTCTGAAAGGAAATGTTCATATATTCTGCCCTTTACGAAGCCCAGTGGAAGATCTACTGATTCCGCCTAAGAGACGAGAAGGGCTGATCCTTGCCTAGCAAGACCATCTGATCGCTCGTTGCCTTGGATGTCGCTATGGCCTGGGACCCATACAAGAGAAATTTTTATACTATCACTGAAACCTGAGAGCTCTGCTCTGCATTGATGAACTATCTTTGAAGACACCAGGCAGCTGTTAATTGCTTTAATTGCAGCTTGGCTATCTTGTTTTTTGTTTGAGTATCCTACAGGCTTCCTTCATAGCAAGCACTTCAGCTTGAAATATGCTGGCAGGGTCGGGCAGACGGAACGATTGACTAATTTTAAGTTTGTCGGCGTAAACACCCGCCCCAACTCCATCAACCATCTTTGAGCCGTCAGTGAAAATTGTGGTGTCAAATTCATTTGTCACCGTATCGTTTTTCCATTCGTCTCTGGTAGGAAAAAGCACATTGAAACTTTTATCAAAGTCAAGACGAGGGTATTGGTAGTCAATATGGACTGAGCGAAGATCTATTGGCAACAGTTGCTTCTTTAAGCCTGGTTGCACTGCAGGATACTATGTATTTGATGTGAAGGTCTAGAGGCAAAAGATTAAGAATAACGCTTAAGGCATCGGTTGGGCAAGATCTAATTGCACCCGTAGAACTTATGCTGGCTGTTCTTTGAATCTTTTTCAGTTTGTCTATATTATATTTTTTGCTTAGGGCTAGCCACCATACAATCGATCCGTATGTTAGAATTGGACGAAATACAGCTGTGTAAGTCCATAATATCATTTTAGGCTTCAAACCCCATTTTTTCCCAATAGTTTTACTACATGCATAGAAGGCTATACTTGCTTTCTTCACACGTTCTTCGATATTGATTTTCCAGCTAAGCTTAGGGTCCAAAATAACACCTAGGTATTTAGCTTTTGTTGATAGAAAAAGAGTGTGACCGTTTAACTTGGGTAGGGTGAAGGGGGAATTTTAATCCCAGTAGTGAAGAGCATCAATTCGGTTTTATTTGGATTGACACCTAGTCCACAGCTAGTAGCCCAGATGTCAATTCTTTTCAAGGCAGTTTCCATGATATCACTTATCACTGTAGGGAACGCCCCTGATGTCATAACCACCAGATCATCCGCATACGCCACCGCCTTTACACCACAGTTGTCCAGTTCACAAAGGATTGTGTCCATGATAAGCAGCCATAGTAAGGGGGCCTTTTCCAGACTTTTAGTTTAATGAACAGTGCTTCCCAAAAGTGAAAAATTCAAATACCTTAGATCAAAGAGAAATATCGAAGCGTCAGCCTTAGGTGGAGTAAAAAATAATAATAATTATTATTATTATATAATAATTAGTATATAATAATTTTTATAAAAAAAAACTTTTTTTTCCGAATTTAAAAAAAAAAAAACGCCAATTTAAAGCGACAAATAGTTTGCATTTTATGCACAAAAAATAAAAAAAATTAGTCAAGCAATTTTTCAAATATTGAATTTACAAAAAAAAAATCATTAAACCTAAAACTAAGCACTTTAGCAAAATGTTGGTATCGAAATTTTATCAGATCATATTGATCTTTCTAAAAAAAGTTTTTAATTTGAAATCGATTAACCCGTGCACAAGATAGCTCAATAAAAAATTAACAGTTCTATGGCAGGTACCGTTAATAGGCTTGAAATTTTTTTTTTCAACTGAACAAAATACAATCGGATAAAAACCATCTCTAATTTTTTTTGAAGAAAATCGTTGGAGCCGTTTTATTGCCGTTGTATTGAGCTAACCAACAATTTCAATTTCTCCTCTAAAGAATGGTCTACAAACCCTACATACCAAATTTGAAGTAAATCGGTTTAGTTGTTTAGGCTGTAGGTGCTGATACACACGGACTGACATACAGACAGACAGGATTTCATGCAGTTACGCTCATGTCAAATTTTATCAAAATCGTTAGAGCCGTTTTCGAGAAAAACAAATTTGTTCATTACCGTTATATGGAAGGTACCGTTATTTTAAGGCCTAGAAAGAAAATTCGAAAAACCCCCCAGACGGTCATCAAAAAAAAACAACATACCAAGTTTGAAGCATATCGACCCAACCGTTTAAGCTGCAGGTGCGAATGACAGACTGATAGACAGACAAACACACAGACAAAATTTCCAGCCCCACTTTTTTCGACTTCGCTATGATCGTAATGTCATGTTTGTTTGTTATCTCAACATTTTTTTTTCCACGAATGCATAACTTGCCTTATAGAACCTATAATCGCAAGTAAAAATATGACTGAATGAGTGGTCATTAATTAATTAAGATTCAAAAATTGTACATGCTAACATATACGCACCTTTAGTGGCTACGGTCCAAAGTGCAGTTTCTATTGGACCGTCTCAAAATAAATCGCTAAACACGACTTTATGTAAAAAGGTAATTTTTAAAGACGAAGTATTCTACTAATCAGCGTTCTATTACTAATTTGCTTGCATTTGCTGTAAAAAGACAACTTTCGCTATGGCATTTGTGTTATTTTCAAAGAAGAAAAAAATAGGTAGGAACTAGGAACATAAATTCAAAACAAGTTTTCTTTTCTGCACACCTAATTTTTTGTATTGAATTGCTTCTCAGGTAATACTTCTTTTTGAGTAGCTCAAAAATGTTCTTTTCAATTTAGGTAAATATGATTTTTTCTTCAAACAGATTGAAAAGAATAATTGTGTTTTTGACTGAAACAGCAACGAAGCAAAAAATAAAACTATTTTAACCGGCCATGCATCGTCGGCAGACAGACGTCGGTAAAAATACTGTTTAAGCGAACCAAAACTAGTGGCAAATTTGTTTTTTTTTAGCAAAATCGACTCTATTAAGATCAACACTTTATTAAAATTTATTAAATATGAAGGTATGCGTCATTAGAAAATAGAATCTCCTACTTAAATTCAATGTCTGTTTCAAAAAATTTTAAAATAAAATTCTAAAATTGTGTAACTAATCAAATAAATTTAATGCCTAGTTTCTCGTCCTTAAAAAAGGAATTCATAATTTCGGTGAATATACAAATAAAATGTAATGTTCACCATATCTCCACCTCAAAATCCGTTTAATAATCCTTTACATCAGTTTATTATTCAAATCACACACAAATTTCATGGGCTTTTGAGGTTACGTATACGCCACAGTGCTCTACTCAACATTTCTACGATTGGGTTTTTGGCAGCTTGATGGTAGTGAGGTGAGGATACAAGCAAAACTTACCAAATTCTCTTTTCATCATTTTTCTCTTACTTGAAGTTGAAACCGTTTATATTTTCTTTTAACTACTCTTCCATTTTAAAAATGGCAGTTTTTCCTCTTTCCATTTCCACATGCAAGGATAATAATTCTTTAGACCGGCAAATAATATTCTAACAGTCCAAGGTTGTACGATGTAGATCTACTGTACCAAAAGTGGTGCTCTAGTATAAATTAATCTTCAACAACTAGGTACGTTAATAAAGCAAAAACGAAAATTATTCTGCTTGCCTGATGTGTAAAAAGAACTCAAATAATATGAGAATGTTCTTCATAAAGCAAAAGGATTTCCGACATACGTTTGATGTGAGAGCAGAGCCGTTTGTAGTTTCATCGGATACACTCGTGAAATGTGCATTCTTGGGTGTGGGTATCATGTAAATTTTCATATACAAAGTGCGTTTTTGGGTAAATCTTATGAGACTGGAATAAATTAATAGGAAACTTAAGACAAAATGTGTGTAAGCAAATTTGTTGTCCTCTTCCCCTTTGAAACCTTTGACGAATGAATTTTCATCCTTCACATGCCATTACTTACTGTTAAATTAATTTATAATTTTCTCTATTCTTGTTTCAGAACTTCCTGTCAGAAAGGGATGCGCTACAGAAACGGTTCCGGGAAATGAATATCATCGAAAAAGATTCAATTTACTAAGAAAAAAAAAAACAGATAACTAAATCAGCGTAAAAGAGCCTCCAACGATATTTAATTTTTTTGGCGCTTTGAATGTAAACAAGGCAAATTTTTGCCTTGAAACGAGACAAAAGGCTCATATCGAAACAGAAACATAAACAAAAAAAAAAAAGTCAACGGATATAGTTGTATTGAGCTGAGTGCAACGGCCATTTTATCACCACCACACAACCACACTTACGGTTGAACGCGTTGCAACAGTTGGCGTAAAGCCAATAGTAAAAAGCCCCATTACTAGCTTTCCTTCTCCGGTAAAGGATTACAAAAACAAACAGGACACCAACTGAAAGGAGACAGAATCCTTTTTTGTGTGTTCGAAGAATTTTTCAATGGATTAAGTTGCGCGACTATTTGTATGTTTTGTTGTGTTTATTTTCGTTTCCTACAAAAGGGCTATCCTGTTTAAATCTATAACAAAACAACTAATGCTGTAAGGATTTGCGAGGAACATTTCTTGTGACTCGATATTTTAACGTTGTATAAAACTTTTAACTTGTGACGACTGTACAGTGTACAAGTGCTTGTTTGAGTGTCAAACCGTGTGATTTATCACATGTGAGTGTGTGTGTACATAGTTTTTTTTTGTGGGATACAGTGTGTAAAAAATACTCTGACAAAAAGAAAAAGAGTTCATAGACGTAAGGTCAGTGTTTCGCGAAGAACGAAGTTGTTTTATGCCCTCGGATTGGTTGTTTTGATCGACGACGTGAGTTCTTTGGAAATATTTATTGAAATATATTCGTTGCAAACATGGCTGAGGATGAAGTGCTCTTTGATGATGTTTATGAACTTTGTGAAATAATTGGAAAGTAAGTATTTCAAAATAATATTATATGTAGGTAAGATATTTTAAATAATAATATTTAAAGCATAAGTAACTTTACATCGAATTACTATTATATATTTTTAAAAAGAAATTTAAATTTAGCGACAGAGAATTTTCAGAGATCAATGAACTTCGTTGAACTCAAATAATTATTTTAGCCACATTCATATGAAAATATTATTAATGTTTTGAAAAATTAAGTACAAAGTTCCCGAACTACATTAAAAGATTGATATTTATTAGAAGATTGGGTGCATAGTTGAGTTGAGAACAATCGGTAAAAAAAGTTGTATCAATTAACGCGGCAAAACAAATGTCAAAAATCTGTATTAAAAAATGTTTACGAGCTCCTGGGCCCCTGAACCGGTTCTGTGAAAAGATCTGTGAAAAACGTTATCAATGTTAAATGTTATTTTATTCTAGTTCAGTGTAACCGTCAAAACTTAATCATATGAAAAGTGGTTTATCATCACGGGAAAGTTAAAAAGTCAAAAAATAAAAAATAAAATAAAAAAAAAAAACTCAGACAAAATGCAAAATAACAATAATTTAATCTGAGGAAAACGAACAACCGAGGGGAAAATAAAGATTTAGTCGATTTTTTAGAAATTAAACCGATATTTTGAGAATTCAGCACAAAATTAGCTGATTTTATCATTGCTACGAGAACCAACGTGTTGAATAAAATGAAATGATAAATTGAAAAAGAAGTACATAATATGAAAAGTGTCGCGACTTATCATTTCATTTTATCATGGATCCGGAATTCTTTATGTTCGTTATTTCTATAGTCAATGCATTCTTATGTTAGGTTAGGCTAGGTTTGCGGGTTGCTGTAGGAGAGCCAGTAGCTCAGCCCCAGCGCACTTAGGTCAATGTAGACCCATTGTGATGCCCATTTGAGGGTTTACCAATTCCTCCTCTTACCATACTCGTAGTCCATATTTAGTTCCTTAGTATCATCCCGGGGTGTTCAACCATCCGTTTCCTCTTGCAAATCTATATAGATTTGTTATTGGACACTCTGATAGTTCTTTGATGCTTTCGAAGAAGTATTTCCCCAGAGTTTTATTTCTTAGATGGCAGAGACTGGGGCAGTGACACAGGTAGTGGGTTATATCCTCATCTTCTTCCTCGTCACTGCAACCTCTACATAGATCGTTTTCAGTTAGACGTAGTTTTTTGGCGTGATATCTTAGCATGTTATGGCCAGTTAAAGCACCTACCAACGTCGATACTGACTTCCTGTCTTTTTGAATGATTGCATTCGTTCTATTTTTGTCGTACTGCGGCCACAGTTTCCTAGCTACCTCACATGTGTTTAAGTTTGCCCATCTCGAGTTGGCTTTTGCCAGGATTTCACACATTATATTAAGTTTGAGGTCGCATAACGGTGGTTTTACGCTCCTTTCTGAGAGTTCTAGGCTAAGTGCTGAGCCTTTTCTTGCCAATTCATCGGCTTTTTCATTTCCCATGATGGCCGCGTGACCGGGGACCCAGCAGAGTGTTATATTATGCTGTGTGGCAAGAACTTTAAGCTCTTCGCGACAGCTTTTCACAAGCTTGGACTTTATTTCAACAGAAGAAATAATGCATTCTTATACTTTTCGTCTTCATGTTTTCAATTATTTATAAATTTAAATAAAAATCACAAAATCGTGTTTGAGTTCAAATAGCGGTCGCAAGGTTGAACAAGAAATTTAATCAATATTATCTTGCCTCAGCTCTTCTCTGAGTAGCTTACACAACCAACTTCTGATTCGACAAAGGTTATTTATTACTTCATCCAACAAAGCACGCAACACGCATTAAATTGCCACCAATTACACGCTCCGATGGCAAGTGACAGCAGCCGACTCAAAGATAATAATCTAAATCATGGGAAACATAATCGAAATTCGACAACGAGTTTATTATCTAATACATGCGACGAAATCCTTTTCCTAGGAAAAATCTTTTTTGTTATCCTGCTGGTTCTGTAAGAATTCATCATTGAGTTGATTTATATTTTGATGATGATAAAAGTTATGAACCAAAATACTGCACGCACAACGAAGAATAAGACGTTATTTCTGAAAGTTTGACAAAATGCTTTTCCAAACTTAGATCTTTATTGTTTCGGATAAATTTTAGGCGTGGGATTAAAATTATCTGGAAACTCTACTGTTTATATCATTTTGCAAACAAAAAGAGGAAACAAATTTTATTCTAAGGTTTTTTTATCAAGGGTTTGCCAATAGAGACGGCTTGAATCTGAAGGTTATTATTCATTCAGTTATAATGAAAAATCCTTATGGCAGGTAATTCTATTAAGCAACAAGGCTCATTTTTGGATGATTGGTTACGATAAATATCTAGTTTGATAAGGTGATGATTCATCCACAAAAAGCTTTTCTTTGGTGCGCACTTGATAACAGTGGACGCTACCGGAAATTCTTTTGGCCCGTATTCAACGATATGGATGTAGATTGCATTATTGGATTCCGTAAATTCGGAAGAGTGCGCTACGTGCGGTACAATGATAGAACAATGATTGTTCTGAAATCTATAACAGATTCTATTTAAACTTCTTATATTAGCGTTGTTTGCTTTGCAAAGACATCCGTATCGAATTATGAACTTACTGCGCAACAAACAGATTTTAGTATTTGTTTGTACAGTTGCATTCTCAACAGGGAAAAGTCAATTCAGCTTAATCGTTTTACTTCCTCAGGTGGTTGACATTAGCAAGGGACAAATAACAAGGGATTTAACAAACCTCGCCAAAAAAATATAGCTGCCACAGACTGTCAGAACCGACCAATCTCTTTTTGAAAACCCCTTTACATTAGGATTGTGAAAAAAAATTAAATGAGGTGTTTAAAACTTGCTAATGCTATGTTTCCAAAAAAAAAAATCCTGATTTGAGAGAAGAAGATTTAGTAGCGTTTCCTCCGGTCAAAAAGATTTTAAAAAAGATTAACTTGACAAGAGGTTTTACAACTTCAAAACACAGCAAAATTTCGTTCAGAAAATGCACTTATTTCACTAAATTCACTAAAAAAAATTTATATACCGTCGAAATAACTTTAATTTGCGAAAAATTAACAAAATTCAAAAATATTTACAAAATTTTTTGACAAATTCATTGTTGACATTTGAAATGAAAGCGTTCAGTCCTAAAAGGGTAGGTATTAAGTAATTTGCACGATATTTATACGAGATAAATTTTTAATCATGAAGATTTAGGATTTAAATTTAGGAAATCTAGTGATTTAAAAGAAGATTATGGATAAATCTGGTCAAATCAAGATTAAGGGCTTGGTGAAAACATAGTATAAGAGTATACTTGTGTAAAACCTCATTTTCAATACTGCTCGACTATTTTATTTTTATCTTCCCAAGGAGACATTTCTCGGCTGCAAAGATTTCAAAATAAGGCAATGAGAATTATTTTGAAATGTGCGCGACTCACTCATATAAAATCTATGTTACAGAGACTTAATTGGCTAAACATAACACAACTAATTGAATTAAATGATTTATTGTTTGTTTTCAAGTTAAAAAATGATATGCTTCCGAAGTATTTAAGCAATAATTTAAAATATGTCAGTGATTCCCAACCGTATAATCTTAGAAGTGCTCAAAACTTTAGACTACTACATAAATCAACGTCGCGAGGGCAGAACACAATGATGTTTAAAGGAATTTAACTATATAATAACCTTCCTAATGAAATCAAATCATTAAATAATATAAGAATCTTTAAAAAAGAAGTGATTAAATTTTGAAATCGGATAATTAATAAGAATTATAAATACCTTAATGAACCAAATGGCTTTTTAGTCAAATCAATTGATCCTACAATCTTTTACCTTAATTTTTTTTATTATTTACGAACAAATAAGTATAATTCAACACTTGAAATAAATAATATACAAAACTAATAAAAATGTCTGAATTATAACACAAAAATAATTTAAAGGTCCTCCCCGCGCGTCTGTTGGGAGGGGAAAGTGGGCGGGGCATAATAATAATAATACTTTTAACATCTTACAAGGTTAACGTGTCAATCCAACCACCAGGACATGAGTCAGAAACATAACTTAAATTGTTCCGATATTTTACTTACACTGTATAATTGAAATATTAACCTATATTGGTTATTACATTGGAACTTCCATAAGTCAAACTCCTAAAATGAGAGAAAACAAAGTTCGGCTTCGGTCACAGGTCAACTACTTGTACTCCTCCGTCTCCTCCCTTGGAAAAAAAAATTACACTCGTGAATATGTGTAAACAGCTTTATGCAAAATTGTAAGAATGTATATGGTCTAGCCAAATTTGAAAGTCACTGGCACGCATGCATAGTTAAATCTCTGCAGTTTTGAAAGTTTGTAGGCAAAAGTGAGTGGAGCCTCCTGAGATGATGTTCTATTTATTTATTATTCTATGGTTTCGGTATACAAACTTCAAGTTATATAAAATGATGTAAGAAATAAAAACATCGATGATCAAATTCATCGTAACTTAGGGCCAGTTGTATAATCGTGGTTCAAGTTTTAAACCCATTGTATTCGGAGAATCAGTTATCGAAATTGGTGGGTTAAATATTCGCGAAAAGTCTTCTTACATTTCTCTGAATTTAGATCAATTTCTTCATCCCAAAAAGAATGTTTTCCAGTTCAAAATAAAGTGTATTTTGAATTTTCTAAACCATTTGATCAATTCTCCCACAGTACAACAATGTTCAATATGTATATAGTTTTATCTTAACAATGAGCCGTAACAGGTCAGAAATACCATTTTAAAAATACATTTTACTGCCAATTCTGGAGTGTCCTAAGGAAGTCACTTTGGCCTAATTTATGCAATAGTAAAACTCTGGTTTTTGCCGACAACATGTTTTAATTTAACAAGTCGGTGATCGAGTGAATCTGCAAGACGATATTGACAGTTTTTCTACTTGGCAGACAAGAATTTTTCCAGTGAAATGTCAAACAAATATTTTTCAAGGAAACGAGTACCAATCACATCATTTAACAATACTATAATATTTCACAATATTATATTGTGTGGTATTGTTAGTTTTAGAGATCTTGGAATCGTCTTTAACGAAAATCTTGGTTTCAACGATATCATATCAACTCTTACACAACATTTCTTTATATACCATTGCCTTTTTCATCCGCATCTCCAAAAAAGGAGGTATAGATAGATATTCTAAGGTCTTGAATAAATGCAGTTGAGCGAAAAATGTGATTGTCATAAAAAGTCTTCTCTGAAGATCTTTATAGCATTTCACTTTGAACATCAAATACAAATTCTGCAGATTCAATAATTCATATCATAAATTTCCTGAATTTTAAAACCGTGATATAAAATTAAAAAAAAAATACAAATTTCAATAAATAAATATACAAATATGCGACACAAAAATATGTGCATTGCGTTTTATTCCTATTCTGTTTGAGGTTCTACGAAAAACTGGCCCAACTTATTTAAATAATTTAAAGAATATTATTTGGTACAGAAATCTCAGATAAGTTCCTTTCATAATCAACTATTTAAACCGCAATGACCTGTTTATAGTTTAACAAATGTTAAATATACCTGAGCTTTTGAAGAAAAGTTTCATAATTGAGAAAATACTTCTAACAATGTAACGGAGGTGGGTCAGCGATGCATAACGTTTTCAGTTTACAAATCAAACTTAAACCAAACTTTAGCTTTTACTCAATGAAAATACATATATTTTTTCCTGTTCGACTTCAAGTTGCTTGCTGTGGTACATAAATAGTTCCTCCTCAGAAGGGGGTTAATTGAAAACTTTTCTTTCAACACTTCTTCGTCTTTTAGTAAATGTTTGAAACACTCAAATAACTTTTTATATATATATATATTTATACACAAGTAAGAATGTAACTTTTCCGTATTGACCTCCGTTACAACTAAATTATACCATTTCGGATTTGTTTTTTTGTACACAGCTGGTATCGTCTGTTCTGTAGATTTGAAATCTCTGCTCATTCACACCCATGAAATCTTTTAGATCTTAACAATAATATCTAAAATCCTTGGCAAAGACTATAGCTGAAATTCGTTGGCATTACTGACGTCAACAATGAATCTTTCAAAACATCTGAAGATGTGTAGGTATATGTTTCGCAGGAAACATCTTGTCCTGAGTCACGTTCTAAAACCGACCTAAGTATATATAGCCATAAATCTGCAAAGACTTGCGGATTAGAAAACTTTTGCAAAATTATTCTAAAGAAGAGGTTTTCGAAAGACTTTTCTTATCCAGACAGCGGCGACGTCGTCGGTGGGCGCATCATAGTTTTCCGTGGAATTCATTCAAAAGAGTTCTCACTAACCACACATATAATTCATCTCACACTAGTTGCGACATATCTTTGGGTTTGTCCTGGAAGTAATGAAGAACGTAGTTTCATTGCACAGCATGTAAGTACTGCTGAATACCCCCATTGTCTAATAAAACTGATTTGAAAATCAGCTTTGTGAATGTGATTTTCTGTGGTCGTATGAACCACAATCATGACTGTGTTTGGCATGTAAAATTTTACTTTGATTAAAATCCAAGAATCAGGTGCTAAAATCTGTCTTCAAAGAGATGTTTTAATTGCTCTAGCTGTCAGATTCAGATCCAGAGTTATTGAAAAAAAAAATCGATCACACGAGTGAAGGACTTTGCCTGTTGTGATGTGGTTTTGTTGTTTTCTTTGAACGTTTCACTGGAATCAAACGTCCAGGTTTCTCTGTTGGATTTTATAATTTTAAATAATAAATGACATTATACTTATTGGTTTGTCAAAAAGGTGTGGTTATTATTAATTTAAATATTTATGTACTTGCTTATTATTTTCAAAAGACTTTCTAAAAAATAAAATTTTAATGTTGAAAATGTAAGCCCGGAAAAGAGTACGATAATTACGCGGCAGGAGTGTGAGTTGTTAAAAAATAAAAATACGTGATAACAGGCAGTTTACTGCAGTTTTAATTAAAGCAAGAAGGAGTTTAGGGCACACGTTGAAAATAATTTCGCTTGATGAATTAGAGAAATTAGAAAATTTGCTTTGATATTAGTTACAATAGGTTCACAAACTAGGCACTTAACTCCGTGTAAGACACAAAGTTGTAGCTTAGAAAATAAAGATTGTGAATAAATTTTCATATGCGGGGTTTTCGGAATTGGAATTCTAGTTCTAAAATTAAAGGTACCTGCCGGTTATGAAATTTTTTTTTCTCAAAAACGGCTCTAATGATTTTGATTAAATTTGACATTTAAGCGCCAAAATTGCACATTGCCCAAATCATAAAAGGCAATTTCACATCAATAAATTATATTCAAGTTTTTGTTTGAAAAATGTTAAAGCATAAATTAGGTTAACTTATAAAATTTTGGGCGATATTTCCTGCATTTGGGTGCTCTTTCCTCTAAATCTGTTGTTTTGGGCATTTATTTCTATTTTTTTTTACTATTTAAGTTTCTTTTTTTGGGCGTTAATTACTGTTTTGAAAAATGGATTTAAACCCGGAAGTAGCAACTAAAACGGGGAAAAAAATACAAAAACATTTTGTTCAGCATTTTTTTGGGCGAAATTTCCAAACGCTATTGCTCAACGCCACATCTAATTGAAAAAAAAATTACTGAAAACTGTTAAATATTTTTTTTTTAATTTTGAATTTTATGAAATTTCTGTATAATTTCCTAAAATTTGTACCTATACCTAATTTTTTTTTAATTTTTTTAAAAAAGGTGTTTAAAAAATCGATTTTTCAAAAAATGGATGCAAGATTTTTGGTGAAAAAAAGTTGTAAAATATATTGCAATATATTAAAACTAATGGCGTAACACGATTTTCTTGGAAAACTCTCGGTAGTAGAAATTGATTTTCAAAGTTATTTTGTTTGTATTGATTTTATTTAATTGTTGTTTGTTTAATTTAGTCATGCTTTTCTTCTGTTAAGCTCTTGTAAACTTGCCAAAAAATCCGTATTTGTTTGGATTTGCTGTCAGTTTGCGGGTTATTTTATTCGATAAAACATCAAAATAAAGTTTGAAGAAAAATTTTATGTGATTGTTTATATTTGCTGTTTATTGTGATTGTGGTAATAGTTTTTTAGAAATCGTTGTTACGCAATGCGTTTGTAAAAGTGTGAGAAATACATTTGTATTTTGAGTTTTTTTTTTATCTTCAAAGGACAAGTTTAGTTATCATCCAAAGCTAACGCCAATCTATATAAGCATTTTGATGATCTGATGAATAAGATTATCCCAAACCATGGTGCTGGTCAAACGTTTATAACATAATTCCATATTACTGCACATCACAGATGTTATGTCGGTATCAGTCAATAGAATGAGAAGATGGTTGTCCTTTATAGCCTATAGTCATAGTGCTACTGCTCAAAGTTTCGAGTCGTAAAGAAAAATATTTCTGTTAAATCATGCAAAAGAAGTGGAAAACACTCAAGAACTTTTCCGAATCATATTCAAAAGAAAAATTTAAAAAATTCTCTGCAGATATGTACGAGTACTTCATGTGTAAACATTTCCTCTCTCTATAAGTAAAGAGGCTTCCAGGTATTTTTTCATTCCGATTTTATGAGTGAAGTAAAGTTTTTAAGGATGTGGGTATGTGTGCAGTACACCGTTGTTGCAACCAAAATGATAAATTCAGTTATTGTTTTGATCTGACTGACGCACAAATCCTTGAATTTGGAAGCAAACATATATAGGTATAAAATATGCCTCTAATAAAATATAGGAAGTTAAGACGAAAATTGTAATTTAGCTAGACAATCAAATTGTTATTTTTTTTTTTTTTATTTAATCTTCTCTTCCATATCCTTCAATTCTGCTAACATTTACTTTCCAAGAAATTAGATATAAACGACCGTTGATAGTTTGGATCACGTCAATAAAGTCACCAATTTATATTTATGACCTAGAATTTCCTTTGGTTATTCCCATGGAAAAACCACAGCACAAAATATAATATATAATGTTTGTGAGAGTCTGGAATGCAATTGTCCCCGGATATCTTTTGTAGGTAAGCTAAACATTAAAATTTCAAAGGCAGAAAAGCATCCCAGCCGTATACGCAGAGAAAGCGCCCACTGTGTGCCGTTTAATTATTTACCTTTGCACCGAAACAAAATTAACTTTTGAATAATAAATAACTATTGTATCCATAGCTAGAGTGCAAAATTTCAGGTGAAGATAATAATGTGCCGGTCTTTAAGTTTAATGCATCCAAAACAACTCAATATTCTTATAGGCTTATGGCTAACTGTTAAGGAGGCGGATAAAAAAGCTCAGTCTGGTAAAAATATCATTAAATATTGATGTCATGAAATGGAAGTGAACTTTACATTATTTGAAAAGTATTTTTAAGCCCGTGTTTTTTTTTTTTAGTAATATTTTGGTCGATCTAATGAGTGCAGCAGAACATCATAAAACAATTTTGAAGAAAGAGATAAAGATTGACAATAACAGAGTCCATTGTAAAGTGTATTGTGGAAGTTACTTTACAGTGGGAAAAAAATTTAGCAAACTTCAGTATATTTTTCAATCTTATATTTCTTTATGCTTTAGTTTATTTGATGCTGAACTACAAAGATTCGGAGCTCAGGTCTATAAGGAGCGGCCCTGCCCCACTGATAGTTTTTTTCACCATAAGTCTAATTTTTATTGTAAATTATTATGTACATTACATGCATATTATGAATGTACATGGATATACCAATATTTATATATCAAAACTAAAACTGGGGGGATTAATTAGCATCTGTTTCAATAATTTATAACAGCTTATCTCCCTCTGCATAATTCAAATCTTTTTAATCCTTTCTTTACCAAAGAAAATTCTCTACAATAGAATAGAAAATAAAAAGATTAATTTATATCAGATTATGGAGATACACCATAATAATGATTGATGAAGTTAAATATCCTGGATCCTTAAAATAAGTATTTATGAGGTTTTCGAACCATACATTCAATCAATTTCGCTTCTTAAGTTTTTTTTAGGTTAAACATTTTACAACCTTCACACACTCTTGCGTGTATTCTTCGGGTCATTCACAAACCACCATATTATAGAATTGGGTAGGTATACTTGTATTACAAGTTTATATATTTATACCTCCTTTTGTGTTTGCTGCTACTTTCACTCTTAATTGAGTAGGTTGTTTTTCGTAATCTTAGCAGAATATCTAAATTAAATACTACAACTAAACTAAACTAAAGATTACATCTGATGAAAGGTTCTGGTTTATCTTTTAATTATTCACTTTAAATTTAGTTCATATTGGAACAGTTTTTAAACAAAAGATTTACCTTGAGTGTTTCTCTATCCTTCACTTTGAGTGGGTATAAAACTTTGTTGCAGAGAAAAATAATCTTGTTGGTTATACATACCTACGTGCTGCGGTCTAAACTGCTGGAAATTTGATAAAGTTTATTAGGTATATCTGTCACATAAGTGACCTTGTTTCGAGAAAAAACGATTTGGAGTAGCTCTCATAGATTTTTATTGAAATGAGCGTCCGAAAGTAAAGCAGTCGCGGTAATCATCGACAATTATTGCGTACTAGATTGTGTTTGATGTCATCTAGCTGATGAGCCCACCATCAAACCAAGGCGAAAAGCAAAACTTGGAGTAAAGGCCACAAAACCTTTAAAAAAGAAAGAAAGAAAGAATTAAATTATTGAATTTTGTTGAAAGCCAAAAAATATTGAAAAATGGCCTAAACGTGAGATAAAGTTGTATGGTAGCTATTAACCGATTGTGTAGCCTAAAACTTTGAATCTTGACTTGTGTTAATACTGTCTTGTGTTAAATACATTAAATAATGTACCAAATTTGAATTATCGTGTTAGCCGTCAGTTTTATCAAAATCATTAGAGCCGTTTTCGATAAAAACTGGAAACACTAAAACCGTTATATGGGAGGTACCCGTTATAGCCACGCTAACACAAAAATTCCAGTTTTCCCTCTAGAGAATCACCAAAAAGTATTACCCACGTTTAGCCTTTACTTACGCACATCCGCACAGACAGACCGACGGACTTTTTTTTACAGCAACTTTTTCATATTTATTTTGCAATCCACCAAAATAACTGTTATTGAAAATAAGCTTTAGTTAAGGTATAGTGCTTAAAAAGAAAATTATAAAATACAAAGGTTGCACTTTTATTCACCTTGTTTGTGGTCGGTTATACAAATAAGCATGTTGAAAAATTTCAGTCATGAAAAGTGACAATCCTGTAGAACTAACACCGCTCACAAAAGGATTGCTTACGATTGTAAGTCACTAGGCCGTGGTTCTTCGAAGCTATATCGGTGCCACTAAATTTATTTATTTTTATGAAAAATTTCAACATATTATAAACTATACTACCTGCGTCAGTAGGCTTACTTCCCAATTATGAAGACAACTCAACTTAGTTGTGTTGAATGAAATCATAACTGAAAATGAAGACTTTTAAGTTCCAGCGTTATTTTCTCCCACTGATTCTCTTGTTGCTTTTTAGTGGAACCAAACTGTGACTTATCCTAGCTGAGTGAGGTTGCTCGTGAAGTACAGCAACGATTCTTCCTTATTTTGCCAGTTTGGTAATTTTTAAACTCATGTAGGTACACTCCTTAAATATTACTATATTATTTGAGCCAGGTGTCTGACTTTGGCACTTATGACAACAGAATTAAGACTCAACTCTTACTTTCATAATACAAAGATACACCTACAAAGTAGACCATTTTTTAAGTTGTCTGCTAAATGACAACTAGTTTTGTTTCCAATACAAAATTCAGAGTCATTTTTCTCTTTAATTTTACAAAAGAGTATTTTATAATATCTATTTTGTGTGTAAACTATTCAAAACTTGTCCCTATTCAAGTGACCCATACTTTATTTCTTCCCTTTTATTAAATTGAATATAATGTAATTTATTATTTAAAATTGATTAGTTTGTCTTTTAAACTTTAAACATTTTCCTCTGATAATTTTATTATATATTTTTCAGGGGACCATTTTCCATTGTAAGACGATGCATTCATCGGGAATCCGGACAGCAATTTGCGGTGAAAATCGTAGACGTTGCAAAGTTTACCGCCAGTCCCGGTTTGAGTACAGCAGGTAAGTAAACAGCAATTCTTCTATTACTTTAATTACCTGTAAACATCATCAGCAGGAAATTGAATCCCATTACCGGGGTGTTTGATTACATATAAAAATATCTCTTCTCTTAAGGCTTTCGTAAACTGCGACTTTTCGCACTGCGGTAATACCACGCTACGTTGGCTGCTCAAAAGAAGAAGAAACCCTTTACCAAAGTTACAAACTTCCTCCTTGGGTTTTTATTTTCGCCTCAAAGAAAGTTCCAAGTTTTCGCTAAAGGAAACTGCACTCATTGGGGCAGAATCAAAGCAAAGTGAGAAAACTTGCCAGTCCATCAATAATAAGCAAACTTTTTTTTTTCTTTTGAACCTTTTCAAGGAGAATGCCTGTTTGGTTTAAATTTACTTTGAAAAATGTTCGGGCATTAATACACAATTTTTTGAAGGGTTATTTCTCTTAATTATATAAAATATTTCTGTTTGTTCTTTTCCGGTCCAAGGCACTGGTGTGTCTATTTGCAAAGACAGAGAAGATGTGTCTGACCCTTCCCCGGGAACAATAATAATTTTACTCAGTTTATGATAGATATCATGGCATTAGGTGATTTAGCTTTCCACAATAGCTATAGAATGGTTATTGTTGCGTTGTCGAATGTCGACCCTTTTTATGCATTGGCTCTGTCTACTAATTAGACAGCCTTCCATCAATTTGTGTAATCCATTTGAAAATGAGAAGTTGCTTATGTTTGGAGTGCGAAAAGTAAATTGTTTTTTAGGATCTAACGTATTTGGGAATTGGATTAGAAATCTTAGAGAAAGTGTTTTGGGAGGAAAAAATCGAAGAACAATTTAAACGAAAAGTCTTTTGACCGGAATGTTTATAATTTAAGTAATGGATTTGGCGGAAAGCTGCCTTTCTCTTCGTTAAACAAAATATTTATTATTAGAACTTGGAAAGTTAAATGATATTTCACTAGACCTTCATTTACAATTTGGAATGCCATCTGGGTAATAAATAAACCTAAAACACAATCATGTAAATTCTTTCACCCGTAAAAGTAATGGCGCATTTACACGAATGAAAATATATCTGTCAAAATTCAGTCAATACTTGTGTAAATAGTTCACAATTAATGACAAATCACAATTCAGAAGCAACCTGCTTCTTTACTGACATTAATGACCGAAAAGGTTTGTGCGTTATTTTATATATTTTTGTAATCATTTGTGAAAATGTACCATCATGTTGTGGTAAATACATGAACATGATGCAGGTAATGTGGTGAATGGCCGGTTTTCTTAAAACATGATAGTTGCCCCGACATTTTTTTATTTGTATCCTAGGTCTTTAAATAACGGTTCCTACGTACCATTATATTTTTAACCAACAATTGCATTTTTTCAAAAAAAAAAAAAAAACACTCGATTTTGATAAAATTTTATATGATTGATTTTTTAACGGTTTTGTTTTTCATTGAAATTTTATTACTAACGATACCTATATTTACTACTGTACTCCGACTATCTTTTAAACGACTTTACCGATTTTGAAAAAAATTCATATTCAGGTAGTCCTGCTATGCCTGATAAATATTTCATAACAAAAGTTTGTAAAAAAGATCTTTAAAAAAACGAATTTTAAAAACGAATTGAAGATTTAAAAAAAAAAAACGAATTGATGATTTCCAACTAAAATTTGAATTTTTATAATTTTGATACAGATTACTCAATATTAAGTTGTTATCAAGACAACTCAACCGTTAGACATCCAAACAAATTACACGAGACAACTAATTTCAGTTGTTGTGAAAAAATTGTTGCAGTTTTTTAGGAGCCGTTTTTGGAACATGAGAAACCACTTAATGTCGCTAAAATAATTGAATATCCGAGATAACTACAATCCATTGGAACTTCCAAGTAGATTTGTCAACATTTAAACCTATTCTGTTACTAGAGTATTTTTTTTGCTTATTAATTTTATTTTAGACTGAATAAAGAAGCAATCGTGTATGTGTTGATGAAATGATGACTGTGCCTTAATCCTAGATAGGTCAAGTTGCTTGTGAATTCAACCAACGAGTCTTTTGAATTGTACCAGTTTTGTAATTTTTAAAATCAAATACAATATTTAGAACATATTTTATTATTGATTTTTGTTTAGCTTACTTTTTTTTCAATGTATTTGCTTTTAAAATTCACCAAAGTGTTCTACATAACAGCTTAGGGCCAGTTGTCTTGTTTTTGCTCTTATGACAACCGCAAAATAATTATTGGTTGTTTTTGAAACAGTTAACTGGTTGTGATCGATAATTCAATACTAAATATAAAAAGGACAACTAAACTTAGTTGAGTTGCCTTCCATATTAGGGGCATAGCTTGAAACTCCGAATTTTGTTCATTCAAAAAGGCATTGCATTTAGGTGCGTATAGAAGTTTTGGTAAACATATTTACATGCATTTAATGTATTTTGCTTTGCAAATATTGTTGCCGACCAAATAAATGACTTGTTGAATTGATTTCTAACAAATTCTTTTGAATCAATTTCAAATTGATTCACCATCGTATACCTATACCATTTACCATGTAAATGGTATAGGTTCTCTAGAACCATTTCATTCATCTTTAGTCATTATCTTTAGCAGCCATTGTTTTAATTCAAATCATCAATCATTTTGTTTGCAATAACTACTTCAAACTACTTTCCCAAAATATAAAGCATAGGTACCACAACTAGCACCATACCAAACGCATTTAAATTGTTAACCTTTGTGTTATCTTACTTTCCTTTGCCCACCCAATTCTAGGGGTGAAGTAATTTCCTTAAAAGGTTTCCTGATACATGCCTATGCGCTAAGGATTTAGTAATTCCACATATACTCCTCCATAATCCCTTCATTATGATCCTACATACAAGTGCTGGCCAATTTCACCTCATATAACATAAAAGCAAGGCTCACAGGGATTTCCGCTTTAACAACCTTGTACCCTAATAAGCACGTCCGCATCCCTGAGTGAAATTTTCATAGCCACAGACAAATTAAACTAAGGTTCATATGCTATGTTTTATGTATGTATAGGTATATATTTTTCTTTGAACCTTTAGGATAAAAAAAAACCGCCTGCAAATATTATAATATACCTACTCTAGTAACGTGTCCTTACTGTTTTATATATATGTACCTTCCAGATGCAATGACATAAGTTGTTGTCGGCATTAACATCTGTTTGTAGGATCTTGGTATAGGTAGCTGCTTATCATTTTAATCCGAAATCGATATAATCCCAATGGTCCTACCATGCTGTCTTTATTGTTGCAAGCTTTCCCCCGAGCACATTTCAATCAATAGGATGTAGAAGTAAACCCTCAGGTTCAGCTCCTAGTTAATTAGAGTGATTCCTTTTGAATTTCTTGTTCCTACTCTTTTCGAATGACTAAATCTATAAATGTGTTGGATCGTAAAATATATTTCACAAAATTAATATCCCGAGAACCAATTTGAAGTTCGTGTATAAAATTTAATTTTTTTTTTCTTTTTGTTTTAAGATCTCAAACGTGAAGCTACCATCTGCCACATGCTGAAACACCCACACATCGTCGAGCTCCTGGAGACCTATAGCTCGGAGGGGATGCTTTACATGGTCTTTGAGTTGTAAGTACTAATATTTTGGCCAATATAAATATAGCTTAATTGAATTTCCAGATTAAGTGTCTAACAAACCCTTAACCGTTTCATTTGATTTTTTTTTTTTAAATTTATGCAGACGAATAACATTTTTATAAGTGCTTCTTCTTACTTCCCGCGGCATCGTAGTAGCAAAAATGTTACTTCAAATTTGTACTGGCTTGGGTAGGTATCGCAGATATGAAATTCCGTTTCTTCCGTTTTTGTGTGCTCCGTTCACAGAGACATCCTTCCGAAAAGTAAATTGGATAACAAGTTTCAAAGTTATATTACAACAACTCAAAGTGCAGCATTTAAGCTGTAGGTAGATGTTTTTTTAATTTTGATGCCGTTCTAGAGTGTTTCCGACATTTTTTCTGGTATCTAGACATGACTGCCGGAAGTTGTAAGAACCGAAAAGAATGAAAAAAATTTGAATGAAATAAAATGAGATATCCTTATGGGATTCTAGAATCCGGTAATAGAATTACATAAAAAAGATGTGCCTGGCATCATTAACGATAGAAATGCATCTGGATTCTTGAGAAATCACAAATGCATATGTTTTTATTCGCTTCAAGATTCTTCATGTGGAAATTTGTCATCTTCTGTTGAAGATAATCTTTTATAAACTTATTTCATCAAACACAAAATGGAAGACAATGGAAGTTTTATCAAAGTTTTTTTTTTATTAAATTCTACAGCTAAAAAAGGAGGAATGTCCTTGCTATGCCAGGCCTCTTGATTTCTGATCTAATTTTTGTTCCGGAAAGATATTTTTTGCACACACAGAAATCTTGGAGATCTCAATCGTCGTAAATAGGTTATTCCAGTATGTTTTTTTTATTGAGTCTGTTCCACTAAATTTACAACTAATTTTTGATAAAAAAACCCTTGTCAATGGCAAAAGGAACGAATTGACAATATAACTTGTTAAATCGAACTATTAAAAAAGAAAATCCTCCTTTTCAAACCATGGAGGTTTTCGAATTGTTAGACCTTTTTTTTGTAGTAAATATTAATGTATCTTCGATGAAAACGTCATAAGAAACAAAATGAAAAGAATAAAAAGAGGAGTACAGAAGAATAGAAAGCTCTTTATGGACTCCTTTGACAGTTCAAACTTTTCAACCAATAAAGCCAAAAAACATGGTGATGGGCAGCATATTCAATTTACATATCGCTTGATATTATCGAGCCTGCAATGTAAATCATCATATTGCAAAAAAGTTAAAACAGAATTTTAATTTAAACTCGGCCATTTCCGCTGGACAGCTTTCGTCTATGCAAAAACATATTTAGAACACAACTGTCTCTCCTTTGGGCTAATACATTTCGGTTTGTTGTCGGTACACTTCTCAATCGAAACGTTATGTTGTGCAATATGTTAGTTCCACATAAGTTAACGCCAAAGATTATCCCTGGCTAAGTCTAATGGACGAGAAAAGAGTTCTGTTTGTCACTAAATAAAGGTTCCTCGACTAGTCTTTGAAACCTTTTATCTCATTAAAGTTCCATTATAATATATAAGTTCACTTCAATAATTAGCTTTTCCTCATAACGATTTACTTTTTTTGTTTTGAACTAAGAGTGCAAAAATACATCCGGATACATCTCTTTTAAGCAGAGTCTTGTGTGTTACTTTTTAATTTTCATTTAATAATAATTCCGCACCCAACCTTTTGATATTTATTTAATCGCAACAATATTAATATTGCGAATCTATCGATTTACGGGCCTCATTTGCTGAGTCCCATTTTTCTCTTGTACATTGTTAATGAAAATTAATTGTTAAGCACCGTTTAATTAAATATTTACGATAGAATGAATAAATATTCGATTTTCTTTAAATAATGTCATATTAATTAATGGCTTATCTCTGTATAGGTATGTTGTTGGGGCATCTCATTTTAAATGTTTACAGTCGGTGTCAAAAATAAAGGCAATACATTAATAATGAAACATAAATGGTACAGGGTGGTCTAAAAACACTCAATGCTGTTTTGCATGATTTCATAGTGTTTTATTTGTTAATGTTTATATGGACCTCTATATGTTTCCATTACGTTTGGAAGCGCCGCCGCCATTGTAGATGACCTTTTCATTTCTTGTAACGAATTTTTAATTGTGAAAACTTTGGACGATAAGTTATCAAACTTGTCGGATATTCTCTGATAGATATTTTAAGACTCTTTCTTTTCAAACACCCGTAAACTGGAACCCATAAGTAATCTGTATTGCTGAACAATCATTTCAGTAACTACTGAGTTCGGCATACTTCAAAATCACAATGTTATGCAGTCTTTTCAAAGCAAGCCGCTAAACGTCTTATAGACGGAGAGCTGGTTGCAGTGGTTTCGGACCCACTAGGTACAAGGTTAATTCTTTCGGGAAATGGTTCGATTGGAGTTGGAAAAGCAAAATCCAGACAGTCAAAAGACAGAGTGGAAGACATAAGTGAGGGTGGAGTTGAAATTTTTAGAAAATGGCCCCTCCCACTTAAATGGGGGGAGATAAACACCCCCTCCAACATGATTTTTTTCTTGTATTGACCTAACTCACTCACTCTAGCTATTTGTTGCATAGTATGAAAATCACCCCGTTTAATTTAATAATTTTATACATATTTTTCTCATATTGAGTAAAAGTAAAAAATTAAATAAAAAATAGAAGGTTCTACTTGGCCTTCTGACATTTTGTGTGTTGGTCTTTGACACATTCACCATTATGTATACAAAAAGTAGACCTTGTACCTTTTTGTTTTTTTATTTCGAAAAAAATGCATGTTTAACCCCCCCACCCCACTTGTGTCTTCCACTCTGCCTTCTGACTGTCTAGATATTGCTTTTCCAACTCCAATCGAACCATTTCCAGAAAAAATTAACCTTGTACCGAGTGGGTCCGGAATTTCTACAACCATCTATTAGTAGTTGACTAGTTGGCGTAGAACAAACAGTAAATCTGTGGTGAGGAACTTCATATTCCGTGAAAAATTTCGCGATTTTAGAGAGTATAGCTTTCCAAGATTCTTGTCGACTTTTATTTTATACTCCAGGCATTTTGGGTGAAGAAATGGGTTTAACTCAAAACTTTTAGAGGAGTTTAGAAAAATAGACATTTTTATAGATTTTGAGGTGCTTTATTATGTATGTTAATGAAGTTTGCAGCTGTAGTAGGTATGGTACATTTTCCTTATGTTAAATACTTAAGAAGTTATTAGAGACGCGGGCGTTATTAAAAATTTAAATTAAAGTAAATACAAAAATGGTGTGATTAACTGTGCCTGTCAGTGTAATTTCTATACGGATACAATTTTCAATTGCAGCAAAAAATATTTCTTGCCCGAAAAACAAAAGTTAACAATTAGAATTATTTTGAAAAACCTACTTAACATAAAAATGTTAAAAAATTATTTATAATTTATTGATTTTTTTTCGTTTTGTTTATATAGAATGTGAGTGAATAATTTTCAAAAAATTAAGCTAACTCCAGAATGCGTTTCGCACAAAAAAGAAGGGTATGTTCACACGGTGGGCTTATCAGTAAAAAGACGTTCTTACTTTTCTTAGACCCATGATTTTATTTGACCGATTTAAGTGACCTTATTTAAAGGCATCTAAATGATGAGCCCACCGAGTTTATGTATATATACCTACATAGGATTAGGCGAAACGCATTCTAGAGACAAATAAATATATAAGTATATTACATATGGGTTGATTTACGGTTTGTAGTCATTTAATTTCAATAGGTTAGATGTGGTGTAGCTATAGAAGTAAACGGTGTGCTACACTGGGCGCTTTTTTCTTGCACCTAAGCGTTTGTTGAATAGGTCTGCCAGGTATATGTCGATATAAGGCGAGTAGTTAAAAGTTTTCAATTCTATGATTTCTAAATTTCCAAATCAATCGGGGCTATTTTATTTGTTGACATTCTTTTCAAACATATTGTAACAGGATGTAAAAAATAATTATCAATGCGAATATTTATCTAATGAGTGTATCCAGTGTACATGAATGTAATTATTTAATGAAAAAAATATTTAAATACATTAACAAAGCTTTTAGCAAGCTTTGATTAAAGTTTTCTCATTATTTAAATATTATTTGGATAATCGGCTTTCAATAAACCTCTATATACCTAATAAAAAGAATAATTTTACGGATATGGCCGTAAATAATCACAATGCTATAGTTAGTAAATTAAATGACTTAATTTAAATAAGTTTCTTTGCTTAACTTTCTGTTTTCCAATCATTACAAACCTACCGGCAAATGAATATTTTATAATATTTATTTTGTACCTTATGAAAAAAAAACTAGTCACTTTTTCATCATCAAAAATTTCTCTCAAAAGTGTCAAAAATAAAAATGAAACAAAATATATAAAAAAAAATATACGTCTTTGTATGTGCCAGTATTGAAGGAGTGTCCTTCTGTTTGCAGCTGCCATGCCGCCCGTGGAAATTTACTTGCCATCATTTATATTCATCAATGTTTAAGTTTTGATGGTAAAACTTCGCGAAATATTTTTTTTTATTGCATAATGATTTTTGTATATTTAAAAAAATGCATTGAAAGCTTATGTTTAGAAGATGCAGCAATTTTATAATTTTCTTTTTCTTATATTTCAGTATGGAAGGATCAGATTTGTGTTTTGAAGTTGTTCGCAGAGCAGTGGCAGGATTTGTTTATAGCGAAGCAGTAGCTTGGTAAATAATATCTTTTTGTAAATTATATCTTTAATTCTTACTTATCTAAATTTATTCAGTCATTATATGCGTCAGATATTAGAGGCACTTAGATATTGCCACGAAAATGATATATTACATCGCGATGTTAGGCCGGCTTGTGCCCTTCTAGCTACAGCTGACAATTCAGCTCCAGTCAAATTGGGTGGATTCGGTTCGGCAATACAGCTGCCTGGAGGCAGAGATACTATAGAAACTCATGGTGAGTAATATTTAAATATCGACGTCAAATAGTGTGATGAACTTATTCATTTGTGTGTTGCTTTCGTGAATTTTTAATTATTTTAAAGAGAAACTGTTTGTTTTTCATTTTATGTGTGTTGATTGTTTTCATGTGATGCTTGCACTAGCCTTCAGATTTTTAAATATTTCAAAAAACTAATAACACTTTTATTCTTATTCCTTAACTTTGATTTTACTTGCCACACAGGCTATTCCGTGTTGATTCGTTTTATCTATATTATTGTGTTTTATCCAAACCTAATATTATCTTCCCCTTTGAATCCTCAGTCTTCAATTTATTTTAGGTTTCATACTTTCAAAATACCAGCTTTTACCATGAAGACTTAACTATAGCGATTGCAAACCTTCGACTTAACATAATGATAGCCCATTGCAAACGATGTATATGTAAAAATGGGACTGTTAAGCTGAAAACTTTCTCTAGGGGTAGTTTATAATTTAATGATAAAAGAAATGGCAATAACAAGAGAAGTGTACCTACAATTTAGAAAAAAATGTCTTACAAATAGAAAATTAATATTATGGTGGAAAAAGCGACTAAACTTTCGTCCGAAGAACGAATTTTTGTGCCACTCGAATTATGGAAAATTAGTTGTTATTATTGAAAGATTAATTGATAGACAATACATTTTATTCACTTTAACAGTTTTATGAAAGTTCAGTTCTGTCCTTTATTGTATTTTTTGACCTTGCTTAAATATTTGGAGTGATATCAACATTGAGCCGCTTTTTTTTCGAATTACCTTTCAATCGTATGACGTTAAGTGCTCCACAATGGCTTCATGCCTTACGATTGCGCTTGCTTGACTTAAGTTCTCTTTTTCCTCAAAGGCATCCAAAATATAAAGGATTTAGCACTTTTCAAAAGTTTTCTTCTGAATAATTTTATTTTTTTTTGACATGTTCAACTCGCACAATAAACACGTACAATCTTTCAAAACTGCCACTATATGATGTACCTTTCAATATCCCTAACTACAATATATATAGTAATTCACGTCAACTCTTCAGTCTTTAATGTTTTTAAACTAGTAAAGTAGCTGTTTTCATTTCTGATTCTGAAGTAATGATGATTATATATCTTTTCAAAAAATTCGTATTTACATCGATTATATGAAAGACATGATTGCCCTACTCGTGCAAAGTGCAAAGGGTGGCTAGTATAGGTAATATAGTTTAAGACGGCGGAGTCTTATCTTTTGGATTCAAAATAAATTAACACTCGATTTGAATATTTAATAATTAGGTATATCTTTATTTATAAAAACAGCGGAACACGTCTTTATACTAGCGATGTAGAAGAATGACTGACTCTTCTTTCGTGTTATTCGAAGAACACAGAGTGTCTCAGCGAATACATACATAATAAAATAAAGCAAAGATACTTATACATTTAAACAAATTACAACATGGGTACAAATATAATAAAGGGATACCTATACCTGGCAGCCCGTGTTAGTTTGTGTACAATCATTTTTTTTACGGTGTATTCATAAACGTTAAAAATCTGCGTGTTCTTACGCAGATTTTTAACGTTTATGAATACACCGTAAAAAAATGATTGTACACAAACTAACACGGGCTGCCATTTCCGCATTTCTTTTCTAATGCGTTTTTGAACGCACTCACAATGCAGAATATGTGTCGACATAAAGGCTAGACTTAGTACAATTTCCATTTAAGAGTCGTTCATAAACATCAACAAGAATTTTATTTGACTGTTCTTCCAGAACATTTTAAGTCGTCTTCCCTTATAGAAAACACTTATAATTTTGTACACAAACATTAATAAAATTCGTGCAATACTCCTGCGCGATACTCCTGCAGCCAAAAAATTGTGGCTGCGCAATCTACCCGATGCTGACGGTATGATAAATGTTGACTTTCACCTCAATTCATAAAATTTCTTGACGTAAGGTCTACTGTGAAAGTGTGAAGTGAGAAAAAAAAATATTTTCTCCATGCAATTGGCTTCTATAATAGCGTTCAGTACTTGTTGGTATACAGTGGCTGAATCCGGTGATTTGAATTCGAAATTTTCTGCATCAGGTCATTTAAATACAATAGGTTAAATATAAATATTTCTGTATTAATTATAGCAAAGTATAACTGTTGTGTAAATAGAAAAGCACATATAAAAAGTTATCGGAATTATTTGGCAATAGATGTTACATATCTCTAAGTATTTATTTTTCGAATTCGTCTTTTCTACTCTGTCCCAGTTACTTATGTATTTATATGTAATTCTTGTATAGGGACCTTGTGCCATCCTTGTAATATTCGTTCGTTACAATTTCAAACTTTCTCAAGAAACAGAACAGTCGAAAATAATAAACTCTTAATACTTTCAAAATGGACTGTCTTACTTTATTGAGGTTGATGCTGATGTTCTTGAGTTATGAAGTACCTTTAATAAAATGACTGCAATTTGTTGTGAAACCATTTATTCTTTCTAAATTAAATTGAAACAAAAGAAAATCTATAGCATTTGCTAAAATCTCATATGAAATAACGTGAGCCAACAGAGGGAAAAATAATATTTCGAAAAAAGGTTTGTATCTCTAAATAAATTCCCTTTACAGAGTTGTGTTACCTGACTCGTAGTTGAAAGCAGCTTTAAAAGACTTAAATGTTGAAAACGAAAACAAAAAGTGAACGAAGCGTAACCAAACCATTTACTTTATTATCCTTTTCGAAAATTTTATTTCAACGCAAGCCAGCATCCACCATCCTTCCATTGCAACAAAGTTGGGGGTGACTTCATTCTGCAAATCATGAGCGAGCGAAGCAACCCTTTTTCTTTTTTCCTTAGATTTTTTTCGCTGAAATGTAAAAGCCTTACCTAAGCCTCTTCGTCGCCCGTCCTGCGTCTGCATAATATGTTCTTGAATCGCGAAAATGTCATTAAAGAACGGGATATAACACTGTTGCCTTCCTCATACTTTATGTGACACGACTAAACTGCAGAAAAAAAGTGATAACCAGAAAAATAATGGTTCTCCCGCTGGCAAATGGTGACGACGATGATGTTGGCTGAAGCAGAACACAATGAGATGCTTCTTACAAAGCATAAACTAAAGTGAAAGAGAATTTCTTTGAATAAAAGTTCTCTTCTAAGTATATCCTTACATTAATTAAGTTTTTCTTGTGAATTTGCTAAATATTTTATCACTCTCATTTGTGATGAGGGGGTCGCAGATTGTATTGTAGTCCATTTTTAAATATTTTTTTTTGTAATCTAAAACAAATGAGCTTACAAATGTAATTAGATGTACGTAACTAAGACTTGTTAATAAGATCTTTTGGATGACATCACTCTTTATTCAGAGATTAGTCCGTTTTTATTAATATTTTCTTATAATTTAATTGTGTGTCAAAATTCTCCAGCAAAAAAAAAACTAAATTGTAAGTAATTTAAGATTAGAAGTTGATAGCGTTGTTTAGTAAGAGGTATTCTACATTTTCAAAATTTAATATTAATAGAAACTTTATGTTTTGCACTACAGCCTCATTGCGAAAACCAAAATATTAGTAAATTACGCTCTCAACCAATCTATTTGTGTGCTTGTGCGTTGTTCTTGTTATTCCTATACATCTTAAGAACATACAATTTATCGTCAAACCCGTATAATCAAGTCGAAATTATTGGAAAATTTTTTCGACCTCGCAAAATGCAATTCCCATGAAAAAAAAAATTAAGTATTTGTAATTAGAAAAAAAAACTGTCTTGAATTTATGTTTCATGTATTTTTAGTACGCTAGTGATGTGAAACAAAAAAACCCTTACAGAAATGACACTGCGAAATTTTCCGTTATACTTTCCGTTTTGTGGAATTTTGTTTCACGACGGAAAAATAGTGAAACGGTCGATTACCGGTTCAACTCTCCACAAATTCTCCACTAACTTATTCGCACACAATTGCGCTCTCGAAGTTTTGTGTTTCAATTTTGTTCGTGTTTTTTTTTGTTGTGGTAATTATAATAATGGATTCCTGTTTTACTTGCCCAAAAGACAAGTCTTTGATTCGTGCAAAAAAAATTAAATATCAATCAAACATGTCATTACTACGATAGAGAAAAAAAGTAGGTCTGACAATTCTGTCTGTCTATCGTCTTTGTTGACACTTTCAGCCTTTAAGTGCTGGCAGATTTGCTTCAAACTTGGAAGATAGTGTTCTATTTTCCGGGCGTTGTACCCGAACGTACTTTTAATCGGCATTCTATATGCCTAAAAATAAAGATACCTGCGTCAAACAAAAATTATTGAATAAGTTTTTTTTCTCGAAAACGGCGCGAAAGATTTCAAAAAATTTGTTTAGTTGTCATGAGGCATTATGTCTATCAAATAGTACTTTCAGTAAATTCGTTTAACGGTACTTTCCATATAACGGTTTTTTTTTTAAATTTCTAATTTCCCATAACCGCTGGAGCGGTCTTAAAATAAATAAACTGAAGTTGAACTCACTGTTAGAAAGAAGATGGCATACCAACTTTTTTATTAAAAATGTTTGTAAAGTTTTAAATAATTTTTCTTATATTTGTTTGTTTACTCAATATTTTGGGAATCTGAAGGATTTTTATAAAACTTAGTTCTCAGATATCCAAATTTAGTTCTCAAAACATGCGTTCCCACTTTTTTTCAAAAAATGTTTTCGAAAATTTATTTAAAAAAAATCGATTTTGTTTTTAAAACTGGTTCGATGATTTTGAATTTTTTTTTTGCATAATTTCATATTTACGGAAGAATTTTGTTTACTACTTTGATTTTGGGTTGAATATTTATATAGATTTAGCCCTTTTTTAATAAAATTTTGTATTATTTTTTCGTTTTTTTTTGTGTGCCCTCAGTGTACTTGACACAAGAGCACGTTTGTGCGACTTTTCTTCTTAAGGGGTTTATATTTTGGGGATTGTTGCTGGAAGACCTCGTCTTTAAGTATCTCCATACTTTTTATAACTTTTTCTATGAAATTAATAATATTTCCTTATGGACAATTTATTAACTTAACATTTTCCATAAAGTATTCTTAATTATTTTTGTCGAAAAAGTTATAGACAAAAAACTTAAAATTTTGATTCTCAAGTTTTTGAAAATGCTTTTAGGCTTATGGGATGCGCTTCAATTATAGGTATCAGATAAAATTGAATAGTTGAATAAATTAATTGATTTTCAAAGTACCAAACTTCATTATTTATGAAATATCAATTTAGAGTAATACTCAATAGTATATTGATCGCTGAAATCTAGGCTCCTAATTTAAAAATTCAGGGGTTAACTTAAAAAAATAGTCTTTCATTGATAAAAGTAATAAAAAATGTTTTTCAAAATGTCGGCATTTAAGTTTATATTTGTCGGTATTTAAATAGGAATTCTATTGAAATTGATTATGCGTTATGCCTTATGCTCGTAATGGAAATTTTGTTTTGGCAAAAGCAAAAAAAAAAGTTTTTGTGAAGGTACCATTTTCGGATTTTTCAATTTCAATATTTTTTCTTTAGAATTTTATTTTAATCGTTTTTATTTACCTTGTTAGTCAATAAACCCGTAAAATATAATTGCCAACTTTAATTTTGGAAACTCAGTCTGAATTAAAATAATATATTCAATTGTGAATTTTCCACGACAAAGCAAACGATATTCAACAAAATGCAGAACACCGTATTCTAATTTATTGATTTCCATTCACAGAAAGTGAAACTCAGGATATGGATGAATGTGTTCATTAAAACGTTTATATTATAATATGATTCAGTTCCTATATGTCCTTTATTTTCATTATATCACTTTTAACATGAAAAAAATTGAAAATTGAAAATACAAAAGAAAAATACAAATAAAATAAAACGAAAGAGAAAACTTTTAAAAAGTATTTTTCTTCTTTTTTTCCCCGTTGACCCTTGTTATTGCAAATATCTTAAATCGACACCCACCCACACAGAAATTGATATGGATGTCAAATGCTTAATAATGACACCTCGAGGAAAGCTTTATTTAAAAACTGACGAGGAGGGTAAGCGCATAGTATTTTTGCCCCACGATAATACTATAGCTTCTTTTTTTTTTTCTTTTTCTATATTTCCCAATTTTTTGTTTTATTTAAATTTGTAATAAAAACTTTATTTTAATTTTTTATTGCGATATAAAAAAAAAACTCGAAGTGGTATCAGCTAGCATTTGAAGCACATTTTTTTAGAAATAATTTTGTAGAATTTCTAAAACATTAAAAATATAGTTGCACTTCGTGTAGAAGTTGTTTTTGAACAAGCTTAACCATTTTAATCGATGCAATTTATCATAATTTTTACAATCAAAAAGCAAGTCATAGCCATTAAAAGCACAAAAAACATGTCTCAAATTCATTTGTAAAGTAAGAACTTCCTAATTTAAGCGAAAAGATTAATGATAAATACCAAATCTAATTATTATTCGAGGCACTGGTTGCTATATTGTAAGTTTGTTTTTGCAATCCGTGAACTAAGTCCACATGCATAGTGAGGCCTTGACTCTTTGTCGTTGTTCTTTTTGTCCTTATTCTTATAATTATTTTATTTTATCAGGAACGGATATTCAAGCTTGTCATTTTAACTATACTACCAAACAAATTTGTATTAAAACACATAATTATTAAAGTTCTAGGTAATTTGATTGACTTAATTGAAATACAATTCTTAGTACGGAATCTGACAGTCTTCTCTGATATTAATTTCAGAGATACTTTTTTTTATTTAAGCCTCTAATAGAACTTGAGCAGTTCTTTTTATTCATTCGATCAGTTCAATTTTTTTTACTTTTTTTCAATAAATCTGTATTGCACTATGGTTGCTCATCCACAGGTGATCAGCTTTTAGGCAAAAACAGCGTATCCCCTCTCAGGTGATTAATATCAGAGCTGTAAAAGAATGCAATCATTTCGGTATTGCAGTTAATTGAATTAAAAGACCTTATTTTTAAGTGCTTTGACTTCATCTGAGCATTTCGACCTAAACAAAAGACCCAGTTAATTTTAAAGTCTTGATAATAATCGTATAAAGCAGTCAAAATACTTAAAGTAAAAAGAATGCAGTACTTTTAACTGCTGACATTTTTTGAAGCTTTTTACATTATTTTGACTGCTTAAAGACTTTTGACAGCTTGAAGTTTTGTTACTGCTTGAAGTCAATTTACTATACTTAGATCTTAAATTTAATACTAGTAATAATAGTAAATTGACTTCAAGCAGTAATAAGACTTCAAGCAGTAAAAAGATTTCAACTTAACTTCACGCGGTCAAAAGATTGTAAAAGACTTTTAAAAGAGAAAGAATTCAAGAAGTACTGCATTCTTTTTACGTTAAGTCTTTTAACTGCTCTAAACAATTATTTTAGTAAAGGCTTCAAAATTAACTGGGATTTTATTTTGTAAGTTAAAGTACATTTACTTGTATGAAGAATGGCAATGCATTCCGAAAAATAAGTTAAAAGACTGGAACTTTACGTCATACTGTTCCAAAATACTGCATTCTTTTAAAGCTCTGCCCAAAAATAACGCAAAATTTAAATCAAAAAAGCTCGTTACCAGTTACAGTTTAAAATTAATCAAAATGTAGTGCTAGTCGAAATAACATCACTTTCATTGCAGAGTAATATTTTAAAAATAATGAAGAGTTTTTCTTAAACAAAGTCATATTCAGCAGTGAGGCACATTATCATCTTCAAATGCGTTTTATTGGTAAGTTTTGAGCCACTTAAGCAAAATTTTATATGGAAAACCGAAAGTGGAGCCAAAAGTCGGCAATCAAAGTAAAAATCTAGGCTTGTCAGATAAAATCTTGAAAATCCCGGTAAGTGTTCCGAAATGGGCTGTTGCTAAAAGGTTGGCAGCTTTCATAATATATACGTCTGAAAACACGTTGTGAGGTAGCCACCACTCATGGGACCGTATTTTTGAGAAATGTTGTAACACTTTCCCTCTTTCGACCAACTTTCCTTTTTTTAATTTTGTATTCTGTATTTCTATATGTACACTTACAAGATCAAATGATTGACACCGAATTCGGTGATAAATTGACGTTTCTCTTACTTTATTTTGTATATAATGTTCATTGAAACGAGATAGTCTGTTATCAATCAATGAAAAATTTGGTCTCTTTCCCTCGCATTGTATTTGTAGGTATTTGTATTTGTATTTATATTTATTTATTTAAAGCAATATTCACATTAAGATTAATATTTTATTACAAGTGAAGGTAATTTGGAAATCCTTCGAAAATATAATTCAAATTTCATAATCGAGTTAAGACTAATTTACGTACATATGTATGTGCAGGATAAAGAAAAAAAGAAACAATTAAAAGAAATATAAAGATAATGGGGTTAAATATCACTGGTCAGGTGATTAAAAAGGTGCTTTTTAAATATGTTTGTGCTTGTGATTCTCCTTAGGCCAGGCGCGCACTAGGCGACCAGGTCGCAGCGGCCACGAGCTCTTCTACGATACATACAAGTGCGCGCATTAGACAGCCAGCGGCCAGCATATAATAACTGGCGCGTCTGACCTTAGAATAACAGGTAATGAGTTCCATAAATGAGTAGCGTAAACAAAAAATGTGTGCTGAGATCATAAGCAATCAAATCTTGGTTGTATTAAAGATGTGGTTCCTTGCGAGCTAGCAAAAACAAGCATTGGAAATGTAGATATCAAATGCTCCTACACACATTAGTCTGATTGATCAATCATCATGCAAAATCAAAAGTTGTTTAGTTTTCGTCAATTAAAATTCAATTAGAATTTTTATCCATTTTGTACGGATGCGAATGGAGGGGTACGAGTATTATATTTTCTATTGAATAACTTGCCATATTTAGTAGCTTATGCTTTTATAAGATTAAAAACCGGAAACACAAACAGCCAGAAATAAAGAATAAAGTTATCAACAAACCATACAACAAATCGGAATATATATAATATTTTTATATTTTTTTAATTAATTCAATTTATTTATAAATCTCTTTTTTGAAATTGAGTAAATAAAGGAAAACACAGTGACATCTGACGATGTGATCAAGTGATTACTTGTGATAAAAAGCAGAACTATGAACTAAATAAACAGGTTATTTTGATTTGAAGTCGTTATGTAAAGAATAAATATATCCAAAAAGATTTACTAGTTAGTTAAAAAATCTAAACTAAAAAACTTTTATAAATTCAAACCAAAAACATAACTAAATCTCCCAGGAAATTAACTTCTTTTCCTATCCTGCACATACATTGTGTAACTAATAAGACATAAACATCACAGCATTGTCATTTTACATCTTAAATCATTGTCGCTAATTGTTACCGTATTTTAAATAAATATATAGGTATTTTAACTTGTTTAAAAATCATACTTCTAAAATGTTTCACATTCTTTATCAAAACTTACATATGAAGCGATTCATTATATCTGCTTATGATGCCAATGTAGATTTTTCAGCTATTCACATGTCATGTGGCCTTCACCATTGCTTCAGCAACATTTTAATTAGCAAAGCCACAATATATCTGACATCCGTTTCACTAAACCATCGCATCCCCCATCAGATTCTGTTTGTTTTTCTGTATACCCTTCAATTATGCTGATTATAGTGTTGAAGTTGAAGCACCCAATCCAAAGAGTTTTTTTTTTTATATTTTTCTCCCAAGAACGAGTGCTGCTTTATCCAGTAACGTAGTGTAGAATAAGTGCATCCGGCCATACTTCAGGCACTACCCGTAGAAAAAAATACTGTATTTTCATCTCATCTCCTTCTTCATTTAAACAAAAAAAAAAAGATAGAGAGGAAGGATTGAAAAGACACAATAACCTTCTTATTTGTCGTTGTCGTCGTCGTCGTCCTGACAAAAGCCGATTATCCATTCCGGCTATATGCAAATGCAACAATGTATATACCTAACTATCTCCATACCTACCTTTCCTAAATGTAGCTGGCCACAAAATGAAAATTGCACTAAAAGAAGAAGAATTGAAAATCGTTTCCCATCCTTAGAAAGTCCTTCCCAATCCTATAGTTTGATACAAGAAAAAAAATGGAATCTTTGTCTTCCTTTATAGTTGTGCTTTCTTTATTTAAACTTAATCCTTTTTCTTGCCATGTTTCTCGGGCAGTAATCTGAATAACTTTTGTGTGTGTGTTCACATGTGCAGGTCGTGTCGGTTGTCCACATTACATGTCGCCGGAAGTTGTTTCAAGGCGAATCTACGGCAAAGGATGCGATGTCTGGGGTGCTGGAGTAATGTTGCATGTGCTGCTGTCAGGACGACTGCCATTCCTAGGATCGGGAAAGCGATTGCAGGATTCTATTGCACGTGGGATGATTTCTGTAAGTTGCGGTGGGAATGGGGGGGGGGGGGAAGAATGCAAACATAAATGCGTTTGCATTTGCCTCGGTCCCTGGTATGGGCGTTCAAATGAATTGCTCCTTTAACCATAACTATTCCTTTCCATACACACAGTTTGAAGCACCCGAATGGAAATCGATTTCTTCGACAGCCAAGGACTTGGTTATGAAAATGCTTGCCGCCAATTCACATCATAGACCATCGATAACAGAAGTCCTCGATCATCCCTGGATGCGAGTAAGTAACTGCTTGTTTTTATATTGAAAAAGAGTCCTTTATGTGGTTTCTTTTGTGTTTGGTTGTTTTCCTTGTAACTTGCTTCAGGATCGAGATAAGTTACAGAGACAGCATTTGGCTGATACTGTCGAGGAGCTAAAACGGTACAATGCCCGGAGAAAATTGAAAGGAGCTGTGCAAGCTATTGCTGGTGGTATTGCCATGGACCCGCTGTTTGGTACCGACACCGACTCAAGTAAGTTAAAGAGTGAATGACAGGTTCTCGTCTTCATACTTCTTCCATCTTTTAATAGTTTTTATGTATCTTTTTTTTTTTGAAAATCTCTATCTTTTTGTAACTGGTTGTTGTCATTTGACAGGAAAGTATTGAAAATTAATTTTCTTGGTTTTTACTTGAGGTATATGTATATTATCATCCTTATTGGTATTCTCTTGCCTGTGTGGGCGGGGAAAGTTTAAGGGCAAAAGAGGCAATTTCCAGTTTGTGTTTGCTAAGGAAACACAGAGAAAGAAAGAGAAGGTACCGTGAATACACAACCCAACGAGCGGAAGCATCCGACAAAGAAGAAATAGAAAATGAAGTCCTTTTCAGACTTGAATGTTTACTTCCGTTTGGGAAAGCTGGTGGTTCCGTTAGAATGTGTTGTATTTTTTAATTAGATATTGAATTATTTGCATTATTTAAGTTGATCTTGACCTTATTTTCGTTTCATTAAAAAAAGGATTGCTTCTAAAACTAAATGATTTAAAGAAATATATGGTTTTAAGACGTATCCTTGATTTTCTAAAATAAAATAGAATTTCGCGTGATTAAAACTTGAAGGTTCGGTTACGTATATTTAAGCGGTCCACTCTCATAGTAATTTAAAAAAATTGAACAAAGCTTTCTTTTTTCTCCGTTTTTGACTATATTACACAGATCGCTAACTGATCAAGTGACTTTGCACACCATGTCAAAGTATAATTTTTATAACGTGTATCCCTTCGACGGGAATATGATTCTACACAAACTTTAGCATCACTATCTGCGGTTGCAATATAATTCCATTGTTTTCTCCTAAAGCACATTGGCGTCGACGAATTACATTTGTAAATTTATTCAACAATTAATTTTGTTTGATAAATATTACTTGCGCGTACTTTACATAAGGACATTTCATGTATTCCACTTAAACTGTGTTTTGACGTTGTGAGCGTCATTTACATAAAATGACTGTGCTATGGTTGCAAAGGCAACTGCTTAAAACTATATACGATGAAATGCCTGATGCCAAATTTCCTATCCATACAATGGCGCCCAACGTGGGGTCCAAACTCATGCTGATTTCTTCGTGGCGTGTTGGAAGGATATTTTTAATCCATAGTATGCAGGAGGGGCTTTATTATGAATATTCATACGTTTGGAGCTACTTGTGAAACAATGGAGCAATTCAAGAGTATATGAGATAGTATTTAATATGTATTCAAATTAGGTTTCCAAAATTATAAAAAAAATTAATGATTCTCTTAATTAACAATTAGTTGTGTTGCACGCTTAACAGGTCCGAACTAGTATTTGCAATCAAAAAGTCGCTGAAAACTAAAGCCCCTTTAGATTAAAAACATGAAGTAAGTATCATCCTAGTAAAGGCAATTTAGTGTATTAATGAAATTTGGAAACCTTGCCTTGATCATGTAGTGGTTTCAATTTCCATGGATTTCCCATTAGGAATCAAGAAGCGTTGTTTTAAATCTTTGCCGGGATGAATAGCCATAAGAACCAAAAATGAACAGCAATTACAAAACCAGATAGATACAACTAGCATAGATAACTAGGCTTTGTTCACATCCACCTCATGATAGAATGGTCACACGTTAGATTTTTATTTTTGTTAGAAGGTGAACTATTCCAACAAATAAAAACGTATCGTGTGAACATAAAAAAAGTAATGTAATGTAAACCCATCCTCTGTCTCTAATTTCCAATATTTTTGTGTCAATTATTATATTTATTACTTTTGTTATTTTTGTTTTGTCAGCAAAAATTGTATTCTTTCCTTATTAATTAATTTTGTATCTTCAATTGAAAAGTGCCTATGGGAACAGCGTCAGAAACTTTAAATGAATGGGCTGATGAAGAGGCTGGCCTCGAAGCTGTTCAAAGAGTCATCGATTCATTAGATGACATCTATGCACTGCAAGACACATTTGTAGATCCAGAGGTATTGAGAGAAATGTTGCGGGACAACAAACTTCACCAACTACTTCAAGTAAGCTTAAATATTGTCTTATTTCCTTAAAATGTTTAACCTTTAAAGTTGTTCAAACCGAAATAATGAAATTAACAAATATTAAATTTCAGCTTTACGATCGAATTAGTTGCAACGTAATGTCACCATCAAGAGCACCACCTGGAGATGCAGTTTCACGTAGCCGTGATGCTATCGATGCCATTACATCATCAACTGGACACAAATATGCGCGGGAAAAAGCGGAGCTGATGCAGCTGCTGGTATCACCACATTTACAGGTAAGTGAACCTAAAAAATGATATAGAAATGAAAAATTACTCTTCCCCTCCACTAAGTATACCTACATTTATATGACATTTATTCAATTTCTTAGGACAACGGCCGTTACACAGAATGAGCAATTTGTTAACACAAAATTGTTTCATAAAGTGCTAAAGTGTATGATTTATGTGTTTTCAAGTTGAATTATGTTGTTTCTTTCGCAGTAAAGGGGCTTCTATTTTTATACCTGTTGTCCTGTGCCTGTGCAATGTTTGCCTATGTCATTAACATCCCCCGAAAGGGTCATATTTTATTTCCTTTGCTCGCTTACCCTTGTTAGGCAATAACATAAGCATATATACAACTGTTGTAAAAAATCACTTACCCTAACATAAACGTCTGTTTTAGGTCAAAGAGACATTTAGCTTTTTTCTTCATTGGTTTTTATGGTACGCTGGGAAGCTTACTTTAATGTTATGAAGTGACAAGTTACAAATTAAGGAAAATATTTTATTCCTATACTTGCAGTTTGCTTTCCTGTTTATATAATCCATAGGCAATATTCGCTTTTGTAACAGAGCGTTGTATGAAAGTGCCTTTTGGACAAGGTTCTTTGTGGTTCTTCTTACTACATAAGAGTATCAGCTGAGTTTGTCGTGCTGTATTTTATCAACGATGATATTTTTGATGGATCCATTTACTTAAGATTCGATATAGCTTCGTCACTCCTGCTGTCATGCGAAGCATTTTCATCTAAGTTTCCAATAAATTTGCTCTCATACTTCTAGTATAATATTAAAAATTGTGAATCGTATGTAAGCGCTGGACGAACTACGGGTGTATAGAGCTTTCTAGAGCTTAGATGTTTGATGTCGTCATCACATGATGCTTTACTATTGATCGTAGATCTAAGATATTAAAACTTTTTGCACTTGGAAAGCATTGTAGCATAGATATTCTATCTTTTTGAAGCTTATGAGATATACTCTTTCCCTCTGAAACACCCACCCATAGATACTTCAAGTGCTCGTCGCAAGGATGAATCATTTTCACTTATGATTGCTCCAACGTCAGCAAAGAACAACCTTTGTTTTGACGTTCTCGTACATATCCTTAATTATCTGTGACTGATTTGCTCGAAACGAAATCGCACTGGTCATTAGATATCCTTATTATTTTTTAGATTCTTATTATTTGAATTAGAAATAACCATTAATAAAATCTAATCAAGAAGTCCCAACAACATGCGGTATTCCCAAGCATCTAAGTAAAAACCGCGCTCAACGCTGCTTAATTTCGGTGATCGGACGAGGACCGATGCGCTTAGCGTGGTTTAATTGTTGACGAAATTTGATTGGCAAAACTTTAAGTTAAAGCAATCGTCTATATGAGATATATGTATACAATATACATTTAACTGGTAGTTGAGATGCAACCATGATGTGTGCCTTTTCTTTGGGATTCTTACCACTATCATGAGATATATGTATACAATATACCTTTAACTGGTAGTTGAGATGCAACCATGATGTGTGCCTTTTCTTTGGGATTCTTACCACTATCATGAGTTGAATTGATAGCATCTTCAGTCACTTGTTTTGAAAGGCTGGGAATCTACCTTGGCGTGGCAGGCAAACTTCGAAAGCAATTAATTGACTGACTGGTAGCGTTGCGTTTTTTGCTGATGATGTGTGCAGTACAAAATGCGTTTCAGCTTTGTTTTCTAAAAATGTGTTAACTATACAGTGTTTTCTGAAACTAAAACACCTTCTGCTGAGCCAATGTGCTTCATTGAAATACTAAAATTTTGTTTTGCATTTGCTTTTTTAGCTTTTCTTTAAGTTGTTACATCATACTCATACTAAAGTGAAATATTTATTTCTTTGTTTTAATTCAAAACAGACAAATGTTTTCGAAATTCATAAAAACTAAGTTCCATCACAATTTCATAGTCAGCAAATCACTATTTCCTACAATGATAACGCCGAGCGTTGATGAAATCATGTTTCCATAATGTTATACTGATAACTTAATTTTACTTCCTTAATTTATTCCCTAATTCATCATACACCCTGACCTCTATTTCTCCCCCATTGCCAGTAGTTGTCTGCCAAGGCATCCATCACCATCAATGTTTCTTTAATGAGATGTTACACTATTATCCCAGCCTCCATTTGTAATTAACTTGGACCTGTCGTAATTAGAATACTCTGTTAATATTAAAGTGCTGCAAACAACCCCTAGGTTTATTCACAATAGCAACCTACCACCACCACACCGTTACCATTCTCGAACTTCGAATAAGCTTTCTTACTCTGCGCTGAGTCAAAAGTTTCATTTCCCAAGGTATGTGAGTTCATCTATTTTCCACCATGGCCAAAAGTGGCGCTGCAATAACTAGATTCATAACATCCCCCATGATTTCTCACCCCCAAAAAATATCATAAATACATACATATCTTATGCAAACAAAAGCCATGTGCTGATGCTGTATTGATGAGCCTGATGATGATGCAACACTTGTGTTTTCATACGGCCCTCACCTCTCCTGTTGATGACACTTTTTCGGCTGAACGGTTGTGTGCATATAGGATATATCTCGTTCCATGCAGTTGCATATTCAAAAACGACTTCTTTCGGCCATCCACCAGAGGCCTATTCCAGTGAAAAACTTAGCTTTTGCGCTCGAACAAGGCGGTGGAGGAACATAATTCCAGCAAAACAGCTGTTTGCATAGAAAAAAAAACCCGCGCCTACATCCAGCATCGTCCTTGTCATAGTTCAGAAGAAAGAGAAAGCGTTGCAAAGTTAAATGCATCACGTGCCCGATTTTAATGAAGAGTTGACAAGGCAAGTCATTCGCGCGGTATTGAAAGATTTGAATTTTTTTTTCTGCAAATAAGAATCTCAAAGTAATTCCCAGCCACACAGCCTGGTTATGTTTGTGTAGATTTTTATAAACGAATTCCTAGGGATAAAAGGACATACCTACATAATATCGGAGTGAAAGAAAACTGCTTTCGAGAAGTAGCTTCTTTATTCGGATTAAAAACGTTGACCTAGTTCGTGTTTGTTTAGATTGGAGCGCTCCATTTATTTTTTCAGTCTATTATCCTGGTGTTGTCCTTATCGTCCGTCGGAGTCGGAGTGGTTCTGGTTATATACGTTGTGATGAAAAGAGAGAGCTAAGCGAGTCTTAGTCGTCCTTTTAAAGTGTTTTTTTCGAAACGGGAATGGTCGGAAATCCAATGTTCGACAACAAAGAGAAGTAGTGTGCGCCAATTCGAAGAAAAAAAGCGCGCTATTTGTTGCATGGTTGCTGACCTAAGCCATTGCAGCAGTGGAGGAGGTGGCGGCTGTGTCGATGGGAAAGAATGTCAATCGGGTGCCCATTTTCTGTTATGGAAGAGGCGTCATCGGAATCAACCCCACCGATAGAACAGTGGATTGGTTCGGAAACGGCGCGGTTTATTCCGCCGTACATCATACGCTATTACAACAACCTCCATCAAAAGGTATACGAATTACTTAAAGGGTGCTCAAACGGTGTATAGTGGCAGAACGGCCTTCCCCGGAGGTCTGCCTTCGGCGTTAGCTTGTCCTGCTGCTGTTGACATCCTTGCGCGCACGTACAATAAATAGAAACGGAATAATAATCACGTTATATACAATTCATCTCATTCATATGCCATACTGCCGTTTAGAATATTCATTTCCTATGCTTGTCCTTGACCTCTGCCAGCAGCTGATTGCATTGTTGATGGCACAAACTGCTGGCTTCTTTTCGTCGTGAGCTAAAGCTAGCGAGTTAGGAGGAAGATATTTCTATAATAAGTTTCCATTGAATTCAGCTTTTTTTTTATTTGTGGTGACCTGGTTGGCTTTAATTCACGAATCAGCAAAGTACCGACTTATATTTTATTCTACGACGTAGAGAGAAGGAGCCTTCATATCCTTTTCCACATATTTTCACATCCTCTTATGCTCCTCCATTCATTTTGTTCAGAAATTAAAACCAAGTGTGTTGACAATCAAACTAATGGATGTTTGGCGCATTGTGCAGAAGATAGCATTTGCAACAAGGCCAGCAAAAATAGGGTTTGTGGTTGACCACATTGTACTTACTTATAGATTGGGCAAATGAAAATAGGTTTCTGATTTCATTGAATTGCAATATGTGGGGTTGGAGTTAAGGGTGGGGGAGGATGGGAATTTGATATTACAAATTGTTTGTCATTTTACGCTTAAATTGTGAAGGAATTTTTTTTTTGAATCATAATGGAATGTTTGTGTCATTAAATGCGACTCAACTGGTATCTTTGTAGGTCGAACGATATTTTAATTTTTAATTTTGTTATCTTATTTGATAAGGGTCAATTTTATCAGAGAGAGAGAAAAAAAGAAGGATTGGTCTTTCTATTCCCTTACCTTTTTATTTGACCCTTCCTCAATAGATGTGATTATTGGAAGGTAAACTTCCCGGTCAAAGGACACTCATTCTTTTATTCAAATCTTGAGTGGGGTATTTTTTCGTTGTTAATGCTGTTGTTTGTTTAGTTCCTCCTCGTGTTTATACAAACGGAAAAATAAAACTCTTTTTTTTTTAAATTATTTCGCTTGGTTGTGTAGAGATTTTCGCAAGGAAGTATTGTGCTTTCCAAAAAAAAAAAAAGAATTCTGTTGTTTGCTTTTGTTGTTAGTTTTTGTATTCGAAAAGATTATTGCTTGTATTGAATTCTATTGAATTTAAATTTTGCTTTAATGTGTTTTCTTATTAAATTGCTTAAATAATTGGGAATATCTAATTACCTTATTTATCAAATTTCTCTGTTCGTTTAAGAGCCGCTCTAAATATTTTGAATTTTGTTTATGGAACTTGTATTTATAAAGACATTTTTCTGCGTATAAGAGCCAGTCAGTTTCAGTTGTTAACCATTGATTTTGTATGTGTTTCTATGGTTACCAGCAAATTGTTAAATTTAACCAAAGCTGAAAAGACTGGCCCTAAGAATTATAATTTTGGAAATGTTTAATAACATCAACTCAAACAAAAATATTTACATATTTTTTTTTTTTTTTTTTTGGAAAATCCTTCATTTATAACTTAATGTGTCTCTGTCTTTTCTTTATCCCTTCTTGTTCGTATATCTTCGCCTGTTCTTATTTCCACCGTTTTACCAATATTAACTCTCAAATTTCTTTCAGTATTTCTATTACTTTGCCAGCCCACGTTCATAGCTCTAACCCTATCATTTTTGATCGGTTCTGTATTAGTTCCGCATACGTAGCGAAGGTTTCGTCAAGCGGGGTATGTCTCTTGTATTAGAAAGTACATACTTCCATAGTGTTAGTAATTCCTCGAAATTTCGCGACGAAACGCTTTCGCGTTCGACACTGACATATGCCTTTGGTCTTGAGTCGCGTTTTACGGCAAGCGCAAATCAACTCACAAAATATTTGTATTCGTCCCCGCACAATTTCTATGTGTGAAAGGTATTAATACTATCCCCCTATAAAAAAGCCTCAGCTTTTTACTTATTTCCGTTATCGATACTTTATAATACTTCAATGTCAAGTGAAGTAACATAAGCCTTTTAACAAAATATCAATACTTAAATGTCATCAGATCCTTTCATCGCAAGTTTACTTAGCAATAATTTTGAAATAAAATGTTCCATTAGTTCATCATTATCATTACCAAATTACAAACTAACTCTGTTCGTGTTGAATTTAGATTTTTTTTTTCCATAGGTACATAACTATAAAATGTACTTTATCGATGCCCAAATCTACTTATGTATGCGTACTTGTATTTATTAGTCGTTCTATTTTATTTCCCAATTCCACTGACATCAGAAGCCCTGTATTTATTTAACCTGTCAATCTGAGTTCGCATAATTTGCTGACCAAATTTATCGAATTATGGTTAAATTCTGGTTTGCTCCAAATGCATATAGAATTTCTGTAAAATAATTGCTGTACCAATGATTGGATAAGTAAATTTAAATGTGTTGGTTTGTGAATAAGCAACTTAAAATCAAATATGTCTGTTCGTTTCCTATTTCTCTTTTAAATGTTATGTATTTGTTTCATAAGATAAATTAAATACAACGATGGAAATATAACGTTTTATGAAAAAAAAAAAAATTTTAAAAACGAATTTCAGAAACTAAGAAATATGTGTAGCTCAATTAACCCGGAAAAAAGTACTGGCGGCGGCGATTTGCGCGATTAAATCCTCAAAAAAGCTAAATATATGATATTACAATAGATCACCACTACCAAAAGGGGTCTAATTATCGGTTTGGCAGCTAGCTAGCTAGGTTGTTGTTGGTTCGTTAGCTCAGATGTTGATTGCTGTTGTTGCGAAAGCGATGACTGTTGTTGTTGTTATAAGCTTGGGTACATGCAAAGCTGACACTATCAGCTGAAGTATTGTTTGGATTTTTGTTTCAATTTTGCTTTAACCTGTGAATTAATGGATCCCATGCACCTGATAGATTAAAACTTATTTTGATGAACAACAACAGTCATCGCTTTTGCAACATACAGCAATCAACATCTGAGCTGCAAGTGCAATCACACCGGTACAATTTAAGAAAAAGACAATAACAAATATACCCACAACCATCAGTTAGCCCGTGACCACGACTAGATGCAATTCTGTCCAAGCGTCCCTCTTTGTTCGTATTCCATATTTTACAAATTTTATGGGTGTTGAAAAATTCAACTACCTTATGAACTAACCACCCCATTTTTTTAATTCGATTCCTTTGAAATTCGCCTTTCCATAGTTTTTAAATTATAGCGAAGCACAGAAAAATCACTTATATGAGCTAATTTATAGAACCTTATCTGTGCTTTTATACAATTTGATGTGCACCTGACAGTGGGGCAACATTTCTGAGTAGTAAGGAAAAATCTCAAAATGAGCAATCATATTGAAGTTTTCATTAATTTTTTTTGTCTACCATCTCGATACTTTCTTCCGAGAATCCAGGGTTGCTTTCCGCAGTTGTCGCAGAAATAGAAGAAACCGCAAAGCCATTGAAGGCATAAGGAATTAAAAAAACGTATAAAAACAACTGAAAAACTGATAAAAACGATTGATCGTTTGATATGAAAATACAGAATTTGGCTCCTAAGCTGTATCGAGGATGAATATCTAAAGTTTAATAATATTAATAAAATATCTATACTTCAAAATACCTCATTAAAACTCTTCAAAATATTGTTTAAAAATAGAAAACGTGATTACTTAAGATGAAACACAAAATTAAAGTGTGTGAATTTCAGCAATTTCTTTGAAAGTTTCACAAATAGCAAACCATTAGCAATAATATTAATAAATAGAATGGTATACTTGTTCTTAATGAAATACAAAACATTTTAAAATACACAATCAGATAAGAATGGTATTGATTAACTTTCCCACTTGTGCGACATTTTTGTAATTTGTTTCCTTACGATTTTGTTGTTCTAAATAATTTTTCAAACAAATATCAATTGAAATAAGTCATTAAATAGTCCAGTCAAATTATACATCTGTGTATGCCTGAAATCCGATATTTCTGATTTTTTGCAGACTTGTTTATGATGTTGGCTTAATAAATAATCCAAGTTTGTGACCTCGAGCGCCGAACGCAACTTTGTCAAGACGTTTTTAAAGTTAATTTTTAACAATATAAGTTTTATATTGTTTTGGATTTGAGGTACTGGGTTAAGAGGGCTCCACAATTTATTGCGGAAAATAGCTAAGTTCGAAAAAATGATAAACTTTGAAAAGCCGTATCTCGAAAACTACATATTTGGTCTACAGAGACAATTACAAACTCATATTGTAGCACATTTGGTAAACTTTAAAAACGTCTTTAAAAGGAACTGTCAAAAAATGAGTTCTTTAGGGTTAGATATAACGCTAAAATCTGAAAAAAAATCCGATTTCCTCAATTCGCATTTTTTTTTTTTATTTTTGACAAAGTTGCGTTTGGCTCAAGGTCTCAAAATTGTATTTTTCATTAGGCCAACATTATAGACAAGTCTGCAAAAAATCAGAAACATCGGATTTCACGCACACTACCCCATACAATCAGACAACAATTTGACTGCACTAAAACATAAAAAAATATGATTTTCTTGCTTTCAAAAATTCATTGTAATATATTGCAAGTGTTGCAGTTGTTTTTTAATTTTTTTTTTCAATTTAAAGTCAATTTTATAGTCAAAACTTTCCGACAACATTTGATTCGATCATTTGAATTTTAAAAACGAATAGGTATGTTATATGCGCACGGGTTTTTATGGGGGCCCACATAAATTCATTGAGATATCTTTAAAGTTGAAATGATGAATATTTTCTATTGTTAATAAAAAGTTGGACATTTTTTTTATTTTTATTTTTTTATTTAATACTGTCTTTCAGTGCTTCCAGAGTGGCCTTTTTTTCATAAATCTCTTTTCATAAACGTCTGACGTCATAAAAATAAAAAAAAAAATAAGTTTTTAAATCTGTAGATTGGATTTTGGCATTTTGCTTAGGCTGTCCAAATACGCGGTGTCATTACTCAAAATTTCTATTGTGTGTGGTAGCACCGTTCTTATGGAATAAAAAAAAAATTAAAAACGCGTCACAGTAACGGTGTGCCATTAAACGACATTCTGACATAACGGCCTTCTTTGCAACAGTCACGATATTCTCTTCAGAATAAGAACGACAATATCAATAAGCTTTTCAGCATCTCTCATATCAAGTTTATTCCAGAGCGACTGATAATTCCTACCAGTAGGCGTATAGAGCGATCAAAAATTTAGCCCAAAGTTCACCATTCGCCAAAATCACTAACAAATTATTTTGTAAAAAACAGTAGGTGTACAATCTTTAGCAGTACAGCGTTCAATTGTCGGCGTTTATTCTGTATAGATTGTTGTTCTCGCCATTGTCAAAAGTAATTTAACTTTCAATACGGCGATATGTATGTGGCCAACCTATACCATCACCCTATGATATTGCAAATGATGCTTTGGAAAACATATAATAAATCTATATTTAAAATTTTTGATTTTATTCCCAGTTGTGCAGTATGAGCTGCCCACTGTATACCGCTGAACTTATATTCAAAAAGGCTTTGGCAACGAGAGAGGCTTAGCAATCTTTTGTTTTGATTAATGAGTGGTTTTGCAAAGTGTAATTAGCTCCCCGCACTTTAGACCCAAAGTTTAGAATGTATTTCTACCTCCATTTGACTATCCTGATAAATTTTCATTTAGTTAGTATTTAACCCTTTGAATTGTGAATTTAACGCTCCCGCCACACACCACATTGAAAATGTAAAATAAATCTATCTTAATATTAAAAAAAAAAAAAAAACAAATCTATCACGAATAGGATGAGGATGGTAAATATAATTCTGACCCCTGAGGTTATGCCAGATATTATTCATAGTGAAATTAATTAACGCACTACTCGTCCAACATTATTTTGGCTTCCGATGGGTATGCAAACACATTACGAGGTTCTGATCTCGGGTTAATTAAAATTTAATATTTGCAGTAACATTTTTAAGTCGCTTTCATCCATCCAATTTTACCCCAAAGGGAAATAATTGTACTTTGGTCTGATTGAGTCAACAGCAGCAGGATTCTTTTTGTTGCATTAAAAAAAAAATATCTTTTTACATATTTCAAACTAAAAACAGAAAATTTGAAATGTATATTATATTCTTTTATAAATAAACTGGATTCATGAACATAGAAATGATGATGTATGATGGGGTGTGAGTTTTCCAATTTGTTTTGATCGTGTGGCATTGTAATTGAAAATAATTCAAGTGTCAATTTAATTACAAACGAATTTTTATAACAAAGGTTTATTCTGAATTCGTCGAAAATATGAAAATGTATCTGGTTATGGCTTATGGAAGGGAACCAAAATATTTTGGGGACACTTTTTCCCATGAACGAACAATTTTTGTGGCATCGGACAATGAAAGGACCGTGTCGTCACAGTAGGTGGTCTAATTGTGAAAATTCGCAGCTAATAGGATTGCATGTTGAACAATAATTGTATTTGAGGACTCGAATGTCATAGAAAGCCTGACAACGGACCAACAAATCACAACTGGTCGAGAGAGGTTATGGGGTTTTTTATTAAAAAAATATGTATTTTCCAAATCAAAAATCATGTATTGGTTCTGTAATATATTAAATGAAGTTTGCGTATGGTATGCAGTATTATGATTTACGGGTTGGGTACGAAATCCCGACTGGACAAAATCGCGACTGCCAAAATCCCGACTGACTAACTACTTTTTTTTTGGTATGGCAATTTAAAACTAAATTTTTCGTTATAAATTAATTGCAAAAATATTTCATAATTTTATGTAGGTATCGTCTTTACCGGTTATTTTTCATGTATTTAACTTTTAATCTGGGGTAGCATTTATGGTATTCAATATTTTTTCGTCAAAATCCTTTCTGTAGTCAGTCCCGCTCACGCAACTTCGTTGCTCCGCTAAAGGTATGTCCAGTCGTCTGGCAGGCGCCTGAGTCCAATGTTTCCATATTCCACAGCACCTGGGTGGCCAGCTTCGCGGGTTCAAGGGATTTTTACTCCCTTTCTGCAATCAGTCCTACTCACGCAACTTCGTTGCTCCGCTTAGAGTATGTCCAGTCGTCTGGCAGGCGCCTGAGTCCAAAGTTTCCCAATTCAATAGTACCTAGGGTGCCTGTTTGGCTTCCTATTTACCTCCTTTTCAATTCCTATTTAAAATAATTAGTGTAAAAGCAAAAAAAAGGTACAAAAACGTGCTAAAAGTGAAAATCGGGATTTTTTATTCGTACCATTCGGATTTTGTTAGTCGGGATTTTGGCAGTCGGGATTTTGTCCCTATCCCATGATTTACATTTGGAAACTGGATAACCAACCAACCATTGAAAATAAATCAACAAATCAAATAAATTAAAAATCAAAATTAATTTTGATTTACCAATTATCATTTTGGAATTACCCAACTGCTTTTTTATGAAATTGAAGATTTCGTCAAACCTAATCTTAGTTTGTAATATCAAAATAGCTAATGTTGTAGCGCGTAACTGAAGATATTTTAATTGATATGCAGGTGGCGCTCTGGTCACTTTTTTTCGAATATATTTTTATATGTACATGAACCAATCAGAAACTACTTAACCAATTTTGACCGAACTTTCACTGGTTTTAAGGTGATGCTGCGGTCGCTTTTTGGAAATTTTTTATATATGGACTGATTTGACTTAAAATCACACATTATAATACTTAAATAATAAAAAGAAAGCTTTGGCCAATTATAATATAATAACTATAATAACTTTATCAAAAGCAATGTTTCGTTCTTTATTTTTATTTGCTCAACAGGGCAAGTATTGGTTTCGGGTAAAAAAAAACAAGGGTATATATTTGAAACTTGACATTTAACACAAGATGGCATTCAGAGTTTTTTGCTTAGCAACCGTTTAATGATAGTTGACATATAATTTTCACGTTTAGTGCATTTTTTTTTTATACTTTTCCTAATATTCTTCAGAATTTAATAAATTTAAAGTTTTGGGGTCCCATAATTAGCTACAAGAGCAAGATCGTGCGACCCTGTCATGCATTTTATTTATGAAGCGCTTGCAGAATGAATTACCTAAGTAAAATTTTCAAAAAAATTGATAAAATAATCAAAATTTTAAATAACTTTTTCAGAATGCTTTTTTGGAAAATATAAAGTTAATGTCCATAAAGTATTCTTATCAAAAAAGTTATAAAAAAAATAACAAAAACAAAAAAAACTTTATTTATGATTTATAGATACTCATATTTTTGAAAATGTCACTTAGGTCCTTTATCCTCTAAGCTTCAAATATATAAATATACTAGCTGTCCCGAAAAACGTTGATCCTTTCCCTCGTAGTTTTTGATAAAGATAAATTTCGTCTGCGTTGTTTGCAGAGTGCTGGTCAGATTTTTGTGTGTGCTGTTGCTGTATTCTGCGTATATATCGACCAAGATTTGTTTTTGCTGTTTCGGTACTCACTCACACAATATGAATTTATTTAATTAAGAAATAACGCTCATTTCACAAAAACAAAAAAAAAGTCACGACTTGGTCGCACGAACTTGCTCTTGTAGCAACCTATGAGAATTAACATTTTATTTTCTCGAAATTGGTTAATGGTACGGTGAAAAGTGCCAAGACCTTTAATGTTCAATATAAGCTACAATTTATACATAGTTTCAGAGAAATTTGTAAAAAACTGGATTCCGCCCCCCATAGAAAAGTTAGCTCTGGGCCAAATGATGAGTACTTTTTAGGATTTGCTTAAGACATCAAAACAAATGTCTCCAGCTAAATTCAGCTTTTTCGGATTTTTTTCAAAGTAAAACTATAATTTTCCTAACATTTTTCGCTTAGGTACTTTTAAGGATTTGTTCAAGACCAAAGGTCTCTTCCAAAATCCATCTTTGTCAGAATTTCTTATTAAAAGTCTAAATTAACTTGACTAATAAAACTGTTCAAATAATTTTTGTGATATTATAGGAATTTTAAAATTATGCAAACCAGCAGGTGTGTCAAGATTTATATACGATCCTACGATTCGATTACGAGTTTAAAAGAACCATGTCGACAAGTTGCTAGTGCAACAGGAAAGAACAAATGTGGGAAATTGTATCCGTCTATCATATTATGTCCTGACTGTAAATTACTGCTATCTTGAGTGTATTATATTTGAGCTGGATTTCTGCATGTCTATTGTCCAGACGAAACACCCTTAAAAAAGTACAGCTCTGTCAGATTGATGTCCCAAAACTACATTCCACACAGAGTTGATTAAATTTTAATAAAATATGTGACACAATAAAGCTCAAAGGCATTTTTTCGTCAGACGAAGACATCAGTCAAAAGCGTGCCTTGACAATGAAATATAATTTGCAGTTCTTTGAGAAATAAAATGTGAATTGTGATAAATAATTACATAGTTTCAAAAATATGCACTTTCATCATTTAAAGAACAATACTCTCATTTTTTTTCAAACAATTTAGATTCATTTCTGCTTCATGCTTATTGCTTACATCCTTACATATTTATCCCTTATACTAAACTTTGTAAGATGTAAGTAAGTTAAATTTTTCTTTACCAGCAAAGTCATTCCCCCAGGTATTTTTTTTTGTCGATCACCACAAGAAGGATGTCTGGGCACGTTCATTCGTACACTTACACAACCCTCTAGTTGCGCCCTTTCCTTCTTTATAAACTATTTTCTTATGCGTGTGAATAACTTTATTAATTTTTTTCCACATTTCTTCTACTTACAGGTATGACTTCGACTTCAAAGAAATTTCATTTTTACAGCAGCAGGTGTTCGTGTAAGTCGCATTTTGACAAAGAGCTAAAAATTCCATTTTTTTTTTCTTTTATTTATTTGTTGGATGTAGAGGGTTTGTGACTTGCAAATCTGCACTCCTCTTCAAGGTATAAGTTTTTTTTTTAAAGTCATAATAAGTAAAGCAAATGTGGTTTCGTTTTAACACTGTGGAATAATTTTTAATATACCCTTGCAAAGCTCTGCATTAAAGTGTTAAAGTAAGATTGTTTAAATAACTGGGAAACCAAGGAGTGGTTAACGTTAAGGAATAGCACTAACTTTGTTTTCATCATTGCAACGTAGGTATAGAAAACTGTGCTGCTGCATACTTAACGTAATGAACAATCTACCCTAAGGAGCTTTTTAAGGAAATGGGTGTTCATTGTTTTAAGTGTGTTCATGTTCATAGTATCAGGACGCGAAAGTTTTGTTGTCTTACTGCAAAAAACAAATAGACATTTAGTATAAAATTGAGATGCTTTAGGGAGCTAAATACTGAGCATCGTATATGATTAATTAAATAGCTACAAAGTTTTTTTCCTCGACTTTTTGACACAAAAGAGTATTAATGCAAGATAAAATTATCCACAGACTAGGTACAGTATAGTAAACTATTAAATTATGTAAACAAATATTTTCCTTTTCTATTTAAAAATTAAATCAGATAATTGAGATTCTCGAACTATTATCAATATAACATGATAAAGCATTACTTCAGCGTCAATAGATATCTTTTCATACATATCTATATAAATTTCCTTTATAACTTGATATCATATCAAACATTTAGCTGGGTAATTCGATTTGTTGCTGCAGACTTTTCTCAAAGATTGCACATACATATGCAATTATTAAGTTTTGCAATAGATTTGCAGTCGTATATGAAATTGTTTGGTGATTGATATTGGGATAATCTTATAATAGATAAGATGCACATTGATTTTGAATTTTTGAGCATTACAATTAAAAGAAAAAAATTGTCGGGTGAAGCATTCCACATTTGTGTAGTGCGGATAAAGAGAACAAATCTGTACTTTACTGTACTTCCAAGAATGGACAAAAAATGGAAATCAAATACTACGTGCGTCGTAAGAAACCTAAGTTACTCCCACCGTTTTTGGCGACGTCAAATATGTAGAAATTCAAATGAATATGGCCTGTGCCACACAAACCGAGAACTAAAAGCGATTCCATTTCTTCAAAACAAGTGCCACTTTTGGATATTGGCATCTAGGGTATATATTTCACTTTTATATGAAAGAAGACATCATTGGGTTTTCAAAGCATTAAACGGCACATGGTTTATAATTCGCCGTTGGACAATGTTGTCAAGACTAGAATTTAATAATCTTTTAATACGCCACCGCTCCCAGTTTCACATCCGAAGAACAATATTTTAACTATGTGTCTGTAAGGCACACATTGCCTTTTAAATGCAATTGTGTTGCACGACACTTATTAGAAGGAGTAGAAAGATAAGAAAAGATTTTTTGGTACAATTAAAAGAGAGTCAGTTGATTTTTACTCCATCGATTGTACCATTACCACTTCGGTCCTCAAGTACTGGCAAACTCAAATGTATGCTGATGATATCCAAATTTATTTGAGCCTCATGGCGTTTTTCATTTAAATCTCAAAGATTTGCCCTAAAAATCAAGAAGTGCTCTTTTAAATGAAACATATTGGGCTGCTTTTTTCGTAGTATGAAGACAGAGATTAAACACGCATAGGCTGTGTGAATAATATGCCTGCGTTCCAAAAGATCATCATACAATCACTAGGATAGCTTTGATTTTTGTATGCTTGAAGAAATAATAAGCCGCATTTATATTTTACACTTCCATTCAATTACAAGTATCATTATTTATTACCATTGTTTGTTTACTTGAACATTTGTACAAATTCGTAAAAAAATTGTAAAATTTATGAAAAATATTATGAATATGAGTGCAATAATATACCTATACCGTCCAAAAAGATAAAACAATACAAAGCTTTCCAATAGTTTTAGAATAAAAAAGAACGCCCAAGTAAAAATCCGCCATTAAAATTTTAACATGTGTCAGTGATCAAATCTCCCAAATTCGGGAGATCGCTTCTTTCTTGTTGAGATTTGCTCTTTTTCCCCTCTTTTCATTTAAATGTTTCACCAAAAATGCAAAAAAGATCAAATCTTTTGAAGGAAAGAGCAAATCTTTTCGAAATGAAAAACGCTATTAAAATAGGCTTAGTCTAATATGCAACGAACAGACTGATTGAAGATCTGATGCTTGCAGTAAAATGATCTCAAAAAAACATTTTGAATTAATGTCAGGCTTTGTTTTGTATAATACTGCACTCATCATGTTTTCTTTGAATTGAATTCAACGATATTGCCTTTTGTATTTAAGGAATAAATTTGTCACTTTTAAGGTACCAATGCGATATCCCTGTCATGTTCAACTTTGTCAGTTCTAGCTTCTGTAAAACCAAAACAGTGAAGTGGGAACCTTTTAAAATTGCTTCTTACCTTCCCTCACATTATAAGGAATTTTTAAAGTTTAAATCTAACTTTATGCTGAATCTGTTTAGACCAGACTATAAACTATATGCATCTTCTTCCTATTTTTCTAAATGATATCAGAATTTTAAATGATATTCCCTTTTTGATAAGACTCTCACGTTATATAGGCTTAAAGAACAAAAAAGGCAAAGAACCCAACTCAATGCTATTATGAGAAATTCAGTAGCCTTATAGCTATTATGTAAACTTACATGTTAAACTTATTTGTTCGTAAAGTCTTAGACTGGTTCGCCTTTTTTACCTTCACTTAAATACTTAATTTCTTGTCATTGATTTAAGAAAAAAGAAATCACATAAATGTGCATGTGAAACTTAATTTTATTTCTAAGTTTTCTTGAACATTCTAAAAACTTTGACTATAATCAATTTCGCAGGAGGATTGATTTAATTGTGAACTTATAAAAGTTTTACAAAATTTCATTCCAACTAACTCATTGCTTTTCAATTCGACGAATTGATTTTAAAACCAGAAAAATTAAATAAGTTAAAGTTTTCGTTGTTTCAATAATAATGTGGAACAAAACTTTTCCCTTAGCTGAAATTCTTTCATAAAAGCATTAGTATAGGGATAAAGATGATAGAGACAACCCTATAAATATGAATGTAATGGTAAAAGTGAATAGGTACTGAATTATTAACCACATGTACATCCGCAAAACATAACTTGTGAATTAAATATGATTTTCAGTGATATAGATATCGCCTCAGTGTATTAACAGTGAGGCATGTCATTTACATTGAACATACTCATCTCTCCACCTGAGTCTTTATTGTTGAAACAAAACACTTAACCACGAAACCAAATAACACGAAAGAACATTTTAGTATCTATGTTTTCTTTCTTCAGTTTTGTTTGTTCAAATTGAAAATTCGGTTTTGGGGGTTGGAACTGCAGAAGACGAGAAAAGTGGTAGTTTTCTCGAAAGTTTCGAAAAGTTAAAGTTTGTTTTAACTTGGAATTTAAAAAAAAAAGACAGAAAATAATTCTAAGTATTTAAGGGTTTGCATTTCTTTATTATTTATGGTTTTATAGAACTTTTATTAAATCGTTGAGGAATAATAAAAAATGTGTCTATACATATATGTAATCTATATATTTCTACTGCATGACGAGCTTGATATTCCGAAAAATCATAACATATTTTAACAATTATCCAACACACCTTAGGTGTTCCATTAAGCTGCTTGATGTTTTTCTTGCTAAATTTAAAATAGAATGATATATTTTTGCTCTATAAAAAAACATTGCAAAATCGCTTAAAGGAACTACAAACATATTGACGGAAAATATGCTCCGAATAACATGATTCTTATATTAATTTAATACTTGGTTTCCGTTTTCTCAAATTAAATATCGATAGAGCATACACAGTCTATGCAACAACAAAATCTATCACATGAAGTTATAACTGGATAGTTCAAGTGTTTATAACTTGATACTTACTAAACTTACTTAATGGAAAATGACTATAATTTTGCGTCATTCCCATTGATATATCGGTTGAAAGATGTTTTTTTTACCTGTTATCAAGTTTACCACATGACTTTCTCACAGCATAAAAATTAGCATACTTAATTCCTATTACCGAAAAAATATAAAAGTCTCAAGTCCTTTGTAGTCTAAACCTCTACTTTCTTTAAAATTCCAGTAGAGAAAATCTAATCTGTTATAACACCTGTTGGAGTTCCACAAAGATCTATTTGAATCTTCGTTTAGTCATATAATACTAATTAATAATTCTTAACACTCAACTTGTTATACCTTAAATAATGTAAATAATGTACATTGATTTTCTTTGGTGAATGAATGACTTCTGAATGTTATTTTTATTTCCTCGCAACATTTGGTTATTCATAAGTAATAAATCATTTTTTTCGTGCGTTAGCTTTCATGCAATGTATACTTTTAAATATTTAATTAATATCTTACTCTTTTAAGACAAGTTTCTGTAATAAGTTTAATTAGTAAATAAATTGATAATAATAAAGAAGGACCATAGTAATTTCGCTTTATATCCTTGATAATGTAACCTGACCTGCAGCGTAGCAGAACATTATCACGATGGTCATTTTACTAATGTAATTCTACTCTTACTCTGATTAACATTGTTCCTAGAGAATTTCTAACCACAGGGCTGTACAAAAATGCAATCCTTTGTTGATGGAATCTCTAATAACTTCAATAAAAAGAAGTGATTCATTGACTTCATTTTAAGAATTCAACTTCAAAATTTGCAATCACCATTCATTTGACATCCAAAGCAATGCAATCATTTTTTTCCCCGTTCATTTTACAGCAATCAATTGAATGCAATAATTTGAGAACTTATGTATTCTTTGCATTTTAAAGGACATTGTAGTCCTTTAAATAGTACTCATTGCAAAAAATGCAAACAAATGGAAAAAATGCAATGAATTCTCATATGATTGCATTCAATTGATTGCTATAAAACCAATGGGGAAATGATTGCATTCATTTTGATGTGAAATTAATGATGCGAATTTTGAAGTTGAAGTCTCAAGGTGAAGCGAAAGAATGCAATCTTTTTATTGAATTCTATGAATGATTTTCAAGGACTGCATACGCAAAAGATTGCATTGTTTCACAACCCTGTAACCACTATTCGATTAGTATTCAGTTGTTGGTATATCGAACGTTTCGGGAATTTTACCGCTTCGGTTACCCTCTCTCCTTTCTTTTTTTCTACATTCAATAAGAAAATTCGAATGATCGAATCCAATAATATTAATTTTTCCAGAGAAGAACACCATCGATTTTATAGTTCATATTTAGTTTCAGTTGGAATAAGAAATAAAGTGCACGACTTGGCCACACAAATTTGCTCTTGTGGCAAGTTTCACAAAAATGAAGTTTTTAATTTAAAAATATTATACATTTTATTTTTTAACATACAAAAAAGTACGAAAAAATCATATGATTTTTTTTTGTACTTTTTATCGCAGTATTTTTTTATTTGGAATACAAGTTTCCTAAAAAAATAATTGCAAAATCCGTAGAGTGGAAAAAAAAACTATTTTAGTTGATCCTGATTTATGCCGGGTGAAAATAAAAATAAATATTTTAGTTGAACGTGATTTATGCCGGGTGAAAATGAATAAACCATAAAACTTATTTCATTAACTTAGGTTTCCTCGTGCGATACTATACATTGATGATTCGGAACACTGTATAGAAAAGCCTTTGCGAAGATCTTTTGTCTGTATTTCGTGAACCCACTTTGCTTCGTAATGAGATTTTTTTTCGTTTCAGCTTCTTCTTATCTTTCTTCTTCATTTTCTTATTCTGTTTCTTTTCCGACGTTGTTAATAATCGCGCTTGAATTTTCCCACTTATTTTCTTAACACCTCACCTAGTAATCCATCGGACTGATCTCAGAAAATATCAACTAGCCTTCCCGTATTGTTCCATCCCTCTGAGGATGATTAATTTGATTGTATCAAGAGTTTTTTGAGACTGTTTTTCAGTCCATATCTATTTGAAATACTATGGAAAATGTTCGCAAAATGAGAAGTCAGTAAAATCTAACACGTAATTTTTTCCGTAGCATATTCCTGGACTCAATTAATTCAATAAGACACATTAAAGTCCATTCCTCTCAAATTAAACTTACAGCTAACTATAAAATCGATTAAATATCCCACAATAAAATACATCTATTTACAGTAAATTAATTTGCCAAAAATAAAGGTATACCTATCTATAGTCTCTTTAGTATAGAGACATTTAATTGTTTGTGGTGTCCGGTCCCCTTAACACGTCTATATAAAGAGGCTATGGAAAAGAAATAACATTTACTTTCTGTGAAATAATTGCAAGCCCGAATTTACTTCTTCTTGTTTTTATTAAAAAGAAAAAAAAAAAAACGCCTGCATTTGGACGATGCCACTCTAACCATTAAGGCTTGTTAATGTTTCTTTTCAGAAAACTAGGTTTGCAATCTGATTTTTACTATATATACAGGAATGCATTATTTGTATGCAGTAATACCAAAATGATAAACAAAAAAGTTAAATAAAGTGAAACAAGAAAAAAACTTTACAAATATGCGCATTAGAAAATGAACACACAAAACTGTCATACAAAGCTTACATTCCAATCACAGCAAAGCTTTCTCCAATTACTTCAGTAAAAAAATTCACATCTTTATTCCAAAATTCATCAGCTTCTTTAAACCACATTAACTGCGCATGACATACCTTTAAAATGTGCAGGCCAATTCCAAACCACGAACATGTAGCATCCTAGTTCTCGGAGATTCCTAAAGGAAATTTCTTCTCGTTTTCTCCATCAGATAAATCGACATTCTATTCCGTGATGGGGCTTAAAATGAGAGCTTTGCCTCCCACTACTGCCAACACCACCGCAACCCATAGCAACCTATATGTATCCTTCAATGCAGCCATAGCTACCATTAAAATTTCTCCAGCTTCCGTTCCGTTTCGCGTGCCATATGTCCTTGCACAATCTCAGTGTGGGCAATAACCAGAAACTACACCAGCCCGCACTTGTTTCCCTGTGTGTACATCTCACTGCGATGGTTCTTCCATAATTCAACAAATATATGGACCAAATCCTGCCAGTACATCGCGAGCCCTTGACTCGAAAGGGTACACACCCCAGAACATCACAAGGATTATACAAAAAACAAAAAAAAAAAAAAACAAGAGAGTACTACTTCCAACATACAATACACAAATCCAAAGAGAATCCACTAAAATCGGGCCACCATATTAAAATGTAGTGGAAAGCAACAAATCCTTGTACTCCTTCAAAAAGAAAAAGAAAATAAGAAAAGATACAAGACCACGTTAAACATACGGAATTTCGTGTTTTTCAATTAAATCAATGCCGCACTTCAGTTCAGCATCAGCTTCAATTTACATTCGTATTTCTCTCTTCCGGTCAGATCCTAATTTTCGACAAAAACCGTTCTATATGTGACTAAATAAATAAAAAGATGAAATCTACTGTGTTAAGTGTTAGCAATAAATTCCTAGACGCGAGAGAATACTTTAGCTGAGATTTTTTCCCGAAATACGAAACGCTCTAGTTATACATACGCGATCCACACGACGACGTATCTACCTACAATACTCCCAGCCTAATTCTCAATCCGCAGTAACCAAACATATTTCATACCATATTTAATATATTTTTTTACATCATCGCTTGTCAACATTTCGTACATCTCAATTTTTCGGAAGTGGGATATCATAAAACTTTACTTTTCGTCAATCAATAGAAAAAAAAATCTTCGTCACCGTAGACATTTTTCTTTCTATTAAAAAACAAAAAAAAAATATAAATTGGAACTTTGTGTTTGTCTTTGGAAATAAAATAATAAAAAAAAAAGTTCATGAAATATCCTTATCGTTGTTGCTGCTGATGAGTGTGATGTTTACACGACGAGTTCAACACATATATAAAGAAGAAGAAAAAGAAAAATCGTGAAAATTCGGAGAAGTTTTTCCTGCTGTAAGTGTATTGTGCATTTTTTCTCATATCTTTGTTTGTTCCACTCGTGAATATCTAAAAGCCAACAATTTTATCTCTGCATAAGTATCTGCATTAAGATAATTTTCACTTCTTTATCACATATTTATTTTGTACGGATACCGTTCTCCCTGATGGCTGTGGTCCTGGGATTACTTGTTTTTTTTTTTTCCTTCAATCTTCCTTCATTCTGTTGAATTAAGTTGTGATGAATCTGTGGGGATGTATTGAGGAGGATTTTTATTTGCCCATTCCCTTTTTACGGTCGGTTAGGTGATGCTTTTGATCGAAATTAGTAAAAAAAAAAAAATGTCTTAAGTTCTGGCAATAATGTGTGCTTTGTAACAATTTTATAGGAATACTTTGGGGATATTATTTTTGCATATACCCTTGGGAATTAAAAAAAAAAAATACTTTTTTCATGTTGGAATGTTGCCATTCAATTATTACTTGTAACCAATGACACCTTCTTTGTGCATTCAAGTGATGAAATTTTTTTAAAAATAGACATTTATTTGAATAGAAGGACATTTGCTTCAGTAACCCCATTTGTAACGATAGATGGGTGTGTTATTGTGAATACACTTGCGCTTGCATAATAACTCAATTACAGAAAATGAAAATGACTATGGATTTTATTATTGCGCGTATTTTTTTTTTAATGAGATTTATTTCAGGACACATAAATCCATTAGTTTCTTTGTGAAACGAAAAAGGTTTTTAAAATAACATTAAATTTTCCATTTGAGAAAAAGGTTTTTTTTTTTGCGATATTGACCTTTGGGATTTATATCCCTCCTTGGAAATGTAAAGACAAAAACAACACGTTAGTGACCTACATAAATACGTGCCAAAAATATTTCCTACACAAAGTAAACTGATGTGTGGTCTGTGCCAACTAAAAAAAATTATTATTTGTGACAAAGATCGAAGCTCAAAAGACAAAGATCGTTGCAACCATAGGAATTTATTTTTGATATTTATTGATGATTCGAAATATTTAGAAATGGAAAATTTAAATAAATGCATTGTATAAAGTATATCGGTTTAAATAAATAAGGATTCCAAAATGTGTTTAAATGTTATTGATATATTTTATTAAAACAATATTTATACTTTGGATCGATTTGTTTTTTCTGTTTAATTTTTTTAGTAAAAAGTTCTGTAAAATGTTAAAATTTTAATGTTATTTTCAGTTGTTATAAACAAAATAACTTACATTATTATTCAAGTTGATTTTTTTTGTTTCTATCCTTAAAGATATTTCAGTAATGAGTTTTGGAGAATGATTTTTTTGACGAATCATGTTCATTTTCTATGCGTTCTGGACTTAATTGTAGCCAATCCATTATGGCTTTAGCAACATCTTGAAGATATCCTGTTATTTGAAGTTTTGAAATTATTCTCTTATAAAATTATGTCCTTCAATCATAATAGAGAACACCGACAGTTAACATATTCTAAAGTGATCGAAAAATTAAAAATGTTAAGCAACGTCTATTAAACAATTTTTTTTTTCAATCAAAAACAAGTAAATCGAGTATAATTTTGTTGTCTTTATTTTTTCAAATTCTGTCACTCACTATTAAAAACAGTCATTAAATTCAAGTTCCACCTGATTTAAAAAAAAAATCAAATCTGTATGCTATAGAAATAATGAACTTATTTTTATGACCAGCGTATATATTTATTATTAACGCCCGATTTAATCACTTTTGAAACTTCATCTGTATCCATAAGAAAAGGGTTGTAAAATAATAAAATAACAAAGGAAATTCTATTTTATAACTACATTGTTTTAGCTTGAAATGAGTTTTATTAAATTTGAACAAATTGGCCGTAAATAGTTCAAAAGTCAACTTTTTTACTAAACCGGTCGAAATAGTTTTGCTGGGTAAGGAAGATAGGGATATAAAATGTTTTTATATTTAATCGGACTTTAAAATGATAGTTTTCTATTATATTGTCATGTCTTCCAAATTATAAAGAATATTTTACATTTCAATTATTATTCTTTCCCAAGAATTTGTACGAGTTTAGTTTTGTTTTTTTTTGTTTTGCCCACAGACCGCACATTTATGCAAATCAGTATACGAATACACATCCTGTATATAAGCTTCATATATTTTATACAAGAATATAATATGTCCTTTACAATATCCATGACCTTAGCGTTTAACATCCTTTCAAATACAATTTATCTCTAATGGAGCGAAAAAGTGGTTTCAGCTAACTTTTTGCCTTTTTGACCCAAAGACACCCCAACGTACTTTCAAAGTACATGTTGCAAAAGAAAAAGTTTGGGCATTGTATTTTCAGTAAGCTGGGGGCAAGGTTGCTTCTTTCCGCCCACCTCTCATTTGCTCCATCTGCACCGATATATTATATGTATATGTAATATTAAATCCTTGTAAAATGGGAGCCTATTATTTGTTCGAGGGCTATGATGAGAGTTTCTATTTATCCACCACAAGCTGTTACACCTTTTGACATGTTGATCCTACTTTGCGTAAATACGTGTGGTTGAACATTTTTTTTTAGGAATTTTGTGATGAGAAATAATAATATTTATTATAAATAAGTTTTAAATGAAATGAGACTTGAATATTGAACAAATTTTTTATTCCTCAAACATGTCAACCACATGAGTCTTTATGGCTCATTTATCATATTGAATATTTTAGAAACTTTTTTTTGACATCAATTTTTTGTTTGAATAAGTTTGAATGCTTAAAAGCATTTTAATAAAAGACTTTTTTAACAAAAAAAAATTAAGAACAAAATTAATGGTAGACATGCAAACAAAAGAAATAATTGCGACTCATTAGTCATCGTGGCATCGAATGGTATTTTATATGGAAAATAATTAAGCTTTGTGAACATTGAAAATAATATTCTAAACGTAAAAGGTTTTTTTTTTGTAAATCATCTCCCAAAATATTTCCGGTGAACACCCTGGATAATTTCACATCTTTCTCATTCGAAAAAAGTACTTATGCGTCCATCAGATAAGGTATCCTTTTTGTTAACTTTTAAAAAATGCTAAATTAATCACACAATAGATATCAGATACAAACGAAATAAAAAGAGGGAAATTAGTTTGCATGTTAGGGAAAAACCGTGGTAAATGTATTTTTAATGTAAATATTATTTTTGATTAAATGTTCTCACCTTCACTGAATTGTGAGAATACAAAGAAGTGAAACATAATTGGTTGTCTTTGATGATATTGATGATGAAAATAATATGTACAAGGATATGGATTTCCTGTTGCAACATTATTTTTCGTCCAAACAAGAAAATTTTTATCTTTTGTTTGGATATACAATACCGACATTTTCCAGATTTGGCGAATTTGTGATGAAAATTCGATAATATTTTGGTATTTTTATGGAATATTTATTAAAAAAACTATATAAAATGCATGTTTGTAATTTCAACGCCCCAATTCAAAAACTTTGTCATTTCATTATACAGGTGTTATTAAAAATAATGAAGAAGAACTTATAAATATCACTAAAAACTCAATTATGAAAAATATTTGTTTCATTTGTTATAACACCCATTTTTACAAGTGTTTTTCAAGAAACTCTGATAAGTTTAGGAGAATAAATAAAGCCAAGACTTAATATCAATGAATGAATTTGTTATTTGTATGAATAAAAATATTTTGTCCTTAAAAATAAATTTTCTAAACAAGAAAAAGCAATGGATTAAAATGTATCACCATTTTTATCAGATGTTTTCTTCTAAACTATTAAAGATCTCATCGATTTGCGCTTATATGTCAGTATTATATAATATTTTCAATAACTTCTTATGAATTTCTATACATTTTAAATCTTATAAGTATATAGTAGTAGAATTTCCGAATATGTATCGGAACGGAAAATTCTCCGATGTCATACGAATAAGAGAATTTTTGCTTCGAGATATATTTCCGAAGGCGCAGTTTTATGATTCTTAAACTGGCATTTTACGTCTCATAACGATCTAATGGGCTTTTGAATAACAGTTTTAAGATTCGTATATGACTGAAAATAAACTAAAGCTATGATATACGAAACTGTGCAGCTAAAAATCAAATTCAACTTAAACTTCTCTTCTTTAAACCATCTTCTCAAGTAAACTCAGAAAAAAGGATCAATGATTTGTCATTATTATTAAAAAATCTTTGTCCTTGAAAATGTAAGTTAATTGTTTTCATTTATTATCAAAAATTAACATTAAACTTCTTTTGATAACAAATAACAATTATAATTTAATTGTTTAAGAGTTTAATTAAATATGGAATTTAGAACCTACATTTCTGATGCATTTTTACTTGAGAACCAACCTATACGTTCATTCGTATATGATTCTTAAAGCATAAAAATTCTTAATATATAAAAATTTAATAAGAATATTCAAAATTAATATAATTTAATTTAATTTCTTTCTTTTTATGTATGGTTATTCAGTTGTTTGATGGTTTTAAACACCTACTTACAGACATATAAAATACTTATATATTTCATAATTACTGAAATACTGAGGGTAACTCTACCAGAAAAGAAGTGCCTACACTTTTGAAAACACTCCTTTAATTTGCATGTATAAATTACTTTCAATCAGTTAACCAAATTAAATATGTACATAAAAAAAACATAAATTAAGGACTTTTTTTCTGCTTCTTCTGCCTTGTTGAAATGTAACATTAATTAATAAATTTTTTTGCTTATTTTATATGATTTTCGTTGGAAATGGTTGTTTTGCTTAATGAAATGGAATTTTGAAATTGATTTTTATATTGAAATTCCATTATATTATACAGACATTAATAATGAAACATTCTTTTTTTTTTTCATTTCGAAAGTGCGAATTCCGATGTATGCTCGTAACAACAGAACCATTTATGACATTTCAATTGATTGTTCTTTTTTATTTTATATGACGAACACTACCTTACTCAGCCCAAATTAAAATAATCCGTAAAATCGATTAAAGTTACACAATATTATAAAAGTCATTATACGGATAAAAAATTAATAATTATAGATACCCAATTATTGTAGTTCAAAAAAAGCTAGTTAAATTTAAAAAATACGCATAAATAAACTTTGTATCCAAAAATTATGTATGAGTAACTTTTTCAGCTCGTTAGTGTTAAAAGAAGCAGCTTGTGAAAGAAAATGACGAAAATTTAATCATGTTAATATTATTGTATTGACTATTGCGCAAATACCAGCTTTAAAATGTTCAATGGTATTTTGGTTAGTGCTTCGAAATGTTGCGCCGGGCTGTTTTTCTGTGCAATTGCCTTTTTCGAGAAAGTGACAAATACTCAATAAGTTAAATTGAAGGTAATTTAATCATCTAAGGTAATCTTATTAATTGTAATTGTAATTGTAATTGTATCTAATTGTAATTGTAATTGTAATTGTAATTGTAATTGTAATTGTAATTGTAATTGTAATTGTAATTGTAATTGTAATTGCAATTGTAATTGTAATTGTAATTGTAATTGTAATTGTAATTCTAATTGTAATTGTAATTGTAATTGTAATTGTAATTGTAATTGTAATTGTAATTGTAATTGTAATTGTAATTGTAATTGTAATTGTAATTGTAATTGTAATTGTAATTGTAATTGTAATTGTAATTGTAATTGTAATTGTAATTGTAATTGTAATTGTAATTGTAATTGTAATTGTAATTGTAATTGTAATTGTAATTGTAATTGTAATTGTAATTGTAATTGTAATTGTATTTGTAATTGTAATTGTAATTGTAATTGTAATTGTAATTGAATTGTAATTGTAATTATTATTGTAATTGTTATTGTAATTATAATTGTAATTGTAATTGTAATTGTAATTGTAATTGTAATTGTAATTGTAATTTTAGTTGTAGTTGTAATTGCAATTGTAATTGTAAATGTAATTGTAATTGAAATTGAAATTGTAACTGTAATTTTAATTGTTATTGTAATTGTAATTTTAATTGTAATTGTAATTGTAATTATAATTGTAATTGTTATTTTAATTGTAATTGTAATTGCGTAATTGTTATTGTAACTGTAATTGTAATTGCAATTGTAACTGTAATTGTAGTTGCAATGGTAATTGAAATTTAAATTGTATTTGTTATTGCAATTCGAATTGTAATTTGTAATTGTAATTCTAGATGTAATGGTTAATGTTAATTGAAATGGTAATTTGTCGAACGAAATGGTAATTTGTCGAACGAAACTTACTAAGTTCTCAAAGCTTTTAGCCGAGGAGGTTTTTATAAGTTAAAAAATTGCTCACTTTAATTAAAATTTTTAGCAGCTGAGAGTTTTTAAAAAATTGACTCAGAAAACTACTGTCGGAAAACTACTGTACAATTGTGCTTTGTTGCAAAAGGAAAACATGTAACTTGAGGGAACTTTTTTGATACTTTGATGAGCAATCGTTTTCAAGTTATTTTCCGTTCCGGAGATGATTTTTTGAGTACTTGTACACCGCTTATTTTCTCGAAAATTAAAAATGTAATCATCAATATTTAAGTATTCATCCTCACATTTCTTCTATACATATAAATAGATAAATAACTAAGTATAATTTTAATGTTTATAAATTATAATATTCCAACAATGAGTTTATCAATACGTAAAGTCTATGATATTTTTTTGTTAAAGAAAATGTATTAATTAACCCGAATAAAACCCTCCAAGCTATAATAATCCAAGCTATAGAAATAATAAAGATTAGAGTAGAAGTGTAAGTTCAAAAAAACTTCTGCACGAGAAACTAGGCTTATTGGAAGTTAGCAGTTAGTTAGTTAACAAATAATTAAGAGACTAATTTGGTTCAGAAATGAACGTCTTAAATCTAGCCCCTATGATTATTCAATTTTTCCTGGGTTTTGGCAAACAATCATCATGACGCCTTAGGATCTTACTTTCTGAAATAATTCTTCTCCATGTTTGCTTCCTTCGTTAGTTATTTAAGTAGTTTTGGTAAAGAGCCTAGACACGACACTTTTTTTTTTTTGCTTTTATCGTTTTGCTACATTCCTTTTATGAGCTTTTGAATACACCTCCTTTTTTTTACCTTTGACGAACTTCATGACTTAATTGCGCTGCTATTTCTCTTCTCCTGTTCTGCATACTCGAAAGTCTTAGCATTTTCATTGACGTATAGGCAGGTAGAATTCCTCTTTTAAATAGTAAGCTATTTTTATAACCCATCATCCTGAGCTCAACACTTTTGGTGATGTCCCAATACTGCCAATGGCATCATAGCAAACAGTTAAAAAAACCTATCAAACACAAATGTGTTATTTCTTTTGTGTTCAAAGTTATTTCCAATTCCAATGAGATGTGCCAAAGTTTTTTATCCAACAGTGCTCTGCCATTAAACTGAAAAACAAGATAAAATTGGGCTTTAGAGTGAAGTTTTGTAATTTTCACTTCGGTTTCAAAATTGAATACAAAAAAACTAAACAAAAAAAAAAATGCAAATAGCAGTCAATCAAAAAAATATCCCATAATTTTTTTTTATAGGACAGAGACTATTTTTATGGTATTGTTGGAATTTTTTTTAGAACACCTTCGACCTATAAAAACTTGAAAAAAAAACATCTTTAGTCCTTAAGAAAAAGGAAAAAATCATGATGTTGCTGCATCATTTATGACGGCATATAACCAACCACTAAGAACTTGTGGCAGATTTGCTTTTTTTGTTTTTGTTTCTTGTTGTTGCTTTTTAAGGGTTCATGAACACAAATAAGAAAAAACCAAACTACTCCCGCCCGTCTTATGACACACTTTATGAGGTTGTTTATTACATCTTGCCAGGACAAAGCAAGAAGTATATAGGTGTGTGTGTGGTGTAAAAATTCTGTATAGGTTCGTTCAGTGGCAAAAACAAAATTATGGATTAATGTACACTTTGTTAGAGTTTTTCGTGCAATAAACCGTGAAAGGATCTGTGTGCTTTAAAAAGTCATAATTTTATACTTAAGGCTAGAAAAGGGATAACAATCGGGTTAGTAAAAACGCTTGTTGTTAATTTGTGAATAAAAAGGATTCACTGCCTCAATTTTTTTTTGATTATTAATTAGTTACAAAATAAATGAAATTTTAAAGAGATCCTGTTCATCCTTTCAACCATTCGAAGTTTTTTTTTTTTTTGGTTTGACATTTTTCTTTAACGTTATTTTTATGCAAATTTTAATTTGAATTAATTTTTGGGTATTAATTTAATCTTTTTCAACGGCCAGGTCAATTATTATCACTGAAGCTGTATAGACTGGCTGAACGCAAGGACATTAAACAGAAGCTCTTGGGTAGAAGAAAGTCCTTAATATATAAGAAAAGAAAGTAGGTGGTTAAAGAGAGTTCGAGAGGCAAATATAAGCTGAGATAATTTTCCCATCATATTTTCAATTTGCATTTTGTGTAATAATTTTGGGGTAACTTTATTGGCGGGCAATGGTGTGTTGCTTTGGCTGCTTTACTCCCAAATCGTCCTTAGTTTGTAAATATACTTATTTAAAATTGTTTACTTTGCTAAACGTTATCCCTAGGGGGAGTGAAATGATGTTGTTATAAAGGGAAAAGTTTGAACTTTTTGGTCGGATAGACAAGAATGTTTTATTACTATTTACTTCAAACGAAGAACCGCTTTACCTCCTCTAACCATACACAGAATTTATATATATTTATGTACGTATAGTATATAATAAGCCAGTGATAGAAATATGAAATAATGTCAGATGGGAAATCTTTCTAAATTCATCCGGTGAGTGAAAAATTTTTGCCAACAAAGCTGAAATTCAGAAGATTGGAATATTTGTCTGTTGATGAGATACATTTAATTTAAAGAAAGTTGAATAAAAATTAATATTTTCTTGGACCAACTGTTTCTGAATCATTCGTTTTTCTTGTGTGCTTGTGTTCTTTGACCTTGTTTCTTCTTTTTCAAGAAATCATATGCAAATATTATGGAAGGAAGTTTACTTTTTTTATATTGGAGAAACAGATGGTTACTTCCGGTTCTGTAATATTCGAACTTTTGAAATAGAACTTCTTCATTTCGGTACTGCTGCTGCTATACTTAAATTGAGATGATAAATTAATGTTGTAATACAATATTTGAATTTTATGTTTGACTTTTATCGTCTGTTTTCCGGAAAGTATTGCTTCATGTAATACTGGTTTTCCATCAGGATAAGTCAGTTTAGAATTAAAAAAAAAAAAAAAAACAGTTGACAATATCTTAGCAAAAGCGTTTGAAACTTGATACAAAAACAAATTAAAAGAACGGATTGAAAAAGTCCATCCCCCTTTTACTCATATATCTATTTTAAACGATTTTAATATCTTTTTCATTCCATATGACAAATTCATTATTTTAACATAAATTCCGTAAAATTGTATAATCTTTGAAGTCTTAACATTATGAACAACTACTCTTGTTACTTGAAACGAAAATGATAGAAACATCTTTCAAAAATGAAAAAAAAAATACTGACATTGTCATAGTATCCAAATGTTTTAGAAATTCAATTCATTAATATTCTGCTTGTAACATGAACTTAAGAAGTTTTTATAGTTTTGCAATATGTATTTAAATAAAATCTGCTATTGAATAAAATTTCAAAAGCTTTCAGTCAAGGAAAACAATAGTAAGGACACGCATCAGAAATTGCTAATCCACAAATTAAAGTTTTCTAAGATTTTATTAAATATTTTTGACTGAATTCACATTTATTAAACATTTCTTTTTTCGATTAAGAGGTAGTAATATTTATTAACATTTATTAACCAATAAAATGTCATTTTTTTAAAAGATTTTAATAGAATAAAAAACATTTACCAACTAATCAGCTTTTATTTTATGGAGGTATATAGTATATGTTCAGCTGTAAATCTTTTCTTTACCTATAAGAACGAAGTAATAGGATGAATAGAATAAAATATGGCTTTCAAGTTTAAAATGATGACACATTATTCTGCTGACACTTTGACAGATGTCGTCAAACAATTGATCATTTTTGTCACATATGTCGTGTATGGTGTTGTTTCGTGTCACACACTCGTTTTAATCTGTTTGACATTTTGCTAATGTGCACTGCTTAAAATTTAGATACAAGTTTATGAATTTCTAATAGAACCTTGTAATTTAGTATCATCAGATATGACATCGGATACGAAAAAAACAGTTCTCTGATATCATTTTAGTAAGTAGTTAACCTAGTTTCGGAATTCTAAAGCTGATAAAAGTTCCAGAAATTAATAACTCCCAACCATTTTGCATTGCAATAAATTTAAACTGCTAACATTTGTATCAAAAAAGCTTTTGATGATTTATCGTTAATGCTGCGTTAATGAACATTTTAAAGCATAAATAAGATCTTTTCTTAAATCTGTTCCTTATGGAATCTTACTTCATATTTCTTCAAAAGTTTTAAGTTTTGATAGCGGACACATTAATATTTTTTGTAGATAAGCTAATGTTGTTAAATTTTATATTTCAATTTTACTTTAAACGAAAATGTACTTACTGCTTGATGTTTTACTTGACATTTTTTTATTCGCTTTAGGAATAGTCTATATTATCCTTCCAAAAGGTATATTTAATAAAGAACCACCCTTAGAATCTAACACACACAATATAATGTACTACACATGTCACATGACGTCGTTGTAAGAATTTTTGAGTATTATTTGGCACATAAGCCGTCACACTTGAAATACCACACAAACCAAAAACGCCAAATGTTATCAAGTAAAGTGATAAATGGGGAGGCATTGGGGATGTTATTTATGATACCCTAAGGTCTTATGGTAGCTTCAGTATAAGTATTTATGTAGGTATGTTGTGTATGTGGAATATATCAACCCAAGAAATATGCTTCATTTTTTAATGTATCTTACCACTTAGGTCAATTTGGCCACTTCAGATGTATTATATGCTCATTGTCATATAAGAAGCAGATGAAGAATATGGACGACATGGATGAAAATGTTGGTCTAAGGGAAAAAAGGAAACTAGATGCCTGGGAATACTGCGATAAGTTATACTTGTTTCTCATCAACAGCACACAATATATTAGGATATAACATATGTGAATTTGGGGAATTTTGGTAAAATTTTTTTTAAAACCATAAATAATATGAAGTGGAAATGTGTTTGTTAATGACAAAGACAACTGAAACTGACAAGTAATGTAATTTATTTAATCGAAAACTAAATAAATTTAAAATTGAAGGTGAATCGATATTGGAGATTATTTGTTGGATTGGAACTAATAAATTCTTTGCTAATCAAAGTGATTCTACAACTGGATGAAAGCTGTTGTTCGCACTTTTTTGGAGTTATTCCTTTTTACTGATTGGTTTATATTGTGAAATTTAACTTACTATAAACTCGGTGTAATAACATATATTAAAGTCAACCCCACAAAAGCTTTTAAGAGTTTAGAAAAAAGTTGTCAGATATTAAAAAATTAGTTAAATTATTTTTTTCTCTATTTTTATATATAGATTTATTTATGTTAAGATTCCCCATTTTCAATGCTTTAGGAAAAACAGCTTTGAAAAAAGCAAAAATAGATAGATAGATAGATATTTTTATTCAAATTATTACAATTTTGTTTACATTGTTTGCTTCTTATTTGAAAAAATTAGAGCATGGCATTGCTGCCATCTGCCCAAGTGACAATATTTAATTTGCAATTTTGTAATTTTTAATACTAAGTTTTTTAAAGATTAAGTAGAGTTTTAAGCAAAGATGTATCTTTCTTAACCAAGAATTGGAAAGTTTTTATGGACTTTAAGTTTAGTTAAAACGGAAGTATTACATATAGTTTTTTTTTTCATTTAATTTATATTAATATGAGTACGGAAATTTTAATTCTTTTTAAAAGCGGGAATACAATTTTGTTAAAATCCTTAGACAACTTTCAGTTTAGTTAAAACAAATTAGAATGTTTTTTTTTTTTACAAACTTTACAACTTTTAGTTTAGTTAAAACGGAATGACTCTAAGTAATTAAATTTAAAAGTCTTCATTAATAATTTTGCCTCTATAATTCGATAAATGTATCGCCGTATGAGCTTTCAGCCTTCCATTATGTCGATGTAACAAATCTTATTTTAAAATTGTTGTATTAATTAAAAATTATGTTTTCAGATAAACACTAAAATTGTATCCGTATACAAATTTACAAAAAAAAAATTGCTATGCACATAAATCCTTCTCCTTTTTTTTCAAAACAACATCCGTTTTGTATTTCTTTTTCCCTCATAGCTCTCGATAGCTCTCGATAACTTAAATGTTGTTATTTATTACACAGAATAAAACGCCTTCTGTCAAAGTGCAAATAGTTTTTTTTTTTGTTGCTGTTAAATGCATTGCACTGATTTGTAAATAAATTGCAATTCTTTGCTAACGACTCGCATAAGAAGCGAATTTCAAAAAGGAAATAATGCACATCTATAACGATATATACCAAGTTTGGTTGCATTTGTATATTAAATGCTGGCAAACGATTGCAGGACCTTATGTTCGTTTCATAAAGATGCTTGTAATTTTTTTTTATAATGGCAATTTGCTTGACGTTTTTTGTACTTTACGAAAGCAATAAAAACGATAAAATATTTTATTGGCAATTTGTTACGTATCATTGCTATCCTTGTGTAAAACATTATACCTCATTTGGCATCATAGTATATAATATAGGTAATAGGTGAACATAAAAATTTCCTTTGCAGGAAGTGTTTGTAAACGCTCATTATAATTCACAGCGTATATTTCATGAATCAAAAGCAAATAAAGCTTAGTAGAATTTCACACAACCTTGAATTTGTATGTGATGGGATGTATTGTGTTGCTAAGGGGCAAGGACGATAACCAGGACTTGTATTGCATATGCATCACTGGATGTACCAATTAAAAATAATTGATGATCTTCCAGTGAGCTCATTGAATGTGACTTATTTCAAAGAGCTTTTTTAGTTCAAAAGGACTGAATGTCATTGCTTGTAAATATTTGCACATAAAACTGAAATTCAAAAGGTTTTAATGAATGGAAATAAATTTTATTGTTATTATAAAAATTATGAAGTTATAATAATAACCACGAACGATAAGAGTGTGCACTAAATCAACAGGATGAACAATATAAACCTGCCGGCAATTACTACCGAATGTTAAGAGTAATGTCCTTATGACAAGCCTATAAAAAGCTATTAAAAAAAATGGGTAACGTTTATATGAGAGGAACCCATCACTACAGTATTAGTTTTTCCAATTTTGTTTGTCCGAATTATTTCGTAATTTTGACTTCTTTTGTCTTATTTTCATGGGCTACTTACAAAATCTGGTGAAATATTATTTCTCGATTAAAAGCATTTAATATTTTGTTTGTTGAGCGAGTATTGCTTTTATTTTCTTGCTATTTCAAACGGCTTTAAATGCGGATATGTGTAAAGATTTTTTTAAGCTCTACAACTTTTGTAGTCATAAAAAAGAAACATTGTTCCTAGAATATAAATAAACGTGGTAGAACTTTGCGCATTCTACTTAATTCAATCTTAAATTGGTATACCAATTAATGCCTTCTTTGCTCATTCTTTATTTTTTCTTTACGAGGTACATATATTTTTCAAGAACTTGATATCCCTTATTCACTCTTTTGTACTTAAAGCATTCTTAAATTGTTCTTAAATTTACATTTCTTAAATTGGTGTCACTTTATTTGTTTAATAATTCTTTAAGCCATCAAAAAGGTTTTAATTTCTTGAAATATTAAGTCGGTATGTTTTTATTCATTCTAATTATTAATAGCGCCATCTGTGATATCTTCTATATTTATAACTCGAGTTCGAGACCTGACGGAGTCAAAGGTAATATAAAAATAATATTATATAATATTATATTCTAATTTACTAATTAACAGGAAGTTAAAAATTAGTTAAAAATAGTAAAGTACAAAAAAACTAAAAATATCTATAAAAATACCTAAACAAAACAAATGTTTGTCAATAAATGAAATACTTCAAAAAAGGAGTTCAGAAGTTATAATAAAGAATATTATTCCGATTCGAAAAGATTTAAAGAATGAATTCAGCTTCTTAATTTCTTCTATCGGAGCGCCAACTTGCGCCTCTTATCTACTTAATAAGAACTTACATACTTCTTAAAGAAGAATTTATGTAACGCTGTAGAATTCTTAAATCTTTCTTTAAGTAATTTTATGCTATACTTATGCTTCGACATTATTCGAATTTCAAAACACAAATGCTTAAAACCAGAATTGGGATATTAGTGTTTTTCATATTCCTTAAGTATTTAGGTATATTTTTGTTTTCTAAAATTTTGTCTCAAATCCTCTTTAAAGACTTTTTTCCGCTACAGAAATAACAAAATGCATTTTGATGATGCTGTACCAGCAGTTTCTTAAAACTAAAAAAAAAAAAAAAAAAAATACATCGCAATACATACCTGATTGTGTAGCTCTGGTTCTTCTATTTCCGCCTTTGAATTCACTGAGCACTCTATGTTATTTCCGTTATCAATGTCTTGTCTGTATTCATCTAGAAAATACAGATGACAAGCGTAGACAATATGTTTCAAGGATACCCACTCACTGCCACTGTTTTCTTACTATGCTACTCAAAATAGAGGGTCTATGTGTACGTACATGCATGTCATACATAGTATACATTTGATTCTATTGACATCCTACTTCTATACATTATAACTCTTTCTGTCAAGCGAAAGAGCCTCTCCAATGCAACAAATATAACAATGCATCAGGACAAAAGCATGTTTTTACATCTAGAAACAACTTCACTTAAAGGAGTCTCGTAGATACATACATAACTACCTACATGATTTTGATGGTGTCGTTTTGTGTCTCCTCTGCAGTGTAGATTGCAATTTATTTGGATATTTATTTGCATAGAAATTAAGTGAATACCTCCTTTACCTACAACAAGAATAAACATGTATGTATATGTATATAACATGCCACTGCCGCACCCTGTATAGTACAGTATTAAACTTTAGACAGGACATCGTTGTGCCATGTGCTACCTACTTTTATTAGCAGCACGGAATAGAGATTGTAAAAATACTTTCATTATTTTTACTGATAAGATGACTAGAAGCGGTAAGCTTAAAGGATATTGAGTCTTTCTTGTGTTTAAGTTTTGTTCACTTTTTGTTCCATAGCTCCATCATTTTCGTAAAGGTTCAGAAAAAAGTGTGACGTATCCTGAATCTCTGCGATTATTTCTTCGAACTTAAATTATAATTCTTTGAAAATCCTTTAGATGAAACTGATTTAATTAAAACTTCCTTTGCATATAAGATTGCAATTTGCAAGGCATGCTGACAAGGTGTTTTTGTTTGTCAAAGTTGTTGGTGTTCTTACAACTTATGGTAAGTTCAATGTGCTTAAAAAAAAAACAGAGATTCTTGTATACAACTTGTTTGAAAGTCAAATAATTTTTTTTTTATTATTGAAGTTGGAAATCTAAAGGATATCTAAAGAATTGGGAATGAATATAAGACTCTTGTATTGAGAAATAAAATTTTATTGATATGAAGCTATAAGTAAATTTGATTATGATCTGCAGCACCGACATTTGAAAGTTGTCAATTCAGCCCATAAAAAATTAAATTTACTGCATATCATAGTTAAGTAACTTTTTTTCTTATAAAACACAGTTAAATTGAATGAATCTATCTCCATAACTTCTCTTAGTGGTGTCATTGCGTTTTGTCTGGTCTCAGGATTGAGGAATCAAACGACATTACCTTATCCAAATGCACTACGCATATTCATCCTTGGGAACATCGTTGACACTACTTGAACTCTCTTAAAAATGTAATCGTACATAAATTCAGTCAGTATTTTTTTCGCTTTTTCCAGAACTATATAAATATCGATTGAGAAAAAAGTCCCTGTCTATAATTTTTTCCAAATTCATATGAATCTCATATTTCAAAACTTTAGTGTTCCTTTTTTTTTACAATCAATGAATACCAATAATTGATGGAAGTGAAAAAGAATTCAAAAAGTGAAGTTTAATTGATATCTCTTTTGAATTCTGCAAAAAAAAGATTTCAATATCATGCTTGAACTCAGTCTTCACAGTAATTTTTTCAAACGTAAGTCAATGAACAAAAACATTACACTCATAAAAATAAAAATCAATAAATTCAAAGAATCCTTTCCGAATTGAATGCATCTCTATTCCAGCCCTAGCAACAGTTCTATAGGTGTTTAGCTTTGCGTACTTGACAGCTTGCTGACTTCTTTGAATTCAAGGAGTAATCACAAAGATATTTACCTACAAATTCAATTTCTTTTAATAGTAATTGGGGTAGTTCTGATATCCACAAGCAAAAGTCATAATATCCAATTGAGAGTATTCAATGAGCTTCGCTTCCAAACTACCATCGAGAACCACTACGAAGCACCCTATAATCATGCCTAACTAGTTTTTAGTGCTTCTTTTTTATTCTCTTTAAATGTAGTTAATATATTTTATTCGATAATTTAATTGAAATTGATTTGGTGGTTTCGATGTGCGAATGATTTTTTCTTTTTTTTGTAAATGAGAATTAACGAAAAATGTGATGGTTTAACTTTTAAGTATATCTACACGTGGTTCAAAGAAAACATTTTTATTTTGATTATTTCACTAAAGAAATCTTGTGAATGCATTAAGTCCCAAAAAAATATCTAAAAACTGTCAATACTCTCAACTGGCCTCGAACATAAAACTGACAGTTATCGGTTCGTTTTATAAATTACATTCAAAATTTCTTTCAATCACAACTGGTATGCCAATACCCGGCTGATCAAGAGAAGTCATTTCAATAATCTTTTATCTTGGATAGGATGAATGGGTCATATGTAACACGTCATAAGAAAAAGTTGAACATTTTCAATCTGGGTGTCGCACATAATTCTCAAATAGTTGTAAAGCATTATGCTGCTCCAAAAAAATACTTAGCTAAATATTAATAAATTTCCATCCAAAATATCCGATAAAATTATCCCGCTAAAATTAGTAGGAAACCTTTTTTTTTAAATAAAAACGGTATTTAAAACTCAGAGGGCTTATTATAATCAATTATTTCTTTTTTGTCGGGTGGACATGAAATCTAATATAAAAGTTTAATATATGAAGAATTTTTGAAACGAAGCAAGATAGCCGCCCCTAGGGACAATACTTAAGAATACAATAACCCATCACATATTAATAAAAAAAAAGAAGAATCTATTTAAAAATCGATTTTATATTTAAATATATACCCAACGGGCCCTGCCACTCACAAGTATGCATTACCTCAACCGCCCGCCTTTGCATATTCGTGAACACACAATCATGAACTTTCATATAAAAAATCTATAGCTCTGTCCAAGGTAATCCTTGAAATGTCCTCAGCTGTAAAATCCCTACCCTGGACAAAGAGTAATTGGTTTACGTTGTATGCGCGCATTTGTGTTATAATAAAAAAAAAGTATTTGTTTAAAATACTTAAAAAAAAAATACGGGTTTAATAAAATAATAAAAACATCCTTGCCGCATTGATTACTGCAACGCAATTTAGAGCGCCACTTGCTTTACATCAAACGATCCAATGGTTTAAGCATATTTTTGTTATTAAAATCTATTGCTTTATGTGTATGTGTAGGTGTAAAAAGTTTTCCAACAAAATTTTACTTGTGTTGAAAATTATTTTCACATGATTTATTCGGTTTTATACTAAATGAACATTTTATTCGTGCGATAATTTTAACAAGCGTCAAAATGGTGATAAAGAACATTTAATTAATTTGAATTTAAATGTATTCCTATAGTTAGTATATAAGGTCCTTCCATACAAGCATTGTGTTTAATGTTACAACATTTTACATTAATTTCCTAAACGACCTGCACGAACAGGGTGTATTGTATATAAATACGGTGTTAGTACGTGTATGGATAAGTAAACAACATAATGCGTGAACATTATCTTCGGATCCATTAATCATTATCTTAAATGCTCCTTTGATAGTCGTTAGAATACACAGGATGTGAACGTGTGCGACTTCAGTATGTGGATCAAGGCATTTATTTACATGTGTGCACGAAATTATCTCTGTGAATAATTTTATTATTCTTGTTTTTAAAATATTTGTATGTAACATCAGGAAAGAAGTCGATTTGAAGTTGAAAAATGCTTTTAATATAGGAGTGACATTTGGAAAGTTATTTTGTGTTTCATTCTATTTGAAAGACTTCAAAAGTTATTGCATTATTTCCATCTTGTTCAAAGTTGTCAATTTTAGCGGAAGACTTACCAATTGGAAGCTTTACAGAGCTTTTTGATTAAAATTTGCAAACACGTTTCTTCGGAACTGAACAATATTCTGATCTTTTGGTCAGTTAACAATTTAGTCAGTCTTGGAGTAGTTCCGCCAAGTTTTAACCACATTCTTGCTTCCATGGATTTCAACATATTTATGCTCGTTGTACAACAAAATATTTATGCTCGTTATACAACAAAAAAAAATATTTTTATAGATCTAATATTAATTTTCTATGATTTAAATGTATGCAGATTGTGTTCAGAGATTTTTATTATGATAAAATATAATTTTTTCACCGAAGTGATAGGTTTCTACTTACATATTTGGAAAATACTAAAGTTTCGTTCAGATCTTTGCTAACACTATTAATACCTAATCTTTTTTTGTGTACCTTCATGTTTCATATAACAATTTATAAAAGTGCAAGCGGTTGTTATAATAGCAATATTTACCGAAAATCGTATTTGCAATAGAAATGCAGCTCAGAAACGATACCATCTTTTCACGAAGGAAAAAAAGTGAAAAAATATATAAGAATATAGAAATTTTTATATGAATGATCTTAAAAATTTGTATAAACTTTGTCAGGTGTAAGTTGATCTGAATATTGGCTCCACAAGTCACAACAATTGAAAAATGTTAAAAGTATACTGGTCTCTTTGAGAAATATTGCAAACATTAAAACGTTAAGGAGGTTTCCGATTCTGTATCTTGCTTTCTAAAAAATCGGCAAAACTATCTTCATTTCAAAAGAATTAAAAAAATTGTATTTGCGGTAAAATTCGAAAAAGTTTAAACCTAGTTACCAAGAAATCTGAAATCTATATTTTGACCCTTTATACCCCGTCCGAATTTCGGGAACTTTGTAGAATTTAATCAAGACTTAACAAAAGGTATCCACCAAAATCCAACTTTGTCGAACTTGCAGAAGGAGAAACTGTAAACTCGCAGTTGTAGCTTGTCTGGTGTGACACTCGAGATTCCGTGGAGTGACCAGATCAAGAAAAGGTTTAGAACCGTTTATGCGGAATATTTTTACCAAGCCCAAAAACCACAGAAAACTACTTAAATCAATACCATCAAAACCACAGAAAACAGAAAACTACTTAAATCAATACCATTCGGTGGAATATCTAATAAAACAAGAGGTACAGAGTTAAATGATATCGAATTTAGAAGTTCTCCATGTGTACTGGATCAATTCAATACATACGTTTTAAAGCCAATACTAAGCAACTGTTATAATTTTAGAAGAAAAAAAAAAAACACCCTAGGCTTCCCTTTTAATTTTAACAGCAAACTTTGAGTTAAGTGCATACTTGCACCTTTACTTTATCTTTCTGACAAACTGAAGCAGAGTGTGTTACCGAAAACTACACAACGACATCCACCTCTACATTTTGACATACCTAAGCCACTGAGAAATGGCAAATACCTCCACAAAAAGAGCATAAAATGTGCTGTGCTACCCGATCCGGCCTCTATTGCTATAAGCCCATCCACACAACAACCACAAACTACAGCAGGATAAGAAACTAAAGTAAATTCAAATACAGAGAAAAAAAAATTGCTACCTTCATCCCGAAACAGTAAAGCACACTTTGTCGTTAGCATAAAGAAGGATGCGGGTGGACACCTCAGTGAAATAAAAAAGAGTAAAACATATGAGAAATGGTCTCACAGTGGGCAAAAGATACGAGTGAAATGCCAAGTAAATGAACTTTTTGGTTGTGTGTTGCTTTAAGGCATAGAATATCCAGGCACAGTTAAGCAATATGTGGCCGCTTTTGCATAAAAAGGATAAAGTAACCACCATACCTGCACACATCATATAGGATTTTGTTTTCTCCTTTTGTGTGTTTTTCTTTTACATGTTAGCTAAGGCTTCTTATGTTGGAAGATGTACCTAAGGTGCTAGGTAATTCTATTTAAAAAGAATCCAAGCAACGGAAACACATGCCCACACAGTTAGGTGTTCATTTGTATCAAGGATTCGTAGAAAAAGACTTTTTATTGTTGCCCCACGCATGCATGTATAGTATATACGGTGGATGGAATAATCAAATTTTATTTATGTAGGTATAAAAATCCAATACATTGTTTTGAAAAGTTTATTATTGAATTGCAAATGAAATGAAAAAGTTAAATCAACCTCAAATAAAGGGAAACAAATCCTGAGAGTTTCCAAAGTTTGGCTACTAATGTCTTGTACGATTTCTTATATAATGTTTTTCAACTCGTGGTCTATATTGATTGTGTAGGTTTTTAAACTTCTGAATTTATGAGTCTATAGTCCTACCGCGTTGTCACCTAAATCAATCTTTGAGAAACCTGTGACCAATTGAAGTGCGTCGACACTGGAAAGTGTCAATAAAAAAAGGGTTTAGTGTCAGAAACTTTCAAATCGACTAATGGAAATTTTGTGAATAAAGGTCTTTAGTTATGATGAAACTCCTGTTAACTTCTTCTTTGAAATATGATAACTTGAAGTTAAAAAATATATGTAAATAGAAGTCATATCTGAAGGTTTTCTGTAGATTAAGACATGACTTAGATCAATGTCTCTTCGAGTCCTCTGAAATCAACAAATGCACACACAAAGATTAATTCACAAGACCTTTGTTCTCGTATTGAATCTGAAGAAGTCTCAAAATTATGTACCAAAGCTTTGAAAACACTTCAGGAATTCTACTTTGGTGATCAGAAAATTCAATGACGATTCAACTCTAAAAAAAGATCGTTTCTCCTAAAAATAAACTTAAGGCTGGTCTTCACCCCGAAGAGATACTTGATGAATGAGTTCTAAATGATCAGAACCTAATTGCATCATAATGCATGAATGCAGGGCTTGTCATCTTTTAATAATAATAAAAAGTTTCAGCGAAACGCCTTCTACTATTCTTCAAAATTTCGAAGAATTCTATAGAAACAAAATCACCAACATGAATCACAAGACATTTTCCTAAAACCATTGTGTGCTTCAGTGAAACGAGTAGTGAATGATAACTGATAGCTTTCAAACAAAATTGTTGTATCCTTTCTTTGTTTGGTATTTTAATGACGAATTTGTAATTAAAGGCCCGTCAAGTCTTGTACTATTTTTCAACATGTAGAATGATAGAATCAATCCCCCATCATACCTTATTACTTTCTAGAAAAAAAATAATTTCATTCAGCAATTCTTATATGAGATAAATCAAGCCTAAATAGAATCGTCAGACTAACTTTTTCAGCATCAGCTTCGTCCCTATGGAAATTGCTGGTGGTCGACTGTTACATATCAAAATATCACATTATTTGTTTGGCTATAGCTGCAAAACGAACATATATCTGGTACAGATAATGATAATATTCAAATGCGAAGGCATATATCTGCGGCCGAACCTATCCCATATTTAAATATACATATTTCAGAAAATTCAGTTCCCATTCTCCAATATCATCCTTTCAAACACTCCTCCATCAGCAAACCCAACTTGCATAATTTAAGCCTCCATTATATTCAAAACTTTCTCTATAAAATACAATGCGTAGCAACAACCACACATTATTCCCTGTATGCTCACCACATGTAGCCGCTTAAACAGTTGCTTCTTATCGGGTTCTCGGGAGAACAAAGGACCACAACGAATCCCAGATTGGTAATCCACCTAATACCTTTATCCCATAACTGCGCCTCTCCCATCAACACTCGAATAGAAAACAAACAATATTAAACAATTTCAAAAACCCATACTATCGTCACTTGAAAGAGTACACTGATGCTTCCCTATTTACATATCGCGCAAGCCATTATAGTTATTGTCCCCGGTCGACACACTTTCTCAATTCAATTTCATACAATTCAGTAGCACGCTTTATACAAAAAAAAAAATCACATATCCTTCAGATTCAGTTCGAGCCTCTGCATGACAGTCCTGCTGTCAAACTCACTCCCTTCTTTTTTTACGGAACAAACACACTTTAAACTGTTAGAATAGTAAAGCGTTCTCTTTCGCTCTATCAATGTGCTATTTATTTCCATCAGACAACATTTCAAGGACTTATTTAAATAAATACTCCTATTTCCTTTAGGAATGCGAAGGCGAAATGTGTAGCATGGAAGGGACACAAATATGCCAAAAGTTTACATTAAAAGGATGCCAGGGTTTAAGCTGATGTCATCTTTGTATGCAAATAATTCCCAGTGTACATACATAGTGACAAATAAAAAAAAAAAAAAAAAAAAAAATACTATGAAAACAAAAAACCTTTCTAAAAGAGTTGTCTGCTGGCTTAGATTGACAGAAGCTAGTGGGCGGTCCAACAACTTTGCTTTTCTAGCCTTGGAGGTTTTTTTTTTTTGTTTCTATTATGCAAGGGTGCGTTTAAGACAATAAGGATACACATTATGCCATAATTATACTATAGTTATATAATCCCAAATTTAATAATGACATGACTTTTATCAGGATGTACCCAACTTTTGAGTGTGGAACTATGGGCACTTAAATAAAGGGTCTTTTCAAAAGCAGCGGACAAAAATAACTAAATGAAGCTTTATGTTTTATTTTATTACGAATTAATGGTTGAATGGTCGCATAAAATTCATATGACATAATTTAAAATAAGTAAAATAGATAATTGAAGTAAAACTAAACCCCTGTTATGAAATAAAATCATTTGTTTGTCATCTTTCGGATAAAATTTAATTAAAATTATAAATATTATTATTATTATTGATCAGAAGTGGGATATGTTTACCGAACTAATTACAAATATTTATCTGAATTGCACCATGGGGGAATGAAAACATAAATTCATTTATATTGAGCTTTATGGCAATTATTTATTTGTTATATCGTAAAAAGGGTCACAACAGCCATTGCGTCTTTAAGGCCCAGATTTCTTCAAATGCCAAAAACCTGGATGAAATAATAGCTACACAACAAGAATTTTATCAACTGGCAAGATTTCCTCGAGTTGTTGCAGCAATTGATTGTACCCATGTAGGAATTAATTCACCTGGCAATATATTAATATTAATAGATAATTTGTTTTGTTAAACAACAAAAAATTAATCAAAAACTGAATCAAAAATTTGATAGCTAGATCTGTTTTTTTTTTAAGTAAACAATTGAAAAAGACATTTTTTTTCAAAGTCGTATGTCTATCTCACTCGATCGCATAACTTAATAAAAAACTAAGGGATTTTCTCACTCTAACACTGTGAAGTTGGATGTAGTTAACTTTGTTATTCCGTGGAATAGTTAACTGACTCTTTTTTATTGCTTGAAAAATCTGACAGTGTTATCAGACTGTTAAAGAGTCAGTTAATTTTATTCTTCTCATAGCTAACTAACTGTTTAACTGACGAATGAAAAATTGACCCTAAATTATAAAAACTCCTTATTATATACTTTGTTAATCCCATAGGAATGAAGATGCTTTCAGTTTTTCCACAATCTGAACGGCTTGATATGGTCACTGCATCCCAATATGAAGTGGAATTAGAATAAATTGGATGCTGAAAACTGTTATAGAACTGTTCGTGATTTCAAGATTCTAATGTATACAGAGTGTGGCAACACAACGCAATAAAATCCTCTATTATGGTTATCAATTGATAATTGATAGTTAATAGAAAATTTAATTTGGTATTTTATAAAACAATGTTAAAAAATTGGGCAGTTTGTTAATTAATTGAGTTTTAAAGTACCAACATTTAATATTTATCAACTATCAATTGATAACTATAATAGGGAGTATGTTTCTTATTGTGTTTAACTCTTTCCCATAACTGATGAGGCACGTCCAAACATTTTAAAGTAAAAATAGGTATTCGCATAAAGTTTTGTCAGCTGGTAACCGCCGTAAAATGCCCTGATATGCTCAGCAATCAACAGTTTATGTGAAGCTTTGAAAGCAATTCTTTGTATAATTATAATTTTCTATAAGAAGTATGCAGACATCTGTAAAATGCTCATTAAAACATTCCGACCAACTAGTTTTGTTGATTTTTCGGAGGAGATTCAATAATCTTGTTTGAAATTTTGCAATGGTGTATAAAAGAAAAATTTATCATTTCCGACGTTTGACAAACAAGCGGCTGAAGAAGAAGTATACTAACAAAAGTATTGGCATCGGCCTTCGGTTCCATTCTCTTACGTTGCAATTTCATCAAGTTATTTGGGTTAATATTTTAGCAATTATTACCTTTTTGTGAAATTTTGAAAACAAGTCAGTTCACATAGTATCAAATCTTTTAGAACAATTTCAACTATCTTAATTCACAAAAGTACCTGGCAAACAGTATAGACGAAGCTGATTATGCACACCAAATAGTTTAAAGCAGATTTTTTTATTGGAGGAAGTTTGAATATTTCCGTTTGAGATATAAAGTGCACGAAATAGGCGCATATATTTCGATAAATTTCGAAATACAGCAAATAGTATTGGTGTTCCAATGTTTCGCTCGGAACACCGGGGTTTGACTTTAAATTTTGATTCCGATTGTTGCAGAACGGGTTGATCAGATTAATTCACTTTACCGCTGAAACTTTCATTTTATATATCTCAAAAAATGTCAGGAAAGAATTCGCCGATACCCGAAGTAAGCAGAATATCATTCATTAACTCTTAATATTAATACATGTATTCTGAAATTTCTTGTATAACTTGAATTGGAATTTTACTGATGTTGTAAATGTTGAAATCCTTATTCTTTTTCAACGTTAATGATATCTCTCATGAAAAACATCAAAACATAAAGTTGTCTCAATGTTTTTAATATAAACTTGTTCCAACATGGTGGCCAAATAATGTCAGAACTATTTTAAGATGCAAAGGCACTTATGAAAGTTCTCGAAAGTCTATATTCTAAAAAATGTACCTTTACCTGCCGTCATGATAGACAAGCTATCATACTACGTGTCACTGATACCAATGCATATGACTCTGCACACTTTGCCCACTCACCCAGCAGCCATCATCTCTTTATCATATAAATATATCTACGTCTACAACCATTAAAAAGGTATACATTTGGCACACCATGTGCTATGTTTGCGCAAAAGCAAATACATACAAATATAATATAAAAGGTGTAGTAGATCCTTTGACAGCATATCCTGTCTTGTTGGTCGTCAGTATGGTACCTAACGTGATTTCATTATGCACACATACATATTTGCATGTTCAATGACACCCAAGCAGCCAAACGAAAAAAGGACACTTATTCGAACATTGTACTGCTTCAATTATGCGGGTCCTTAGCTTTATACGCAGACCCGGAGAAAACCTCCCTCAGACACAAGTTAGAAGATCTAATAGAGACGAAATCCATTTGAAGGCCTCTGGGGGTAATGATGCATTAATCAATTGAAGTGCTATCCAAGCGTTTCTTTCAACTGGCATATTCGAGTATAAGAAAAGTGACATTGCACCAAAGAACTTTCATCATTGAGTAAATGTCATCAGTCGCAATTAAGGAAAGCCCTTGAATGAAAAATATAAAAATGCACTTTGCATGTCACATTTACAAAAAAACAAACACCTACTTACACATAGAAAAGAAAATGTAAGTCTTTTTAAAAATACAATGCCAAGGTCGATTCAAATAAGTGTATTTTTCAGTTGGCAGTTCTACTTTTTTAACTCTTCGGAAAAAAAAACATGAACATAAAGGACTTGTTTAAAATTCCCTTAAAATTGTTTGTTAACAAGAATTTTCCTTGAGAGAGTATGCATCACACAATTATAAATATATACTTGTATATTTAGGTATGTACTTAGGACGTTAATGTAAAAAGGCTTTTCGGAAAGAAAATATAATTTTCGCGAAGAATGTTGAAGTTGGAGTTTTGCATGCGAGTGTGTCGTGTGCACTTGTAATTGTGTCCTTAAATCTCAACAGCAAAACTAAATTAAAACCAACACGCGCAACTTAAGTGTCAGTTATTACATTGCCTCTTATATAACTGCAAGCTACGTTTTATTTTTAATATACTTTTTTTTTTGTTAGACGAAATTTTATATCGAAATGTTTTACTTGCCGGAGGTTGCTTTATAAATTTTGATTGCGAAAAGTTTGGTTTATTTTTTTGTCATAATTTCAATTAAGGGTTTAGAACGTCAAATGCCTGTTTTCACGAAACATAATTAAGACGTTAACATATGTTTATATTTGCATTAACTTCATGGCGAAGAAAACCAAAATTGTTATTTTTCATTTTCTGTAGAGCCAAGAATGTCGTCAGGAAGTTTTTAATGAAAATTGACTGAAAGAATGCTGTTATTAGGTCCTATGGTATTCTTTTTACAATTTTTAGTCTGCAAGTGATTGGATTTTATATAGTTTAGTTTAATTTAGTTTATTTTCATCAATTAGATTACAATCTTTGTAGACTATAGATACTAATACATAAACAAATTATTTTAATTAAAATTGTTAGGGGACAAGACTTCAAATACAATAAATAACAATTTTATTTAATATTTTATAATTATAAATACAAAACTTATGAACAAAAATTAAAAATTATTAAGTAAGATTAGATTAGATTGTTTCTTTATTTTCTTGTATACCAAACAAAACATAAAGTTTGAATATTATTTAACATTATTGATTTTGTAATCAAACATTAAAGCATTGGAAGTACGGAAAACAAGACAATACTTGACATTTAGAAAAATTTAACAGAAGGTGATTTTGTTTGCACCAACTATCTAGCTTCGTCAGATGTTCCAAAAAAAAATATAGTACGCTTATTATCTTTTATTTGGTATCAAAAACATAAATCAGAAGTAACTCCTTCCCATTGAACTAAACGGATTTATACTCAAACTTCAATCTCAATAGGGGTGTAATCTAAAGCTCTACAACTCATTGGTAAAAGAAACATAATTATATCAATGCAAGTATATATATACAACTACCTAACCACCTAATTTTTAATTTAAAAAATTAGCTCTCTTTCAAACTTTTCTACAGGTTTCGATGACACCAAGTTTGCAATATACAACTTTGTTAAACAAATAGGAGATACATAATGTACCTCTAGTTAAAACCTGATTGCAATATTAAATTAAAATAAGATTCCTATCCCCGACCTGTATCCTCTAGCACATAGCAAAAGTTATTTCTAAAATAAATAATCTTTGAACAAAAACAAAATCGTCCTTATGCAAAAAATAACCAAAAAACTAAAAAAAAAAATACAAATCTTATGCAGAGATATCATGTTGGCCAACTAAAGTATGAATTCTCCAAAATACTAACCACATTTTCTCTTTTCTCACATTTTCAGATACCCTATTCTTCTTTTCATTTATTTCCTTCTTTGGAAAAATTAAAACACAAATTAAATGTGAACAAATAGAACAAATTTAAAACAATAATATTTAAAAAAAAAATAACAAATGTTAACCTAAAATAAAACAAAAAAAAAAAAAAATTGATATAGAAAAATATTTTTAAAAAAATAAAGCGAATTATTCGAAACGAAACAACAATTAAATACCAACAAATACATATAAATTTTAAATAAAGAACTCTTAAATTCAACACAAAAATAAAATATTAATATTAAATAAAATTTTTGTTTGCTGTTATTGCTAGAATAGTCGTCGTTAATGTTGTTGTAATATAACTGTTATTTTTTATAATCAAAACAGAGCTATATTTATATGTAAATAAAAGAAAAAAAATTGAACAAAAATAAAATATCTGCAAATGCAATAACTTTTAGATAATATAGTTAATTTTTTAGTTAAAATTTTGGTGTTAAATTCTGTGATCAAAAAAAAAAAAACTCCAATTCAAAGTAAAAAAATAAATAAAAATCTAATACATTAACGTTAACATCACCCGCAACTACAGAAAAAGAAAGTAAAAATGTGTAATTTCGAAGTTAATAACGATCAATTAACGTAATATTGCATCTCTAATGAAACAGCCTCGAAATAATAGAAAACCGCTCCTAAGCTTAATCAAAAAATAAAAATCAAAAAAAAAAAACTGACTTAAGCGAAAGCAAACTCGAATCAGCAATTCCATATCATCACCATCATAGTTCCACTGCAGAGATAACTAATTAGCTGAAACATTTATTCAAGACAATCATCTCCGCCACCACCTCACAGATTGCAATGCTCTGGTAGCCAAGACAGCTTTGCCGTGGAACATTACTACGGCGGCGGAGGACAGTTGAACAGCATCGGTGGGAGCGGAGGTCAATGGTCGGGCATACCGAACTGCGGAGGACCCATGTGCCATCATGGGCCAGGGCCGGGCGGGCCACCAGCAGTGCCGCCACCACCCCCGCCACAATCTATGATGGGTGGTGGTGGCGGTCACTTAGGTTCACAAATTGGCATTGGTGGCGGTGGTATTGGGCATTGTGGCGTAGGCGGCGCCGGGCAGCAGTCTTCGGTGCCGCCGCCGCCGCCACCCCTCTGTAATCCTTGTAGTTCAAATAGTTTTAATTCAGTGCCAATGCCGGGGCCGTCATCATCGCGATGGGGCCCAAGGACATCGTGCCCTGTTCATAGCCCTTTTCGAGTTCGAGTGCCTAATGGTTCGATTTGTCCAGGACATCAGGTAAATACATTTTCTTCTTAAAACAAAAAAATACTATTTTATTACGGTAAATTTGTTGCTATACATATAAAAGTGGGTAATGTATCTCATAAATATATTAGAAAACAAAATAAAAATATGATGTTCTTTTTCGTATCCAGTTTACGACTCAATTCGAGAATGAAGGACTTATGAGGATAAGAGTGATAAGAAATGTTTGTGTTTTGTCTAAGATTAACGATTTGAACAACTTTTGTATGCTCTTAGGTATTTATCACCCTCAGCGTCGTTAAAAGTGGTTAATATTATGATCTGCCGGCATTAACTACATTAGGCCTTAATCTGCAGTAACATTTCATAGTCCACATGTGAGTGTTAGGAGAGTGGAATTATGTATTTTTGGATACATCCGAAGATAACATCTTTGAAGTAAATGGTTTTCTTTTTTTATTATTGTAAGTAAAATGGTGTTGAAATATGCGAAGTCCTTAGTGCTTCATAATGGTTTCGTACATGTGCAAATTTTTTTATGGAAAATAGTTCCATGACATAAAACATTTTTTGTGATCATTGGAAATAATATAGTCATAACAGGAGAGCAAATTGAAGTACTATAGTTATTCTTGGCAATATTTTATTATGATAAAATTGAAGGGTCCATGCAAGGGAAAAACAGCACAAGTCCCCCCAAAACTGAATTTCAATGCTCTTAAATGCCGGCTATTTAAGGGAGAGTAAAAAATTAAAAGAAACAGTTTTGTTGCACATGATGTTCTTTCTAAGACTTGAAACATAAATTAGTTTTTATTTCATGACTAAATGCATTTAATACAGTTATTTAAGTGAATTTTTCATAGGTAATCAAGCGTTTATCAGTTGAAATCGTGTCTTTCTTCGCTTTAGTAAGAACAGTATTAATATTTCGATAATCACTTGTTTGCACATCCAGAAATATTTAGTGAAAGAATTCAGGCATAGTCTTCTTTTCGACGATGTTATGATTTCAAATGGGATCACAACTCTCCCACTTCACTGCAGGTCCGTTTGTGTGCGGATCCCGGTTATAGTCTGTATTATTTTTGAGGCCAACTGAATGCTAGTGTCGTTGCATTTGTTTTTTGGAAGAATTAAGGCATCATCCTATCTGATTTTCGTTCATTTCCTGTTGATTTTCCACTGGTCTTCGATCATATGCCCTGTTCTACTAAATTACTCAAAAAAACAGAAAACATTTTGCCAAAATGACTTTAGTAAGGTCTTTTTTTCTGCACTTTAGATGGCTTTATCTTTGGTTTCCGGCCATAATTATCATTTATTGGTAAGTGAGAAACCTAAACCAATGAAATCGGCATATGTTAAAACATTAAGTTATATAGCTATTATTGAAATCCATCAGTAAAAAACAGTCAGTGAATCGATAAAATTTTTATTTCCACACAGAAAAACGTATTGCAACACCATATTTCCGATCAAAGCATTTATAGCTATCACTGGTCCCGAAGTTTTTTTTTTGAAAATGATCAACACTAGCCCAACGGTATCTTTTCATCAACCAACATTTTGATGCTTTAATAAAAATGATCTATTCCATATGATATCATCAAAAGTATATCTGTTTCTTAATGTACTTTCTATTCATGTCAAAACTAAAATATTTTTAATGGAAGAAAAGAAACCCATTTTTATTACTCCAAAATTAACACTTTCTGATAAACTCATTTTCTGTCAATGGCATTTTAACCAGTCCCCTTTTTTACACACAATTAATTTCTTACAAACATTCTTTTCATCATTCCGAAATACCGTTCTAATAATCTTCCATGTTTTCCCAACTTAAAGGACTGACACCAAAATGGTTTCTTAAAGAGGCAGATTTAATAGATATCAAGATAAAAAATAAAAGAAGAAAGCAAACTTCACCATCAAAACATCATTGAGCAGCTTCATAATTCAAATAAATTGCCAACCGCTGTACATAAAAAGAATCTTCCTTCAGTCCGCCCATTCCTGTTTCTGTTCCTCTCGCAAGCCATTCAGGCATTGAACTTCTCAGAACCTCGCCTATTAAAGAGCCTCTTCGTCTTCTTAAAAAGAAAAATTCTTCGTTTGCCATATGTATATGTATCTGGGTTGATGTAATCTTTCTGTTAGCTGCAAATATTTATCGCAATATAGCAGGCAAAGCTGAGAAAGGAGACTTTTGAGCTCAAAAAACTTGTTGGTTATCCTTTTCATATATAGAGATATATTTAAAAAAAAAACTGTGTATTGCATACTACAAAGAAGAATACAAATATATAAGTGACTGAAATGCTATCTCTATGGCAATTACTAGCCCAGGGGTCGAATTAATTGAAATGACAATATATCGAGGCTTTTTTGAACAATAGACAAAACAAACTCTGGTGTTGGGTCTCGTGTGGAGGGCTTTGTGTGAAATTAGCTGTTTTAATACCTCAGGATGTGGTAAATTCTGCCAGAAGGCTCCCTGCAGCTAATCAAAGCTATTAAATAGCATCATGGGTGGCAACTACATCATTTTGATTATTACTAATGTGGTTGGACTTTTATGTCGAGTGAATGGAATAATATTTCAAACTAATGTATTTTTTCCATGAGCCTTTAAATCATGTACGAATAATTTTAGATATATTATTTTTATTTTGGTTTCACATAATAAGTGCGGCCACTTCAATCTGTTGGCACACAAGTTGCAGCTTTTCATTCAGTGGTTCTTAACCGCAGTAGTGCTTAAAAAGTTCAATATGAGCATTTTGGTTTTAGAAATGAAAACAGATGTGTTTTAGTATCAAATTTTGCTTAGTATACCTCTATATATATACATTTGGCTATTTGACTCACATGAATCGTAATTCCAAACACCGCTGCTCATCTGAATAGATTCAAAATATTTTTTATTGTGTACTTTGAAATATTTTTTTTCGATAACCGATTCCGATGAGCTATCGTTAAAAGCCAACACTAGTTCCTTATTATATATATGTTATACCTTCTTTTCAAATCTGCCTTTGGGTTCCTCAAGGCAGTCACTCAGGTCTACTTCATTTTATTTTAACTTTTATCGATGTTGAACTGTTCAACTCACTCTACGTCAACGAAACCAACTGGGAATAGAACTTACTTCATTGTTTCAGTAAAACAAAATTGAAAAGTTGATGAAGTTTTAATTTGTATAAGTAGTTGTTAAAAGAAAAAGCTAAATTGGCGGATGAGATTTTTGTTTTTCTTTTTTAAATATAAGCAAGAAGATTCAGAAGTCACCAATAAACAAGACAAGCACAAAGAAACAACGAAAACGAAATCAAAGTTCTTTAAAGTCCATGAATAAAAAGTCATTTTCGTGTATTAAAATCACTTTTAATTGTATATATTTTCTTAAAGATTTCAGCTTCCTAAAAAGAGCTAAAATGTTTCATTATATTTATCAATAAAAATAAAAATAAAAAAATGAACCTATATTCAGATAACTGCAGTGTATACCCTGTATACAAACTTATAGTTATTGTGCAATAACCAGTATGAGGTTTTGTTTTTGATCATATTAAAGGTATAACAACGAAAACAAAATACATCTACATTAACTTACTTATATCCGATGACAATATAAAAAGATATATTGACCAATTTACGATGACTAATATTTTTTTACGATGCCAAGACGAAAAATGTATACCTGCCAGAAAATATCCAATAATTGTCAAAATAATGAACCAAATGAATCAGCATTTTGTTCTTTGTTTTAATACCCCAACAACATACTCATACAAAAACACCTTATCCATTACCATTATATTGGATGATGACTCAATAAGAAGAGCTTGAGTCCTTATAGGATTACGTTTATGAAGGTTATGTACATTTAAGTATGTTTTACTATTAAACCGACAAAATAAATCTCAGGATTATCTTAGATAGTTTGTAATGTTTTATTTAACTTAATGTTTAGCATTACTTTTGTTTTTCTTTTTGGGTAGGCATCCTTGTTAAACCGAAACTTACATGTGGGGTAGGAAAATATTTTTTCTCGAAATTGGTTTTGTATTTTTGTAATGTTTTTCAACATTAACCTAAAATTCAAATTGAGATATTAAGGCCATTAAGTTTGAAGCCCAGCATTAACTTCTTAAATGTCTAAAAAACATCGTTAAAAATAAACCATTGTTTTTGGAAGTTTAGTTTCCATGAAATCATAATATTTTAAAGATGTTTGTGAAAAACAATATGTCTTTGATATGTGCCTTAAGAAGTATTACTGAACGTGATCGGATTTATAAATTGCAATAGCCAAATGTTTGTTTGCAAAATTCCGAAGGCTGGAATATCAGTGTTCTTTCTGTGAATGAGCCATACATCTTTCGTATGACTTTCTCTTAGTAAAAAAACACGGACAGCAGAGACAATGTTTTGTGGAACGTCTTATTGGTTCCAAAATCGTCAAAAATACAACGCTTATCCCATTCTTCTTAAGCGGCCATACAAATTAATCAAGTTTTGTTTTATACACTGCTAAAGCTTTAATTATCAGCATAACCTTTTCCTATTTTAAAAGAACTGATATATCCTAATATTTTAATCATAGAACCTTTCTTGTTTCTTTCCTCTGATCGTCTTAAGAAGTCCAAGTTGTTGTTCAAGATTTCTAGTCGGGTGCTTGGCTTTATGTTGACGAGGTCTTGACGTCCATCACTTTTTCATAGCTAGTTGATGTTGCTGGAACATTGACTGCATGCCCATTTATTTGTTCCGTTCGCTATTTTACTGTCTCTAAAACGGCTTGTGAATACTAAAAAAGTCTTATTTACTTCTATAAAATGTTCGTAAATTTTTCGTGCCACGTTAATTAACAGAGATAGCAAAAACTTTCCTGGATAAAGGTCATCTTGGTATTAAAGGCAATGAACAGACAGAGTCTCTGGCAAAAGTTCAGACCCCAAGAAAAACGTTAGCTATTTGGGGCACCCAAAAAAATTATGCTGTAAATTTTACAACATGTTGCAGTGAAATATACAATTAATTGTTAATTCGTGGATTCAACAGAAAATGCGTTCACATTTACAATTAAGTGTAAATTTAACAGCTAATGCAGTTATTTTGACAGTAACATTTTTGAAATGATCCTTATTTTATGTTGTAAAATTTAAAGCGTGTTGTCAAATTCTGTTGTTGAATGTACAGATATGCATTTGTAAAATCTACACCGGACAATTGTGAAATCTACAACAAATGCATTTAAATCTACAAAAATCTCCAAATTTATCAGAGGTGACCAAATGCCTTATCAATGGAGGGAAAGTTATCTTCTCCCAATTTATAAGGGAAAGGGTGATACGAGGAACTGCGACAATTATCGATCAATCAAGCTGATGTCACATACCATGAAGATCGTTGAGCGGGTGTTGGATGGCCGCCTGCGAAAAATAATACGGCTATCTGATGACCAGTTCGGGTTTGTCTCGGGCAAATCAACCACAGATGCAATCCAGAGTGTAAGAATCAGAATGGAAAAACATCGCGATTCCTCGAACGATTTGCATGCTGTGTTCGTTGATTTTGAAAAGGCGTTCGATCGACAACCACGGGATCTGATATGGGTGGCCCTAAGGCAACGAAGAGTTCCAGAAATCTACGTGCAGATGATCATGAATATGTACGAGCAAGTCAAAACAAAGGTTCGATGCACTGCAGGAGTCACCGAAAATTTCCCAATCGAAGTTGGTGTACACCAAGGAAGCGTCTTGAGCCCATTGCTCTTTATAACAGTGCTTGATTATCTACTTGAAGATAAGGTGAGGGACCCGAAAGTGACTCAGTTATTCTTTGCTGACGATGGAGTCATCATAAGTCAAGATCCTTCATCCTTGCAACGAGCACTGGACGTATGGATGGACGTTCTGGAGGGAAATGGGTATCGCATTAGCACCAAAAAGACCGAATACCTATGCTGCCCATTTTCTGATCCACTCAGGCCTATTCCGGATATTTATTTGAACGGAACTGTGCTTCCCAAGTGCGAAAAGTTCAAATACCTTGGATCTATGATCAATATGAAAGGAACTTGTGATGACGACGTCAACCATCGCGTAAGCGTAGGGTGGATGAAGTGGCGTGAGAACTCAACCATCTTCTGTGACCGAAAAATGCCCCCTAAGCTGAAAGGAAAGCTCTACACTGCAGTAGTCCGTCCGGCGCTTACATACGGTTCACAATGTTGGACTATGTACCAGTGGTTTGAAAGCAAAGTGACGGCAACTGAGATGAAGATGCTTCGCATGACAGCAGGAGTGACAAAGCTTGACCGAATACGGAGCAGAAAGATCCGAAAAAGCCTCCACGTCAAAGAAACCATCGTTCAAAAAATGCAGCACGACAAACTCAGCTGGTACTGTCATGTACTTAGGAGAAACGCTGAGAACCCCGTCCAAAAAGCATTATCATACAACGCTCCAGTACAATCGCGGAAAAGAGGCAGGCCCAAGAACTCCTGGAGAAAACAAATGCAACGACACCAGCATTCAGTTGGCCTCAGACATGGAACAATCCATAACCGGGAAGCTTGCCGACACTTTTTGAGGTCAACCCGACGAACCCCACAAGCAGATCAGTAGAGAAGCGGTGAAGTGGGAAAGTTGTGATCCCACTCGAGATCATAATATCGTCGGAAAAGAAGAAGAAGAAGCATTCAAATCTACAAAAAATTTCTGTCGAAATCAATTTTTATAGCGATTGCAATCGTAATCTTGTTAGATATAGTTCACACTTGCTTTTTGTAAAAAAAAGTAATATAAGTTGAACTGAAAAAGCGGAAATTCGCCTTTTTACAAGGTGCTCACTATAAATCTCAACTGATGAGGGTGTGGTGACGGTGAGCATTTACACGCAAACCCAATTTTTCATGGATTAAAGGCCATACAAATTTAAATAAAAATAACTTTAAATTATCTTGTGTACTTTTTTTTTCATTTTGGAGTGTTATTTATTTCAGAAAAACGCAAATTGTTGTAGTTTCCACAAAACAAACTGTAGTTTCGACAAATTGCGCTGTAAATTATACAATTAATGCTGTTTTTTCAACAATTTGTCTAGTTGTACAATCTACAACAAATGCTGTAATTTTCATAATTTGGTTTTGAAATTGACAACCGTGTCGCTGTTAAATTTACAGCACTGGTTGGCGGGTCGATTTCGAATGTAAATGCAGTTTAATCAACAGCGGTTTCCAACATTTCTGCAGAAAAAAATTTTTGTCTTTCCTATAATATTACCTGATAAAATAATGTGAGAAAAGAGGTATTCTTTCCAGTTCACTTTGTTAGTTTTCAAAAGAAACCAATTCAGTGGATTCCGTAAACCTATAATTATATAATGTAAAAGAAGAAGTCACTTCCGATGTTCAAGTAAAGAGATTCCTGCTTTAATCTATATCAACCTAGAGATGGCAAGACGTCCTTTTTTCCGCTGTAAAAATCTTACATTTGCTTCTTATAACGATTTTCTATTATTCTTGAAAGAAAACTTTATTTCTACTGAAATAGGACGAGATTTCCGTCATATCAAATTAATTTGTCTTAACTGTTTTAATATTAACAATCAATATATTACTAAACCGTTACATTCTCTTGAACAACTGTCAGATTAACAAATTGATTGCAAATAATTGCATACTCTTTTAATCTAGTCACCCTGTTTTAAGAGTGCTTACTGCTTATTGCCAGGCAACGATTGCAAATTCCACTTGAATGGCACCGACAAAGAATTTAAAAATAACAAAAAAATAACGAAACTTTCCTGAGGTCCTTTACAGCAAAATCTAATCTTTTTGTTGAATCCATATACAAATGTGTGTCTCTTTTATGCGAAAGGATTCAAAAACGATTCGAGAAAATCCGATTACTCTTACCATTTATAAAGGTCTGTTAACGTCCCTCTTTTTCATCCCTTACTATGCTTTTCATATCTTTTGTAGCAATATTTCTTCGATATTACACTTGAAATTGTCTCTGTTCTGAACGACAAGTTCCGTTTTCTTATTTTCTTCATTTAATTCCTTCGAGTGCGTATATGGAGATGTTTGAGGACATCACCATCCGAAACTTAACATCTTTTGACCTTCTTGTTTCTAAAGCTTACAAACGTCATCAACACACCCAACTAGGTCTAATTTATTTTTAATCCAGTTTGCTTTTTTGAAATGTGATGATTTTATTGCTGTTGATGGCACTGCCTGCCTATAATTATGTGCACTTTTCAAGGATATTCGCTGTTTCTGGAGAACATTACCTCATTAGGATGCTCGGCACGTTGTTCTTTCGAAAACTTTTGTCATTCTTTCATGCCTTACTAATTATCTGCTTGAAACTTTGAAATTTTCCATTCGCTAGGCGAATCCTTAAAATGTTCTGATGTTTAACGCTAGAGATACTAAAAAACATGTGTTCCATTTTCGCTGTAAAACTTTCTCGTGATGCGCCCCTCCAATGGGGCGACTTTAAGTTTTTTTTTATTGTGTAAATAAGAGTGTAGGTATATGGTACACCTTACATATTTATGAAATAGCATTGTAAGGACGAAATTGTAGAATTTTTTTTTGTGATTAGGTTAATGGATGTGAAAATTTAATGAGATAGAAAAGAATAAAAAGGTGGTTGGTATCTCTTTTGTATGACTTCGCGTATTAAATGAAGAAAACCTTAAACTAACATCTTCCCAAGTGACATGGCCACCAGTCGCTGCTGTACACTGCGCTAATTTATATAAATATGCATACATATCTACATAATAGCACTTGCCATGAATATTCGTTTTCACATTTTAATGAAAACCTTGGGGTTGGAAGAAAAAAGAAAAAGCAAAAAAAAAAAAAAAGAAAACCTTTTAATTTGTCAATTTCATTCAAAAAACTCATCCTTTGCCAAAAGAGCCTCAAGTCATTATTATACGAAGCAGACGATGTGTCATTGTTAAGACTTCCATAGAGTGCAGAGTGCGTGATTATTGCTCCTTCTCGGAAGATACGGAAAATTAATGACAAGTGAAGACACTGTGAGAGGACACACAGTTGCATATGTATGTAGGTATACATCGTACAGACTGTGATATACTTTTCTCTGAGGATTGAAGAGTATTAAGCTACCTTGAATCATTCTGTGGAAGAATCTCTTCCACTGGAGTCTCTTATTTTCCATTTCTTCCTTTTGAATTTGTTTCAGCTATATATATACAAAAAAAGAATATATTTTAATAACTTTAATGGAATGGATTTTTAAGCAGGACTTTAGTACTTTTGGATCAGAAAAGGTTTGTGAAATTATTTTTGTGTAATATTTTTATTAAGTCTTCATTTCAGGATAAGAGGATCCTGTTTGAGTTATGAAATTATATCAAATTAAATTAAATATTTTAGAGTGGGAGTTATAAATCCTTCACTCTTAAAATGCTTAATATAAATTTCCACGAACGTTTAAAAACGATAACCGCTTTAGGGTTTGTGCTTCTCTTCTTTTCCAACTAAGCATCAATTACAAAAAATATTTAAACAATGCTCAGCGTAAAATACTGCCAAACTTATATATAAATGTGTGTTTAATTTGATTGAATTTTTGAAGAAATCCACTCAATTAATATCTAAGAATTAATGAAAATAGTAAACTATTCGATTTAATATTCCAGCATCCAAATCGATCACAATATAAAAAAAAAACAAGTTCTTGTGTAGTTACAAAAATAAAAGCTAGGTTATTAGCATCGTACTATATTTTTCCATGCAAAATTTATAGATTATAGTGGGACTGTTTCAGAAATAACAACGATATTTCTAAAAAATTGATCAATTTTTGATTATTCTGCATTCTTCACAAGTAGCACAAAATAGTATAATTTCGGTATCACACTTCTTAATTATTACATAATTCAATCTTAAGTTAGTACGCAAATTAATGGTTTCTTTATGTATTCTTTATTTCTTCTATACTTGGTATGTTCTTCAAGAACTTGAATTCGTATGTTCACTTCTTCTTAAAGCATTTTTAAATGGTTATTAAACTGGCATTTCTTAAATCTGTATAGTTTTGCTTCTTTAATACTTCTTTATTCCATCTTAAAGGGTTATAATTTTTTGATGTATTAAATCGAATTTTTTTCCAATATTTCATACTTCTTTAAGCCTTATACTTCATACTAATAGCGCCATTTGACTAGTGCACAGAAACATCATGTGAAAGAATTTATACCATATCTGCTTTAAACAGGTCGTACTTCATCACCATAATTGTATGGTTCTTCAATGGTTGGAATTTTTTTCTAAATGTACGTATATCGAGCAAGACATCAAGCACTTTTTCTTAGAATTTATTGGTTTTTAATTCAATTTTTTCTACATTCTGTAGAAAATTTACTTCATATTTCTAAAATCTTTCATTCAAAGTGATGAAAAGTAAAACATATTCCAGAGATATTTTAGTGATGACGTGATAAAACTACTTTTTTCTTTAAAGTTCTATTCTTTTGTCATGGATAGGCTATATCTTGATCTTCCTAGATATGTTCATGGTTTTAAGATCTATTCACAATTTTATTGATTCTGAGCAAATATTTTATTCACTTCATAATTCTCAGGGGGAAGTTAAAGTCCTGAACATAAGGACATGCGATTTTTAAACTAAGTATCATTAAATCCTGTGAGCTCTTTTCATCTTTTATCAAACAACTTTGAAATTATCTGCCAATTTTCCACAGCAATGATTGCAATGAGAAGCAATTTTATTGTGCTATTGCCGATATCCATATTCCATTAGAAGTTCCACCTCCGACTATTAATTTTATACAGGAGATCATTGGGTTTTTATCTTTTTTGACGATGTTAATGATCTCAAATGTAACCACGTCCACAACTCTCCTACTTCACGTCTTACCCTATAATTGGGTGTCGCTAGGATATCATTGATAATAAAAGGAAATAGATTCGTTGGCGAAACCGATCCCTCCGGAAAATCAACATTTATTTTGTAAATCTCTAACCAGAAATCGTTTGTTACTTTTACTTCTTGTATCGAGCATTTCGGAAGTATATTTAAATAAACATAAAATTTAATAGGAACTTTCTCTAAAAATTATTTACTTGTTCTATGTATATCAAAAAGATGCCTCTTTTAAATCTAAACAACAACAGCGAACCATTATACAAATCGAGTTGAATATTGTAAATTATTTGTAGAAAATAAATTAATTAATTTCGATAAATTTCTCTTCGAACATTCTGTTTTCCGGAAAACAATTTTAACACTCGTTATAACAATTTTATTGTTCATATATGTATTTGTTTTTCTGTAAAATGATGAATCTCTCATAAATGAAGATTGTGGATGTTCTCAATTATACAAGACTTTATGGTATTTGTATATATTTTCATACCCAAGAGGGGTTTAATTTACCGAAATATTTACACAAAGCTATTTTGTAAACGTATCTTTCGTTTCATCTTAAAAACTACTTATTTAACCGAAGTTTCCGGATCTCGGATATCACAATGAATTTATTTGCAGAACCAACAGCAGTGAAGCATATTTGGTTGGATATCTCAAGCGGAAATATTGGATTCACTGAAGTATAATATTGGGTACATATTTTAATAAAGTAATATGTATTTTCTGTTAAATTGCATTACTAGTGAGTGGAGAAATATACTTAAGACATGTTTTATTTGTTAATGTAGAAGTATTTGTTTTTGTTTACCAATCCTATTCATCGTATATTTCGTATAGTGAAACTTATTAAATCAGTTGAGGATTTAAAATTAAATAGAAAATGTAATATTAAATACGATGTTTATATAATTATTGTTTTTAAGAAGAAAACATTAACTTAACTTGTACGATTACTGTTTTTGGTTTATTTTTCACTCAATCATTTATTTATCTACTTACACGTGCCATTAGCAACATCGCAGTATTTATTGATATCTTCATACTTTCATACATCTTACAGTATACTAACAAACTTATAATGATAATTTGAACTTACTCATTCAATATTTTAAATACTCAAAACACATTCTACTTTGTTTAATTATAAATCCATACCATTTCAAAAGAATAGTGTTTTACTCTTGTAAAGTTATCATTAACACAACAAAATAATGAATTATTTTTGTGTGTATCTATGATTTTTGAGAATATGTTTTTGTTCATTTCAACTAAAGCTGAGCTTTGTATTATGAAAAAACATAACCGACAAAAAAAAAAATTAATAGAAAAATTCGTAAAGAACATATTGAATTGTACGAGGTAGTATTAATTCTCCACTTCAGTTGCCTCGCTTTTTTCAACTGTTTTAATGCATTTAAAAATAATATGTATTCAAGTATCGAATGAACCATTTTCATTTTAATGCCTAAGAAATTTTGACCTGCACACGGTTTGAGAGCAGAAGGAATGGAATTCAATTTGGAAACATAATCAATTAATTCTTTCTGTACAGGGTGACTTAAAAACAATCATCTGGTATAGATTTTCTATCAAATGAAATGAAACACCGACGACGTAGTTTTAATTTTTTTCATTCTTTTATTTATTTACCTTTTACCTTTCAAAGATGATATCGGATTATTCGCCTTTGCTAATGACAGTTTGGAAACATTTTTGCATTTCGACAACAATTTTAGGTTAAAAGGCCTTCCTTTTTTGGTGGTTATTTTCTTTGTGAACTTATAAATAGAGATTGTAGATAATTCTCAACAGCGATATTCTCGCCAAAACGGATACCTTTTTATGGACTTTCTTGGGGCTGACCAGCTAGTGTTTGACCAGTTAAACTGAAATTCGCGTTAGGTCCACAAATGACATTGACTTACTGTATTTCATAAAAAAATTGTTGCAAGTATTAAACGATCTGGAGATGTATATAATTCTACATCCACAGAAATTCAAAACAAAACCTTCATAGAGTGAAAGATTTAAAGACATCCTGTATAAATTTGAATGTGTGTGTGTTTTTTTTTTAAATAGTCCCATCTGCTTTCAATATAAAAACATAGGTTATGAAGTTCTTTAATTTGAACCCTAATGTTTGAACGAATGAACACATCCTTAATTCATCATACTTATTTTCGCACATCAGTCGAATTTATTAGAATCAACATGTTGTGGCCAAAACAAATACATACCTACATACAAAGTAGTTGAGTTGAAAACTAAAAAAAATCGAAGGAAAAAAACTGCGTATAGATGATACATGTATTAAGGCCATCCGAAAGTTCAAACAGAATTTTCACATAAAATTCTTCATATATAATAAAAAACGTATATTGCATAGAAAAAGTTTAAATACACACACATACGATTGTGTATATGATCCAATACCAAAACGTTGTTTAGCTTTCTAGTCACGACTTTCATCCGAATGAAATATCAACCTAATACTGTTGATTTGCTTTGGTTGTGTGTGATGATGTCGAATGTCGGCATATTTTAGTGTCCTTTCGGCAGACATTAATGAAAGAGGATTAAGTTGGAAGACTATCAAGCTCAATACAACAAACACACAGCCACAGCATTCCAAATGGACTTCGACAGGAGTAATAAAATTTAATTTCACTTCTTACTTCGTTTGCCATCAGGTTTAAGAAGAATGAGTGTGATAGATTCGATTTGGGTGCAAATGTGAGTCGATATGCGAGAATAAAAAAAAAAAAACGAAATCCTGTCGTTAAAAGGATAGCACTGTTAATGGGACTTGGAACCAGTGCAAGTCAACATTTGCACGAACCAATCATGTCAAAGTATAAAACAGCGGCGACTGCGTCTGTTAATGTTAAGTTTTATTACAAATGACAACAAACGTGAAAAGAATTTTGTTTTTTTGATAAAACTATCAAATGTTTTTAGTACACAATGAAAAGAGATATTTTATTTGAAACATATTGATTGAACAAGTCCACTAAATTTAATGCTAAGTCTTCTACTTAGTTGAAATTATTTTTATTTATTATTCTATATTTATAAATTTTTTCAATGTAGGTATATAGAATTTGTATTATAACAAAAACATTTTATATATAACTTAAACCAGGCCACGGGTAAAAACACTTCCAGCTTAATGATTGCAATTGTAATCTTGTTGGATATAGTTCACTTTAGCTTTTTGTCAAAAAAGTTATGTAAGTTGAACTGAAACAAGGGGAAATTTGCGTATTGACAAGGTGCTCACTCGTCGTCAACTGATGAGTGCAAAGTGAGCATCCGCACGAAACGCCATTTTTTCATGGACTAAAGGCCATTAAAAGCTAAATTGAATCATATTGATTGAATTCAAATGAAATTCATTAGAAAAATTCTTTTAAATGTTTTGAAATTAAAAAAACTTTCATATACTGTTATAGTACCAAGAAAATATTGATTACAAAACCTAACTACTTTTGAATTGAGTTGAAGTAAAAAACCGAACAATTAAAACTCCAAGTTTTGGAAACCCGGAAGATAAATAGAATTTTGTTGGTAAGAAGCAATGTGAATAACCAAAACCAATTCCAGTCATTTGTGTTAGTCAACTACACAAATTTTAGTCCATTCTTAGAACTAAGACAAGAATAAACAATATAAAAACATATTTGCACCTCAATGAAATGAAAGACTAAAATTGCTATGATTTTGATTGCCATGGTATGAGTACATGAAACAATTTAGTGATATGATATCCAGGCACTTACACTTTTTATGCATACCTAACCTATACTTGTTTACATGTTAACTTTTTATGTATATACTTGAATACGTATGTGCTGTGCATGTTGAAAAAGTAAATTTCTTATTCTTTATTGCCTATATAATTGGTACATAAAATAGAATTAATGAAAAAAGTAATATTGACACCTATAGTATAGCATAGCATTAGCCGTTGTGTTTTTGAAAAGCTATCCGTAGTGAAATTCGATTTTCCATACAAAAATCTCATTGCGTATCATTACCGATAAAAGAAGAAGTCAAATCTCACAGCCGATGAATTTTCGACTTTCATTTGAGTATCGATCAACGTTTTTGTTATTGTTGGTACGAATGATAAATTCATGTATCTCAATAGGGGTATGTTCGTAAAGTTGTAGTGGCTTTTAAAGTGTGATCTTGTTTTATGTTCGACTGCCCAAATACCCAAATCTCGAAACAAATTATCAATTTTTGTAAGAAAATCAAAGGTTTTTGGAAAACATACATAGGAGGACAGTATCAGCCAGTTCCATCCTTAAATGTGCCTTTGTTTCATTTTTCATATTTCCTTGAGCAAAAAAAAAGTAAAAGTAAACAGTATCTTCTCAAACCTGAAATTTAAGTTCTTTTTGTTTAAAGGTTTTGCTCAGTTGAACTTTGTCACTTTGTAGTTGGACAGATTCGCATTTGCGGAATATTCGACACTTACTCTTTAGATTTTTAGGGCCAAATATGGAAATATTATTACTAAGACTTAACCACGATTGTTCAAAAGGCATTTACAAATCCAATTTGGATATTTGCAGAGTTTATAGTGCGAACCGTCATCGCAAAGCTATATATAAATCGTATACCTTTTTGTTTAAAGTATATACTTAATTTTCCACTAAATTTGAAACAGACAATAAAAAACTGTGTTCCGGAAACTCCAATAGAATTTAAAAAGAGTACCCTCGAGTGAATTCATAACATGTGCAAAAACATATCTATTCTACGAACAAACTCTATTTGTGTTACGTCTATATAAATGCCAATTTGCCATGAATTATAACGTGAATTATGTTATAAAATTCATCCATTTCGATTTGTTATTACCACATTTTCTTCAACATTTTCCGTTTTCGTTTTATGTATGTTTTTCTCTTTGAAAATACTTCTTTTATGAATTGTTTTTTTTTTTTAAATTTCATTCTGTCTCACAGTTCAGTAGTATCATAATTCAAATACAAAAACGCGGCTGCCGATGCGGCTACGGATGAGTTTTTTTTTGGGAATTTCCCACTTCACTATGTATAATTTGTCAAAAAAACACGGGTTTTGTATAATCAGGGATGAAATTCCAGCTCATTTTATAAAATTGTTTGTATGCCCTTAAAGAAAGGGTATTAATGTACTTTCTTTGTGATACATTTTTTATTATGCTGATTATATCTTAGCAAACCTTTTACGGGATCATTTCAATGTTCACCTATTTTAGTTTCCAGGACATAAGAAAACTACTACTAGAAAACTTTATTTTTTATGAACTCTTTCGACTTGCTTAAAAGACAATTCAAAATTTACAAATTACTTCATGCAAACTCACGTTTGGCTTGCTTGATAAAGTGGTAAAACAGGGCAAGGTTAAGCAGGTCTTTCCAAAGCTGTATCTTTAAAGAACTCTCTTTTAATAATGTCATTACAGTATAGGTATACCATTTGAATAAGGTCTAATAACAGAAGGGAGACAATTCTTCAATTCATATGAACATCTATAACGAAGACATAAACTCTATGTAGAGAACGTTTAATTTGATAAACCTATCGAAGTTAGAAAATTTAAATCTCTATAGATTTCATCATTAGCAAAAATTAGTAATTTTCTGGTGATCGTTTTTCCCTCATTATGAATAGTGAATTGAACTAACGGACTCAAAGCGAACGTTTGACAAATCCAATACGTCATAATATTTATTTGAATATCTCGTGATGTGCTTGATTAAAATTAGATAACATGTCATCTTATCCTGATCTGTTCAAAGAGCGGTCCTATTAATGCGGAAGCTAGATACGATACCTTCTAACTGGACCAAGAGTCCACGCCCCATAACGGATCAATAAGACGTGTTTTACTAAGGCCTTTATTACGGTTCGCGAGTCGAACGTTCGTCTCGAGGCAAATGGTTTGGAGAATGCTTTACTTTGGTTTAAAGCGAAGGAATTCATTGGCGAACATTTATTTGTTTGACATACTTTCACTACTATATTGACCTTTAGGTCAATTTTAAAAATTGATAAAAGTTCGTAGATATTCATCGAACAAAATTTGTATTCGTTCAAGTTAATTCTGATAAATTGCATTATTTTCAGAATGATTTACTTATGCTCAACATCAAGTATTCACCATACAATTCATCTTAAAGATTAAAAGATCTTTTTCTCATTTGTTATTCAGAATGTTCTTGATCCAGTCATCCAGTTCGATTCTCATATTTTATTGAAACCATTTTCCATCAAAACCCTCAAATTTAATCATACTCATACATTTTGATAACAACTTGGCAATACTTTCATAAATCTCTCTGTCTCGTCAATGCCACACACTACAAAAAAAAAAAGTCCATCAACTTGTCCCAAAATACTTCCTTACCACACCAAGTTACACAACAAAGCAATCAGTGTAATATATGAGGAACCCATCACCATCACGTCAACATACCAACCACCACAATGGGTGTCTCAGCACAAACATTTGTATAAATCTCTTGCTAAGACGACGCGCACAGACCAAACAAAGGATACCCATTATAAAGGATAATCGATGTTATTCAATCTAAATAACCATTGCGTAAAAAAAAAATTCTAAGAAGGACGAAAAATAAAATAAAAAAGAACAACCAAGGGTTGCTGCGTGAATATGTTGTTACTTTTCAGTCACCCTGTCTATAATGTTAAGGAGGAAATAAGAAACGGAACTAAAACACTTACACGCACCCGTAGGTATCCTTAAAAAATATATATGTAAGTATAGAACATTTCCTTTGCGGCTAGTTAAATGATAAATGAAAGTTCTCTGACGTGCGCATACCCCAGCATTAAAGATTAATGGGGCGCATTTTACAAGCTTTATTTAAAAATTTACCAATATATTACCCCGCACCACTGCACTGCTGCTGTATAGCTTGTGTGTTTACGTCACATACCTGGTGTCCTTTTATGATACTTAAAATAAAATTCTTTTAGAAAAGGTAGAAGACAAATAGGCACTTGGCCATGAACAAATAGCAGTTAGATGGCAATATATGTCTCGAGTGGAAGCGAATTCTAGGAAACTGAATTATTATGATGAAGGCCAACTCATATAAATGTCCTTAAAATTCCTTTTTTTTATATTAAATTTGCTTTTTTAGCACATTTATGCCTTCGTTATAAAAAAAACAGGAGATGTGTGCAGAAACATTAAAGTTCTTAGATAAATTACAAACTAAGCGTTGCGTAACGGGTATGTTTTGAGTATTTTTTTTTATGTTTACACTTGGGGTTAAAGTTGCGTTTATGAAAGCATTCTTGTTGTAAATTGGAACTAAGGGCAGAGAATTTTTTATGGGTCGAAACAATTTAAAAAAATCTAATAACATTCCAAAATTTCGTATCTTATCAGAAGGATATTGAGAAGGACCAGTTATTAACGTTATATTTTCAATTAAAGAAAGGTTAATGTTATATAAGATTGAATTAAATTTATAAGATAAAAAAAAAAAAACAAAGAACAAAACGAATTTTTAGTCTTACTAAATTATAAGCTAAGTGCAAATCTGAATTCATTTTTTCAATTTATATACCGACTCGGTCCTGATTTCTACGAGTAGCACCGAATGATTTTTTGTAGATGAATGGAAGCGGTCGTGTATATGGTACAAATCAAATATTTTGTACCATATTTTGCAAGAAATTCGCTATTTACTATTTTGAGTAAGTCTTTATTAACTTGTAGAATTATAATATCTGCAAAATGCTCTAGTCCTTATTGCTATCTACTACTGAACATTTTTTTTTATCTGCAAAAAACACTCCAGAAAACTAAACTGCCTAGAACACATTGGAATAGTTTGGAAAACATTATTTATCAATAATTTAGTGGTTGCTGTGATATTACAAAACATTGTTGCAATATGTGATACGTTGGGTGAATTCATCGATTGTCATTTTTCCAATGTCCTATCGGCTTGCGATTTGGAACATTCAGAGATAAAGTTTGTAGAAAATTGCCAACTAAAGAGTTATGCATTCTCACTCAAAATTTCAACCATCCTGATCCTTTTAAAATAATCTCTAAACACACAAATATTATTTTAAACATTTTTTTTTAGCGACACGTCTGTCCAATACTTTTTGTGAGAAGAAAGTAAGGAACGGATAAAATAGAAAATACTTATTCCAACCTTCGAGTTTTAATCTTACACAGAATTATTTATTAAAGAATTCAAGAATTCTGAGTCGGTATACCTGGGGATCTACTCTGTATTTCGTTCCGCAAGTCAAATCGTTCGGAAACAAAATATTTACTTTGTTTTGTTTTTGTAATATAAAAACAAAATACACACAAATTATTCGTTTTCGAAAAATATCACTTTCGGAAAAAAAGGGGTCTACCCCCTACATTCGTCTTTAAATCGGATTTAAGTTCATATTTAGAAAGGCGTAAGTGAAAACGAAAAGAATTTATAAGCTTAATTGATTCTTAAATCGAAATAATATTCTTCTTTAAGACTTCTTTGCTCGAACTCAAGTTCCTTTGCGTTCTCGTTTCTTGTTCTCGAATCTCTTCTAAACAACCTCTCGCTTAGTTCTACCAGAAGTCAATATTGTAGTAAATAAAGAAATTTTCCTAATCTTTTTTCAAGAAATTTCGACTATAATAACGATTTGATACTTTTGAAGTTAAATAATTATAAAGTTTAAATAAAAGCAATTTTTTTTTTTTTTAAGAAATTTTTTTTGAAGAACCATTTAAAAAATAAATAAATTTAGTGGCACCCACAGCTCCGCAGAACCCCATTCTAGTGACTTACACTCAACCAATCCTTTGTGTGCGCTGTTGGTTTTCCAGGATTAGAGGAGAGCTACAATTTGTCACTTCCTCGTAAGAGATAGTGCCCCTGAAAAAGCATTAGGTATACTCAGGGCTCGAACCCAGACCTCCGGTGTGTTAGTCCGACACACTAAGCACTACGCCACATTCTTTACATTTAAGAATGCTTAAAAAAGGAGTAAACGTACCAATTTAAACTTTTGAAGAAAATACATAGGAAAGAATAAAATCACTTCTTCCGTGGAAAAAAATTGGGTAGATTGTACCCTCCAGTTTTCGGACCGATCCAAGTAATGAAAATTTGGAATGTACCATTCAATTGTGATTAACGTTAATACTGGTGCAAGTTGTTCATTGGTATTGGTAGTTGAAAACTAACTCAATTTTTGTTTTTACATGTGTCCTTTGTGTAAGGCGAGCCTTATAAGTAATGGTATACTTTTGTAAACACATCTTTATTTTATAATTTATTCAATATACTGTCAATCCAATTAGTTAGAAATTATCCCTAGAAATACATTATTGAGAGGAAAACAATGATAAATCCTTTGAAGCATATATATAACCACACGCCATATGCCACCTGGTTCTGTATCCATACCAACACGAAATCGAAGCACTGCAATGACAGCGAAATCAATAATGTTATGGATGTAAAATAAATCCCAACATTTTTTTCATTTATTTTTTTATGCATACATAAACGAAGTGAGGTCCTGCAAAAATAAGCAAACAAACAAAAAATGAAATACTGATTCGCACAGCATGCCACAGGTCAATATACTTTTCAACCGACACATTCATATTTAACATTAAAAGAAGAACCCACTAACACCCCACACAACTGAAATATCGAAAATTTCGACAAAAATGCATATGAAATTGCCTTCCTCCATATGCGTGGTTTGTAATTTATTCCCACGCCCGTTGTGTTCATATTTCATAATGGCGTATTATGTAGTCAAAATATGTACACACTCATACACCTACACATTTTACATTTCCAGATGCATTAAGTTTCCATTGCCGCCATTATGTTGTGTTGTTGCTATTTTCTATTATGGGCCAAAACTATGAATGCCTCACTTTCTTCCATTGTGTCGAGGATCCATGGCATGATAAGCCATGAACAAGAATTCATACGGAAAGTATTTCGGCAGAACGGGGAAATAATGGGAAATAGCTAAGCAAGCAAAAGCGTCATAGTGAGTCCTAGCTCCTAGAGAAAATGCGATTGTTGCTTCATTCCGTCGAAGGGTAAATTACAACCAAGAATGGCAGAGCTCCTCTATGCACCTCGCTATGCATTTATATGCAATAAGGATATATAAGGCTGCTTCAGTTTAGTTATGGTTTCGTATTGTTGTTTTGGGCGATGTGTTCTACTCTGGTGCATGATGTATGAATTCCAGCAGCTGTGGTTTTTCCAAAAAGGAAAAAAAAATAAAATAGAATACTTTTCGGTTTTTGTTTTTAATAACCTGAAAAGTTTCTTTCATCGGTAGGTATTACAAGTTTGACGTTGGAAAAATTTCCTTGGTGGAATGATTTTCGGTGTAGGTACCTAGCTAGCAACTCTTTTGTGTGAGGACTTTGTTAATTAGACAGCTTAAAATGCGAGTGAAGTTTTCAAAGAATAGACATTCTTTTAGACGGCGAAACATAATATTTTACCTTCCAAGAAATTATTGCTTATTAAGTTGGTAACTGGGCAACGGAAGATTTTAATACTTTTACTTCTTTTGTATTGGCTGTTCAGCAAAATTGAAAAGAAAAAGAAATTATAAGTATCTATCTTTTATATTGTTCTTTTTATCATGTTATTGTTAAAAATAATAAAGTAAGTGGGTGTGACTAGTTACTTACAAAGAGACTAGTGGGTGATTCCATTTTTACCGATAAACTTCTAGGAGTGATAAAATCCGTTCTCCTTCGTTAATCAATTCATTGATCATACTTTGATATTTCTTTATAAGTAGACCTTAACTTTTAAATCCCAATAAATTTTTAAGTCGAGTTCGAAATTTTTTTGAAGATAGATCAATCCATCCATTACTGCATGAACGCAATAGCGACGGTGCTACGTCACAAGTGACAAAAACACAACAACGAAAATCTGAAAAAAAACATAAGTTCACTTTAACTTTCGACGTACAGCACTTTTGACATATTCAAATAAAAAAAAAAAACAATCAACCGTGCCGGGACCGGCCGGCGTGAGTGAACAAATATTTTATTTAATCACTAAAAAGGAAAGAAGTTAATTCAAGTGAATTCAATTCTGTATATTTTCATAATTTGGCAATCCAATTTTAATCAGCTGGTAGAATTGAAATTAAATGTGAGAAAGTTGAAAGTGCAACTTCATTGTGCCATTGTGGGCACCAATAAACGAGACGTACGATACGTCATATTTTGACATCTGTTCTAGCTCCAGTTGCAGCAGTCTAATATTGTGTTCAGCCAGTTAGCCATTTTTGGCGACGTTGGCATTGCTTAATATGAGGAAAGTTGACATTTCTAATATGAACTGTCATCTACTTAATTTCATAATAATTAATTCGGCGGAATGAAAATGGGGTATGAAAATGTAGCTTTTTTTATTTTTTTAACTGCAAAATAGCTTGAAACCTTCTACATACCTAATTGTCAAAATTCATGAAAATGTAAGGGATGGTAAGTTGCTGTGAGATAATCGTCAAACTCAAATTAATAACTGGATGTTGCTAGAATCTTGAGTTTGGATTTTGACAGATAATATTTTGTTTACCAAAATTTGTTTAACATGAAATTACAAACAACACGAACCGAATAACACTTGCTCGATCAAATCGAATTAAACTGGTTGAAGTTGAAGAGCATATGGAATGGAAATTAATATTTTACCTGATTATTCAAGTGTTAAAAGGCGATGAACCGATGTGTGCTCTGATTGCTTACTGTTTAGAAATCAAAATGTGTAATAAAACTCTTCAATTGCCAAACTGCATGAATCACGCTAACAACTAATTAAAGATCTTCTTGAAGTTCACAAACAAAAGATAAAGCGGTTACTGCAATTAAGCTGAGTGTCCGAGAATAATATGCAGGGGATTGATGTGGTTCCAAGTCAATAGAAATAATCCGTTTACCATAACGAAAGCTGAGATGTTGTTTTTTGTAGTGTTAGCTCGATGGTGCCATTTGTCATCTCCAGAGCGATATTTAAAAAAAAAAAAAAAAAAAAAAAAAAAAAAATAGCAGTTTTACCAACGAAAATTGCTATTGCAGCAGTACCTTAATGTGATTAATATTTAAACAAATAAAGCTTACAACTTATCTGGGAATCAAAATAATCTTCTTCCTCAAAGGACTGGACTTTATCGATTGCAATATGCCATCACAGAGTCTTATCAGCAACAATAAACCTTTGGAAAAATACGTGTATTTTTAATTTCGAAAAATTTTCCATCAAAAGATTATTTTACGTTAAGCCTCCTTTTTTGGTCAAAGCGTAATGCACCGTTAATGTGTCATTAAGGTACGAGAGAGAGTAAAAGCCTTGCCTTTTTAATTACAAAGCAGATAGTGTCGTTAAAAGAATCATTTAATAATTTCCATCCTCTTGAAACAATCGTACCAACATAGCAATGTTACACAACTACACGTAGTACATCCCTTCCCACACTGATGCAATACAAGACTTCGCCTTCATTTATGACATGGCGATGGCAGAATCAGAAGGTGGATGGATGCTAAAGTAAAGGCTATACATGTAGACTAGCAAGGAAATTAATTCCGCTTTTTAATTACATAATGGAGGCGACATGAATATTTTACGCAAATTTTTGCAGTTATTTTACAACAGGTAAAATAGGCAAAGGGTATACATATAGACGAGACTGTTATGATTAGGGGAAGTAATGTAGGAAATTAAACTTCAGCAACAGTGATTTGGACAAAGTATATGGACTATGGCTCTTTTTTAAGTTAATTAAACTGGTATAGGTTTAGCAAAAATATTATATCTAACCAGGAAAAGGAAATAAGGAGTTTCTCGATTTTAAATTATATATATAGGCGCATCTAAAAACTAACCACCGGAAGGGGTGTGAAAACAAATTGAGAAATGGTCGACTGAGTCCATCCAGCCACAATCCAATCCTAATTTTATTGGATTTGTTCATCTGTGAATTTTGGTTTTCAAAGACGAAGACAAAATGTTGCTGTCCTTTCTTGTTTGACCGCATTGTGTCCGTGTGGGTGTTCCCGAAGATGGAACCCAAAGTCTGCATGAGTCAGGCCCTAAGTGGCCAGATATTTTATTTTGAGTATTTTTTTTTTTTTTTTGAAGTAGAATTACGTCACTTGGGAAAATATATTTGGTAGAGTCAGCTTAAATTGAAAAAAAAAAGAAAACCACAAAAAATAAGAAAGTAAATTATCAGCAGCAAAGTGAAAATGTAGGTACTGATTTTTTTTGTTTTTATACCCTCCTTTAGTATGGAGTTAGTGTTCTTGAACTCATAACCAGTTTGTCTACGAAATCTTTTACATTTATTTAAATTGTTTCTGCAAGAAGTGGGAAACCACATTTATCTCGTCCGTTTTATGAAAAGCCGACTATTTATAAATACAAAATAAATGTTTTTCTTAGAAAAAGGTGGTTTTGGTTTTTTTTTTAATTTCTTGAGAACGACATAAAATGTTTGCATCCGGTTTTCTTATTGAGACTTAAAATTAATAACAGCATTGAATTTTGAAATTAAAATTAGCACTTAATTACGTAAAATTTTGAAAAAAATGAATTTGAGATTTTTTTTTTCAATTTTTTTTTTTCAAAATTTTGACTTTGAAAATTAATATTTCAAAAACTATTTCTTAGAATAGATTTATTTAAACACAGAATGAAAGAAAAAGTTATTGGCTTTTCAAAAACGTATCGCACAGCATTGTGAAAGAAGCCGTTGATTTTAAATAATTTTTTTCCCATTTTAAGTCAGTTTTTTCGAAAATTGCCCCTCCCGGCTAAACGGAGGGGAATAGACCCCCCCTCCCATACGATTTTTTTCTTGTCTCAACGCAACCTACACGCCCTAGCATTTTGTCGCATTGCTCATGACTCACCCTGTATATTGAGAGTCCTGGGATGTTAGATACTATCCGAAATGCTGAATACCGAATGGCGTAAATAAAAAAAATACTTTCAGGAACAACTTTTTAGTACCTTTTTAGTGCTTTTTAATACTTGTTTAATACTTTTTAGTACTTTTTTCTATTAAAAACGAAAGGTGTGGAATCTATAACGTCACTGGTATATTTTTCAAATATAAAGCTTGAAAAGGGTTGGGTTCGATATCCCGGTTTTTATATTCCCGTTTTTCAAAATCCCTCTTTTCCTAATCCTGTTTTTTTATAAATCCTCTTTTTTAGATCCCGATTTTTATAATCCCGTCTCTTAATATCCCGTTTTTTATAATTCCGTTTTTATAATCCCGCTTTTGCAAACAAAACTACCTAGTTGTTTTATTTTAAGAAATCGCGTTGTTTGCAAAAGCGGGATTATAAAAATGGGATTATAAAAAACGGGATGATAAGAGAACTTAGCATTAAATTTAGTCGACTTGTTAGGCAAAATATGAGATAACAATCAAACATAACATTACGAACGATGAAGAAAAAAGAAGTGGGTCTGGAAATTCTGTCTGTCCTTCAGTCTGTCTAACTGTCTTCTGTATCTGTTGTATCATCAACTTAAGCCTGAACGACCGAACAAATTTGCTTTGAATTTGAATTTTTTTAAATTTGGAAATTTATAAATATAGAAAAGCGAATATAAACAACATCTGTTGTTAGTTTGATGACCATGTTTAAAAAAAAACGTGATTGACGGGATTTGGCGGGATTTTTAAAAGTGGGTTAGTAACAAATCGGGATTTTGAACAAGCTGGATTTTGAAAGACGGGATTTTAAAAAATCGGTATTTTAATGGACGGGATTTTAACACTTTGTTTTTCGGGATTTTCTAAAAACGGTATTTTAAAAAGCAGGATTCCGATACGCTCCAGCTTGAAAAATATCCGCTGCAATATACAAAAATAAAAACAAACTATAAAATTTAAATTTATTTGAATCTTAAGAAAGGTAGAACGAAATTTCTTACGAAAAAGTGAATTTTATTTGTTAAATTTTTCCTTCCTGTATACCGAACAGCTTTCATCATCGTTATTCAAAAGAAAGTTTTGATATAGGTTAAGCTTTTTTTCAAACACTAAGTTCTTTCAATAAAATTTTCTCAAGCTCAGGGTTATGTGATGAATGTCTTGGAATTAGAATCAACTTTGTATTGTTGTGTGTTTTTTTTTTTTTTAGTTTGAAACTTTTTCGCTTATCTGAGAAATATTCTGTGAAATATTATCTAGTGACTCTGAATTTATTTGAAAACCTTTGTCAAATGATTTCGCAACATCAACAATAGAAATCGTATGCATAAATATTCTTCTCTTTTATATACGCACACTTATAGCTCAATGAAATAACCACAAACAAAACAAACTCTGCCATTAGGCAGATACTGTTTCATTTTGTATTCTTCAATTCAATAAAAAGTGTGTCATGTTCTGATGGGTGTAAATATACTTGGAGTAAAAGTACAGAAATTCATTAGAATGCTATGGCTTTCTTCATTCATCGCTCAGAACAGAACAAATTTCATCAATGTGAGTGGGTGATTTAACATCAGTATTAATTATTTAAATTTCATTCAAATATAAATTATGAAATTCTGTGTAAATAACATTCCTTACACATATACTCACTGAGATGTCAGGAATAATAGTCTCCTGACAGGCTCTTCCCTCATCAATCAAACTCGACATTCCTTTTTTTTTGCTATCAACTGGTTGCGTATATGATGATCATTATTGTCTGTGTTCCACCTTGAGTATATAAAAAGCAAAAACAGCCATTACAGCAGTTTTCAACCCCCCTTTATATTCCCTTCTTCAGATTGACATTCATTTATCAAATAAAACAAGGGTGGGTCAATAGATGTTCAATCTTGAATAATATATGTATTTCGAAACAAAAAATAAGTTTTCCTATTTTTGATTTCTTTTTAACACTTTGTTTTGTTGTTCGTTTGGTGACTGACGACAGGAGTTTTAAGGTTTAAAACTAACTTTGGTTGGGTATTTTGTCCTTTTTTTAAATGAAATTTATTATGTTTAATTTTAATGACATCCAGTGTCGTGAGGATTTTAAGAAGTAATTAATTAAGCTTTAGAATCGATTAAGTCCTTGTTGTACATCACCTTCACTATGTTTCATTATAATGACCACTTTCGACAAGAAACACCTGGGGCCGATGATTGAATTGATGTTTGAAGACTGCGGGTGGTCGTTGGCCATGGCCAGTGGGCTCAGTGGGCCATCATTGCCACGCGACGATACTTCAAGGTGAAGACTGCGGGTTCTGCCTTACGAACGATTAGTCCTTTCTCTTCAATAATCACCATCATCATCATCATCGTCATCCTTGATTGCTCAGTATTGATTACTTGAATATCTTTCGTGTCAGCGACTTACACGAGGGTTGGGCAAATGAGATAAAATATATAATATACATATATAAAAATGTTTTATTGGAATCGAACAACGAAATTAATGCCGAATTCATTAATTTCTTGATGGACATTATATTATTTCTTCCTTTTTTTTTGTAATCACGAGTTGATGGACGTTGTTATCCTTTTCGTCTGTCTCGATTGTAGATTTGTCACTTCGATATAATTAGTTAGAGGGTTGTTAGTATTACATCTTAAGCAAATTTTTTTTTTTCGAAAATGGTGGTGAAATGGTTTTGGTGAAGTGGAAATCAATGATTTGTATAATCTCTTACTCTGACATGTAATTATATGAAGATTGAAGGAATACAGTCTCTTCTTTAATAGATACATTCATAATTTTTTAAGAAATACAAACTATTAAACTCTTCGTATATATTTTAATACCTTATTTTTGATTCTTGATGACCCAAATCTTTCTCAATTTGTTTCGTATTAATTAAATTCAATGTTCTTTTAAAATACATATCTACTAACTTTTTTCTCTTTTATTACAGGTAAGCCAGAAAAATTCAAATTTCGTGAGTACAATACACTAAGATTAAGTAAGTATTCTTCTATATTTTTACTATGATATATTTATAGTATTTTATACTATATTATAGTTGTAGTGAAAGATAAACAAAAGAATTTGTTAACCTTCAAATATTACTAATCAATCGTATCCGTCAAACTCCAAAGTATCAAATTCCACTAAGTAGATAATTTAGATAGGATGTCGATGAAAAAAATGAGGAAAGGTGATACTAATGGTGAAATCGTTACATATAATGTCGCTTTTTCCCGCACGAGTCTGAATCCAAACAAATGATTTATGAGATTTATGACTTGACATTATAACAAGAATATTTTATTTGTTCACATTGATGGAAAAGAAGGTGTAAGGTATTGGATGAAGAGATAACAAGTTTTTAATAACAATACCTTCAACTATAATTGCCTTCTTTTTTATAAATTTTACGGTTATACAAAAAGAGGTTGTTGTATAGCAAACGAACAATACCACCGCCTTTGATAAAATGTCAAAAAAACTATCTTATTCAAACTAATAGCTCTTCAATTTCCTCGTTCAATATAGATGGAACTATTTTTATTAAACCTTAAACACTGGGTCTTGATATTTAGATCTTCAATGTCAGAACGTTTTATTCGAAATATAGAACTTAATGTTGTAAAATGCAAAGTAATTACAAATTCCCTTAAACCATTCAGGAAATTGAAGTTATAAGCAGTTTTGAGTTCAACTTTAAATCCCAATATGACTTAATGGCTGGGGACAACATTGTTTTTGGTATGGTAAATCGTTGTCCGAAAGAGTTAACAGACTTTTTCTCTAAGCAATCTCTTTGCACAAAATTTATCAGACCTTTCAAGTCAAGTCTGATTTCCTTATTAAGAGAATTAAAGAAATTTATGTCGATTCCTCCATTTTGTTCTAAAGGGCTTCCATGCGGGTTGATAACATGCAACAACTTACCCAGTTATCAAGATTGGTTGCAACTCATTATCTTACTGATTTTTCTGCCCTCCTGAAACAATGAGAAATCAATTCATATTCTCTAATACTATTTTTCTACCAATAGCACTTAATCGTGATTTGACCAGATTTATCCATAATCTCAATACAAAACAAATCTATTTCATAAATCTTCGTGATACAAGAAATTAATCTGTTATAAATCTCCTTGCTAATTACTTAACATACACTCTTTTGATTGAACGCTTTCTGAATTTTTGTCATTAAATTTTGCAATATTTGCTTTATTTATATGCTAAATTATTATGTATCTATTAATAGTGAATTTTGTGAAATAAGTGAATTATATAGTAAATATAGTTATAGAGTTTCTGAATGATATTCTGCTGTGTTTTGAAGTTGTAAAACCTAGTGTCAAGTTAATTAGTTTATAAATCTATTTGGGCAGTGGAAACACTATACTAAATATTCGTCTCTCAGGGTTTTATATTTGGTGGAAACATATATAGCATAAGACTAGTACAAATTTTTGATGATGATAAAGGTTCGCACAGAACTGATTATAGAACAAAGAAATCTTTGGTATGTTACTTAATTTTCTAACTAAATAAAATAAAACAAATTTCTTTTATTCCACAAAGAAACTAAAATTTCCACTTAATAATTTTAACAATTTGTTTTTGATGCTTGAATTTTGTTCACTCTGTAATTGATTTTATTGATTGAGTCGATTTTAGCATGTCGTTAGTCCAGTTATATAGGTAAGCTTTTATTCCATTCAGTGTAATGAAAATTCCATCCGATTTCGGCGAATTGATTTTTGAACTAGAACATCATTTGAATTCATTTAGATGTTATAAGAAACGGGCTTCAGGTCAGATGAAACAAAATATTTTTATGTCACGACGTTTCGTTCATGTCTATGAACATCATCAGGTGGTGGCAAATCTTTATTGAACATTAATAAATTGGTTACAAATTTTGTTCTAACATACATCAAATACAATATTAAACTTACACTTATTACATTTATATTGCACTTTAAGTAAAAACAAAATCAACAGAAACAGCTGCATAAAGCAGGTCTACACTCAACAAAGTAAAATTGACAAGTAACATATATATTTATTTTACGAACTATAAGCATTTTGTTCCCTTTCCCTCTAATAAATGTTTGTATTGGGGGCTGACATCTTCCATATCAGTTCGTCGGTTCATGGTATTATCAGCGTCCACCTGATGATGTTCATAGACATGAACGAAACGTCGTGACATAAAAATATTTTGTTTCATCTGACCTGAAGCCCGTTTCTTATAACATATAATTTACAAAAAGGTCATCACCATCAACATATGAATTCATTTAGGTAATATAGAAAAATTATTTACAATGAAGCAAAGTGATGAGCATTTTTTTCTCCTAGAATTTTTCTGAATTTTACGTAGTTGCTTATCATAATTTTCATTAAAATTTTGACAATATATCAAAAACTGTTTATAGCATGACAACAAGAATAGTGTATTAAAAAAGGACTATTTATTCTTAGTTAAGGAAAGGTAAAGGCTACAATGTTATAAAGTTTTAGCAAATAATCTCTTACAATCAATTACCGTGTTACTTAATTGCCATGTTACTTAATTTCAACCTTTACTGAAATATTCGGGAATCAACAATTTAAAAGCTCCATTGACTCGTTTTTTAGCATTTTTGCTTACATACACAGTATGCAAAATATAACATTCCACCCGAAGTATAGATGTACTCATTCCGCTTTTTCAGCTTTATTTAAACAAACAGTAAAATAAGAAAGCATGAAATTTGTTGTGAAACCTAATTCAGATTTCATTTCATTCAAATTGATTTCGAGTATAAAGTTACAGGAAAAAAAATCATATATTTTATCGTTTGAAGTTTTTTTGAAAATAAAAGTTCAAAGCCACATTGTATCCATAAATATCAATTTGTATCAATTTCAAACTCTGAAATGACAAGTTATTCGTCACAGTATTAAAAAAAATCAATGCTAAACATTTCAGGGCACTGTTTCAAATTCTACAAATTCGTTGAACAACTTGCTGGAAAATTGTGCAAATCGTGCACCTGTTCTTATTTTTTTCCTTAAAAAAAAAAAAAGAAAATTATTTTCAGTTGATAAAACTAAAATAAAAGTGATGTTACTCGTAGATTAGTTGGTTTTAGGTGCTTGAGGCATGAATCTTTATATTTACAGGATTATTCCATTCCAATAAATATTTTTTATCTTTGATTTAATCGCATTCATGTTTATCTCTCTGACCTTAGAAATACTCTGCCAACTGAACATACAATTGGTGCTTTGATTCCATTTGTCCATCTCTCATGGTTTTGGATTAAATACCTTTGCTGGACCTCGATATTCAGTGTCAGAACCATACTCTATTTTTTGTTGACCTTAATGTTGTTTGAGGTTGTCCATAAAGATGAGTTAGATTATTGCATCCTGAGAAGAATTTATTTGGATGACAGCTTATGGTTTTGGTAGTATAGAGCAATATTTGCGTTATGATTTTTTATTTATTTAAGATAAAACTTTGTGTGGTATTCGTGGTAATCGTATCATCAAAAATATACCGTAAAAACCTCTGAACAATTATTTTGACGATTTTCCGGTTAATATCGGTGATGTACGGCAGTTGAAACTTTGAACTTATAAATGGTATCTTACTGGTGAAACTACCGCGTGCATTTTATTTATTTGTTTGCCAATGACTAAGTCTACTTCGTTATCAACAACATAACTGTCGAGTTAAGGATATCACTTCTTATTTTGATTTTCGATGATGCCATTGGCAGTCTCTTATTTCTTTTAATTGAAGCTTTTTTTTCGTTGACACAGTGAATGGCGAACTGGTTAAGTGGTTTGGAATTGCAGACCGTAGCCGGAGCTCTATGTTTGGCTTCGGCCTTTAGCACCGCCTCTATTTTATCATCGACTGAATACGTAAGTTTTAATCAGTGATCAACACTTGATGCCAGATATTTTAAATAAAAGGAAAGAACACTTTATATACTCTTGTCGTATGAATCTGTAGCAGGACAAGTTTTAATGAAAATGAAAGAAATGCTATTTCGGTTCCGCAGGCCTTAAAGTTTCTTATTAGTCCAAATCCTCAACTCCATTGAAATCCATTTTCAATATTTATTTCCATAACTTCTTGGAAATGGAAATAGTCACCAAATTAATATGATGTGCCTAACGCAGCTCGTGAGGATTCCTGACTTATAATTCTATCAAATTTCGATGCAGAAATTTCTTCAATACTTGGTGTAAAAACTACGTCCTAATTGGACATATGCTTATCCGACCACCGCGTTATCAACTTTTGCCGGTTGCAGTCAATGTTTTTGGTTCCACAACTGCTATCTCGATTGAATAAGACGGAGCAAGTCATTCCAAAGCTAGAGCCTCGATAAAGAATTTCGAGATGTTGTATGGCACTTTGGTCTTTCGGACCTTGTAGCCTGAAAATTTTAAAGGTATGAAAAGGGGTTTCGGCAACGATCCCCGAACAATTTATGTACTTAACATAAATATCTGTCTTCAAGTTAGTCCTTAGCTTAAGAGTCCGCTTACACAAATGAGTGCTAAAAAAAATTAATGGTGAGAAGAGGATATTTTTTCAAAATAAAATGAACTTAATTCTATTTTGTATAAATAAATAAATTATTATGTAGCTTAGGTATAGTTACAGATTTTTTTTAAATTTTACTTCCACTGGATACCCTTTATTTAATTTTTTAAACGAAAAACCAACTTTTTCAGTATAAAATTTCGCTTTACACTTTTTGCTTGAACTGACGCACACCATTCCTTACTTAATTTTTTGTTTCTAGCTACCATTATTTTTATGAAGGTACCTATTTGCAGAATCCAGGTGGATGGTTATTAGCAAACAACCAAACCAAACCTTTTGTTCTTTTCCTTTTTTTTATCCAAAGTGCTTATCAGTTCAAATACACTTAAGCGAAAGTAGTTTCTTGCCAAAAAAAGAAAGAAAATAGTTCAAACAGTCCCTAGTTGGTGGAAATGGAAATGATATTTTTCTTTTCCTTTTTAAATACACATAAACCCAAAGTAGTATGCGTTGAAGCGGGACCAGAAAAAAAAAGAGAATCTTTTAGTGCGTAGACTTTGCAAAATTAAAGTCCTTTCTCTCTAAAGATCGACGTTTCATAAGGTTTGTTGATTTATAAATATGCCTGGAAAGGGATATTGAATGGCTTGGAAACTTAAAAAAAAAAAAAAAAAACACATGCTAAACAAATACATTATTGTGTCCCTTATCCAAAGTCTACGATATTAAGTGTCATGCGTGTGCTTTTAGTAGAAGGAGCCTTCTTACACAAATAACTTATCCCTACATGAAGGATATAGATGGAAAATGGATCTACGAGTATCTTAAAAAATAAACTAAAAAAGATGATATCGCATAAACGAAGGATTTTGTTAGTTGATTAAATTTCTGTGCTTGGATAAAATATTCTCTTTCTTCTCTTCAAGTCCCAGTAGTAGAGTAGGTTTATCATCTTGAATGTATATCAAATACGGTTCTACAGTCTCTAGATCCTTATATTTGCTGAACATAACCGACCAAACTACTTAAAAACGATGCCCTTCTGTTCTTGTCCATTCGGTAAGTCTATAACGACACTCAGAAAAGGACTTATAATAGGAAATCAATCCATATTGTGATTCAGTCAAGCAAGAAAAATTTGTCATTCGTGATGATTTGGGGAAACATGTATTTTAATAAGGTTTATGTTGCATGTTTCTTCCAAAGCTTGGGTTTCATCCGCCTTGTTAAGGAAACGTAGGTACGCCTTGTTAAGGAAACGTAGGTACTGAAATAAATTCTTGACATACAGATATAACAATATTGGATTTTAACTCTTCTTGTCTATCGAGTTTTATTAGTAAATTTATGCTTTGAATATGTAATACTGAAATCATTTGAAATTACATTTCGAAATTGTTCCACTCGAATTGATTCGAAACTTTATCAAGAAATACAATTGAATATACAAACAGATACATTTTGCGAATAGTTACATTTTCATTTCTAACAATATTCAATAGAAACCCAGTTAAATAGTAAAATGCATCAACCGTAAAAATGTTTAAATTAAAGCAAAAGGCTTCGCTCGTTGTTAACTCAACTGTCCTTCTGAAATGACCTTGGAAATTTTAAGGAATACTGCCATAAATAATATTCTGAGATTTTTAGCCATAGATACAGTGTGTTTTCGAAAATATTTCAGGCTTAAAAAAAAGATTTTCTCAGAAAAAAATCACCCTGGCTTTAGATGGAAAATCATTTTAAAAAAAAAACGTGTTAAACGTATGTAAGCTACAAAAAAACGTCCACTCTCTTAGTGGTTAACTATCAATGGATAGTTGATAAATATTAAAATTCAAGTAACTTTTTAAATAATGAAATGGAGGCGGAACAAAACAACATACTTAGAGGCGCTTAGAAAAATGTTGAAGCTCCAAATGCGTTTGAAAAAACAAACAAACATAACATCTCGACCTGTGTCGTCAGTGGTCATAAGCGGTGGAATGCGTAGTGCATACGACTTCGAAGACTGAGTAAATCTGAAGGCGTGGGTTCGAATCTCACGGTGTGCATGTGAAAAAGTTTTTCATAATAAAATTGGATTAAAGCTCAATACCACTAAAAGGAGACTGATGAAAGGAATTGGCAATCCTTGAAATAGCTATATCTCCAGCCAAAGATAGAAAGAAACGAATAATAATATTCGTAAACGAGTAAATAAAATTCGTTTAAAAATTGGTGGTAGCGCCTTTAAGTTGTTGTTGTTGTTCAAACACATTCAATGAAATAGATATCATGTTTGTTCATTGAACGGTGCAAATTGAAAGAAAGGTGAATGAAAGGTGTTATTAAAAAGTTGCTAAACGTTTTAATCAATTGAGTTTCGAAAATTATCTGATTAACTATGACGAATCGTTTTTGGAAATTTGTTTATATACGTAAATTCAGAAAAATTATAGACTCAAAATGTAGCTTTGTGAAATACAGCAACACAGGGGCTGAAAGTCTAAAACCTAGTCTTTGACAACAACAATTTGACTCATTCCCGAAATCAAATAAATTAGATAGCGCTGTTATAGATATGCAATTGTTTTTGACATAAAATGCTATTATTGGTGGTATGGTATTGAATGCGTTTAAATTTCATAACATAGAGCGGATTTGGTTTGAAAACTGATTGTTTGAAAACTAGAACAATCTGTGAACCGTTTTTGTATAAAGTTTTTCGAGAACATTTGAACCGATTTTAAATTTGAAATGAATTTATATTGCTTCCACTATGACGGAAACATGCTTTTAATCTGGATTAAATTCTTAATAAGCGATATGTAAGACTAAAAAAATATTACACTTACAAATGCTTGGTGAATGTTGTCAAAGCCAGTTAGTATCTTGCAATTTTATTTGATATGACGATTTTATTGGTAATTCATTGCCGTTAACTTTTTACCGGGTATAGGAGACATAATAAATTTGAGATATTGAATGGGATTAATGGAGTCAATGAAACAAATGTTCTGCAAGGGTAGTACAGAAAAAGTACAGTTGAAGATTTCTTAGTCTTATTAGATATTTTGATGTCTTTGAAATATCTGGCCATAGATTCCGTATGCCATTCGGCAAATCTCAAGTACCGTTTGCAGTTTTGTTTATCTATGTGAGAAGATTTATAAAATCACAAACGGAAGTACTGCAGTTGTTCTTTTACTTGCTTCTAGTTTAATAAAATTTACTATTGGATTGATAAATTTATCACAGATAAGATACAGTTATTTCCTTAGGCCTTACACTGCAGGTGCAATCAAACTTACTTAACAATTAATACAACTTATCACTCAAATTTGCTATATAATTAGGTATCTAGAATAATAACTGAAAACACTAACTGAAGAATTAATTATTTATATAAATACCATAAAAGGCGAAATAAAATGATACAAAGTAAAGCAATGTAAGTAGGGTTGCACTAGACATGCAATTATTTTAAAGTGTAACTTTTCTTTATCCAAACAGTATTCTATACAGTAACAATTAAAAAAATCAATTAAAATTCCTTTGCAGAACTGAGTTCCGACTGAGTATGTGTCCTCTTTAATCGACAATAGATATTTTGTTTTATTTTAGTGACATAAACTATTTATTAAAACAAAGAAAACATTAGTAATTCTGGCAGTTACAGTTAGTGTTTTCAGCACGAACGAAACATCATCAAACTTGAAACCATTCTTCTTTTCCTTTTTTTTTTAATTACCAAAGTTAATATTTAATTCCGTAGAAAAAAAAATTGGCTGAATTTGACATTTCAATTAACGAAAAAAGAAAATTGCAGACCACCCGCAACCTTATACGTGCGTATGCTAAGATATACTATGTTGAAGAATCCTCAATCTTCCTTAGCTGGTATAGAATGAATCAAGTCTGTATCAAGTCCTTAATGGATTACCTTGCCATTAAAATCGTGAACATCCATTTTTATACCCGTAAAAACCTTGAAACAAAATCGAACACATACACTTGTATATCTTAAAAGCCATTGCGTGTGTGATTCAAGTCTATCTTTTGGTTGTTTTCCTAAAGGATACGCAAGTTTATTATTTCTTGTATCTGAATACATAAAACATTTTCATGAAAATATTACTTTATAACGAAAGCAATATGTATCGGCGGATATTTTCAACATTATTATACGATAAATGTCGCCTTAAGTAACTCTTACTATAAGAGTATCGCATCAAATAACCACACAATTATCTCATCTTGTCCGGGCCATGTAACGACTCTGTCAACTCCAATAACACGGAGTAACATATGAGGATAAATAAATCTGTCCACCCACACTTACTCTGCCACACTTCCCGGTCTTAATGGTTTCTTTATGCCATCTTAGAAGTAGATCCTTTTTTTTCGTTGTTTTTGTATTGAAGTTTTTGTTGATTTATTTTTCTTTTATTTATGTATGTATTGTATAGGATTTTACATCAAATATGACACAGGTTTACTTCCACAAGTACGGGAAGGACATGGAATTGTCGTATTGTATTTATTTACTGGGGAAACAAACAGAAGATACAAAAAAAAAACAGCCAACATTTTGTATGAAAAGAGTACCGAAGAGAACAGGATTCTAGGAGTAGGTTGGCATTGAATGCCTGGTGGATTTTGTCAACCCAGTTGGTTCGAATAGTGTCCTACTTTCAAATATACGAAAACACATTCAGAATAATGGACATTAGGACTTTCGTTCACATTCATGTCCAGCCCATTGAAATGGAGGAAATTTAAAGAAATGAATAACAACTGTCATTTTCCTTTAAGCTCGTAAATTATTGTAAGACACTTCCTTTTTGGCCCGTTTTCCGTTTCTAGTACTTCAGAGCTTTGGAAAGTGTTTTCTGGGGCATGTAATGCTCCACAGGGAAAAGGGATCAACAGTTTTTTTTTTTGTGTGTATCGTAACTCAAAGTTGATCGTAAAATGAGATGAAATCCATTTTCGCAGTTGGAACTATAATTTTCTTGTATGTACATATAAAAACAGGACTATTATTCATTCGCTTCGAAAGTTTATTTGCAAACATATCATGATGGAGATCGACGAAAAAAATCATACCCTACTTATGAGGAAAGCTAAGCAGTCATCAAAGAAAAATAAATTGCCTGAGTCAATTCCCCAAGGGACGCAGGTTTTTTTTTTTCTTTATGTTCTTGCGCAAAAAAAAAAGAGTGATATACATGTATAATAGGATTATCGGTATTTCTTTTATGTATATTCTATATTACATGCGAAAAAAATCGCATGAGGTAAAGATGCTTATTTCAAGGTTTACAGTCGAGTACGCAATTCATCGTAATACTTTGTACAATATCACTCAAATGCATGACTATTTCAGCAAATTGATTTTCTTATCCGTCCGCAAGCAAGGAGTTCGCAACTCTTCTCTGTTGCGTGACTTTGTTTTTTTTTTTTTTTTTTGTTATTTCCTTCTACCCAAAAGGATTACTTTGAATTAGTGTTAAGGTGGATAGATATAGCTTCGGCAGCGAAGAATGAAATATAAATATTTTATCTACCTTGATTCATACAATTTATTTTTCGTTCTCCTTCACGGGAGATATTTGTGCGGGACAAATTCAATTTAACAAAAATTAAAGGTTTTATAATATACTTAAGGGATTATTTTTCAAAAAGCAATAGTAAATTTGGAATTCACCTATTACACTACTTACTTTCTTAATTAGTTAAAATAATTATCTAGACTGGCACCAAATCGCTCTTACCCCATTTAATTCGAAGAATCTACATACAAAAAAAGTCCAGAAACTGTAAGCAAATCTCCTTCTCCATGACTTACTTCCGTTCTTACTCTTTGCTCTAAGAAATATACAAAAATCCTTTAAATGATATTCGTCTACAAGTTTAGACGTCAAAATATCGGGATGAATGTGAACAAAATCTTAAACATTTTTTACAATGTACATAGTAAATCTCCATTTCCACACATCATAATCTATTTACATTTTATAACGACTTGCATCTTTTTGCATAGCAAATTAAGTGAGTTCGCAGGAATTGTTCCCAAAAGGCTTTTCGTCCACCGAACCAACCCAAACTGAAAACGACATTAATATAAAGTTGCGTTGCAAAACAGCATGTGCGTTGATAATTCTATACAGGACAGCATGGGGACCTAAAATTGTCCGCCGAAATGGCTAAAATTAATTTTACTTTATACAAGTATATCAAGTCAAATTATGGTCATAGAAGATTGACCCAAACTTAAAGATTGGTCCAAACTTTGCAAGAATAAGGTCGCAGGTGTTAGGGGGAGGGGGCAAAACTGTAAATGAATCCAGTATTTGGCACTGCATGACGTGAAGTTCCAGTCTTTTAACTTATTTTTCGGAATGCATTCCCATTCTTTAACATACAAAATAAAATCCCAGTCAATTTTGAAATCCTTACTAAAATAATCGTCACAATTCTTAAAGTAAAAAAAATTCAATACTTTTAAAGCAGTTAATGAATTCTATGAAGTCTTTAAAAAATCTATTACATTCTTTTGAGTGCTTGAAGTCTTTTTACAGCTTGAAGTCAATTATTCCAAATCTTAGTATAGTAAATTGACTTCAAGCATCAAAAAGACTGCAAGCAGTCAAAAGACTTCAAGCAGTTAAAAGACTTCGCACAGTATAAAGACTTCAAGCAGTCAAAATAATGTAAAAGACTTTTAGAAGACTTCAAAAATTGAAAGCAATTAAAAGTACTGCATTTTTTTACTTTAAGTCTTTTGACTGCTCTAAAAGATTATTTTAGTAAAGTTTTCAAAACTAAATGGGACTTTTTTTTAGTCGAAGTGTTCAGATGAGGTGCTTCACTATAAATTTTTAACAGAAACTGTTAAAAGTTGAAAGTTGATTTTCTTAATTTAAATTTATGTGCTTTCCATTTTATTAACATTTTTTTGTTTTTTTTTATTTCGAAAACATAATTTTTACTTCTCATGCACGAATTCTTTTGTCTTTTTTATTCTTCCCAAGAACTCATTTGTGAATTTTGTTCAAAGTTTACTTGGAAATATATTCATCAATTCACATTAATAATTAAAAACAACAAGTCATCAATAAAATGAAGCATTTCAATAATTTCAGTCGGCATAAATAATTTTCTCTTAAATTTATCCAGCTAAAAATCACTTAAGATCTTTTGTTGATTCAAAATTTAATCATTTCAAATTTATATTACTTCTAATATATTCAATGTTTCAAAAAGCCAAACAAAATATTCTTTAGATCACTGTTTGAAGTCATACTACTTAAATTCAAGAATTTTAAGGGATACAAATTGCTTTTGATTGTTTATTAAAACACTTGGCCATTCATTTCAAAGAATTTTACGCAATTGTCTCTGTAGTTCTTCCAAATGGAAAATTATAAACTCCTGACAGTAAAATTCGGCCCCTTAGTTAATTAAAAGGAACCAAATGAAAACATTCTCTTTGATCTAACTAATCATTCAAAGTTGGAATTTATAAATTAATTCAATCCAGTAGATAGACATTAATTGTTTAGTAACAATGCTCTTTTTTCTGAGCTGAGCGTTGGAGTTCAGGTTGAGTTTGAATTTTTTTGTTCAATAAAGAACATATTTTTTCATAAAAAATCAATTGATAAAAGTATTGCATCTGTTGAATCTGCGAAATCGTTTTGAATCGTTTATGTTATTTTATGTAAGGATGAGAAGTTGTAGAAGAGAATAGTTAAAATACTTTTGCAATTAAGTTTACAAAGTGAGCATTCGCACGAAACGCCATTTTTTCATGGACTAAAGGCCATAAAAAGCTAATTTGAAAATACTTTTTGTTTTACATTAGTTATGTTTTAAACGTGTTAAGCGACAGTATAGTTTAAACTAAAATTTGCAATTTTAAACTAAAAAGTTAAGCAATTCTAACATTTCTAAACATTTGTTCATTACAATAGTATTTTTTTCATATTGTTTTTGTATACAAAAATCTAAACCTTGGGTCGTTAAAAATACAAATCAGTAAACGAGACGTGTAAAACTTATACAAATAAATGTGGTCGTTCGTTATTTTTGTTAGATGTGCTCATCAGTAGTTTAGTTACCATCATCAGATTCAAACATACATTTAAATTTATTAAGTACATAGCTAGTTATATTCTCGGTTATATTAATTCATTAAAGCTAATAAAAAATATGTATTACAAAAAATATTATAAAAATATTACACTAACTCGTTACCTTCATGTTGAAATTCGTTTGACCAGTTAAAAAAAAAAATGTGTATTTTGTGTGCAATATTTCTCTAGCTTAGGCGCCGGTTATAGCGATCAGGAAAACGCATCAGGAAAAATGTTCGAATGGATCTTTTATGTTGTTTTAAATCGATTTTAAACACAAATACTACACTTATTGACTACAAATAACTCAAATAATTTTTTTTGCTAATAATTTTTACTATAGAATAATTATTTATTGTTTAAAATGTATTTCTTTATTTTCCTGACGAAAACTAATTTTTCGTGCCAGCTGATTGACATTTAAAAAAAATGGAACAAATCATTCCAATTATTTGAGTTCAATTTTCACTTGTTCCACTGACAGATTTCTGTCAGAAAAAGTTTTTCGTGTGCATTTCAATCAGGAAAACAGCCTGTTCACTGACACATTTTTCCTGATCGCTATAAACGCACATCAGGAAAAAATTCCTGTTCCCATTTGTTTCTACTTTTCCTGATGGTTTTTCCTGATCGCTATAACCGGCCCCTTAGAGAACTATCTGTACATCAAATTTAATCGAAATCGTATCAGCTTAAAAGAAAATAATCTTAATGAGAATCTTTGGAAAAAAATTTAAGGCGAAAGGAATCACCGTTAATCACAAATCACTCATACAAAATTGTAACGAAACCGATAGTTTTTTTTTTTTGTTTAAAAAAATCGAATTATCGGTAAGTGCTGTTATGTCAGTCTGTGTGTATCAGAACTTAAAGCCTTAACGGCTAAACCGATTTGCTTCTAATTTGGTATGCAGGATTTATAGACCATTCCTTAAAGGAAGAATTATTTTTTTTCTTTTAGCTCAAAAACTAACGGTACCTGTCATATAACGGTTTTGGAAAAGCCTATTTTTTCCAAAAACAGCTCCAACGAAATTAAAGAAAAAAAAATATTTTGTTTGTGCATAAAATGCAAGTAAGAATCCTTAAGTTGGACCAAACATACATATATAAATTTGAGCCCGGAGATGGTTTAAAATAAACCGAAACGCGTCGTTAATAAATTATTTATTATTTATGTTGTAAAAATTAGATTAATTAATTTTAAAATAAATTAATAAAATAAATTTTTATAAAAAATAATTGTTTATATCATTTATATGAAAACATAAATAGCACCGCAGTTAGACAAGCCTTTTTTCATGTACGTTAAGCTATTTGCACAATTATAACCGGCTAATCAAACTTTGTAGTGTGTTGTTTGATATAAAAAAAATTTATAACTTTTTATTTATTATTTCAATTATTAAAATTGAAAATAAATGTTAGGTATGTAAAAGTGCAATTTATTTGTACCTATTATTTGTTTTAACTATACAGGGTGAGTCATGAGCAATGCGACAAAATGCTAGGGCGTGTAGGTTGCGTTGAGACAAGAAAAAAATCGTATGGGAGGGAGGTCTATTCCCCTCCGTTTAGCCGGGAGGGGCAATTTTCGAAAAAACTGACTTAAAATGGGAAAAAAATTATTTAAAATCAACGGCTTCATTCACAATGCTGTGCGATACGTTTTTGAAAAGCCAATAACTTTTTCTTTCATTCTGTGTTTAAATAAATCTATTCTAAGAAATAGTTTTTGAAATATTAATTTTCAAAGTCAAAATTTTGAAAAAAAAAATTGAAAAAAAAATTTCAAATTCATTTTTTTCAAAATTTTACGTAATTAAGTGCTAATTTTAATTTCAAAATTCAATGCTGTTATTAATTTTAAGTCTAAATAAGAAAACCGGATGCAAAAATTTTATGTCGTTCTCAAGAAATTAAAAAAAAACCAAAACCACCTTTTTCTAAGAAAAACATTTATTTTTATTGTAACGAAGCAATTTAAGAAGCATTAATCTTAGTTTTTTTAGTTTTTTTTATTCCTTTTATTTTTACTATGTTTTTTATTGGAAGTACTTATAAAAAATTCTCGATATGATCTCCATTGTTTAGAAGGCATAGATTATATCTCCTTGTAATGGCTTCACATAAGTTTATGCTTGACAAATTTTCCTGCAATTTGACTCCAGCGACTTCAATTCGTTCCTTCAGTTGTTCCAATGATACTATTTCCACTTCGTAAACATAATTCTTCATAAATCCCCATGCATAGAAATCTAGGGGAGTTAAATCTGATGACCTAGGCGGCCATTCCGTGGGGCCCCTTCTTCCGATCCATCGGTCACTAAAATGATCATCCAGCCAGTTTCTCACCTGTAAGCTGTAGTGTGCTGGAGCACCATCTTGTTGGTAGATTAAAGTATCTGCTATAACCAATGGAACGCTGTCTAATAAATGGGGTAAAAGGTCTCGTAGGAATTGCAGGTATGATTCTCCATTAATAATGGAATTCAAAAACCGGGGCCCGATCACAGTGTGTCCAACAATACCAAGCCAAACATTACAACTAAAGCGGTGTTGTGATTTGTTTTGTTTTTTTTTTGTGTGGATTGGCGCTACTCCAATAATGTAAATTGTGGAAGTTAGTAACCCCATCCCTAGTAAACTGTGCTTCATCCGTCCAGAATATTCTTCTAAAATAGTTTTGTTCGGTTTCATTTTTAAGTAGTAATGTTCTACAAAATTCGGTTCTCAATAACTTGTCGTTTGAGGTGAGTTCCTGAACAGGCGTAAAGTGGTACGGGTGTAAATTTTCCGCCCGAAGTACTTGACATGCTCTAGATTGGGACACTCCAAGCATAGTGGATATCCTTCTTGTACTGACGGAGGGATTATTTCGGACTAAATCCAGAATTCTTTCATCTAAGATTCTTGACTCATCAGAAACTGGCCTTTCGCTTCTTCGATGCTCCAGCACTCCATGATCTCTTAGACGTCGGTGGATTCTTGGAAACGTGCTATGATGGGGACACCTCCTATCGGGATATCCTTCAGCGTACAGTCTTTCGGCTTCACGACTTCGACCATTAGCTAAACCGTAGCAGAAATGCATGTCCGTTAATTCTTCTCGGGTGTATGAGCTTGACATCGTTACGTGTTAAAGAGTTAATATTCAAATTTGAAATAATTACTAAGCAAAACTGCAATGCCTTTTATTTATCTTGCGTTGCAATTTTCTTTTTTTTTTCATTAAAAAAAATGCGGTTTTATTGTCCCTATTGTCCCCATAACAGGTAGAACCCATGGGCTGCGGGTAGGTCAAGGCAAAAATATTGACAGGTCAGTTTTCAGAAGTTATCAATGAAAATAATATTAATCCGGGGTTATTCCAATACTATTTAATTTTATTACGTTCTCATAAAACTCCAATTAAAAAAAAAGTAAAAAACTAAGATTAATGCTAAATAAATAAATAAATTGCTTCGTTACAATAAAAATAAATGTTTTTCTTAGAAAAAGGTGGTTTTGGTTTTTTTTTAATTTCTTGAGAACGACATAAAATTTTTGCATCCGGTTTTCTTATTTAGACTTAAAATTAATAACAGCATTGAATTTTGAAATTAAAATTAGCACTTAATTACGTTAAATTTTGAAAAAAAATGAATTTGAAATTTTTTTTTCAATTTTTTTTTTTCAAAATTTTGACTTTGAAAATTAATATTTCAAAAACTATTTCTTAGAATAGATTTATTTAAACACAGAATGAAAGAAAAAGTTATTGGCTTTTCAAAAACGTATCGCACAGCATTGTGAATGAAGCCGTTGATTTTAAATAATTTTTTTCCCATTTTAAGTCAGTTTTTTCGAAAATTGCCCCTCCCAGCTAAACGGAGGGGAATAGACCCCCCCTCCCATACGATTTTTTTCTTGTCTCAACGCAACCTACACGCCCTAGCATTTTGTCGCATTGCTCATGACTCACCCTGTATAATAGCAGCTTTCGATTGATTTTTGTTATGTATGTATATTGTTTTTATATTACTAGATATACATATATCCTCACACAAAAACACGCTTAAACTTTATTCTTCATAATTTTTTTTTACAAAGTAGTTCCATTACTTAGAGAAAACTAAATTATGATATCCATACAATATACAATATATCCATACAAAATACATATTATTTAAAATATTTCGAAACCCACAAAATGCATCGGTAAACGGAAAGCTCTTGTTGATTAAATACGTTATTTTTTCTGATATGGTAGGTTATATATTGTTTGAGTTTGCTTTGAAAGTGCTTGTGGATTTTCATTCAACAGACTTTTTTTTTTAAAGTACCTATAAACTTATCCTGTGGCATAGTTTGTGAATGAGAGATAAAATAAATGTTTTGAAAATAGATGGCTTACCAAAGAAATAACTTTTTTTTTTTTAGTTTTCGATAACAGAAAAAAAAGTCTCTCTACATTAATTATCTAAAGAGTTTTGTTAGTTTTGATGTTTAAAACAATTTAAAACTCAGTTCATATTTTCCATTAGATAAAATCAAAGAGTATGTAGGTATAGCTAAAAACATATCTATATTTACATTTTAGATAGATTAACTATTTTTGTCCTTTTTTTGAATGAGATATATGTCTGGATACTCAACTCTTACAATTCAAAGCCTTTCCTTTGCTTATTTTACATCACATCACAAACATTTTGAGTTATTTTTTTTTTTTACATGCATTAATCTTCCTATATCAGAATTTTTCCTTTCAATATGACTTAAAGAACTCATCAATCATTTGGTAAACTTTCGACAGTTATCCATTACTTAGAAATGGCAGTTTAATGCATTCTGTGGCAGTAGTTTTCTGTAAAAAAAAATTGCAAAGCTTTTAATCATTTCTGAAAATAGTGCATAAAGATTTTCAGATTAGGGAGTTATACAGGCGACAAAAATTGGGTTTAAATTACATATGGTGGTATCATTGAACTCATCTCAGTAGAATTTTTCATGTGCAAAGCAAAGCCAACGAAGTAATAGCAATTTAAATTTCTTTTTAATCGTGATGGTAAAAAGAAATACATAAATCTTCTGGAAAGACACCAATATTTGTGGCCTTCAAGCACCAGAAGATATAATAGCGAGAAGATTGTAGACCATTTCTGTTCTACAGCTATCTTAATCACGTCAACCAAACTATGGAGTAAAAGCAGGAGTAAAAGCATTGCAAATGTAGAGTAGATTTCAAAACGAATAATACGAACAGAGATGTTATATACTCGTTTGTGTCACAATGAATACAATTGTTCTGTGCTTGAGTTTAGGTTTGTATAGTAATACAAACGTTTTAAAATATAAATGCTTTTCCAATATGGAAATGTTAATATTGACATGTTTTGGCGAATTCTGTCAAATGTATTGTGTAACTGAACAAAATCACCAGAACCCAATTTGTTTTGCCATCATTTGGTGGGAATTGAATGAAATTGAACGAACATTTTATAATGAATGCAGTTTACAAGCGGAAAAGTTACACATAATTCTAGAATTTTAAAGTTGAAAACAAAACTGAAACTTTATCAATGTATGGTCATCTGAATTTGAAGAACATGCGAAAATCCTTGCTATTTTTAATCGCTCATTTCACACTACAGTTACCCAAAAAATAGGCTAAATATTTATTCAAGGACATTATAGATATCAATAAATACTACTATGTATATGTAAATTGTAATTAATAATTTCTTAATCAGCCTCCGTTCATTTTCGCTGATTGTCATTTGCTTTGTAAAATCGGAGACAAAATGAGTAGAATTTCTAACTAAATTCCAATTCCTCCTTTAATTTAAGTATTAATTTAATTTAATGGTTTCCAATTGTAAGTAAATAGAACGAATCATTGTTGAAACAAATAACACTCTTTCCTTCAACAAATATTATCTTTTTTAATAGAAAAAGTTTTTTAAACAAAATAATGTTAAAATGAAACATTATCTCACAGCACAACGACACTCTTGGCGAAATTGTATCTGTCACCAGAGTACATATAGATTTTTCTTTTTTTTTTTATAAAGAAAACAAGAGTAAAGGAGATAGAAACCTCATATCCTTGCCATGGGCAAAGGATGCTATGGAATACAAAAATCGTTAAAGGTTGCCATGACGCGTAACCATTGATTCAGTATACGTTTCTCTCGTAATTTATGTCACAACCCCCAGTTGGCAGCTTAAAATCACTTCAGCGTACGGGCGACGTTCAAGTAGATGACACATTATCTTTACCTTTTCCAGGTAAAACCGTACACCGAGCATACTCTGTGCACACAGCTGCAGATACGTATCTCTATATCCCCTTAATTGCCTATGTACAAGGATACCTCCATACATTTACTTTTCTCTATAAAATCAGTTTAAACAAACAGACTGCGCAAATGGAAAGGATACGATGTGATGGCAAAACGAGAGCAAACTGAAAAGAAAACACAAATGGCAAACTCTTGTTTGTTTTCAGTATATAGCAGAGCACCCTATATGTACATTTTGTGTAGTAAATTTAAATAAATGATAACAAACTATTTTCTAAAATTGTACGACGAGTGCGTCGAAATGCATTAATTATTGAAATTATGCTTTCATGCTTGAGAAAATAGTTTGAGCAGTTCATACTTTTTGCTGTTTTTTTATGAAGAAAAGTTTTACAAATTTAAACAAGTTTTGGCATCACAAAAGTTTGTTCAGCCAATTATCAACTTTAAAAAGTTTTAAGACGAATTTATCATTTTGAATCTAGTTTCCAAAATAATGACACATTAATACGACCCCAATCTTTATTATTTCTTAATGTTGAAAACGATGTAAAAAACTAAACATACCCTTTTGGGAAGAAAAAGTAATATGATGTAACGTCAAGGAAAGAGTTTCTAGTAGAAGTGAAATAAATAAACATTTAGCCTCACGAAAGTGGGCTACTTCGTCGCCGGGGGCTGTCAGAATGCAAGCAAGGTGTGTTCGTGACACAGTGTGTGACAGACATGAAAGAAAATTGCAATTTCCCACCTGTTTTCTTTCTATGTCGAGGGAATATTATGTTACAACGCCTACGATAAGTTCGATTTGCTATTTCGAAATTGAATTTTTATCTGGAAATTGAACACCGGTGTGTTTTTGCTTATTTAGTTTGTAAATAAAATGATTAAATGAAATGCTACACAAACGGTTTTTTCTATTAAACAAGGTCAATCTTTAAGAAAACTCCCGTAAAAGCAAATTATGTTTGATTTTTCAGTTAAATTTTGATTTGCATTTTCCAGGAATATATTTTACGAAAAATGCCACAAATAGATAAACATTAAGTTTAAATGAAAGTTTTATACTTGTGAATTTTAATCTAGCAAAACAGAATTGAACTTTTATGTGTTTTATGTTTATCCCAACTTGACTTGGTTACTAAGCTTCCTGCTCAATTTTCACATTTAACTATACTTGTAGTGGATAATAGTGTTTCGGAAACAACAGCCAAACCATAGTTGTGACTTCCTCAATAGGGTTGCATAATGTCTAATGTTTATAATTATTATAAGGTCTTTCATTTGTGTTTTTTTTTATTCCAAACAAGATATTCATTTGTTTTTGAATTTATCTTTTAAAACAATTGATTTTTATTATAAAGTAAAATCCAACAACCTATGTACTTCCGATTTTTGAGTTTCTTGGATATATTTGAAGTGGCGAAGTCTTGGAGAACACTACGGAAGATTTAAGTATAACTGAAGAGAATGGGGATTTATAAATGGGTCTGTTGTACCGTGTAATTCAGATATTTAAAAAACACGTAAATAACTTTGCTGATAGTCAAAGTGCAAAATCAGAGAGCAAAATTGTACATATGCACAAACAAACTTAAATCTAATAGCTCGTAACTATTTTTTGGACCTCCATCGTTTCAAAGAAATCTCACTTATTTTAGAAACTAGATGTAAAATTCTTTCGTCTCAAATCTAAATAGTTCCTATACACTGGAAGTTTTGATCAGTTTTGTTCCTTGTGCAAACCAACCACCAATTATTGTAAATTTTGACTTGATTCTTCATATAAGTATTGCCTAATTTCATTTCACAACATGGAATACCTACTTTACTTTTGTTTAAACCCAGAACTATTAGCTTGAATGCCACTTCGCCACCGCGCAACCAATATTAGTTTTGCGCTTCAATTTTGATTTTTTTTTGTTTTATTTTTAAATTTTTTGTTTAATAAACCAGTAGTTAAAAAAAATTTTAAGTACTCTAAATAATATTTCATATTTTCCATACTACCCAAACAAGTCCAAGTTTTTGCGACCTTTTCTTGGTTTTATAATTTATATAAATGTAAAAGTTAATTGTTTAAATTTTTACTCAAACAAATCAGCATTAAATTTGGGTAATTTTAATATTATTCTCGTCTACTCATTGGAAAATTGATACATTTATAATAATGGGCTATTTCACGTAGGTATACAATATAAAATAATAATCCAAAAATCAATAAGGTCAAAAAACAGCACTTCGCGTGGGTGTCACCCGAATACAAATGAGACCATGTTTCATTTTTATATCTACGAATACGACTGGCCTCAATAAAAGTCAATGTGGCTAGTTGAATGAATCCAAATGGGCAGTCATAAATTTGTAGTAATTGTTGGGCAAAGTTCTTAAAAAAAATTCGAAAAACTTTATTGATTCAATTATTGTTTTTCCCCCGATATAAACAAAAACCGATTCCACACATCATACAATCTCTTCCCTCTTGGGGGAAAAATATACAATAAAGGACGCAACAAAGAAACACACTTTGTCAGGTCCTTGCTGCCGCGTTTTTGTTTTTTTTTAACAGTATTTAAGATCAATTATTGTTTTTCTCTTTCGAAGGGAAAAGTCTTTAAAAGTTCACCGTCAGACTTCCGGATTAATGGGTGACGGAAGAGAATGTAGCGCGTGTTCATACCGTAATATTCGATGCGTACAGCGAACACGATATTAGTGTGAAGGCGATAGAATGTCTTCTAATTAAATCGACTCGTCTGGATTGTGGTGCTTAACCTTAACCAGCCCTTCCCACAATTTTCTATTATAAGAATTTTTTTATTTTCAGGAAGGTGGGCGGAAAACCTCCTACCCCGCTCACACAACCCATGAATTTAGAAAGCGACCAACTTAGTCAATGTATATTGTATATGTGCTTCAGCTTACCCCCAGACTCCACCAGATGTGTGAAATTGTTTAGGGTTGAGCATTTTGTGGTTGTTAGCTGCTGCTCTAGTTGGTTATGTCAAGAAAAAGGAAACGAATAAAATGAAACTGACATGTTTTCGAAAATTGTGTTTTCCGGAAGTAATAAAAATGCAAAACATGCATTGGAAAACCTTTGTCAATTTAGAATTACAATGTTAATTTTAGATTGTGAAGTTTTTGCTCCTGTGGGAGAGAAAATCATGGTGAAAAACGTGAGCTTGTTGTGGATCTGGGTGAGACAGCATCTTCAGTGACATATTTATTTTGCTGGTTAAAAATTTTGACGAGTCATCGATTTTAGAAAACACATTGTTTTATTTTACGATTTAGTTTTAATAGGATTGCAATTAAAAAAAGCAGTAAATCTTTAAGGTTAGAATTTTGAGAACATTTTCCTTTATCCCAATACGATAGCAATTTCGAAAATAATTTTTAAAAAACACAAGAGAGGTTCTTCTTATAATTGTTTGAGAATAACATATGTCGTAGCATTTAAACTTCGTGATTACTAAAGAATTTAAAAAAATGAAGGGTTAATACTCCGATTTTCCATCATATTCACCTCAAGTCATCCTGTTGTCTGTCCAGAAGCTCTAAATGCTTTCTTACTCTCTTATATCTATATTCATTTGTTTTTTGCGTGTCGGAAACTTCTTATCTTTAACTCGATCAAGCCTTACTGTCACTATTGTTATGAAAGAATACTTACATCTAAATTTATTGTTTCAAAAAAGCCTCACTTTATCTTTTTAGAATTTTAAATGAAAAAAGATTAATTTTATTTCATTCCTCGTTCAATTTGTGAAAAACATTTGTTAAAAAACCTCCATCAACAACAGACCAATGAAAGGATTAACCTGAATTTAATCCTTGTTACGTAAAATGACAAGAAAATAATACCAAGAGTAACCAAATATTTCTGAAAAAGTATCTTACTGGATGGACATATGTTTTTAACCTTTAAATATTCCTTATAAGGACCCTCATTTGTTCCTTCTCACATATCAAAAAGCCAACACATTTACATTGCTTTCAAAACTGATGAACTTCAACAAATATTTATTTGTATCTGTATAAAATATGTACACATCAACACAATATGTTCACATCCATTTATTAATAGAAAACCATATCCTTAACAATTTTATGTGGCGAATTAAATCAGATTTAAATGTTTTAAGAGTGTTTGAGGAAAAACACACAAAACTCATTAATCAATCCTTGCCAACCCATCAATATAAAACTTATATCGATTTGTTATAAAAATTGTATGCTGTCATGTCGTTTCTTTGCTAAATTATTGTTTGTTTAAGCATTTTCGAACACAAAATTCGATCTACTTTGTGCCTTTTTTATGTATCGTATTTGACATTTGGTCAGGAAACTAAAAATCAAATTTGTATTTACATTTCCTTTTACATTTTGGTCAAAGGAAAAACATAAACTTTTATTTATGTGAATGTTTACAATCATTAATCAATTTTATTTCACAAGAAAGCCTTCAACATAAATCAAATAGTCCATTTCATATTGTCAGTATATTTTATTTCGTTTCGCTCGTAAAAAAGTTATCTACTATTCTCTTACTCCATTTGAAAGTAAATGTCGATATTTTTACTTGATTTAGCAAGTCTTGGTTGTACAGCGGAACTTATTTCTTTACAATTCTTGTTTATGATTCTCTAGAGGAGAAATTCAAATTCGAATTCAAAATTTCGTATTTAAAACTTCCGTATAACGGTTGTAGATATTCCAATTCGTCTTGCAAACAGCTATAACGATTTTGATAAAATTTTGTACTAGTTAGATGTTTGAAATGTTAGCAAGATAATTGAATTTTAAGTTTTTGAAAATTCGGCATTTGGTTTTCTTATTTATCTGATTTTATTCAAGTTTGATACGGCTTTTAAATTGAGCATTTACCATATAATAACCATTAATTTTTTAGTGAAATAATAATATCTTTATTATCAAGTGATTAACATGTAGGCGCTTTTCAATATTTTCTCCCTTTCAGCTTAAATATTATTGTTCGAATGGACAAAGGTTTCAACATCTGTCGGCGAAAAAAGTGTGTAATAAACGTTGTTGTTGTTTGTGGAGTTTTTCCGAAAATAAAAAAGAAAACTTTAAACTAAGGCCCAGTTTTTCAGTGCGAGATTATTCCAGAGTTAGATTTACCCCGAGTTGAATGTGATGGAAACTGGGTTTTCAGTTAGTTTTGAGATCCGGAATCAACTCAAATTTAATCCAGCCAAATTGGTGAATTAATTCTGAGTAAACTCGGGATCTCAAGTTAATCTAACCCCGGAACGACCTCGCACTGAAAAACAGGACCTAAGTGTTACAACTTACCCCGCAGTCGGGGTCATTTGTAACATTTACTCTATATTTTAAAATGTTTTTATGTTATTTTGAGCAGACTTTGTTGACTTTTTTATTCAATTTGGTAGTTAACATATGTATCTTTGATTTAAAAGTAAACAAAAATTAAAGCAGCATCAAATTTAATGGAAATTATTACTTTTAACTATACGCTCTTTCTACATTATAATACTTTTCTTAAAACCAGTCGCTTTCTTATAATGTTTGGGATTTATTTTTTTTTGCAATTTTCGTTGTAAATACTTTTCATTTTCTCAAAATGTAAGTAACTCTGAAACATTTCTTTGAACACTTCTTTGAAAGACTCAATTCATACGATTTTAAAAGCCAACAAAAGAGTTACAAAGGGTAGGTACAATATATTTCATAACTTCAGATAAACCATTAATATATAAAAAAAGGACACTTTTATTTTATTTCGAATAAATTGTTGATTTCAAAAAAAGATTTTAAATATTTTTTTTTTAAATAAATCAACAAACTAGAGCTCATTCGTTGTTATTATCTTTCAACACTGGATGGACCATCTGCAAAAATGATAGACATTATGGCAATTTGTTAGTCGGTTAGGTATACCCAGAACCAACCTACAATTTATTTTTATGAAATATTAATTGTGTTAAGTTTTCTTTTATATTAATCCTCTTTCTTTACATTAACGTTTAGTTTAAAAATAATTAAAAATTTACAATACATAACAGTGCAACAACCATATTAAAATATCCCAGCAAAACACTTTTCCAATTTAATTAGTCTGCCGACATTAGTTTTCTAGATTGCAACCTGAATTTTCAAATGAATCTTCACTGTAATTGAAAAAAAAAAAATTGTGAAAACACAGGAAAAGAAAAAGAAATATCCTAACAATTAATGGCAATCCAACGAAGTGTAAAGAAATTAATCACAACATTTCTGAAATCAAGGATACTCGATTCTTTAAAAGAAGATAAAAATAAATATCCGTAAAGAAAATATACTAAATGAAAAGCATAGAGTTCAAAAATATTAAGTGTATACTAATGAAAACGTCAAAAGTTTGCAGTGTTTCATTTCTCATTTTTTGCTCTTCATCAAGCCAAAGAATTCCTTGATGTTCAGTCGTCATTTCTTTGTGCAAAAAGGCAGAGGGCGTGTCCTGCATGTGTTCTAAGTTTTTATCCTTTGGGCTTAAGATACGCCACCGTCGTCGTCGCCTCTACCACCGCCGCCGCCGTTGTCCTCCCATTACAAAGGTATTAATGCCTCTTTAAAATGTCAGAGATTATAAGTTGACTTTTGCTGTCAGCTTTGCATGGGTTTTTGCTGCCCTACGACAAAATAAATATTTTGTTAATATAATGAGAGATGAGCAGACACCCATCATGTGCTTTTTTATTTTATAATGCCCACACATGTACGTATATTGCTTTTGAACAGATTATAATTTTACAAAGATATTTAAGCGTTTCAACAAGACCTTATTGATTTTTGCATATGCGTTTATAAACATAATATTAAATTGGATAATCTTCTGACCAGACAAGGATAATTAAAATAAGATCATAAATTAAAGCCTGCTGTCTCAGGATTTCTCCTGTGAAGATTGCTGTGTTAGGACTAAGGATATTGTTAAGTAAATATCATTAAAAAAACCTGATAAAATACTATGAAAAAATTATTTTTAAAATGGTGGAATGGCTTTGTGACTAAATTATTGATTTTTATTAAGACGAATCAACTTATCGTCACATACGACAGAATTCACAGGCACTGAACTACAGTTTAAGGTAAACTGCTTGAAGAGAATGGTGTATAGCTGTAGCTGTAGCTTGTAAAACTTTCCAAGTTAGAGACAATGCCAATCCTATAATTTACCCAGAATGTGTAGCTAGAGCTGTAGCTGTAGTAAGTTGACTCAACTTCAAATTTGGCGTGCGCTGCTTGTTACTTTACAACAGCTACATTCTACTTTATTCTGTTCGGCCAGTAAACGATCACTGTGAAACTATCAAAACTGGTTTTCTAAAATTTCGTTTTTCAAAAAGTTCTGTAAACTCAAAATTCAGTTTTTCAAGGACAACTTTGGCTGTTCAAGGTATTTAAATTTTAGTTATGTGAAAATTCATTAAAAAAAAATCAACGAAGTAAAAGACTTAGATCCATTTTTTTAGTACGAGATTATCCAAACTGAACTACTTATTAAACAAACGATCAAACCCTGTCTTTCTATGGAATAAATTCATTTAATTTCCAATTTTTTCATACATCTTATTTACACATATATATGTTAATAGTTTTAAAGAAAATGTTCAATCAATTTAATTACTTCTATATTTTATTTATTTTATTTCTGCGATACAAACAAGTGGCCTTAGAGATTTGTAACATTTTGCGATGAAGACATCCTTTTCCTCATTCTGATGCATTTTAACCTTAAATTTTTTTTAAGTAGACCTACCATCATGTTTCCTAAAAGAATAGAACTTTGATCTAATTTCCATTTCCATTAGAAACAAAATATCTACAAATCAATTGATTTGAATAGCTGAGTCCAACAAAGGTAAAGTTAGGTAAGCAAAGGACAAACAGTAAAAATCAATTGGATCGTTTTTCGTTTAGAAAACAAACAACTGTCCAATTCAATTCTATTCTAAATTCTATTCAAATTCTATTCAAAATTCTTTAGATAAATAACAAATTTTCTAATGAAATTTCAGATGTCACAGAATGAACCGAATGAATCTTTAAAACTATTTCAGTGTTTTTTTTTTTTTGCTATCTTAACTTATTTTGATTAACTTTGTTCCATTAGGGAATGTAATCTTTTGAATTTTTATTGTATAAAGTTAAAATACATGCAAAAAAGTCATAGCTAAGTGGAAAAAGAAAAAAAACTTAAGAATGGATTTGAATATAGATAAATTATATAACAATTAAAACTATTATTTAAAGTTATCAATAAATAAATTCGTTTTATAACAAAAAAAAACTTCCATAGTATTGTGCATAAACAGAAAAAGAAAACAAGTCTTATTCAGTAGTATAAGACAAATACAATGAACATATTTTCTTAGCTTAATCCGCTGTAATTGACAATGGTAGTAGGCTTTGCAATCGTGCATGCTTTGACTCTTTAAAGGCTTCAGCAATCATTGAATTTAATTAAAATATCACATTTTAAAAACAAATTATTTCATAAAATTCGTGTTCCTCAAGAAAGCAGTTTGGGTAGTACCTCTATACATAAAATTGGTCGGTCTTTATTTTATATAGGATATGAAATTTCTTAAAGAAGATCTGGAGATCGGAATTAACATGTAATGATCACTTCCATTAAATGATCAAAAAAAGTCAACAAGCTTTCGAGATATACTAAACGTTTTTTGCGTGATTCAATTCAAGATCCGTATTTCTTAATCACACATAATTACTAAAAGGCGAATTTAATACTTTACTTGATTTTTTCTTCAAAACGGTTTGAAATTCATATTATTGTTATATATTACAATTATGTTATTATTATTATTACTTGAGCCCTGAGTATAGGAATTAAAAAGCTAAATTGATTATTAAAATCTATTTCAAACACAATTACATTCTACTTTAATTCTTCCTTACGTTTTCCTTAAGAGACGTGCATTTCTTGAAAAAAAATTCTCGTTTTTATTTCTTTATTTATTCTGATGTTTTTTATTTATTAAGCACTTACAAATTTCTATTTCCAACTGCATATTTTTGTTTTTACTTATCTGAAAGACCTCAATTCATGTTTGATACTGACGTCGAATCCAATACAGCAATTAACAGATCCATTTTTAGAACGCTTAAAAAAGTATTAAAGAATGAAAAACTACCGGTTTAATTCCTTTTAATGTATTAAATAAGTTTTAAAGAAGGATCAAACAAACCTCAATATGAGAAAAGAAGAAGCATTTAAGAAAGTTTAACAAGAAATGAACATTCCAATTCAGGCTCTTGAAGAATATATTATGTACCTAATAAAAAAGAAATTAAGATAGAATAACGATACCAAAAATTGGCATTCCAATTAAAATTGTGAACTAAGAAGTGTAATATCGATCGTTATACTATTTTTCTAATGCGGATAAATAGCCAACTGTCAACATTTGATGTGCGCATAAAAAGTTTAAAATCTATTGAAAATCATTTTTAGATTTTCGTCTTTGGGTTTGTTTCGAATAAATTTCCTATAGTATAGGGTTTTAAAGTGAAACGATATTTTCCGTCTTTCCCAAAAACACAGATGAAATGTTAACGAAACGGTACCGGACAAATTTTTATGTAGAGTATTTGTAAAAAATAAATTTTTCAAAACACGCAAATAAACAAATAAAAAAAACATAAATCCATTTTATAATAACAATAACCACAAAAAACACGAACGAAATAAACAAAATGTCAAATTTTAAAGAGCAATTAATGTTTCGATCATTTAAATTATGTGCTAAAAGAGTAGTGGAGACTTGAACCGTTTATCTACATTTTCACCTATAGGTATTTGTGGAGTCGTGGATCAGCCTATAAATAATATATTTTCTTGATATATTCTGTATTGGACAATTTGAAACAATGCAAATTTAAGTTTTTATTTTTTAAAACAATGTTACAGACATATATTTGTACATATACAAAATAATGATTGTGTTAAAATATTTTCTTATCAACAAGATAATTTTCTTATTTTTTTTTTATTTTCAGGTAAACCAATCAACAGATCACCATAACTTTCAACAGCACGTAAGCTTCATTTAAATTACTAATACTATACATAAAAAGAAACAAACATACATGTATCAAATATTTTTCCTTCATTTCATTAAAGTTAGGCCCAATTTATGTGTTATGTTCTCTATTTAGAGCATAAGATATTCGAATGAAATACAATAATTTTCTTATGTTCTGCCATGAAATTTCCAAGTAAAGTTTACAAAGTTTCCAAACTCTCAGAAGAAAAAAAAAAAAACATCAAGTTAACGAATTTATTTCGAGAACATTTTATCAGCGTAAATTAATTCTGACTTTCTTCTTGTTGCTAAACAAGGACTAGAACCGTATACAAGAAAAGCCAAACAGAAAAAAAAGTGATTCAATGCAATTTTAGTAATCATCCTTCGTTTGTGTTCTTTTGGTTTCTTCGTCCTTTTGTATAGTGGCTTTTGCTTGCCTTACAAAATAAATCAAATAAAATCCGTCCTTGCCGAACTTTTTCCCTAAGAAAAGAAAAGTCGTCCTGCCAATGAGGCGAACAAATTAATGAAAACAACCACATTCAGTCATCTCCTGCGATGCCACAATACCAATGGCTTTGCTTGTGTGCCAATGCTGAGTTGAAAAGCTATATTAATTATCATCACCAATACAATGAAGAGATACCCGGAAGAAGTTACTTAACAAATATTTTTGAAGATTCCGCGCTGAAATTATTCTCCCCACCTTGACTCTTAAACGAGAAAGGTGAGCGAAGAATAAAACCTTTGGCGTTCGTTGTTTCAAAAGTAAATGCGATGATAGATCATTTTTTAAAGGACGACATTTCTTCCATGGAAAATCATTAATTTCGTTACATTAAAATCGTCATAAATCACTCGAGTACATATTTTTTCCATTTATTCAAGCTTACTCCATCAGGTCTCAAGCTGCTTGCAAGGATTTGCGATGTAAAATATTGTATAATGTATATGTGTTTCGGCCTCTCTTCCTCTACCTCGCTAAGGGAGGGTCAAATTAATATGCACGAAAAAAGACATCAAATTAATTGTCCCGTTTTCAGATTTTCATTTTTGATGAGTAACGAGAAACTGTCCGCAATTGCAATTGTTTATATATTTCATTCCAGTTGTATTTACGTAGTTAAATTTATTTTAAAAAAAAAAATTTAATGAGTTGTGTACGTAAAAATTAATCATGTACTGGAATTGAAATATGAAAAAAAAAGAAAAGTTAACGAAGTAATAATTCATCTGATATTAAACATTTTTTCTGTATGTGTTAGCGAAATATTAATTTTCCTAATCTCCTTTTTGTTATTAATGTTAAAGTTCCTAATAAATATTACATTATGAAAATAGCGATATAAATTCTCAAATGAAAAAAATTACTGGTTTGTAGAAAAGTATATTGATGTTTTATTTTTTAAGTTTAACTTGGTAGCAGAGTTAAAGTAATGTAATCATTTAAAAAAAAATACTATGAGTTCAATTTTTATTATTTTATTCTTCAATTTGAAATTACGAGAAAATGTATTCGAACACAATTCATTCAACATTCAAATGATTACGTTAATTTGTTTAGCATTTGATTGAATGTAATCAATTACTAATTCACGAAGTCTTAAATATCATATCTTTTAATTTGCAATCTTTTACATTCTTTGTAATCCTAACGTTTTTTTGCATTCAATGCATCCTCTTTCATTTACTGCTTTCCTTTAATTGTTTTAAGTAAAGCAGAATTAGACGTATGAGAACTAATGGCTAATATGAATGCAATGAATGCAAGGGAATGCAAAATGCAGATGAATTCATACGAAATCAAACTCATGATTTCGTAAATGACTATATATTCAATTGATTGCATTCAATTAATTAGTAAACGATTGATGCAATTTTTTTTTTATTGAGCTCGCACTAAAGGGGTTATGAATACCCTTACAGTGCGAGTAATTAAGAAAGGAGAAACCGATGCACATTGGTTTTGAATGTCTGCACACTGTAATGAAACCGATGCACATTGGTTTTGAATGTCTGCACACTGTAATGAGTGGGAAATACTGTGTCTGGTATCATTCAAGATTGCAATCATTGCGCTTTCGGAATTATGATATAAATATTGAATTCATTGAATGCATTTAATATTTAACCATTTCATTATTAAATTTATAAATCGTTTATTTAACCTCTCTATCATATTACAGCGTTTAAAGGAACTGGGTAGTTGATTGTTGCTACTTATTAAGTAGTAGTGTCCGACCGAAGGTCGATTTCTAGCCAAAGCCGAGGTGGAAGCCGAGGCCGAAGCCGAATATTCGGCTTAACATTAACTTTCGGCCGAAGGATTTTCGTTTCAGATTAACTTAAAATGAAAAAAATAATGATTTTTTGGATTTTTTTCTGGAATGTTTCATGCAGTAACCAAATTAACGCGATAAATTAAATTAACTTTTCAAAAATAATAACAAATTAAACTAAAAACAATATTAATTTTTATATTTTATTGAAATTAAGGAAAAGAACAACAAATAACTCATAAATAAAAAAAAAGTAATTCAGTAGAAATAATAAAAAAACATTTATCCAATCAATAATAAAAAAATTAAAAAGTCTGATGTTATAAGCTAAAAATAGTAACTTCTCAACATTTTTCCCATTAAAATTGGACCGCCTGTCCGCATAGATCTGTCCCGCAACAATTGTTCACTAGGAACACTAGTGGGAGGAGAAGATAAATATTTTACAGCAATTGGCCGTAGAGAAATGTATGGGCTATAGAAGCCCAATATTCATATAATATATCAGCATTCCTTAAAAGCAAAGGTTCTCTCAGGAAACATATTAGATGTTCTTCAAATGGAGGATGATCATGTCGAAAAACGAAATTTAATTTTTTTTCAACGCCTACCACGACACACGACAACCATAAACTTATACTATTGTAATAATGTGACTGCCCGGTTCTTGTTCATTCATAACGGTTCTAAGTTTTACGAAAAACGAAATTGAATTTTTTTTCAGCGCCTACCACGACGCACGACAACCAAAAAATTAACCTTCGCCTTAAGCCAAAACTTCGGCCGATTTTGGTCGAAGCCGAAGGTTTAGCCGATTGTAATTTTTTTAGCCGAATGTGGCCGAAGCCGAAGCCGAAGCTTCGTTCGGACACTATAAGTAAGGTTTTATAAATGTATATATATTTACATATGTATATAAATTAACAAATTGTCGTTTTAATTTTATTTCCTAAACATAGATAAAATTCAATTTATAATTAAGTTCTAATTACCAAATATATAAATTAAGTAACCAAAACAATTGTTTTTGTCATTAAGATTATAAAAATAAGTGCTCCAAACTTTTGAAGCGTAAATTGAAACATCAAAAATAACGGGAAAAAATTATTAAAATTGTTCGTCCAGTTCAACAAAATCCGGTTATTAATTTTCGTTTTTCGAACCCGATTTTAGTGTCATGTGGACAAATTTTACGATGCATTTCCAACCTATAACAAGAAAACTATAGAATAAATTTAAAAAATTCATTTCAAAATCCCTTTTTTTAATTTTGATATTTGATAAATCAGTTATCAGTTGCAGAATTTTTCAAAAAAAAAAAAAAAACGTACGTTAACAGAAAATTACAATCAGGAACTTTTATAAAAATCATTGTAGTCGTTTTAGAGAAAAACAAACAAATCGATTTGCAAGAATTTAACTTTTCCCTTGGAGGTTAGAAATGATAATTTTTTTCTAAAAACTTAAAAAGTTTATAAAGCAAAACGAAATAAATAAACGACATTTTTTAATTAAACAAATAATTTGAAAATATAGTTTTTAAATTCGCTTCTATTTTTCTTTTAATTCATTTAAATTCATTAGTAAAAATAAATAAAAAAAAAACTCAGCTAGTGTCATGTTCGTCATAAGTTATATACTTGAAATGTCACATGAGATTAAAATAAATTTAAAGTTAAATATTAAATAACACATAAATAATGCATTATAAAGTTACCCAAAAATTTCCTCCGATTCTGTATTAAAAACAAAACCATTAAATGCAAACTTTCGCAACTTCTGATGATGATGGACTAGTCATAATCTGCATATACATATATATATACACGAGTATGCATGCATATGTATGCTTTGATATTTATTTGAACTTTTAATGACATCATTCCAAACTCATGGCTCAATATTTGTTATTCTTTTGACATTGCAATGAAAACCAAACAAAGCCATCATCGCTGCTGGGACTAGTTATTCGAAGTATCTTTTTTAATGTTCCTTTCGGACATAGGTCAGGTGCATCCCCTTTTGATATAAATTTTATATTGGTTGATGGGTTAAAAACATTTCCCTGGCTCGATTCGCAGAGGAAAAGTTTTGCTCACATCAGAGAAACAAATCGGATAAAGTTTCGACACATATACGCTTTTCTGACAGCGCAGTTTTAGTTTATATATTTGTGGCAGGGCATCTCCAGAGCTCAGTTCCAGGAATGAATGGGAATGTTTTATTCGCAAGTCAATTAGTACACGAAAACCTGTCACAATCAATTATCTGATTTCTATTGTGTCTTTGGATGCGATCTAAACGTGTAAGTTTCTGGAAAAAAGAAAGTATAAATCAACTACGGGTGGTATTTACGGACATACTATTTTACTTACATGGTTCAAATTTCAGAGGAACTTTACGACATTGTGTGTGAAAGTTGTCTAACCATTTCAGTTACATGTCTTCAAAGGGATTGAAAAAGAACTGTCAAGGCAGGAAGCTTTGTTTTGTCGTTATTGTCAAAAAATAATTAAATTAATTTAACTAGAGGCAGATAATCTTCTTTCGATAAAACTATCTCAATGGAACACTTATAACTGATGTACCTAATCGTCAGAATGAATAAGCGGTGTGATAGAAATAAACAGCCGATTTTGAAAAAATATATACAAAGCACACTGAAAATAAAAGGTACGTAATATTGATGTAAAAGTACTTTTTCCCAATGTTGTTTACATTATTTTTCAGCCGATGTTGATGAACATTGAGAAAATGTATTTTAGTACATTAATTGATGTACGTCTGCATTGATAAATGTACAATATATTGTGTCAATGGAAAAAGTTCATTCAACTGATTTTCGCATCTGAATGTAACTTTTACATTGAATCAATGTATGATACATTGAGATCATGTAACATGTACATCAAACCATACAAAAGCTTTATTTGAAAGCTACCTTCTTTTATTTAGAGTACATTGATAAAATGCTCATGGTATATTGAGTCAATGTAATTGGTACATTGTTCCAAAGTATTTTCTATATTGATCTATATATTGTGTACATTATTTGTACGTTGATTGTTATTTGTACATTGATCTAATGTACTTTGAACATTAATTTAATTTACTTGGTACATTGATTTAATGTACTCTGTACATTGATACCATGTACTTGGTACACTGGTACAATTAATGTCAGATGTACTTATTGTAACAATGATATTTTCTGAAAAAGACATTAGATTTAATTGGGAATTGAACCCAGACCTCCGAGGTGAAATTCAGACACACTAATTGACGCAATGTGCTTAATACACTGCCACAATGTACATTAGACATTAGTGTAATGTAAATGTACATTGTTACAATGCAATAACATATCTAAATTCTTTTCGTTCCATATTTGACGACACCGACAAAGTATATAAACGTATTATTATTTCATATTCTACTTTATAAAATTTTCGTTCGAAAACATTTGATGTATTTTGAAAAAAAAAAAAATAAATAAAATATCAATAGAATATTCTCCATTATACATAAAAATCTTGAATGAGAAAAATAAATTAATACTGAAGAATTTTTAATAGAACGTAACTTTTTTTTATTTCAAAATAACATCGGGTTGATACCTTGACGGTATGCATACGTCGTACACATATTAATAATTCACTACATGGACAAGAATAAAACAAATCAGAAACAAGAAACATTCGTTTATAAATTTCCAATATATATTTCCAATGTATATTTTGAAAACATATTTCAAGAGAAAGAATCAAAAGTATTGCACAAAAGTCCCATCAAAAGTGGACAAGTTTATTTTTATTTCCAACAAAATGAGTTTTAAAAAAAAAAAAAAAAAAAGGACAAGGGATACTCATAAAAAAAATCAACCATCCAATTCTATTTAAATCGATAATCCTTGAGGTATAACAACAAACGTCCTTAGTTATACACAAAATAAAAACGCATTGGACAATGTCCCCACAGGAAGGTTCGTTCTAAGTGATGGAATACGCTTAAAAATCGGTTATTCCTGCCAAACCTGCTGGCTTCAGTGCTCCACTAAATGGGGGTTCGTTGTAAGCATCAAATAAATTGCTCCTCAACATGTCCTTTCCGGTTGTGATCATTTTCCAGGGGTGTGTAACTTGGTTAGCAAACACACTCTGAGAAACTGCCTTCTGTTGTTAGGTGACTCCTGAAATATATTTTTTTTTATATTTATTTCCCATTTTGTGTGTGTTTTTTTTTTCGTGCGGAACACAAAAGAAAATTTACGGCCGGGTGCGTTATAATGCCATCGTTAAACATCAGATACCCTCTAACGAAATAGGACTTTAAATATACTTTTTATGTGCTATGACTGCCCTCGTCGAAGAATGGCGTAGCAATTGGAATTGTTTTCACCTTTTTTTTTTGTATCTAAAGTCGTTTCGTTCATGAATTTAAATTGAATATTAAAATTTATAAAATTAGGCTTTTGTTCGTAAAAAGAGCGTAGGAAGCTATTTGATTTGATTTGTTTTCCTTATTATTATTATTTTATTAAAATTTCAACACGCAAATATATTCCTTGTTCTGAAGTTATACAACAACGAAAATCATAAAATCATTTAATTTTATTATTTGCTGTTGATTTCAAATACTTGCAGTTTTTTTCTTAGATAGTTTGACGATCTAAAGGGTGTCTGAATAGTCAAGCAAAAAGTAATTAAAAATAATTTTCTCGTTTTAATTAAAAAAAAAAAGACTTTTGTATTGATGTATACAGTTAACAATATAGAGCTTTGTTTTGAGGATCATATCGTAAAAATTGGGTACACAGTAAGTTTTCAAAAATTTTTATTCTGACGTTCAAGAAAGCAATCGGTATGAAAATATTTAGTTGAATTTTTTATTTTTTTTGTCAAAAATGAAGACGCGTTGTTTTTTCTTGTTGCGTTTCATTTTTAAAAACTCTAAAATGTCATGTGTCGCACTTTATAATTATTCATTTATTCTTACAACAAACTAAGCTTCTGCGTTAATTTCGACACACCCTTTACCAGGCTTGCCGACAATCTAGGTTTATATATTATCTACACACAAAACTTAAAAGGGGTGACGATTTTCGCAAACAAGTGACAAAGTATCTCCTATCAAGATAAATTGCAATCAAGATATGTATTTAAATACTTTACTCAAATATTATTCTCCCACCTTAACTTTTTGTTTTCTTTTCTATCTCGTTCTTTCTATATTTGTTCTCTTTTTCTTTTAAGACAAAACAAAAGTAATCCTACATATTTTATCTTCAGGGTAAAAAATAAGTTATCTTTTTAACTTACGCATTCTGAAAAGGGGAATTTCTTCAATCATTCATTGTCATGAGCACACATTTCACATACGAACTTTCTTTCAGCCTCCTGGGACATCAACAAAAGAAAAAGTTTCAAGTTTATAAAAAAAAAAAAAAATAAAGAAATATTTCACTCAACAATTTAACTCAAGTATATAACTTATGCTCGTGCATTCCAATGGTTTCAATTGGAGCACCTATGAGTATGTATTAAATGTGAATCGAATGGTCAATGAATTTCGTATAAGATATTGTATATAGATAGTTGAGAATTCATGCATCAATCATTAAACTTTGTTCGAACTTTCATCTGATGAGGGTATCAAATCTACTTTTGAAAACAAAACTTTTTTTTTTTGTTATTTTGTTGTAAAGGAAACCAGAAAAAGAAAGATTTCGAGAAAAAAAGTTGACAATGAGATGTTCGTGGGGAAGTAATTAATTTTTAACTTTTGTGGATGTTTTTATTGTGAAAAAAGTTTAGGTAAAGAATTTGAATAAAAATAAAATACAATTGGTGAAAAAGGAATTCCTTCTGAGGTTTGAATTTCATTGTATTTTATATTTAATAGGTTTCTATTGAAAGTGGACAAAAAAAAAGAGGAAACAATTGTTAGGATTAAGAATTGCCCTTTATTTTCAATTAATAATTACCAAAATGTTAAATATGGAAAAAACTCTGTAATAGAAAGAAGTAAAAGCTGAAAAATGCAAAACTTCTTTAAAATGTTCAATAATTATTACCCACTTAAAGAGGGCCCCACTTAATTAAAAAGTATTTACTGAAATATTTCGCACTAGTTCAAATAGGTCTTTATAATTGTATACATACAATTTATCATATTTACAGTTTGTCGTACAATTTGTGTTAAATATTGTATTACAATATGCATTACTATCTAATATAAATGAACTATCTAGTTCAAACGAACTGTCTAGTTCACTAATACTCAGTTCATTTTGATTAGTAGTTCGATAGATCTTTAGTTCGTTTGTTTTTTATTTCGTTCGATCCTAAATCGAGTTCTGGGTTGCGTCGAACTCCTCTGAGCTGATAAAGTAGATAAATAATTAAAAGCATGATGTAATAGTGCAAGGGTTTATGGTACGAATCCAAATAGTTGATAAAAAGCGATATCAAATAATAAACAAGTGCCTTATAATTTCCAAATATTATTTATAAAAAATTTATATTTTTCATTTAAAAATATTTGGTCCTTCGAGCTGGATATGAACCACCGATCTATGGTAAAATCAAGCACTGAGTTCTAAGGTATATTAAATTATGAATTACGAGATTTGAACCCGATAGAAAAAATGAACTGATGTTCCATATGGTTCATCTCTGAAAGTAAAACATGGCTTATGTTATTTATATCTCATTGAATATTTCACAAACTTTTTCTTGGCGTTTTGAATTAATTTAAATCTAAGAATATTTACTCATAAACTGAAAAAAAAACGAACGGCAGCTGACTTTTTTGAAATTGAAAAAGCATTCAAATAAGGTTAAAATTATAATAAAAAAGAAATTACAACAACCTCAAATATCAACCGCTCTTTGTCTGAGTCTTCGCCTTTTTATGGCTTACGAATTCATTTTTTATTACTTAAATTCATGAAAAATATATAGTCTATTCATATCGAATCTATTTCACCCGAAGGTCAAAGTAGATTCAACCAATTAATTGTGTCTTCATTCCAACAATGCCAAATTAATTCTGTGAAATATTTTATAAGCTTTCGCCTAATTACCGTACATGCTTTACATATCTGTGTATCCTTAGAACACCATTACCACCCGCAGTTTTGTTTTGCGTAAAGTAAAACTTTTCTCATCCAAAATAGAAGGTTATGTAGGCTTTTTTTTTTTTGAAGGGAAAGGAGCTAAAATATCTCTTGAACGCAGTAAAATTGTTTTGCCAATTAGTATCCACATCTACGCCATTAGTCAAGTTATTTCTTTATGCCCCGTTTAGGGGTCGGATGTATACGACCTCTCCATCACATTACATTTCACAAATCTGCGTCTAAACGCAAACTGCTTCCCCCAACGTTGTTGTTACAACAAAGCAACCACAGCCCTGACGCATCCTCCCACGGTCGCTAAGGCTATATGAATGGATTAGTTTGTTGGGCATATGCCAGCCCTATAGAGAAGCCTTGAAACCACTACAGTTAGGAAGATAACAGTTTTTATTGCAATTCTTGCTGTCATTTAAGTTGGCTTATATTTATCTGTTTTGGCTAACAGGATCGTAATGTGTGTCACTTCTAATAGCATTCACTTTGCCCAAGTGCCGTTATGTGAGGTCGTCCTGAAGGTTGTAGGTATATAGGGTGTGTGTGTATTGTGAAAGTATATATGTATGTAAAGAACAATTCATTCATATTTAATGTTCATGCTCGTGAATTGTTAAACTTTTATCATTGTTTTCGAATACGCCATGGAAGAAAGCGATTTAATTACGCGAACAAGCACAGGATTTGTATGCACCGTGCCTCAGCAGATCGCTTTAATATTTCAAAGTCCTCCCAAGGGTAAAAAAAACGATGAACAAGAAGGAATGAGACAAAGAAAACAACACAAACTTAAGTGGAAATGAAACGAAATAGAATGAAAAAAAAAAAAAATCCAGTTGCCGTAAAATTTCATTGAATATTCACTCAGAAATAAAATATTTTGTATGCTGACAAGAATGGTTAAATTATATTTTCACCCAGGATATCCGTGTATTCTTATGCGGAATGCGGAATATTTTTCTTTTCTGTCCGTATTATTCCATATGGAATTTGGTGCGAGTTGAATGTGTTGGGTATGTTGCCTTCAATAAATAAGTGTCGTTTAAAAAGAATCTCATTCTCAATCCGATTTCTGCACGTTTATACAATGAGCTGCCAAAAATGTATATAGATACGTAAATAAGAAATAATAATCGGAAACGACTTCGTTTTTTTCGGGAATAATTGATCATGTAATAATGACGCTCACAGTGTCACATGAAGTCGATTTGTTTTTTTGTTTTTAAAAATATTATTTCAATTTGTTTTAGTGATCGATCGAAATTATTTATTTTCATTGGGCTGATAAAAATGCAAAGACAGGTGAGAATCTTTTATCACGTCTTGTGAATTTCTACATAATTTTATCAAGTCCGACTTTTCGAGCAAGTGTAATATTAGCGTTTGGAAAAAAAAGGTAAAACATTATGTGAGAAACTTCTATGCCTCGGTTTAAAACTTACTCTTTTTTCTCAATATCATACATTTATGGTATAACACAGTAAAATTAGAAATGTACTTCTAAAAAACTCCAACAAGCTCAATTTTGAAAGAGACCTTTATTTTGATGTCTTGAGCAAATCCTACAAATTCTTAAGGGTTGGGGGTGAAAAGATACTTGTTCAATTTTAAGCCAACTTCTTGGAAACTTTTTAGAAAAAATGTTAAGATAAAAAAATTATACTTAGATATATAACTCTCTACAAAAATGGTATTCATACTTTTTATTGTACCATCATTCAATTTGGAAAAAAAATTTGTTAACTAAATTGTTAAAAAATCTGTTTTTTTTTACAACAATGCAATTTTAATACTAGTAAATGGCTCTTTTTATTTTTTTTTTTTTTATTTTGTAAGTTGTCCTATAAAGTATAATCCACAGAAAAAATTAAATGCGCAATTAGGTCGCACGAATTTGCACTTGTTGCAAAATATAGAACTTCCACAATTTTAATCATTAAATACTGGAAATGTAGTGACATTATAAAGAGCACTGCATGTAGGTACAATGTCCATAAAGTTATATCAAAATCGTATTAGCCATTTTCAATATTTAAAAAAAAATTATAGCTAAAAAATACTAATTTTTCCATATAAGTTCATAGTTTCCAAGAAATTCGCTAAACTTCATGAAATCGAGGAAACAAATTTCCTTGCAATTTTTTATTTGAAACGAGAGGCGACTCTGAAATTTATGTCTGCGTGTTCAATGTACTGCAGCTAAAATAATAATTCTTATTTGAAAAAAAACTTATAACTATTGATTCCTAACTTATTCGTTCTCACTGCAAACATATTTGGAAAAAATAAACTCAGAAGAAATAAAGACGAAATTTCATAAAACCAAAGTTGGCAACAGTATAATATTCAACAAAAACAACGCCTTATACACATTCACACGGAAACGGAAGTTGTTATGTTAGGACTAGGAGCTCCCTCTTTTCAGAAGACATACGAGTATGAAAGCGTTAACGTTGTTGAAGATTGATTTTATTAATTATCCTGTTTGAGTTTACAGCTATTCTAAATAAAGCCTCATTGTCAGGGCCAGTAATATAGTGTGTGTGTGGTCGTGGTGTTATTTTGAAAGCTAACCACAAAATGCACTTCCGTCATCAAAATATAAATTAAAGACAAACAGTGATTTGCATTTTCGTCAACCTAGGTCCTTGTTGACTGCCATCAAGTCAAAACAGTGTAAACACACAATTTACACACACACACACTCCTTCCTATGTTCTAATGTAGTGTGCGTGATCACTATCAGTTACGTGCAGGCCTGCTTCTGCCTTCATCTATTTTGTAAGGCACGCTCATTTTGGACTTTGCGAATTCAGAGGCAGCCACAAATTAAAAGATATGAGTTGCTTCATCTATGTTGATGTCGGGCTTAAAATGATTAAGAAAAGCTGAGGCAGTACATTGCATTCTGATTTCATGATGACAATGTAGGAAAATAATTCAAAATAATAGCTCTTGCCAAGAATTATGGGATGCGAAAGGGAAGAACTAAGTTGTGGGCGTTTTGATTTGATTTAGGTGTGTTGTGGCACACATTCGCTTGCCGATGTGAATGAGGACATTTGTGTTTTAAAGCTGATTGTGCGCTATATTTGTGTGAAATCTTGATTTCAACAGAAAATGAAAAGCAATTATAGGAATCTATGGAAACAGACAGGGCAACCAAATTTTTGAAAAATAATTCAAGGTAAATGTTATAATTTAGGAATTTACATCGAAATGCGATATCATTTTTGAAGAAAATAACGCTAGACAGTACGTTACGCAAAGTCTTGCTTAAAAAGGTGTGGGGAGTTTTTTCTAAAGATGAAAAAAAGAAGTCTTAACTTAACATAGAAGAGGGTGCAGCATATAGTAAGAGAAACGCTTTGAATGGTTTCCAACGAAATTAAATGAATTGAAGAAAATTATGTAGCGACTTCATAATAGCAGATATGTTAGTTTTTTTTTTATGACAAGCACTTTCGCACTATATTCGGACGAACATTTAATAGCCGACTCACTGCATTTGTTTTTTTTTACTTCGGTTCACTTTCGTACATTAAAGTTGCCCTTTTAGTATGAAAATCATGCTTTTAAAAGTTGTATTCTAGGTTTTACAAGATTGACGAATCACCATATATTCTGACAGTAGGAGAGCTACGAGGCAGTCTTGAAAGCAAACTCGCAGTTGAACAGAGTACCGAGAGTACCTCGCGCGCAAATGACTTTTTACTCTCGACATTCGAATTTTTGAGAGTCAATTCCAAGTGAACACATGGACACATGCTTTAAATCTTTGATAACTATCGGAGATAAGCTTGCAGAATTCCAACACGGTTCGTATTTTGCGAGTAGCTGTTCGAGAGTCAACACGGCAAAATATCGAACATTGAAGGAGAAAAATTAACTCATGTGGGTGTCTATTTCAGAGTAAAAGTACTGTCAATATTCAAACAGCTTCAACCGCTCGCTAGTATTAATTTATAACTCTCACTCTTCCAACTGATAACGAGCAGTTTAAATACAATATCTAGTGGACACAGTTATGAAAGTACTCTCAGGAAATGAGCCTACCAGAAAAATAGTGATATTAAATATTTTTGAAAAAATTACCCTCAAAACTCTCGGAAGTTTACTATAGAGAAAGTACTCTCAAACCTTTTGTTTTGAGATATGGCAACACTAGTGTGAATAATCTTAGTTCACATTGAAATGGTAAAGTTTGAATTTCTTAATGGTATAACCGCACTCAGAATGTTTTATCATTCATGTGTGAACAACACAAAGTTCACAGTTATTTGACAAATTCGTCTTGGTCAAAAAATAAAGTTAATATTTGCTTCGAATTAATTCCAATGATATTCAATGTGGATTAATCCAACAACACTTCGACTTTTGGTAATGAAGCACCGAATTCCGAATACAAAGCAACGTAGAATGGGGAATGCTAAATGGTATATCACTCTTTGTTTGCTCGAAGCACCAATCACAATCATTTTACATTTTTAAGCCCAAAAAAGAGTCATTCAAAATAAATGTTTAAAAGTTTGTGTTTCCAATAACTTTAAATTATACAAAAAGTTCTGGTATAGCAAAATGTTCTAAGTGTAAAAATTTTATATATTCACACTAGTATCACAAGACATATAAAGGATCTTTCTATCACTGATTGTCGCTATAATTTTCAGAATATAAATGCCATCAACCTGATTCTTTTAGTTTCAGTATAACTCATGAAGGATAATCAAACTTACTTGCTGGTTGTAATAAATGAGAATTTCCATAGAAATTGGAAACATTTCTACCAACAACAAGTTAAAAACTTCATGTCTGCAATGCAGTAAGCCCATTTTCACACCGTCATTTACAAATCCTCACACTTTGAAAATTGTAAACTAAAGTTCCCCAACATTTTCGCTGTATACAATATCCTCGAGCACTGCTGCTTGTGATGGCCAGCACGAATGTTACGAAAATCACCTAAGACAATAAGCCAATAATGGACATTCTAATTTAAATTTAAATTTAAATTTTTATCAGAACACTCGTACCTGACTAAACTAAGCCTTATTATCGCACGAGAATGAGAATAATTCTTGAAAACCCTCAATTGACTGAGAAGTCATTTCCATCTTCTATTCGTATATTTTGAGAACAAGGGTTTTTGTGGCTGGCATACGCACATCAAGAAAAGTTATTTTCAGTAATTTACTACTCCGCTTTGATTTACCCGCAAATCCCTCTTAAGAATGCCAGGTAAAATTTTAAGTATTCCAGAGAAGTTCACTTTAAGACTTAAGGGTATACACGTCGTCGTTGCCGGTCTTTCGTATAGGCAAACGGCAAAAGGAGATTACAATTCAGGAAACGGATGCAGGATGTTAAAAATGAGTGATGGAGTTTGTATACTCTTGTATAATAGTGCGGATGTTTTTAGGGTTATATTGTTGTGGCAGCGTTAGAATTAAATGGAATGACGAATGTTCGATTTCCCCAGGACTGTTGTTCTTAATAAACTGACGAATAATGATGATGATGATGATGGCAGGTAACGTATGATTTGTTTGCTTTCAAGTTAAGATACACATTCATAGAAGTACGTTTAGGGAGAAACTATATTCAATATTTCGCATCATGAAAACTAGATGTTGTTTCAACAACAATTGAATAATTATTTTTTGTTTTCTGATGATGGTTATGATTTTGAGTAGCTAGCTTTCCAAATGCATTTAACAATTAATTTTTGACTTTTTAAATGATTTTTGATGCCTTTTGAAATTCAATTCTCTTTGAATTGAATAGTTTATCAAAACATGGAGTAAAATTTTGAATTATGGAAGAGTGCTTTTGCATTTTACATAACTAACACTGACGTTTCAGTTAAATGTTTTTGATTGCATAGTAAATGGATGATTTAGTTATTTCAAAGTAAAAGGATTTCAAGAATGAAAGCTAATAAACGGTTTTAAAATCGTAAAACTAAGTTTGCTAATCACTAATTTTTGCTATAAAGATTATAAGTTGGGATTCGGAGAAAGAAATTATTTAAAAGAATCGTGACATTACGACAGTAGAGTTAAAAAGGAAGCTGTTCTGTTAATATCTGCTAAATAATAGGCTGAGAAGATTTTCTTTGATTTTCCCATGCAAATTTAAATTTTAAAATAACTGAACTTGATTTATACCATTCAAGGAAAAGTATAATTTCTAAAAAGGATTTGGATACAAATTTTTGTGATTGATTTAAAAAAAATACATCTGTGTGTATAAACTCAATGATAGAAGTCATGAAAACTCTGCATTTTATGATTTTTCGATGAAGGAAATCGATTGAGAATCAAACAAAATTTTATAATTTTAATTTGCAATTAAATTTATCAACCATGACATTGTAAGAGTAGGTATATCTACTTCTTATCAATGTACTTTGTTTCAATATTGTTCTTATCTTAAATCATAAATTAAATTTGTCAGAATATATAAAGTTTAATATTCATTTAATTCCTGTAAATCAAAATAAAAAGATCTGTTGTTATTTATTAAATAAAACGATTCGCTTTTATTTCTAAAAAGGTCATCTTAATAACTTCAGAAGTGGGATAGTTCCGAAAATATTGAATTTATTAAGAAAACTAATAATGAACAAGTCTGAAATGCAAGTTTATCTAAAGCGAAACGTTGAGTTTTTACCAACAGCTACATTGACGCAATCGCGGAAGCTGTACAATGCAAAAATACATTGAGGTAAATCAACAAAATAACAATTCCTTTGACGATGAGACTTCAGAAAACTCAGAAAATTCCGAAAATAATGAAGAAGATGCATCTGATCGTCTAATCGTTCAGCCAGAATTTCAAAACAATCATCACGTTTCCAAAAATATTTCAATAAATCGCCTTCCGTCTTTAAAAGAAGAAGCTCATATTTATGCACAACTTAAAGTTTTTAAAAATCGCCGTCGTGTGAAACAATTGCAACAAGAACTTGATTCAATTCCGAATGTTTTATCTAACGCAAAATTCGAAGATATTCAACATTACATTAATCCTTTTGCTGGTGATGAAGCTTATTTCCCGTAAACTGCTAGATAATTTCTAACGAGCTTGTGATTCGGTAAATGGTGACGATGTTAACCGATTTATGTCAATTCGACGTTTGATGATGGAAACGGATTCTGCTGCTGAACTATTTCTTCGTGTAGATAATTCAATAAAAAAATCTTCAATTCCGTAACAATTTCTTGTCAAATTTTCATTAACTGATATGGCATTTGGTGTCAGCTGATAAGTTTGGAGAACAGAACCGTGAGCCGTTTAAGTCCGATGTTTCTCATCTTTTTCCAGAACTCAGAAAATGCCCCGTCTATTCCAATCTTTATTCTTTTTTTGGATTTTTTACTGCCAGCCGCACTACTTCGACTGTGATTTTAGTGGGGCTGTTGGAAAGTATAAAATATAAAACTGTTTGTTTAAATGTCCTTCAAAATGATGTCGCCACTGTGAATTTTTTTTGTCATCATCCACAAGAAGTTATTATAGAGAATTGCTTAGAACTTAGACGAACATATCTCTCGAGCATTTCTTCTTCTTTGAGCGGCAATTTTAAAAATAGCTGCGCCTTTTTTAATGTTGTCATGTTGCAGTTACAGCCAGTGCAAATATTTCTTTCAACTTCTTTTCATTCTTTCTGCAATGTCTATAGAACACACGAGAGGAGCCAAAAATCGGCTCCTCTCATGTGTTCTTAGCCATCACTGATTTCGTTTCATCACTTCGTCCTCCGTTTTGCCCTTAGACTACAAATTTAGGTTTGGTTTGCTGAACACTCCAAAGCACTTCGATCAATTTTTAAACTTGTTTGAGCCCACGCCATCATTTTTTTTACTCACTTCATACAACTTTTTTTGATTTTTCGGCTACCAAAAAAATTGGCTACCAAATTTTGGCTATTTTTATCTGAAAAAACGGTTGTGATATAAATTTGGAAGGTACAAAGTGCGTCGTCATCACCGTATGTGGCATTCCTTTCCACCACTTTATCATTTTCCCTTTTCTGTTTGTCTTTTCGGATTTTTTTTTGCTCATGTGGCTATGAACTTGCAAAAAGAAATAACTACAAAAGGCTGAAACACTAACAAGCGCGTTTGGTTGCAAGAAATCGATAGATAATTGATACTCGTCCTATTTTGAAACACAACAGTTTTTGCTAAAAGTAAAGAAATCAGACGGAAGCAACCATTTTGTTCTCTATTGAACCATCATTTCGTTACTTTGTTCAAACTTCTGTCCGTGCATTGGCTCATATTCACATAATGGAAGAGGTAACATGAAGATATTTTGGTTGGTATGCTGTATGCATTTTTTTGGACATCCATCTATCTTTTACAATGAAATCATGAAAGGCAAGGAAAATCTCCATTGTTCAAAAAGGGTTTCTCGAATTTGTAATCCAGTAAAACATTCATTCAATTTTCTTTATTGGCAGAGGCTGTAAGTTTATTAAAAAAAATTATTTAACAACACCGCCCGTTGTCTTTGTGGAATTCAACAGCTTCCTTTGATTCTTCGGTAGTTCCTCTAACAAAGAATTTCATTTATTTCAGATGAACTTATTTTGTGACACATGGCATAAGGATAAATTTTCTGTCGAGGAAAAAATATGGAGGTATTTTTTCATGTTCATTCTTCTAGTGGAGGTACTCTGTTTACTAATTTGAAAATTCCCTTCTAGCAAAAAAAGAAAAAAAAAAATACAACAGCATTTATCCCAATCTGACTCTTTTTCAGTGGATTTTCCTTCACTTTTATCCAGTAGATTTTATTGTGCTCCGATTCCTTGTCTTATAATCCCTAAACAACTCTACCTGATTTGCAGGAATGTTAAGGAAATTTATTATTGCTACCTCACGTGTAGTTGCAAAACAAGGATTTGTCGAATATATACGTCGTCCTTGGTTGGAGATTGAGATACGAAAATAGTAGAGTCGCACTGATTGCTCCAGCTTAACTCGTTTTTATCTCATTACCCGAAGGATTCTTAATTAAAGTTTCGTTCACACAGACTGTTACTGTTGTTGTTCTTTTTTTTTTCCTGTGGGGTTTGGCTTATGGACAAATTGAATGAAAAAAACTGTGGCGTGTAAATCTCGACATAACTGTACTTTTTTTCGGTGGAACTAGTTGTTGCTTGTTACAAACGAATTTGCCATATTTTAAGTAAGTTTATCTTATTCATTCAACTTTTTGCAAGATTAAAGTCGAGATGATGAAGGTTTTCGCCTGGTTATGTTTTGTGTTAATACAATTCTGTTTGTATGACTACACTTCGTAACAATGAGATTTTATGGAGAGTTTTAATTAAATTATACGATAACTGTTGTATAAAGATCTTTGTTAAAACAAACAGAAAGGTGAAGGAAAATGTTAGAATTACAAGTTCTTGGTTTTGTCTTTTCAAAGGGTCGACATTACGTAAGGTGTTATAGGGGAGATTAAGCTTCTTCTTATGAGAAGCTTTGAAAAGATTGATTTTATAAGTCCCGTTATAACAAAAAAAAAAATATGTTATGTTTACGTTTAATTATAAATTAGTAACATGAATAACCACGGTTGGCTTTAACTTTTGTGGCCTCGTTTCGCAACTCTTATGATAATGCTACATGCTGCATCAGTTACCGTCAATATCTGATAGAGTGTTCAAGTTCGTTCAGTTTTCATTTACTTTCGCTTTCGTACGTGTAGACCGCTCCATAGCTCTGTTTAATTTTTTTTTTAATTTTAATTTTCATTTGTAGTGATAAACTGTTTTTCATATAGCCCCCTTAAGTCCTTTGGAACTATTAACAAAAGCAAACGAATTGTTTGACATTATAAGTCAGTATAAGATTTGGCTCACATCATGAAGCTGAAGTGCCATAAAATTCATTAATTATACGCCTTAAAGATCAGCTAATCTTTATTCATGAATATTTCTTTCAACAACCTATTTAATATTTTCCAGTCATCACTTCAATTAATTTTTATAAAATCAGCATTTCCCTCTAATATGAATGAGAGATCAACTTAAAATATCCATTTCGTATATCTTTTAAGCTATAAGGACCAAAACATCTTCAATTAAGCTAATTACAACAATTAAATTCAGACTTAAGGACTCCTTGCAAAGCGCTCAAGGAAGAGCCATCCTCATCCAAGCTATTATCGTTATGAACACGATAAGTATAGTTTTAGTATTACTGTCCCCTGTATTGCTTCCATTCGAACCTGGAATATGCCAACAAACTGAAAAACCAAATCTGTTCCATAATCTGAGGTTATAACGAAAACAAATTATACTCGAATGTGTTTGTCTGTCTCTATGTGAGTTCTAATTAGGATAATTGCTTCTTTGATTCGCCTGAATCCTTAATCATCTTTGTCCGTTTCTCATCACATCGCCCCGCTACTGTACCATCACCCACAAGAAATACACAATCGCTTACCTTTATGGAAAAGATATGCATTTGAAGTCATGACAAGGCATTCATGAACAAGGACAGCGACAGGGACAAGAACACCACCACCGCAAGACAAATATGTGAGGGCGCCCCTTTGCGATATATGGGCAAAGAAAGCGCTTTTGGAAAACCATACCCCAAGCCCAAACTATATTTGCATCGACACTCCTCATGCTAAAGGTCCTTCCAGGAAGTTGATATTTTGAAAGAGGTTTGTTTGCTCCGGTGCCGATCGCATACAAATGAGAAGCACCCTATTTGATGTATGTCGTTCCGACATCGGCCCATTGGGTTCTGGTTAGCCTGAGTGTGGCACAGGACTCTGGCAAGGACCTTAATAATGTATTATCATTGTTTACTTGGGATCCCTCATCTCGTCTGAAATATTTATTTTTCGGTATCTTGCACATTCTTGAACACACGAAATGATTGAAGAGCAGTTTTCTCTCTTGAACTGGTTGTTTCTCGTCCTGGTTTTCTTATCGTTTATCTATATATGGTCCTTTTGAAATTCAAGTGTAGGTTATACACGTTGGCAACAAATTATTTCCACTTATTGATTTATTTTTGTGTGCGTGTGAGGGGAGAAGGAGGCCTAATTGGGAATGATTGAGAGAAGTTTTGTAATCAATTGTGGCAGGTAAATTGTAATTGGTAATATTTTTATAATGAGAAACGTTTGGAGCATCATTAGGCCAACCGAAGTGGGTTAATGTTGGAGGAATTAATTTGCATCTTATCTTATAATAATTTTATTCTATATTGCTTATATAGATGTTTGTAAAAAAGTGAAACCATAAAACTGAATAAATTATAAAACAAAAAACTGATTACTGGGACATAGTCGTACAGAAAATGTTGTGTTTTGAATCAATGTTAACTGTAAGACTGTGTCTTAGTTTTGAGTTAAATTCAACAAGAAATATTCAGAAGTGATCAATATAAAGTTAAAAAGTTTTGCAAAATAAAGTGTTATTTATTTCATTTGCATGTTAATATTTAAGCCTTAATAATTAAAATTAAAGATGTGTTTGACCATTTATGAAAAACAGAAAACAAAACCACCCGAATTTGTTCATTTGTTTATTTGATTGCAGCTGCTATGTTTGCAGTACAAGTGCTAGCGACTGATTTTTTGACATTTTTTAAAATTATTTCTTGAATGACAATAGATTATGGCTACCGGATATGACCGACAACCCTTCAAAGAAGAGAAAAAATTATTTAACTTATATTTTTTTTAATATAATATTTTGTATACTTAACTGTAGTCTGAAACGTTTGAAGCATTAATGTCTAATTGTCAAAACAAAAAGGTTGCCAGAGTAACTTAAAATGTTAAATAAAATGATAAACTTATACTAAGTTCATATTTTGGCATGCTAAGTTCTATATAACTCGAAATGCCCTCACCAAACAAATGGTATTTCATGCTTTGTGCTATAAGTAAGTGCAAGTGTGGCAACCTTTTCTGGAAGCGCAACTATGAACAAGAATGTTTTTTTTTTCCTTACAAGTAAATTCTACGTGGCTGATTTAAGTTCATTAAACGATATCCGCCATGTTTTTTTTTTCATTCATTGACATCATGTAGCACATTTTGAAATTTAATATTAGATTCGTTAATATAGGTTTGATGTCTTATACCGCTTGTTAAATAAGTAAACAAAATTGGATCGAGAACACTACCTTGTGGTGCATTAGCCACTATTCCTTTAAAGTCTGAATACTCGTTTTCTTGTCTAACGTCCGTTCATTAGATATTCTTTAAGAATTGTGTAGAATCCTTCAGGCAGAACTTGTCTTAATTTGAATCTTAGACATTCTTTGTGTCATACTTTCAGGTTTTAATACTATTATCACTTGCGTGACTTTCCATTTGCTTCGAATGTACTCTATTCTTGGATTGGCATTCATTTATAATGGAGGTTACTTAATTCTTTTTGCAGGAACATTCTAAAACTTCTGCCAGTAATAAAGTCGTTACACGGAGCTTTCTTTGACTTAAGCTTACTTATTTATTTGCTTAATTGTGCAAGCGTTACATGCCTTGTTACGTAGCTTTCATTTGAGGTTATATTCATATTTATGTTTTCATTTAGTACTGTTCATTAATTAAATGGTTAGAATGTTTCTTCTAGGTATATTTGACGTAATCGTTCGCTTTCTTCTTTGTCGCTTTTTGCCTATTAGTTTTTGTCTTTCTTTTTTAGCCAGCCCAGTAAAATTTTACATGTTAATCCCAACAAAAACCAAAAGTGCGATAAATAAGTCAGCAATCAGAAGTGAACATTAAGTGGATACGAATAGTTTAATTGTTGAAGTGTAGATTGCGCTGCAAATGAGTTGGAGAAAAATATTCGAAGTATTTCCATTATTAAACTTGGTTGCACTGGTATGGGCAGTGTCCGAAGATGAATTCAAGTACTCTGCAGTGTGTCTGTATTTAAAATAATAACAATTATTATTATTATCAACTATTTTTATGCCCTATTTTTTCGAGTTCCGGAAAAGAAACTTTGGTGTCATTTTTAAGCCAAACCGTGGACATCTGTCCAGAAATAAGGTGCTGACGAACTATTTTGACATTTTCTCTATCCAACAGCATGTGAAACGTGAAAATTTGTTCAGTGATTGCTGAAATACAGACGGATTAAGATTGGTCCTTTGAAATGCTTAACTTCCGGTGCAATTTTAAATTTTAAATTTAACCTTTCCGGTTCGGGTTTCCGGTAAATTTAATTTGTTTTGGTTCTTGTCTCTGATAAGCATATTTTTCTCCACATCATTAGCAACGCCATCTGCACGTCATCATTTCCAAAACTAAAAATGAGTTCAAAGTGAACATAGCCGTTTTATTGTTTTGCTGCTTAAACACTTCACGCCGAAACACGGCTATTATTACTATTATTATTATAAATCGATAATTAATCCACTATATATTATTCCTGGTATTTTAACATGTTACCTTTCTGAAGCTGTTAAATGATGGTCCGTATTATTCAGAACAAAGTTGACTTATTGGACAGAATATTAAAAAAAAAAAAAAACCTTCAATAACAATATTATTGCGCTTTTTTATTTGAAATTAAAACGTATTCTTAAAACCTCGCATAATTGCTACTTGAAATTCCCTCGTTGGCCAAAAATGCAAATGAAATAATCTTCTCAATATGCAGACTTTTTTTTAATCCCAACACACAAAACCTTGAGAATTCAACAAATAACACAAAAAAAAGTATTAAAATTAATTTAAGCAAAAAGCTGTATCAGCTTCAGCTTAAAGTTATATTTCTCTATCAAGGTTACAGGATATTGTTAAAAACAACCCTTTCGGAGTGAAAAAAAAGTGGGTAAAGTTTTGCCTTATCGGACCAAAAATTGTATTACGAAATGGAAATATCTCTTTAGTTGTTGTTCATGCAGAAATATGCAAAAATAATACCACTAAAGCGTAAAATATTTTCGTATTACATAATTAGTTTTTTTTTATATTAATGATGGATGGATTTTGACATCAGTCCACGAATTTGCTCGGAATGAATTTATAATAAACCACCCTTTCAATTGTTTATGTTTAAGTCTTTTTTAGAAGTGTTTTTTTTTATTATTCAAATAGTAGAATGGTTGTATTTAACAAGACAACAATTAAACTAAAAATAACAATTTTAAATGGAGTCAAACATCAATGATTACCAACAATTAAACCGAAATTTACATCGTTCCACTAAAAACTTAATATTTTAATCAATTAAAATTATTAGTTATTGTGTCGGACTATTACTCTGGGTTCAAGTCCCGACACCTAATGGTAATTGAGGGGCACTGACAGGAAATGGCAAATTCTCCAAGACTATCATTGTAATGAAAAGTGCATCTCACCTTAGTCGTTCGAATGCCCTCCAATCCTATAGAAGTGTAGAACTAACAACACACACAAACGGATTTGTTCAGAATTAAAGACATTGGGAAATGGTTCTTCAGAGCTGTCAGTGGCACTAAATTAATTTATTTATTTTACTGTCTGGTTCTGACATGGCTACATTGGAAAAAATCAAAAAAATTGTTTTTGACTTATTTAGAATTCGAATTTTCGCTGTAACTTCTTAAATTGGATTGTCTTTATATAACGGTTTTAATCTTTTTTTTTATTTCCCAGAAGAAATCCAACGATTTTGATGAACCTAACTATTCGGTATTATCGTCCTTCATACGTATATTAAAATTGAAATTCAAGTTTGAAAAGGAAAAAGTAAATCTGTTGTTTAAAAACACAAAGAACAGTTAAGCTAACTTTTCTCAATATGAGAATGGCTTGTAAAGTTAAAGTTGTAATTCTTTGTCGAATATGCGTTTACTAATAAATACTAAAAATTATGTTAAGTTTTTTGGTATTACCAGAATTTAAGCGTGTTTTGTTTGATTTCAAATTTTCTTATTCTGTTTTTTGACTACAAAAAGAAGTTCAAGCGACCAAGTAACATTCTTCTTGTAATACTTCTTTACTGCTTCTTAACTTCTTTTTTACTACTTCTTCAAAAATTATTTTACTTCTAGAACGATGTCAACCATCTTTTTCCAAATTCAGAAGAAAATTCAAATTTATAAAGAATTTCCTCACAATAAACAAATACAACTTTATTATCTTTTTAATCTAAGAAACTATTTTCAACCATTTTTCGAAGCCAAACAACTCAATTAGTGCTTTTATATGTGCATACTTTGTTTTTCCAAATGAATTGATTCTTGTTTCTTTAAATAAGCCAAATTCAAGATATAATTTTTTTTTTGTTTGTTCTCCTATGTCTTTGTTAGTCGCTGCTATGCCAATATGTCAATAAATGCGTCGATATACATCCTTTTATTTTGTCACCAACCGAATCTGAATCAAACATTACAGACACATGCGGCATGTTCAAATCCTTTTGACATCGTTATTCGTGTTCTAGGTCCTTTGCGCCTCCATCCATGCGGGCTTACAAAGCCCTTACAATTACGAAAACAATGCGCGCAAACAAACTGTCAAACATCTCCTAGAGGAATACGAATATGTATATACTATTCAAACGGGAGCACAAAAGAAAATCCATTAAATGGCAGAGCAAAGGATCCCTCTTAATAAAATTCATTCTATGTGCCTCCTGCCTGCTTCCTTCGGGACAAATAAAAAAGGAACTCCAGCGTGAAAGTCTCCAAATTCTAAATTAAAAGGAAAAACAAAAAAAAAGATCAATGTGGATTCGCGTTTCGCATCCCAGCATGGCGTATTCCTTATTATCATCAACCAAACACACGCAAACATGAAGAATGTGACTCTTAAGGATATCGCATTTAATTGCTTTATAAAGCATCGCATCAACATCCTTCTTCTGTAGCGTAAATGAATGGTAAGCATAAGAATAGAATTAAATGAGTAAACAAAAATGGATATTATGGTGTAGGTTCATAGGCATCACCAACACCTTTACCTCTACCCACGACACTGTTGAATGATACAAGGTAATACCTTATTAGAATGTAAATCCCCTGACACTGACTAGGGGTGTCGGTCGATGGGAGGGTGCCAAAATGATGTCTCTGTTTTAGTTACTTAGATTTACCATGTAAATGGGTTTTCAGGTAATTTTGATTTTATTTCTTTGCAGTGGATTTTGAAGTTAATTACACGTAAAATATGAGCACACATTTCAATTTATTATCATCTACATCCGTTGGGACCATAAAATGTCAAGAAGATTCACTTGAATTACGGGCCCCAACTGTTTTGGACTAAAGTGTTTATCATGCAACATGGCAGTTAACATTTTTATTAGCTTTTTTTTTATGAGCAGTAAATATGTAGTTTTAGTGTTACAGAAGCTGTGTTTTGAATTACACCAGCTAAAAAGATTTCCTCTTTGTAATCAATTTGATTTAATGATTTAAAAATTGATATTTTATTCAAAAGACCAGCCATTGTTTTTTGAAATCTTAAATGAAAAAAAGCATAACTGATTTTTATTAAAAAGTTTTAATGAATCAACAATAAAATGGGAAACGAAGGGATGTTAAATCCATGGAAAACCACTATGTTTGTAGAACAGAATCGAAAATGTTCGTAAATTAAACGATATCTTGAAGTGTTTTTGTCTGATTATATAACGCTGGTGCTCCATATTTTAATGTACTTTATTGAAAAGTGTATGAATGAAACATTAACATCCTTTGTACACGAACATTTGGCAGGAATTATAGCTATTTCAAAGCGGCCAAGCCGATCATCAGACTCTTTTTGTGGTTCTGATCTATTATAGTCTCATGTTTATTCGCAAAGCACTTTATTTGATTTTAACCTATCAGAAGAAAACATATCTTGTTTAAATTTTGTCCAACAAAATAGTTGTTGTTCCATGAAGCTAACTGCAGAGTATAAATTTGGCAATGTCTATTGAAAACAAATGCTATTTTATCAAAATGGCGGACGAATTTATTGTTTCATGTTTCAGATTTATTATTTCATAAATTTGAATAATTTACTGAAATAATAAATTTTTCTATTGACTTTAATGAACTATTATGATGTGATAACAAACGTGTTGGTTAATTTGTTGAATTTATTTAATTGATTTAATTAATTTTTGACTGTTTCAATCAATAATTTAGTTGGATAAATAAATAATTTTGTTGTTTATAGCTTTTCTGAATCTCAAATAAGGATTATACACACAAATAGGTGTTTACTTAAATTTAATGTTTCACTGACCCAATAACTTAGTTTGTAAAATTAATGAACCAATTATTGTTTTAAATTCATTTCTGGGGAACGTAGTTAAAAGAAAATCTGAGAATCCGTTTATAGAAATGAATTTATAATAAAATTCATTTATATTGACTGAACTAATCACTCTTTTAGTTCATTTAGTTCACAAGTTCAATTGTGTCTTGAATGCAATTTATCATAATGTAGTTCTAGTTGGCTTGACAATTTTCGTTACAATATAGGTACATAAACAATATAATAGGTAAATGATTCGAAAATAAATAAAACAATTACCAATAAATAACTTACCACAATACAGTTCAATCTCAATATGTTTCCGTTTTGTGCTCGAAACAATCGTCTTTGTCTTTTGTATCACATCTATCTCCTTCTCAACTCGTATTCGCTATGGAACATCTGAACTAGTTCAATTGTTCTTGCTAGTTCACTTTTGAGCCGTATTTTGTTGGATATTTAGTTCTTTCGCTCTTATACTTTCATTTGAACCTATAGTTCTCCAGTTTGCGTTAAACAAAGACTTTACACAGCCAACAAGGTGCATACAATAATTAAGTATAAGATTTGTAAAGTTAAGGTATACAGCTGCATTGTATACTTCGTTGTTTGTTGTATATGCGGGGATTGTTTAATGGCATGTGCTGAAACTAAAAAAAATCCAATGCACAGCCAATCAGAATTACGAATTCGGTATATTTGTTTAAATTGAATCAACATTTAACCGTTTCATCTGTATCTGTTGTCTATATGTATTTCTTTTTCTAATTTTTTCGCTCTTTATTTTCTAGTGCATTAGTGAACTATTGAACTATAAGATAGTGAACTATTTTGGAAAATTCAGTTTCAATAGCTGCTTTTTGAACTGGTTCGTTCGTAAACTACCATCACAAGTCTATTAGACTGAAGCTAAAGAAGCAGACATTATACTGACCTCCCACAAAAACCATCTATAATGAGATCTAATTTTGCAGAATCAACAATCATTTTTTCAGGTTTATTTAAAAATCCACTCGAAAACAATATTTTCTCGAACGAACATTTCAAAAACAGCAACAACGACATATTTAAAAGAACTAAATTTAATTTAAATGAAAGTTGTTTTAAACAACTGAAATTAAGATCATTATATTTTTGCTTTTCATTGGAACAATAGAATTTTAATATTTAAAGAATCCGCATTCGTCCATTATTTTCTAAGAGAAATTAAATTAACATCTCAGCAAAGTACTCATCTCATTTCAGCAAACAACTAAGAATCCCAATTAAATCAGCGTCACACTTTCTATTTTAAAAGGATATCGCCACCAATAAGTCTCATCTTAATCTACCGAGAAATGAGGCCAAAGTTTTCTAGTTTAAGTTCGTTTGCAAGGCTTTTTGGCATTTACAAGTGACAGTTATGCGACTTGTGCATAGTTAATATAAAATTTTATTAGATTAGCCTCTTTTTCGCAGAGAGTGTCCTTCAAAAGTTTGTTTGTACTTTCCGCGGGTTTCCTTGATTGTTTGCTTAAGTCATCCTTTATCGACCGATGATGATGATGATGATGATAATGATGCTGATGAAAGTGGGTTTGGGTGTCTTTGGCTGTTTTGGTTGACAATGATGTTTGTCAAAGCCTTACAAAGTAAATAAATCATGGATGATGATTTACCAACATAATTTTCTGTTCGCAGAAGGTAAAGATAAATAAAGTGGTGATTATTATTTGATAAGTTAGACAAAGTAAACAAAATAAGACGAAAGTTGTTATGGATTGTGTAACACGATGAAAGGATATAAGCCAGGAATGAAAAAAAGTGATATTTATTATTCTGCTGACAGAATGTACACAAAATTCTTATTAAAGGGAACAAGCTGAAAATATTATCTTATATTTCAATTCAGCCGAACCAAAAAAAAAAAAGAAATAATTCAAATGTTATCATTAAGACTAAAAAAAAACTTAATAAATGCAATATTTATGGAACCAACCGAATTTTTTTCGGTTCTGGTACTTGTATTGTAAACCACTCAAAAAGTACATAAAGCCCTAAAATAAAATCATGTCTCTGCACCAGGATACTTATTAACGTTTGACAAAGATAGAGTTTCATGTGATTGAGAACAGTGTCTCCAATTTTTTTTATCAAAATGGTATTAAATGTCTGCATAATTTATATGGTGGTGGTAACTATTACTAAATTTAATAGTTGCTTGAAAAAAAGAAGTTAAAGTTTCTAGAGACAAAAAACACACAAACATACCTTAAACGTTCCTGCCACATGGAAATTCAGAAATTTCGAATGTTTCTCAGCAATAAATGAAAACTATAGCTATACCGAAAATTTGACAAAAGCGAAATACACCGCGGGCCAAAGTGCAAAAAAATAACACAACATACTTATATTATTTTCGCATGAACATTTTGTTCACTAAAATTAAAATTAAATTAAAAGCGTTTATATTTATGTCGATAATATTTCGGAATAGATTCCGTAATCTTGATCGACCTTTTGGAATGGTGGTCAATTTTATCAATTTTTTGATTTTATTGTAGATTAAAATAACAAAGCAAAGTATTGAGTACAAATAAAAAAAAATAGAAGTAATGATTTCCGACGTTCGGCAAACTAACAGCTGAAGAAGAAGTATGAACATTAGTATTGGTATCCTTCTTCTGCTCCCCTTTGAAGGCCTATTTATTCTTCGCAAGCAGTCCCAACGGTCCCAGATATTCCTGACAAAAAGTAGACGGAGCTGACTATGCTATGCACAGCAAATGACTGAAAGAAATTTTGTAATTGGAGAAATATTTCCATCAAACGCTAATCGACTGAGAGGGTATTCGCTCTTTTCTCCTAAGCAGACGTATACATTATAGTTACGCTTTCCACAATAAAAAATAAAAAGAATTTGGAACAAATGATTTAAATATATTTACAATTATAACAGTTGGAATATTAGAAAAAAAATAAAAAATCAAATGAAAATATTTCTATATCAAATATTTTCGTTTGTCGTTATGTTGTTACATATAAAATGTTTTGTTATAATACAAATTCTATATACCTACATTGAAAAAATTAATAAATATAGAATAATAAATAAAAATAATTTCAACTAAGTAGAAGACTTAGCATTAAATTTAGTGTTATGTTGTTACGTTAAAAAAAAACAAGTAAATTATTTTGAAAAGGCACTAAGTGTTTATATTCAACACATTCGAAAAAATGTTTGAACAACAAAACTCTCTTTGACACACCAAAAAATGAACTTATATTTCGGTATATGTTTCGAATTAAGGCGAAAAACTTGCCTTCAAATATCAGAATGATTACGTTTTTTTCCGAATGGTTGGTCATATTATGTAAAGCAGCCAAACTCTTCTCTAGCCGAATATAGGTTACCAGCGTAACTCAAAACGTTAAATAATAGTCAACTTATAGTATTTTGACATTGCTGAAATTTTAATAGAACTTAAATTCGATGTTTTATTTGATATTTCTTATACGATATATCATAAAAATATGTCGTTATACCTATTCTTCCCTAACCTATTTGCATACTCTGTTAAACTTTCTACAATTTTATGATTAACAAACAACATACTTAAAACTTAATTCTCACTTTTAAAACAATAATTTTAATTAAGTACATATCTCGTATTTAAAAAAAACGCCTCACCAATGCCATTTATGCTCTTACTAACTTGTAGTGAGTAACTTTATCTGTGTATATGTGACTCATTAGAAATCTCTTTTCCATTCAAATTAATTTTGGATTTAAAAGGTTGATTTATAAGCTTAATTATATATTTTAAATAGTAAAATTCAATAAAAATTAGTAACTCCCATAACGTTATACAAAAGCATCCAGATCAAAAGAATGAAAACTTTTTGGAAATATCTTCAAATCCTCTTAAGAGGAGGCAAGCAAATTGAGGTCTATTGGTGTATTATATTCTTATGCGGAAAATTGTGAAACCGTAACAACCATCGAATTCAAGTGTAGGATGTTTTCAAGCTAATTTCTTCGTAGATGTTCATAATAATAATAATGATAAAATCTAATGAAAGCCGCCTCTTGCACCCACAAAAGATAGATTAAACTCTCATTAAAAATAAATCCTCAGATAATAACAGTACAAAAAGACTCCAAAATCCCTTAGAAGAACAAGCCACTGAAGCTGTTTTTTTTAATTGAATCAACACAAATGCGCAAACAAACACGCTTATTTTTTTCAGCTAAATGATTTTAAAGTTACATTTAATGTTTGATTTTTTAGCAATTTAGTAATAACCATGAAATCAAAGGAAAAGTCCTCTGAGGAAAAAAAATAAATATTTTCATTTAAAAAAAACATCTCTGACGCATAAGGCCAAGAAATCTGATAACGTTGTTTAAACAGAGAATAACCCAAGAGGCAGAAAATAAAACTGCTTCAAATAAATAATAAAAGGACTCGGAAGTGCACAAAAAATAAAATAAGAAAAAAGTAAATTTATAAACCAAACAAGATATGCTCAACGCACAAGAAAATTAAATACATCCATTTAAGTTAAAGCGAAAAAAAAGTACCAAGGTAACAATGAGAAAAAATATAAAATAAATATAAATAAAAGGACGAAGGCAGAGTTTTCCACTTTTCATCCTTGACGTTTTCGTATACCCACGTCCCACGTAAACTGTTAATTTATTACAAAGCTTTGCCAAGAATGTCACCTGCCCTCTTTATTCACATTCCAATTAGAAATGAAGAAGGACCCAGGGCTCAACCCCCGAGATATGGAAAATTAATTTTATCTGTTTAGATTTTGTTTCTATCGTTTTCTGGTTCAAGAACGATGGTTTTCTTGGTCAAGTGTCTCTTGACTTCCATTTTGTTTTTGTTTTAGCTTTCGTGTAAAAATAAAAGTAATATGAAAACAAAACGAATGCGTTCAGAGTGTTTGTTTCTTTTGAGGTTTGGTTTTATCGACAGGACGGATATTAAAGATACTTTTGTGAAATGGAAACATGGAAATATATAAATTTCCTTCTCATAAATATCTAGGCTCGAAATAATGTCGGAAATTGAACAAGCATACCAAATTGACTGCGACTTATTCGCTGGAGTACCATTATTTTTGCCGGGTTGACTATAGATAAGTACATTTGGCCGGTACTTGAAAAATCAAAACCAATCAATCAAATAAAATAAAATATTCAACAAACATCAAAATTAAATTCATCTATACACCCATGTTATTGCTGTCCGCGGGTTTTTCCATACAATACAAACATCCATTCCGCTGCGGATTTGCTTAGAAATTAGTGTGAACTGTCATCAGCATGTATCAGACACCAACAGCTCAGCCAACTGACAGCTTAGCTCAAATGATAGCTCAGCTCAAACATAGATCAGCTCAACTGACAGCTCAGCTCACTTAATTGTGCTAGATTAAAATGTGAGCTAGCTCAAGAAAAATAGCTAGCTCAAAAGTGAGCTGATCTGAAATTTGCGCTGTTTGCATCCCTGTTCGATAGTTTTTTACTTTCAAACAGCTGCCACTTCCTGTTCAACTATACATTATATAAACTTCCCTGAAAAAAATAAGACTAAACCGAAAACGCCAATTCGTCACAATGGCAACAATAATTCCCAAGAAAATCCATTTCCTCTTAAATAAATACACTATGGCTTATTGCAACCAGGATGATACTCCAGAAAATATTGTTACTGCCGTTACTGGTTTGTATGGTGTTATCCCTAAAAGACCACTGTCGCCAAATAACTAAAAATCTTTATGCTAGTTTAAGAACTTGCAATTTATTGCCGTGGCCTTAATACAAATATATATAGGTATAATAATAATGGCAGAACTCCAGAGAAAAGCCTTCAGAGCATTCTATTCAATTTGCCGGCCTCAATATTTATCTCTAGGATCGATGATATTATTTTCTCTTCACAGTCTACTTCGTTTATCCGATTGCTTATTGCAAATCAAAGAAAGATATTCATCGGAATTATGACATAAATGATTGCGAAGTTATTGGGAATTTTTTGTTTTCTCGTTTTTTTTCCCTGAACAAAAAAAAAGTTGGGCTTATCTTTGTTTTCGTTAAGGAAAATAAGCACACAAGAATGTTGACTGTGTATCTTTTGTTTGCCCTTGAGGAAGATGATATTTTTTTGGGATGATTTCGAATCCATAAGTATTTATGCACATCGAATTTAAGTGTGAGAGAGACATTTGTTTTTAGTTTTCAGGATTTAGATTGGAGAATTTAAAAAGTTACATCTAGCCCTGAGGATTGACGTAAATATCAATGTTAAAGAACTGCTAATGCCTTTAATGGAACAACTTTATGGCTTCAAGTATAGTCTTTATGGGAAAAGATTTTATTGAGTGAATTGAAGTATGATAAAGTTGAATTGTCCTCTTATTTAACTGTTGGCACTTAAAAAGAGGACTTAATGTGCGAAATGGTATTTTAAAATGAATTCGCACGTGCCGAAGGGTCCGAAACGGAAAAAACAGAGATACAAATTTGAAATGCAAATTATATCGTGTTGACACCATAAGCACGTAGGAATAATAAAAAAAAACTATTATGTTTTTTAACTTACGCTGATTTATTGAATTGATTATCAGAATTGCAACCTTTAATAGAATAATAAAGGATTTAATTGAAATTAAATAAGACTATAGATTCTTATTCATTATAACCAATTTTATATTCATATCGTTGTCTACTAAAACTGTATAGTAAGCGGCATGACGTTAACATTTTGTTTTAGTGAAAGCTTTATATATTATTTCTGTTTTATAATTCTTAGGTGGGTGGTAGAGGCATTAAAAAAAAAAGTATAAGCACACAAAAACCACTATAAACGGCAGCCATAGTAACATAACTTTAGTAGACATAATTGTGAGAGATTAACGTTTATCCCCTTTCCTGAAAAATTGCAATTTTTGACATATGCCTAGAATTTACAAACTTTTTATCGTTACATTTTATTGAAAAAAAAAGTTTATTAGCTTTCAACCTCTATTTGAAGCCTCTTCAGAACAACAATAATTGAAGTTTAAGTTTGTATGAATAATATATAGTATTTGCTTTTTTTTATTTATTGTCTTTTTAATTATCTGGTTTTAGTTTCCATTGTAGTAAGGAATAGAAATTTCTGGATACATGTAAAAAATGGCTTAGGAGAAAGCGGCTCGAAATTATTTTCCTCTTTCAAATAAAATTACGCTTTAGCGACACCTGCTATATAACGGTGATGAAAGAACTCGTTCTCTCGTAAACGGCTCTAACGATTTTGATAAAATTTGACATTAGTGATACGAAATTAAAAGCTTTTCAGATGGCATGAACCATATGTTATTAGGAATAGTTTTAACGGTACCTGCCGTATAACAGTTTTTTTAATTTTGACTTTCTCGTTAACGACTGAGTGGATTTTTACAAAATTTTATTAAGAAGACCTAAATAGCCAAACAATAATGGCTTACTTAATTTTTTAATTACGTTTCTTAAAAATATTAGATTAATTAAACAAATTTTTTTTTGAAAATTGAATATTATGAATCTTTTTAAATTGGCACTATCCAAAATTTAAAAAAAAAAATATTTTAAAAAAGTTGTTTGAAAAAAATCGATATTTTCGAAATCTGGACCTACGATTTTGAAAAAAAAGTTAAATATATTGTAATATTTAATATTTACTGGCATACCACGATTTTCCCGGAAAACTCTCGTTTGTTATAAATTGATTTTCAAAATTATTTATTTTTATTATTTTTTTTAAAATATTTCTTATTCAATTATTTGAAAAAAAATTAAGAAATAATTTCATACCTATATAAAATAATTTCGTGTCAGGTTCTTTTAAGCTCTTGGTAACTTGACACAAGAGCAAGTTTGTGTGACCCAGTCGTGCCTTTTATTTTTTGTTGGCTTTGTGCTTTGTGTATCTGTTTCTCGTGTCAACACGAATATTCTGTCTTTGTTCTGAAAGGGAAGGTGAGCAAGGTGACGGTAATAATAGTGCAGAAGATCCAATAAAACACGCTGATGCTGCGAGTTCCTTAGCTGATGTGCTACGATGGGGTGAATAAGTTAATATTGATATGCATGGCTGACATGTTCACTTTGAGACGGCTACAAGAAAAACCGTTAAAGTTGAAATCTCAACTTGATAAGACAAAGTCTTATTAGTGATTTTTTCTCTTCAAAATAAATAATATGGCAGGACCATTCAATTTGATATTGTATTTTTTACTTTGTTTTTGGGTTGAACTTAATAATTAAATGTACCTAATTGATACCACGAATAAAAAAAACGTTGGAATTAATAAACTTGTCGGTCATTTATTTAAAATCACAAGTCGATCGATATAACGAACGCCCGACATAGAGAATGTGCTCGAACATTATAGCATTCGTTATACTGGACGTCCACTGTATTTTGATTGAACAAAAAAACTGATTCCTTCAAGAAATTAGGTAAATCCAGAGATTATTTCTTTAGCTGAACAACACGTTTGTGGAATACATTGCCTCACACCCTCTTCTTGTGATGTTCATTGTTCAGGCATTAATTGTGATGTTCAGGTATTCAAGACCAATATGCATCGGCTTCGGCATCTCCTTTTAAATTCTCTCCATATTTCCTAAACGCTAACGCTGTGTATAACCAACATTATAACTTTATAAGGGTAGTCATAATTCTTTTGGTGCGCGTTAATTATATAAAAAAAAACTGCAAACTTCTAAAATTAAGCGTCATTTTTTATTCTTTTCTTTTGTTATTATTAACGTATTTTGAAAACAAATGTTTTTGCATGAAGATGATCATAAATACAACCATTATTTTTTGGTCTCGAAAATTGTTTTCTAAAGCTTAAAATATGACCTTACATCATTAAATATCTGATAGGTTAACATCGTTCAACAAATCATTTAAAAAGTTAAATGACTGCCCCACATTATTAAAAATATGAATTTTCTAAATATGTACTTATTTCCAATTAACCTTACTTCCTGCAACATATAAAAAAAGCTAGTCCTTTTTTGAATCCTTAAAATCGGATAAACGGTTTAAAAATTTAATTAAAACACAAATCCACCTCTTTAAGGAGAAACAACACAAAAAAAAATCATTTGATTTTGCATTATTTATTTCAACGACATAAAAAAAAAAACAATAAAGGTACCTGTTTTATTTATGAAATGAATAAAATTGAATAAAAAACAATGTTAAAACCACCATGGTGCCACATTATAAATTTTTATCATTGTATCCAGAACCCTCTTCAAATAAATGATATCTAGCCCCAAAAAGATAGCTCGCTGGATGGCAGTTCTGACACTTTAATCATGAAAATCAATAAATTTATCTGTTTAGAATTGAAATTCCGCCCTCTCCATGTCATTATCTATCATGTTGGGAAAAATAAAAATAAGGAAGCTAAGGAAAAAATAAAAACACAAAGAAGGCCTGATATTCATGGTTGATATATTTATTTCAATTTAAGAAAATCATACATATTTTATCTATTCAGTTATACATTTTAAATAAACCACAGAACTGAAGTCGTGTTTTTTTTGTGCTGTTAGTTTAAACATCATTTAACTATAATATATACTTAAAAATAAAAAAAAAAAGAATATTTGACATTTCTTGAACATTTTGGTAAACACAGTATAAGCTACTTGAAAAATGTTAAGATTCTTTTTTAGATTATGGTCCTATTTCATCTGTTCAGAATCGAATATACCTATATGTAGTTTGATGTTTTCTCCATCCAACATTGTGTCAGCTGTGTACAATCGGTTAAATGATTACTGAAACATTTGGATGTTGCTAAATCATGCCAAAAATGCCATCATGCCAAAATATTCCGCTTTATCCTCATAGAAAAAGATAGGATTCGAATACTGCTTAAATCTATCAAAATTTCTTGTTAAGAAAAATTCATTCTCCATGCATTTACATGCGATGCATTTTTTTTACTGACAGAGTAAGTAAAATATTTGAATTTTTTTGTTTTAATTTCTTAGAGTGAATTAAACTTAACTTTTTGCTGGGTCAATTCACTTCAAATACAAATTTCCTATTGAAATTCCTTGTGTCCAAGAACCAATCGAGACAGTGGCATTTTTAGTTCATATTAATTGTTCATAGTTATCTAGTTCAAGGGGATGAGAGCACTTTGTGACATCGTATACGAACCAACATGCACTGTACAGGATGTGGCAAAAGATACACTTTTGTGTGAAAAATCCGAAATGTTTAAAGGCCGACTGCACTGGTGTATTGTGGTTGAGATCAGCACCTTGGTAATGGATCTCAGCAAGATGGTGGCCGGCAGCAGCAATACATGCAGTAGTTTCTATAATTTTTTAATTTTTCAAACTCTGACTTACGTCCCCCAAATTATACATTATTCCTTATACAAAATGGTAACCAAAATAGCTTTTTCTAATGATTAGCTGTTTTTTAGTTCAGAAAATATTTCCCTAAAACGCCCTGCTTCTTATGTTGTCTTTGTTTGAACCAACATTGCCATCTTGTGGCTTATTCAGGAATTTTTACTTTCTCATTTAAAAAAAAGCTTGCTCTCTTAAAAAAAGTTAAAGTTAAAAGTTTTTAATACAAATGTTTTTTTTTATTTATTTCAGGTATGTGACGAAGCTTACCCGTTTCATATGCAAGTAAGTTTCTAAAATGTATTCGATGGTTTAAGGATATGATATAAAAAATTAAAGCTTTACTATCAAGTAAGCTGACTACAGCAAATACATACTATTATAAAAGTTATTGTTGGGCTTTTTCTAACTTAATATGTGGGAATGTTACAATTTGCTTTGAAAGCTTGAAAACAAGTTTAATTTTATAGAAATTTAAGAAATATAGTATACAAACATTAAACACTGTCTGACTTTCAAGCTAGAAATTCTGAGAAAATTCTTTTCCTAAAATGTATTTTATAAATTCTTTGTAGCGATTTGTATGAGTTCCCATAATTTTGTAGACATTGAAATAAAGCATTATACATTTGCGGTTCAATTTCGAAACTTTTTGAATCGGTTATTTAGCTGGATAAGCAAAGACTTAAACCACAAATTTTATCCGAATTTTTGCGCAGAAGTCATAACCGGCACTATAATTGGATGTACCGTGTTTTTGTTTGGAAGGACATGCAGAAATGTCGTCCTTTCAGTTGTTGTCGAATCGCTTAACCTATACGAGGTTTCCATATTGAAGCTGCCGGAACAGTTTGAGTTCGTTCATTGGATTCTGGCGGGAAACGCGATTTTGTCAACACCATTATAGTGCACGGGTTTAAATATATGCAACTGTAGATTCTCAGAACCAGTTTGGCCCTCCCTAAAATTTGAATTTCAAAGTAGTTTGTCTTTTGTGATTCGATTAAAGGCTTCAATGTCGAAACAGATTGTGACTTGTTGTTCGGAACACTGTCCTTCCAAAATGAAGTGCACATTATTTGAATATCATGCTAAAAGGATACCCCAACCAATGCTATAAAGGGATAAGGATAACATCCTTCGCAAAAAAATACTAAAGTCAATACTGCAAATCCGAAAGCAGGCAAAATTGGAAAGATGACGACGACATACCGCACTTGTTAAATTCCATTTGTGCGGTGTTGTTTTTGTTCGGTTAAAAGGTGAAAAGTGAAATTTATTTTTTTGAATACCGTCCATGGAGCTGTTTGTTGTGCAAAAGTATATTCAAGGCAAAGCTCTTGTCGCTATAAGTCGGACACATTAATCTTAAATGAGAATCGGGTGTTTGCTTTGCCACAAATATGCTGCATGCATGCATAACATCATGAGCCTTTCAATTTTCAAGGATGAGATGAGTTTGGCTTGTATTCATTTATTGACAGTGTGTCAACAGCACACAAGTTGACCGTGCGACTTATCGGTGGTGCTTTTGTGCGTTGCCAAGAGGCTTATGTCGTCTTCTTCTTCTTGACTTCTATCTGCGATGTGATCAAATTACGGATAATCCTGCCAAGCTTTGTCTGGGAACTCCAATTAGGACACTCCATTTGCGTTGGTTTTCTCTCTATTCAGAGGATATTCTCTTTTGTTTTAAATTAAACCCTGAAGGATGTTGATAGAAGAAATTAATTTTGATTTTCCTTTATAATTTTTAAAGAATTTAAAGAATATTGTATCTTTAATGGACATAACTTTGAATCGATAATTTGAGGGCTTTCTATATCACGATGTTGTCGTGGTATTACGAAAAGTGTTCATGTTGTTAAGCAAAAGAAAAATTAATTAGAAATGAGGATGGATGAAAGAAACTGTAATATGTAGAAATACTGTTTGAGAAAATATTCAATTAGCCTCTCAGCAAAAAGAAAGTACTTTCAGGATAGTTTTAAAAATCAAAGTAAAATGTTTTAATAAATTCTTTACTAAATTAAACTTTAGGTTTGGAAAGTTTATTTCAAAAAAAGGTTTTTCTCAACTAAGACAAGAAACGCGTTTGCTGCAAACGAAAAATTTTTAAATATCCAGAAACCTTTAACGAACTAAGTTTTTTTGGTTTTGCTGACAAAATTATCGTCTTTATATTGAAAAAGTGTTTTTTCTTCTTTTGTCACAATTTTAACGCCTCTCAAAAAATGTCGATCCTATAAATCTGAATCTTTCATGAAAGGAATATGAATCTTTCATTGAAAAATTGTTACGCTCCGAGTTCCCAAATACAATATTGGCCATATTTCTTAAATCGCTTTAGACAAAATAGAATTTTAAATGACTTCGTGTTATAGAAAACCCCATTTTAACATTTATAGGCAAGTTTGGCAGGTAGTTTTAAGTGGAAATAGGTCGGAAGTTGATGAAACTTTGGGATGTTTTTCAGGAATGGTTGATTAACATTTTTTCAAGGTTTGGACTACGAGAACTCCGTGTTCAAAAAAGGGGGGGAGCGGAGGGTTCTTCTGTAAATTTTTTGAACTTTATCCAGTTTTTTCTCCGTAACTTTTTTCCTTACGATTTACTGCAAAAGCGTTTAAGTATACTTTGTAGAACGTTAAATTTCCTATTATTTCTGAGATATGGTGCTTCCAAAAAAAAATTATTTTTCAAGTTTCACAAAAACATTGAAAAATTACCTTTTTGAAGCACTATGCCTCATCTCAGTAACAAATAGACACCTAAACTTGCTTAAATAATCAGAATTACAGGAAATTTTCGGATCTACAAATTATTCTTAAACGCTTTTGCCGTGCAACATAAGAAAATAAAGTAATAAAGAAAAAACAGGAGGAGATTCAAACATTTTACAGCCCCTTCCCCCTCTTTAACGCGGGGTCCTTGTAGTCCGAAACTCGAAAAAATGTTAATTAACCATCCCTAAACAAAATAACAAAGTTTCATCAACTTCCGAGGTTTTTCCACCTATAAAACTACCTGACAGACTTTTCACATATTCGCACTGATAATAATCTACTTACTCTAGTTGCAGTTCAAAATTATACCATTCTGAAATATACATTTGTTGCGCCATTTTTTTTTAAAGTTGGTCAATAAGGTTTTCGTACGATTTTATTATACCAGAGATGCTTAAACTTTTTCACTTTTTTAATTTTTTCATATTTTGGAAATAAAAACAAGTTTAATTTTTTTTTAATAAAAAAAAAGTAATTAAAACTTTCTAACAACTATTTTTTAGCACTAATAGTGTAGAATATTTCTGCAAAAAAAAAACCGATGGAACTCATCCATTTGTAGATGTGGTGATCAAAAACGTAAAGTAAGTCAAAAAATATACACTGAACGAAAAAACATTATTTTCGGTTTGAGAGTAGTCATTAAGTGCGTTTTACTCCCGGCCGTTTCAGGATTATCCATTATTCACCGGACACCCCGTATAATTTCATTTTTAAGTTCTCCATTGGTTATCCTCATATGCCTTTCTGGTAGAACACAAAAAGTTATTATGGAAAATACATTTTCAAAGGAAATTTAATGTAAATCAGGTGTCCTCCAAAGTAGCTTCTTAGGTCCACTCTTTTTTATAATTTTCAATATTGACAGTATTTCGGGTTTTAAATTCCACAGTTTGGTATACAATTATCAAATTTAATTATATTGTTTGGGTTTCAAGTATTAAAAACATAGGAATTTGACTGCTCTCTTTCGAAAGCCATTATTTCGATTATTTGATCACTGATCGTTTTTATAAAACGAATAGGAAAGATTTAAAATCGTTTTAAGTTGTTAATATTTAAAAATATGTTTGTTCTGGATATCATGCTGGATGCCACTAAATTACTAAATTTCAATGAAGTCTGCTCATGATTTTGATTTGTCTTTGCAGTCACAAATTGATTTCTTGTTTGAATCTTAAGATAATGAGTTTTTATTTCTTGTTTTTTCTCATTTCCCATGCTAGATTTTGACTTTTACATCACTTTTCTCATAAAACAATAAATAATAATAATAAACGCTCAACGTGTCTATCAAAAAGCAAACATATCTTCTAATTTATTATCCTTATTATTATTTTCTAGGAAATTATATAGTATGTTACTCTCTTATGATATCGGTTCCAAAAAGTTATTCTCATTTACTATTAAAGTAATGAAGGGAATTTATTAAAACTTAATGAAAAAAATCTAACGAACTGTCAGATAAACATGTTCAACTTGAAGCATAGTACATAATACTCTTAAAGAATTCAATATAAAGCTATTTGTATCAGATTCAAATATCTAATTCATCCATACCGTATATATTTAGTTCATAATAAAAAATGGCTTAAAATTTAAAGCGAATTGTAATCCCCCAACTATTTCATTTAGTTCCATTTTATTAATATTGAATACACTCGCTGAAAAGCAATCTCACAGTCATTCCTATGATATTTAAATACTGCATTCAATTCTGCGATGCCCTCCGGCATCGATAGGTATACTCTCCATGGTCAGTGTTCAGAGCCACTCTAAAATTAAAGCTAGAATATGTCACTCCATGGCGATTTGTATGCCCTCAAAGTAAATAAAAAAAATAGAAAGTAAAACCATATTCACCTACGAAATTAGAACTTCCTTTAACGGCACCGATGATGCCTTGAAACGTTTGCACCAATCATGCTCATAAAAAATCTGTTTTTAAAAGTGTTCAATTCTGATGTAAAAGTGTAGAAGTGAAAAAAAATTCATAAACTTAAATTCCCTCCAATTACAATCCAAAATATAACCAAGCATTGAGACGAACTATGCGTCCTGGGCACTTACCCAGCAATAAAACTCATCGAACTTTCGGATTACCCTTTGTACAAGTTCGACGGCATACCCTTGCGGCAAGAAGCCCCAACTCAAGAACGTGAGCAAAATAATGAAAATTTTTAAACCACCACTACAGCCGGATAATTCCCACTCAACAGGGTGCAACGTATTTGTTGTCTATAGCTGCAGAAAGTTGTCGACGGAATGATATATGTAAGTAAAAGTAGAAGCTTGCCAAAACTAATTTGTTTCCTTTTTTTTTTTGTGTGAAAAAAATGCCGTGTTAAATTATTTACGAAGTCGATGCCATTTGAACTGGAAGGACGTGCGGTTGGCGTTGTTGTTTTTCATTTTTTTGTTTAAGTAGAAATAGTTTAACGATAAAGTGCATAGAAAGTTGTCCCAACTAAAATACGGAAACGGAAAAAGTTTTATTTTGATTTTCATTCAAGGATTTGTTTCCGTTTTTTTTTTACATGTATTTTTATTTTTACTGGACTTGTGTAAAAAAAAAAAAACAGTGTTTGAGTTGAATGAGTTTCGTAAAAGTTTACAAGTATTGCATCAATTTGATTTTATATTTTGAGTTATTTGTTTACTGGTATTCGGTTTTGTTGGTTGTCAAGCTAAAGTTGGGTGATGTGTCTGTGGTCAACTTTAGGGAATGGTTTATCTGGATTGATTATATTCATACAAAGTTAAACTGTGTTCGTTGAAAACCACAGCCATGTTACTGCATCACTTTAGATTATGAAGTTACGTTGGTCGTATAGTTAAGTGTGTGGTTTTGGTTGGTAAATTTATGCATAAAGAAGGACAAGTTTCGTTGACGAAAATAGAGTGTACAGAAATGTTTACTATACATACCTGACTATTTGGTTGGATTCCAGGATGCAGTTAATCACATAAATTCTCCAAGATATTTGATTAACTATTTGCATTTAAAAAAAAACATGATAGTTGAGTTAGGTTAGAAAGATTGAAATTACGGTGAACCGCCTCATTTCACTTGCACCTCTTTTGAATCCATTGGACTCCCTACATTTGTGGTATACTTTTATAGGGACATTTTTTGTTGTGCAAAAAACCCCAACTTGCTTCAAACGAAGTAGATGTTCCACATTCAAATGAAAACTACCACCTTACGCCATTGGGAATCTAACTACTTACAGGGTTGCTATAGTTATATATATAACTTGAAACAGTGTAACATATTTAAAAAATAAATTATTTATCAATTTTCAACAACAAAACATCTTTATTTTTATACGAATTACCATAATGTTTTAAACAAATTTTTCGTTTAATGGAAACGTTTTTTTTTCTCTAAAATTTCCTTCTGGATATTTTTGTTATGAGCCAAGAATGCGAAAATATAAAGGTGAAAGGAAAACTAAGGAAAGGGAATGTAAGGATGTTGGTTTAAATTTAAACCAACTTGAGTTCTTATTAAATTTATACCTATGCTGTCGATGTATTTCTAAATAGTTTTTTTAGAGAAAGGTCATTACGTAGAAAACATTATTATTCAATTGCTGTTTTTCGCATCTTTTAAAGATTTCTTGGCTGAAACTTACATATTTTATAAAAGAGTTAGATATCTGTAAAGATGATTCATTCTTCCGCTATCTTTATTTGACATAGAGATTAAAATCCAAACAAGTTTTATAACATTCTGATCCCCCCGGAAAGATAACTTCAAAACAAACCTCTAAATGTCTATGTATATATTCATAAAACTAACTATGGTTTAAATGCGCGGTCTTTAACATTGTTCAACTCAGTTTGCAATAAAATCGACATTGTAATATTATTTATATTATTTATTTCAATGCTTCTGCGCATTCCCTAATCGGTGAAAGTGAAGAAGTAGCTTTGAGTAACATTCTTAGAATTTAAAAATTAGTCATATCTACTTCTCTCTTTGCTCTTTTAAAAAAATCTTTTTCCTTTTCATTTACGAGTACTAAATACAGAAATAATGTAACAATATGTCAAACAACATTTTCAAAGCATCTTCCCTAAACTCCTGCTTTTTCGGTTAAAAACTTGAACCACGATTGTACAACTGGTCCCAAGAAAATCTAGAACAGAAAATGTCTCACTGAACAGTTTAATCATGTTCTTTTCTACTCAGTGTAGGTTAGAGCAGTTCGCTGAGCAGGGCTTGTGGTTATTGTCGTGCATTAAACGAACCTAATTACATGTCAAATGGACTAAAATTACAAAAAAATGCTTTTGCAATGGATTCTGATAAAGAAAAATTGTAAGTTTTGGTTCTGATATGATTTCATGTTTTCTACATAGCTAATATATATATTTTTTTATGATTTAAAAAAAAAATGGATTGTTGCGGAGGCATTTGCTTTCCTTACTTTTTCATTTTGTTCAATTACCAAATGTCATTTTTTGGCATAAACATTAAAGTCAATGCTACCACAACAGAAAAACCAAAACCGATGGTCCAAAGTTGTATAATTATCAAAATATGATCCATATAGATCATATCTGATAATAAAAAACGGCTACAGTAATACTCAAAACATTTTAATTTTAATCAATTAGTCGTGCACAAAATTCATAATCGCAAAGTTGTAGTCGCCGCTTGCTCGTATTAAGTTAACACCAAAACATGGTGATCTGTCATTAATTATTCAAATTATAAACCCTTAATTAACTTTCCCTTACTAAGATCCATTGAGAGGTTTTATTGTTCATTAACAAATTATTTAGTTTCCTTTTCTATTCCTTTTGTATATTTTCTATAGAATGAGCTGTCATTCTATTAAAAATTAAGAGTTAAATCAAATATTTGGACAGTTCCCTTTATGCAATCCATACATTAAAAAGAACTAACTACATTAAAAAAAGTTAACTTGACTATAATTTTTCGTTTTCCTGATTTGTTTGCATAAATAATGTGATAATATAGCGTCAAAAATAAACAATGCCGTTTTCGCTCCACCCTTCTAGCCGCAATACCGGACAATTTCTGCTAGTTGTAGAATCTATCGTGTAAGATAATATGTGCGAGATCTCCCAGATTTTGCATTAACATTTTTCTTAGTTACTTTTATGCTTCAACAAAAAAAAAACTGTTCAAAATAATCAAAAAAAAAATTTTTATTAATTTTCATATTCCCATGTTACCAACGGAGAAGAAATAAAGTTTTTTTTTCGGAAAAGTTGGAATGAAAATTATGGTAGAAATATATAATTTCAGCTTGTACTACATTATTTACTTGTTTCTGGTGTTTATGAGGTTGCAGCATAAGGAAATAAAGATTTAAATATTCTTTCAAAAAGAAAGATACATACCTATAGTATCCAATTTAGCTTCTGAATATCTCTGAACTTCCGCACGAAGAATTTTGCAACGAATATTCCTTCTCATCGCATTTTTCTTGGATATTATAATTGACAGGTTTTCTTGTAGATATCCAATTATTTCATCTTATATCTTTTTTGAATAAAAGTATGAAGTTACTATTGTTTTTCTTTATTAAAGAAAAGTTTTTTCCGTGGAGATATATACGTTATTGTGATTTCGATTTATTCCGATTAAAACAAAGGTAAACTAAAAAATGATACTCGCTTTAACTTCCATTCTTTTTGATTCTGTTCCATTTTCAATTTGAAAAAAATATCCGTGCGAAATGAAAAGTTTCTGCTTCCAATTTAAAATCTTTTGAAAAGTTTTCTTAACCAACTAAAAAAATCTCCGGTCAAATAATTGCACACCTAATAGTCGCAAATCCGTGTTTCATGGATTTCTGTTCACCAGTAGAATAGAACGACTCGTGTCAACTTTAGAGAACGATAAACTCTTAGTCATTTGACCCAAAAATATTTTCCTCAGGAAAAGATGATCTCAAGTCTCAAGTATTAGCAATCAGTGTTTTTGTATCAAATTATTCTTTTGAACAGACAAAGTCAGTTCATTTTTCTAATTAATGCCTTCTAGTCATAGAGGTGCCGGAGGTCCTGTGTCACAATTTTTGTCCATTCCCTTTTGCGTATCTTCTCGTTCTCGGACATTCATCAAACTAGTTTCGAACTTCGTCGCTTCATCATGGCTCCTGAGGACAGTATCTTTTGTCGTAAACGAAAGTTTTCCGAATGATAGTTCTGGGAGGATGGTCATAAAGTTGCTGAATTGCCAAATACTACAGAAAAGAAATCTAAAACCACAAGTTGAATAAATTTGTACAGAAAAAAGGAGAACAGCCATCCCTGGAACTTACGCCTCTTTTGGGGAAATGTATCTACAAGCCAAACAATGACACAACCCTACTGGAAAGGGAGTTAATCTCTCTGTGGAGGAAATTGAATAGCTTTTTTTTTTGTGAGTTTTTTCCATTGCCGGCATAACTCATTGGACCGAAAAGGAACGCCATTTAACGCTACTAAAGCAATCTCGTCGGCACTTAAAACAGATCGTCCTCCTTCGCATGAAGAGTTCCTCTGGTAAATCTAGGCAAACCGTGACAGATACAAACTCTCAAGGATTTTGTTTGAAAAAAAAAGAAATAATCTTTGGACAGCAATTTGAAGGGGGAAACTACCTATATGAGCCAAATCTATTGATTCTGTCGGCAACAAATTCCCAATTCCAGTGATGTAATTATGTTTCTTTCGTTTCAATGATTTTTTTCCTACGTAGATATTCGTTTTAGTTCTGGTTGTTACATATATGTGATATGCAAAAACGTGACTTTGTGAAATTGTATCTTTAAGGCAATTTATTTATCAAGTAGCAAATAATCAAACAATTACATAGCGAATAATTTAAATTTGCAATGTGTTACGCAATATTTTAATTTAACAGTTGGTGTGATATAAAATTATGCAAATGATATCCCTTTGGGGGAATTAGTCATTATTAAACGTAGAACGTTGTTTGTCTCATTTAATTACTCATTATGTTGATATATATTTTTATTTTACTAATGTGTACACATTGGTAATTGAAATTCATATCATGGTCATTAAAATATTTTGTTCAAAAAAGAAAAATAGTGTAGGTACCAAGACCATTATTAATTTTTAATCACAGACCAGAATATGCAATTTCACTTTTTTTTGTTGTAAATAAGACACTTCTTCGAAGTATTACTAGCGATTGGAAAATTATGGATACCTACGTAAAAAAAACATTTGCGTTATGTTGTGTCCCACACATGAATTAACGATAAAAGAAAGAACAACAAATATACCCATTCTATTCTTAAACTTCTGGCCAGTTTGGTTCAAGTTTGGTATGAACATACTTTCATATCTTGAGGGTGCTATACCGGTAGTTATTTTTTATTGATATTCTAGGTTTCAAAATCACGGTTCATTCAATAAAAGGATTCAGAAGTTTTAAGATAATTTTTTTAAATTATTTGAATTGTAAACGGTGATTTTTTTTTCAATGGAATATATATTTTTTTTTAGAAAAACAACCATTTTTTATTATTATTTTCTCGGAAATAACTACAATGGTTTTGATGAAATTTTTTGTTCGGAAATACTAAGAAAGAAATACAAATTTTTAAAGTTTTGAAAACAATTTTAAACAGAAAAAGTCTTTTGCAAACGAATTATTTTATTCGAAATTTATTCTTGAATGTTCACTCTAACTAGGTTAAGTTTTGTAATTTTCACACTTTTTCGCCTGTTTTTGTATTGTTTTTTTTTTTTTATTTTTTTAAAGTAAAAAACCATTGAAAAAAAAAACTGGTCTTACGATTTTGATTAAATTTTCTAAACTGCTAGTTTAAATAATCTTCTAATAGTAACTGGTCACTGTTGACGTCCCTGTCGGCCATGTTGTTTTAGTGGCGTCTGTCAAATATGTTGTTAATGATGCCAAGTCACCGATTTTACGATTCAGCAACAATGTCCGCAATATATAGACTGTCAAGTTTTAACCGTCCTTAAAGAAAAACCCTTCATGCGTGCCCTTTATTGTTGATATTAATAGTTATCAAATTAAACCTAATACACAACTAATAAATTGATGGAGAATGCTAATACAACTTCATATGAGTTACTTGTTTCTAATTTTCTTTTTTTGGCCGAAATAAATTTTCTAAAAAAGCTTTAATAACAAGCAATCTATTTGTTTGGTAGCTGTGCTATAAGTTCAAAAGTTTGTACTCAAATTGGCATCATTTCTTTGTAAAATATTTATACTTACGCTCCAGTCTACTGTAATAAGTAACGAGTTTTAGTTAATAGCATAACCATCAGGACAGGTTAATTGGTTCATTACATGATATTAATAAGTTTTTTGATGTCAACATAAAAGAAAACAATTTTTGTCGAATTGAGAACCCTATATCTGCATTCGTTTGTCTACTCCTTTTATGTCTCATTAAAGACTTTACGAGCTGGTTCTTTGTGTCCATTTTTATTGGGTTGCTGGTATTATATAGTTCGCTATTTAATCTTTTTCGCCAAACCTTCATTTGCTAGTCAGCATTATCATGATCATTAATCGTACGTTAGTCTCCTTCTAGCAATAAATCTCAAGATTCGAATTTTGGCAAAACTCTACTGTGAAATAGACAAAGAAAGTTAATCGAGTGCAGGGAATGCAAATAAAGTTTCAACGTTAAATTAATTAAGGGAACAATTAATTGAATAATTTAATTGCTAAAATGATTACAGTCTTTGGTTTATTTTTTTAATCTCAAAATTACTTAATAGGATGGAAAAGGTTTATTTTTCGACGATTTAAAACTTGCTACTTTGTTTTTCTATATTTTTCGCTTAAAGTTATTTATTTTATGGAGTACTGCAAAAAAAAATCCTGAAGAAATGTGATAATAACGAATTTCTTCTTAACTTTTTTTTTTTGTCATCTTAATGTGAGCTCTGAATATTCTATCCCGGTTTTATAAATATTACATAAAAAAATACTAATTTTTAGCAACATTAGTGAATGCAGGCATCACATCCAATAAATACCCAATGATTAATGTAGTAATTACAAGTCGATTCTATTTTGATTACAAACATCCTTATATTTCCACTTTATTCACCTAGAAGTTTCTGTAATTTATTATGACATTTGCATGCAACTTTTTGTTAAGAAAACACAATTTCTTAATAACCTATGGTTCTAGATCAGAAAAGAATAATTGTGTAACACATCCTTTTATTCCTTATACGATAAATTTAACACTTCCTTCCACTTCTACATATCAAACACCCACCCACATTTCCAATTTCGCCTTCAAAAAACACTTAGGACTTGCTGCATGTAGCAGGTTTATATTTTGGGAATGTGGGACTTGAATAATTTAGTTTTGGTCCTTGAATTTCATGTTTTCCCAGGATAGACTGGACACAAAAGTCCATATAGATATTCCCATGCTTCATTATACCTTTCTGATGAATAAATATGCATTTTTGCTACAAAACCAGCAAACCATAAAACTATGTGGATACATTGCCTATTGTGTTAGTCTCAAATTCAATTATTGAATAGCCTGCAGGTATAAAAAGGAAATGAAATAAAAATATAGTGATAGAATCATGTTAGTATAAAAGGATTGCACAATATTTTTGTTTTTTTAATTCCTATAGACTTAACTTCATTCCAGGCTATTTTTATAAAAAAAAATCCAAATTTTCGGAAGCATTATTTGAAGATATAATAAAGGATATAAAATGTGTCACTGCTATAAACGTATTCCTAATTGATGACAATCATTAATTTGGTCAGATAGAATATGTCTTTATTGTAATTGACAGATAATTTGACACTCACTATTCATCGGATACATGATATTTGTTAGTTCAAATGTGCTGGTGAATGTGATTAAAGGTGGTGAAAGCTTTGAGTTTTTTTTTCCTGGAATTAGTTGGTCTTATCAAAAACCAATTTATTTTGCTTGACGCTTACATACATGTAAATGGATTTAGTGCCCAAAGATCCAAATGGATATGTAATATGCTATATTTATTTCATGGTTATAAGTATTTTCTTTGATAGAAAGGTGCCATTAAGATGAGTTTCTTAATGACTTTTAGACTTCAGAAGTGATAAATAATATGTATAAGATAATATTTGAACCATGAATAATATAAATATATTGTGTAAGGTAGATATAATATATTATTTGAACCATGACGAAGTGTACTATCAACTATCTTGCGGATTTATAGGACCTTTTATAAAGTAAGTTCTCTAAGAAAAGTATGTTGGTTTTATTGTGAAACAAAAGACATTTTTTTGCGGACGTAATATAAAAAACAAACACTGTTTCCAGCGTTATTAACTTTTGTTAATTTAAAATGACTTTTATAGAGATTATTAATACGTATTAAAGTAATCACTGAATGAAAAATAATTAAGATATTTGAATTTAAAGATCAAACATTATTTATATCTACTACGATGGTTAAAATCTGCTATCTTTTTATATTTCTCATAATTGAACTTTTGTTTTTTTAAGCATCTAATTAATTTACTCATAAAATTCCGAGTAAAATTCAACAAAGGACGGTTTTATACGCCTGCGATTTGTCGATCGATTATCAGAACAAAAAGCCATTTGCCACTTTTATTAATGCACCTCTTTGCTTTCCTTTTGTTTGCAATCATCAGCTTTCTTGTTTGTATTCGAACCCATTTTAGCAAAAAGGGTTAAGGAATTTGAAGGATTTGTTAAACAACAAAACTTCCTTAATCACGGCTGCGAATTTCATAGCAGTTAGTTATGTCTATACGAAAACGAAAATCATCATCGAGCGCCGAAAGGATGCGGATACCTAAGCGAATATAAAGGACATCTTCATGTCAACAAAGACAATATAAGGATGAAAAGTGTATGCTTTTCTTCAGTGCGCGGAGAGAGGCAAAAGTGAAAACTTATAGCTGGATCAATTAGGATACCACTTAAGAACGAGAAAATGTTGTAATAAAGAACAACTTTGCTCAATCAAAAACTTTACTTTGCGAAGAGGTATCCTTTTTAAAGGATATGTATTGACTTCATCAAAAAGTTTTACTTCGTGAATGGCTAATGCTACTTTTGAAACGTCTTCCACTATGTAAGGAAGTAACGATTCGTTAAATTTATTCAACTAATAGTTCTAAGCAAATATTACAGAAGAGATGAAGGAAAAGTTGGAAAATGTAGTTCGCAGCTCGTTCGTCTTTTTTATGAGCGTTTGCACTTAAAGTTATTTAAATAACTTTGTTTAAATATTATATTTGAACGAATGATTTTAAACGAATGATTTTTAAAAGAACTCAAAACTTATCCAAAGCACTTGAAACGATCATAAGTTTATAACTTCTGAATCACTGCATCAAAGTGAATTTAAATACTTTTGACTCGTTATACACTACTCCTTTACTGACGCCTACAACATCAACGACCGAAAAGTCCGGGTACTTCTTCGTTTTTTTTTTTCTGAAATATCGAACTAGAAAATTCGGTTCGCCTGAGGATTTAGGAAAAGTTGACTCCAAAAAATATCCATTGATCAGAATGCCGACTCTTAAAAAGTTTAAATATTAAGAAGATGTTGACTCATAAAATACCGATTAAGACAAACTGCCTTATTAATTAAAAATGAACTGTAATTTTAAGCCGAATTTTCAAAAAAACTAATCCATGTATTACTAATGCTCTGGAACCAATTTTGGAAGAGTTAATAATTGCTTTTACGTCTTATTTGCATCCATACGCGAACCCTCATGTGAACCATCATTTGCGATGCGGCTTGCAAAACTTCGTTATTTTGCTTAGAGTAATTTGAGTAGTTTTGCAGGTGCCTTTCGCAACAATTTTATTAATTCTCTTCGCAAATTCAAAGAATCTTACAACTTTCTTCGTAGTTTGTCCCCTGATAAAATTTCATTGCTCCAATCCAATATGCAATCGTCAAGTAACCGCCTGGTGAAACTAGTCGATGAAGCGAGATTTCCAGACGAAAAAAATCATCTTTATCAACAGCAGTCCATTTTTTGTCAGACTGTGATTTGAAAGGTATTCGATCTGTCGACATAACTGCAGTCGATATTTTGACAATAAGATATTTTTTTAATTAATAAATAAATATTTTTTCCACAGAATTCTTTTATACAAGTACCTACCTTACCTACTTTTGTCTTTAAATTATGTTTCCACTAAAAACAATATCATAAACGATAACAACATTTTTAATGCTTTTATTTTAATTTCTTAAAATAACAAATATCAGAAGTAGAATTCACTTTTTAAATCTTTTTTCGATTCCGCAATATGGTATCAAAACTCCTATGATATCAGCTTCATATAAAGAACCTAAATCCAATGATAATAAAAATTATGAACTATATTTTGAACTCTCTAAAATCGCTTATTTATACACACACATAGTATATTCGCTACCCTCGTCACGAATTCGGCAGTTTTATATATGTACAGTTAGGAGCGCACACATAACCTCAATAAAGATCTCTCAACATGACACGATAAAAATGATGAATGCCAAGTGGACATTTTTTTTGAACAAAAGATATTGTTTTAGAAGTTATTTTTGTCGTAAAGTTATAGTAAATTATAGTTATACTCGTGTGCTTTTTTTCTTGTCATGGATTCATATCCTAGTTTCAACGCATGGTATATTTTTAGAAAAAAAAACTGTGCTATAGAAAGGAGATCCAATTAGGGAAACTTACTTTTGTTTTTACAAGTTGAAAAACACCTGAGCTTTATAAAATAGAATGATAGGGTTCTATTTTTGTTTTTCGTCGCTAAACAAAATGTAAGCTTAAAAAAACTTACTGAGTTTACCTTGATATCCACAGAAAAATACATTCAATTATTTTGGCTGAAAACTATGGATTACATAACCAAATTATAAAATGCGAAACCTCTCGCGGCATAGGAGGATTTCATGAAATTGAAAGTTGGTTATCAGACACTAAAAAAGTATAATATCTGGAAGCAGCTTTCGGTTTATTTATTATTACTTTGACATTTTTGAATTGACATTTTTAAAACCTGTAAAGATCCAAAAAATGGTTCAAGATCTAGAGATATTCTCTTAGAAATGATCTTTTATTTTAATCAAGCGAACATTGCAGTTCCTGACTGCTTGCAAGATAGGTTAATCCGAACTCCTGAAATATCTGACACTGGTGAGAATAGTTAGCTTCAGGTCCTTGAAACTGATTAAACCGTTTCAATCGTATATCGTCATGTATTCTTCAGGCTTGATTATGGTGTTTATTTTCTTTAGTCACCCATGAATGCTCCATCCTTCGAGTTACATTTTAATCGTGGAAACTTTACAATTGAGACGGTCAAGGCTCGCCAGCTTGCACGGCATCTACGATATGTAGAAGATCCTTCAATATATTTTCATGTACCAGGTTTAGATTCTGAGCAATCGTTGTTCTCATATAAAAATTATTAGTCTCATAAAATTGTCTTACGCAACATTTTTCTTAGAAATATTTTAAAAAAGTTTTTTTAAAAAAATTGATTTTTGAAACAACTGGATGTTTAAATGTTTAAATTCAACTAAGTCAGTTGCACTTCAACATATTTGTCCACACACAAATATTTTGTTTTATCTAAAATTTTTAAATATTGAGAAGAATAAAGCTGTGCAGTCTTGCTACTCGTATACAAAATCAATTATAGATATTAAATTCTATTTCCTACAACATCTTTTTGAAGTTTTAAGCAAAACCTTTCTAACCACGGTCCACGACACAAGAGACCTTTTGCTCTTGAAGAATGAAAAAACTATCTTAATATTCAAAACGTCATCCTCAAGTAATATATCATCGTATTCTGTCAGTGTCATAGAAACATTTTGTCGGTAAACTAAAACCTCTAACGACCTTAAGTTACTCTTGATCTATGACTGTCGATAGAATTTAACAACTAAAATGGACATTTCATTGATTGACATCTGATAGATGACTGATGATGATTATATCATTGGAGTATTTGAATATCGGTAGAATGGAACCACAAGAGTAATTTTGTATCTTTCGAATATGAAAATCATTATTTCGATGTAAAGTACGTTGATGCGAGAAGCAACACAATTGCTTGAGGGTATGACAAAATGTTCATTTTGTAAGGACATTCAATACAAACAGTTCATATATGAGCAAGGAAGTCAGTCAATATTCATGTCGAGTACATGTATATTGACTTAACCTCAAATACACATCTTGTTGGTGGTTGAATAATGACTCGGTTGTAATATTTGATGACATGAATTTGCAATCAGTGTTTAAGGGATGTTGGCTTATCTCGAAAGCTCCATGCAAATGTCACTTCCCTAATGAAGTGTTTAGACATATGAAGACATTATATGCACTTAAAAGCATGCATCATACAAATAGCTCAGGCTCACATTAATTTTAGTTTGATAAATGTTCAAATATTTATTCACTCACCGAAAACTTGGGCATATTCGTATTTTGAGTACTCATATATAACAACACACCGGAGAGGTATTAAAACTGTTATTTTTATCACCATCAATCCTTGGTATCCTTGAAGTGCCATGAACACGACCCAATTTCTAATTCAAACGAATCGGTGTTCTGTAGTCCCGCAACGGGATCCCATCCTCCACCAGCATTATTTATTATAAATTGCACAGATATAATGATGTGTGTGCACACTTTGAGATGAAATTCCACACCCATTTCCATCAGAACGTGCTACGTAATGATAGATGTTTAGCAGAATATGAATATGCATAAGGATTCATTTTTTTTCGAGTCTGGGTCAACAAATGTTCATGTTCCCGCTGCACATCGTTGCCTCAAACCAATATGACACCTACTACTTGTGCATGTGATCATTTTGTCATAAAACGCACGACAAGTCAAATTCCAGATAAATTTTGTGCATCCAAGCAACTGACAGAACCGGGAACAAAACGATGAAAAGTCTGCCTGCATTTGCAAGGATTGCTTGCAGGAAGCCACTTCAATTTTTCTTTCTGAGTTTCTGACAGTGATTTACTCCCTCGTCTCGTTCCCACCGCATTCGTAAACTTACTCCTCGCTTGTATCCACATCCTGTGATTTTCAGACAGACTTGTAAGTATATGATGTTGAATTTGTATCTGTATGAAGGAACATCCTGAAAATAATTGCCATTGAAAGAAAATTTATTGCGAATTCAATTGGCAAGTGAGCCAAAGTAGCATTATCCTTGGACAAAAGAAAGGACATTGCACATATGACGGCGGTAAGCGATTATTTATAGTTCGTTAACAAAAGAATCTGTAATCGAGCGTAATTACATGGTTTTTTTTTCGCCGAACCCGAGGATATGAGCAATTTTTCAGTCTCTCGTTTTAATCCGCGTTGGACATATATTTACTTTAAACGTGTCTGTAACGGAGTTGTTCAAGTGTGTTGGGGTATTTTTCGCTGACAGGGGACATAAAAAATATTTATAGGCTTAATGCAGCTTTTGTGTTAAACCGCAAAGGCATCAATTCTATTTGAGTTAATGCCATCAAGTTCAAATCATGATTTGTTTACATAAAGCTTAGGAATAATTTAGAATAAGGATGTTTGTTTTCGGTCTATCACTTGACTTTTATTCACTTTTCCACTTAAATCCATTCAAAGAACAGTAATCAATTTTCCACTTTCACGCTTCTGAAAAAGTATCTACTTTATTTTGAGGCAGAAATTTAAGGAAAATATTAAATATCAGTATGAAATATTTTTAGAAAGGGGCTTTTCCAGAAATAAAACTTCGATGATAGAAAGATAAACTTGTACCAAAATAATGTCGCGAGAGAATAGATATGTATTATAAGCAGTTTTTTTTTTTTTTTTTAAAAAGATTTAAGAACCCTTAGTTTTTTTCTACCCGAATAAATTCTGTCATGACTTCAGATACGATTGCAAGCAGAACTTAATCTTATTTGTTTTAGCTGACTTAAGGGATTTATATCTTCCCTAATTGTTTTTTTTTCTGCAGATGAAAATCTTCAAAAGAGACATAGTCCAGTCATTTGGTAGTTTGAGTTGGAAAGTTTTGGAGAAGTTTTAAATAAAAGCTGTTTTGTAGATTTTGGGGTGCCATAAACATTTTTTGGCAATAACTCCTCTCCTATTCATTTGAGGTCAAAAAAGTCAAGGTACACTTTAAAGATCATGAAATTTCCAACATTTTATGACTTCATATTTTGTTTGTACGATCAATAGTTTAGGCGTGCGAGCGCCGCAAAGTGTACTCCAATACGAAAATTAGCAAAAAGAACTAATTTTCAAACGAGTTGGGTGCGAAATCCACAATTACAAGATTTCGAATTACAAAATACCGAATTACAAAATCCCGAATAACAAAATCCCGAATTACGAAACCCCGAATTGCTAATTCCCGAATTACGAAATCCCGAATTAAAAGATCCCGAATTGCTCAGTACTTGGTTTAGAAAGTCGTATTGGTTTAGAAAGTATTGGTTTAGAAAGTCGATTGATCGATTTTCATATAAAAAAGGTTGGTAGAAACTACTTATTTTTATTTTTTTGGGAGAAAATACGGATTTTTACTCGCTTACTATACTAGGATATCTTTTTACTATATTTGTTATAATAAATCATGCTCCGCCTAAGGGGAGGTCCAGTCGTCGGGGCAGGCGTCTGTGTCAATAGTCTTTTTAAATTACAGTACCTGGGTTGCCCGCTTGGCGATTTCAACTCCCTTTCTGTAGTCAGTCCCGCTCAAGCAACTTCGTTGCTCCGCTTAGGGTATGTCATATCTCTTGAGGAGTTGAGCTTTAACAGTTTTTAAAAGTGGGTGATGAGTCGTGCGTTGCTGAACGAGCATTTAAACGACTTAAAGGCCCCACACACTATCGGATATGTTGAGCGAGCATATTCAAAGATGGAGTTGGCGACTGGCTGTTGTAACGTGTGTGGGTGCTGCCAAAATAGTTGGCTGTTAGCGTGCTTTGCTCATGGCGAGCTCGGAGATACCTTCCAACACGAGCCAAGTAGGCGAGCATATTGCTCCGTGTGTGGGAAAATATCAAGAATGAGAGCAATGAAAGTTTTAAAATGATTTCTATTACGATTTGATTACCACGGCGTTTGCTTTTTGACCGATGGTGGAAATCTGGTTAGAGTTTGTATGGAGAATCGAAAGCATATTCGGCTTACGATTGAGATCGTATAGCAAGCCGAGCATATTCGATCTATGAATATGCTTGCCTACTTGGTTCGTGTTGAAATGTATCGCTGAACCAACTTTTTTAAATTTTTAATAATATCCTATCGCTTTTAGAGCATTAAATCAGAAGACTTGGGTCTTCTTAATCTCCAAAAATTGTTTGATTATTTTCTTTTCTGATAAATAGATTGTACTTTCAATCTCGAATCAAATGTTTAATAGTACATTTAGACTATTTACAAATCTGTAATGTAAAACAAGCTAACTTAAGCTTATTTGTAAATATCAGTGTAGTATTTATACAGGGAGGAACCGTACTGTTGACATGACATTTTATCTCTTTCAATACTGATTTTTTTTTTCTCATTTGTCCATATTCTTATTCACTTGAGAAACACTGCCAACTAAGATATTACTGTAAAAAAAAAACTTTCACCCAATGATTTTCACCAGCTGTTATATAATTTAAAATTAATAAAAACTCATCAACTATACTCCTAAATTTCTGTTTAATTAGTAATTCCATCACTTTTGGAACTTTCTTCCAATAAGGCCAGGGGAACTTTATCAGGTTCGCCATTTCAAATATGTCTTCTTTCGTGTTAAACTGACACCGCACTGCTTCAATTTATTCATTACTCGTCTTATAAAAAATCAGCCTCTGATTTAATTTGTTTTCTCTATTGACAGCACCAGTTTTGTGTGATTTCGAGATTATTCTAATAAAAGAAAGTATAACTTCTATTCATATTATTTGTGGCTCTCAATGTTGAGACGTTTTATTTCCCGATCTTTTATAAAACGTTTAAACAATCCGTATTCTATTATCCGGCTATCTATCTATGCTCAGAAATATGTGGTCACCTCGCGAAATTTTTATTTTGCATTATTTTACTGCGCAATGAACATTTTATAAATTCTTTTCTTGTCTTTTATTATTTCGCGTTTGATTTATCAACCAATTTTTGATAAGCAATTTCTCATTTCGCATTTGATTGTTTCGAAAAAATATCATTTCACATTTATTATCTCGCAACTTGAATTTGATTATGATTATGAAGCTTTTTGTTACTTATTGGTTTTGTTACTCTTAGTTTCCATTCAAAAATCAACCCTTAAAATAATTTTGCGTTCTGATATTTTACATGTTTATTAATTTCGCGGAATTCCTTTTTCGAACCATATTAAATTTTGCGGGTTAAACATAGCGAGACAATTAAAATTTATTTTAATTGTTAGGAAATAAGATTTGTAAAAATATGTTATACGAAATAGCACACACCACTTGGAAATGTGTTTTTCAAATGCTGAAACATTAACTAAATAAATCTCTGATTGAGGGCTGAAATGCGGTTTGCTCTACATTCACATTTATTGTTTGCGGATTGACTTTCAAGTTTATTTTAATTTTGAATTAAAATAAATTAAATAAATTGAAATAAACATGAAAGCTACCTCAACCTTCTTTAATTTTACCGAGGCAAGGTAAAAATTGAACTTTCCTAACATGTGTTTAATTAAAGGGTATAAATCGTAACCTCATTTTTTCGGCTAATTAAACTTTCCAAGTGCATGTTGAAGTCCTCGGTAAACATGGTAAAAATTCAAATACATATTCTCAAATATATACCCACATTAATATTTCAAAAGTTTTTTTGACTACGTTTACATTGTCTGTTGTTTATGTTTGTGTGATGCATAACACACTTGGGGAGCTTATGGCTTAAAGGACTATAAACACAACAAAAATCATAAGGAAGTGAAACGTGTTTTTTCCTTTGTTTTTTGTTAAGGACAATAACTCCATGTTGAATATAGTTGGTGAAACAAGTTGGGAAACAATAAAGCTCCAAAGGAGACAAAATCCTTAGGACTTTTAAAAACATTACAGGTTCTTTCTTATACATTCAAATTAATATTAGTTTTGTATGGTTGTAATAGAAAAGTTTTACTCTTTTGTGCACAGAAATAAAATATGTTTTTTCGATTTCTTAATTGGTAGATAGTGATGAACTGATTTAAAATTTTGATTTTCGGCCATAGTTTTCGAAAAATATTACTGCCTTTATAATGGAAGACAACTCAACCGCTATACAACTAAATAAATTGTTCGTATTACACAAGAGAACTAATTTCCGTTGTGTTGTGTCGAAAAAAAATGTTGCAATCTTTTAGGAGTTGATTCTGTCAAAATAAGCATCAGCTGTTGAGCATCGAACGTGAATTAAAACCAAGTGAAGAACGATAAATAAAACAAAACATTGTAGTATTAATAAATCGTAAATAAAAATTGATTGTTAAATTGCTTAGACCACAGTTTTTCAAACCCTGGGGGGTCGCCAAGAAATTCTCAGAGGGTCGCGTTCGGAAGCCGTGTTATTTGTAGTAACGTTACCTACCTTATTAGCTTTACTAATAATTCCATTTTTCTTAAAAAAATACGATCAAGTTCGATAAAAAATTCTATAAGTGATTTTTGCCAGTATGGGTCATGTCGTTCATGGGAATTTTATATAGAATCAGCTTACAAACGTTACCTGTTTGCACCGACTATCTTTTGAACCACTGCACTGCACCGATTTTGAAGAAATTTATTAAACTTTTTTTTACCAAATTTTCTGTATGCTTTCATTTTGTCTTGAATCATTATAAAAAGAAGTCTTAGTCCTTATAATACAATTTGATATGATTTTTGTATATCAAATCTGTTTGTATTTCTCTTTTATATTTTTTCTTTGAATTAAGTACCTCTACCTATATTAATTTTTTTTGTGTTAAACCAGCAAGAAACCTGCCACAAGAGCAGGTTTGCGTGACCCATTCGTGCCCTTTATGTTTATAATCTTTATCAACACGAGAAAATTCCAATAAATGCGAATAAGTGAAATGCCTTATATAATGAGAATGATGGATTCAGTGAATGTTGCTCATTAAAAAACTGAAAAAGTATTTTTATGAATGCGGGGGTCGCCAAATTGTTTTTATTAGAAAAAGTGTTGCGTACTCGAAAAGTTTGAAAACACTGGTTTAGACAATAGGAAGTTTGTTTGAATGCTTTTTTGTATCTGAAATAGGATAGAATATCCGGGCGATACAAAGTACTACTCTCAATATTTTTTTAACAAAGAGGTACTTAAGGATTTTCGGGTTGAATAATGAAGCTTTTGTGTATGTTTTAAATGAAATGATAACTAAAAATGAAGATTATTAAGTTCCAGCGTTATTTTGTGACACTTATTTTTTAAGTAACCAAACTGTCCATTACGCCTAGCTTGGTCAGGCTGCTCGTGACACTTTTTGATTTTTTCTCTCTTCTAACGTAGTTTTAAAAAGAGTCATGACCCTAGAATCGTTCCATAATACAAAGATACAACTACAAAGTAATTTTTTGGCGCTGCGAAATTAGGCCCCAGGAAAATAGGCCCCAAAAAAAATATTAAATAAGCCGCCAAAAGTATGCTTGCAATATTACAACAAAATAAAATTGCAAATTTTGGGATGCAATTTCACATTTTGGGGTCTAATTTAATTTTTGATATTGCGGTGTTATTTCATTATGTAGTTAGGCCCCAATATTTAAAAATGAAAGAAGACCCCAAATAATTTTTGTGGTTTTAGTTTCTTTTTTCAATATTGGAGTATTATTTCATTATTTGGTTAACCCCTAATATCAAAAAATTAAATAGAACCCTTTTTCAGTTTTGCCTCAAAATTTAAAAAGTCATCGCGTCGGTAATAGATATAGATATAGACCAAATTTGGATTTTGGCTTCATTGCATTTTAGAAAACTAAATAAATCCAATTTGGTGACTTTCAGTCATAATAATGTCTTATGAAACTATTCAAGAGCGGTGAAAGGAAAACTGTGTGGTTGGTATGAGGGGATGTTGCCCCCTACAACCACCATGAAGCTTATACTTACAGATTTGATCTAGGTTCTAGATCAAATCTGAATTGAAAATGCGCCTCCCTCCATTCGTCAAAATATTTCAGCTACGCTTTTCCAAGATTCGCCTTCAACCGAAAATTTGAAGATGATGGTAATCTTTTGTGTCAGACAAATTCTTAACCATTTCCCAATAAAATTGATGAACTAGAACTAGACACTAAAAGTATCGACAATTTTACACTTTTGTACACGTTACACATTAATCGAAATTTGAGGAAATACGGAAATACTTATAGGAAAATCATTTTCTTTTTGTGTTTAAGACACATTAGTTTTGGGCTAATTTATGGCAGTTTTATGGCACATATTTTGCAGGTTGATCTATATGTACGTCTAATGCCTTCTTTTGAAGATGTGTGGATGTTGACCCAACTGCTGTGTATTCTTTTTGTCGTTCTCGTATTGCACCTATCACACTATTTTCAAATTCAACTCTCTGTCGTCCGATATACAATTTTTAAAGTTATAACTTTTGGATTACACGTTGGAATATTATAAAAGTTTGTTGGTACTATAATAAATTAAATAAATAAAAAAAATTTTTTTAATTTTAAAATTTTTAATTTTTATTTTTTATTTTTCAATAATTTTCACAGTTTTAAATTTGTAGTTTAAATTTTTATTTTAAATTACACTCCGAAACGCGTCGCAAAATAAATTTAAAATAAAAATTTAAACTACAAATTTAAAACTGTGAAAATTATTGAAAAATAAAAAATAAAAATTAAAAATGTTAAAATTAAAAAAAAAAATTTATTCATATAATTTATTATAATACCTATAAATTCACATTTGGAGACATGAAACACAAAATGTAAAAGTTTGTTGTTACGCTTCCATTACACTTTATCTTTTCTTCCATGCCTTGCATTCACTTATTTTGAATTCAATTAGGTAATTAGAATTAAATAACTTTTGATTCAATTTTAATTTAAACTTTCATTGACTACTTTTCCAACTCTTGCTACATTATGGCGTTAATTTTGCATGTCCAAAAACTAATATATTTTAATTTTAATGTTAGTTTTCATTGATTGACTATTTTTATATCTCAACTCTCGAAAAGGCGTTCAATAACTCGGTTGACATTTTATGTGTCATAAAATAAAGTCCAATGCAATTAAATAAAGGTATAATTTAACTCTTAGTGTGTAATAAAATATTTTGACTGTATAGCATTCCTCTTATTAAAACATATCGCATAGAAATATTTAGTCGGGTATAAGTATATTAATGCCAACTTGCTATTATTCAAAAAGTAATTTTTATTTAAATTCTTATAACTCCGGCTCTTGAAAATAAAAATGGTAAATTAAACTCAACTATCGATTCAATATTCCAAAATTATGCTATACAATTAACTATCGCACAGTTTTGATTCCTCATTAAAAGTCACTTTGTTACAAAACATTATTCATTAACTGTTGAAGTTCGAATTTACTATAAAGACTGAAACTTCCACCTCGACTTCCACTTTATTATTAAAGTTTTGCCATTCAAATGTTCGATGCTCGAAAGCAAAATGGAAAAATGCCTACCAAATATAATTAATGTGATCATGGCCATTCTTTTAATTAAGAGCAAATAATAATTAATGAGTTTTGAAAACTCAGCCAAACTTTTGGTCCCCCCACCAATTGGACACAAAACCCAGGAATATCGTCACATTGTTTGAAAACTTTTTTTTTTGGCAAGAAATAAATAACATCCTGTTCAACTTTTCATGAGAACTGACAATTTACAAATATCTCGTTATATTCATCATGCATCAACTGATGTGTTGTAACGTTCCGGAAATAAAATAAAAACCAAAAAAAAAATAATGGTTATAAATAAGTTTTTGTTTGGTTCAACACCATATTCGCCATTGTGAATGCTTTCAAATTGTTATCTGTGCACATTGCTTGGTTGTTTTTAAATAATGAACATTGTAGGTATTTTTCGCTTTTAATAATGCATTTCCTCATATCCGGCCACACACTGGGAACTTCAATAATTTGAATATTCGGAACTTTATAAAAAGGACACAACTCATTCGTCCAAGCTTCGAACTGAATGTGGAATGCCACTTTGACCGAGATTCAAACAAACACAAACCAAATCAACAACCGAGTGGAAAATAAACAAAAGTCTGAAATTTAATTGAATGTCTGGTTTACTTATAGATAGATACACTATGCATTCAAAAGATATCTTTATGTCTATTGGATTTTTTTATTAATTTTATTTGCAATTGGTTTATTTACATTTGGCATCTGTTTGTTGTTTATATTTATGACCAGAATGGGGAATATCAGTTCGGAGAGAATGGGGCTAAAACCCTGGCGGTTATGAATGTATTATTAAGGCAAATATCAATTTGGGCTATCAGATGAGCCGTGCCAGTAAAACCCCAAAGGAAATTCTACATTGCAAGGGAATTTCTAATGGAAAATATTTTAAAGCTAAATAATATACTTGGTCTAATCGAGAACGTCATTTACTATCAAATTTATACATTTTTGATAAAGACTTTTGTTTGTTTGTGTGTTTTTAGTTTTAAAATCAAATGGAATGAGAACGTATATTGTGTTGTTGACCAGAATTTATAGTTAATAATTTATAATTCTTAGGATTTGTTGTGTTTACATTAAAATTTATCAATAAAGTCCTAAGGCTTTAGTGAAATACAAGAAATCCTTCTATAATATTTATGGACCCATTAAGCTAATTAAAGTTTTCTTTGACTGTGCAGTTTATGGATTGTGTTAAGCTTTTTTTTAAGCATTTTTGTCTTAAGCTCGTCGAGGGTAAAACTTTTCTTTAACTATTTCTTTTATTGATACAACTATTTCTATATCTCTTCACATTATGTTTTTTACTTACTTAACTAATTTAATTACAACTATTCTTTTTAATTTGATTTATAAAATTGTTATACATTCTCTATATTCTTTTATTCAACTATACCTTATCAGAAATCCTGAATTTCTGAGGTATAACATGACATGTTTCAGTATTTGAATTTCGAGATAACAAGCAATTTGTTGTTAAATGATTTCAAATGTTCTTTAGCTCCCATTATCATTTTGCGTACTTCTATAACTAACATTTCTACTTCTGTTAAACATTTCTGTCAAAACAGAATGTGAACTATAAAATCGAACAAAATGTCAATAAAAATATTTTTTTTCTAATGTTACTTGCAGTTATATGGTCATTCATTCTCTGTGTTTTGTGGCTGTTTCAACGTCCGTTCCATTCAATACATTGTAGCGTGCCCTTTGAAGGAAACCTTTGAAGTTAATTCTAACACCAATCGCAAAGCTCAATTTTTATTTAAAAATAACTGCAAAAGTAAAGTTCAGAAAACGGATGTTTGTACACTTCAACTTTTAACTTAGGTATACCTTCCCGAAATAATATCGAAACCAATCATGTTGGAATTTCGAGTAAGAATGATCTTCGAATTGGCTAAAAGGGATATGCGAAATTTTCCATTTACACATTCTTACTCTGATCTTTGCCTGAGTTGGTTGGTTCAATAGGTTTTTGTAAGTAAGAAATTTTTGAATAAATTTAGCAAAAGTTAAAATAAAGAAAGTTAATATAATTTTTGTACTAAATAGTGTAACGATCGGATACTTATAATACTATTCAAAAGTCCTGCGCATTATTTAAGCCTGGATTGCGTGCGATTAATCAAATAAAATCTGATTTATATAGACACGCGCTATACAAAGAAAAAATCAAATAATAGATATCAAGCAAAAAGTGGATGCCCTGTGAGAAAACCAAGAAAAAGGAAAGAGATATCTCCATGCATATGAATATGTACATATGTTCCACTTCATAGTTGAATCTCTTTTCAAGGCATCCACTCTGCACAAATTTGGTCAACCACGAGCTTAAAATTATAACCTATAATCATTTCGCCCAAGCCTAATCGAGAGAATCGTTCCTGCACAAATTCCGAGCTATATCTATATAAAAAAAATCAATAAGCTAGACGCTTAACCTGCATTGAAAAAAAAAAAAAAAAATTTGCTAATCTTTTTAATATTAATTTCTACGAATGATCCGGGACACGTTTTCAGTATCGTTTTAAAACAAAAAAAAAAAAAAATTAAAAAACTATATATATATCCTAAGTATAAAAATTTAATAGAACATCAGGTATCTAGTGTTGTGTGGAAAAAAAAAATTAAATTTACAGATTAATATTGAACATAAAGTAAAGAAAAAAAAAAGTAGAAAAAAGTGCCGTAAAAAAAATATATATATATATATAATAACCTCTTATCATAGTGGTACACAAAACGAAAAAAAGCAAATTTATGAGGAACAAGGACTGCGTGGATTTGTGCACAAACTCAGCGATCAGGAATCTCAAGAATTAAAAATATTAAATTCAACAAAAACATAAAAAAAAAAAAAAAAAATACATATAAACGTGAGTAACCCATTTTTTAATTATTATTATATATATATGTTCTCGGATTCGGCCTTCTTTTTTTTATATATTTTTTTTATTCAAATTTAAGTGAAATAAGAAAAAAATAAATTTAGAAAGAAATCCTGAATGCATAATTCATACAACATTAAAGACCTAAACATAGTTTTTGTATTATTAAATTGTGAATCAAAAAAATTTACTTATACATATATGCAAACGCGTAATACCTGCTGTTTAGTTCTATAAATTGCCATTTAAAGAATGTGTAATCTTTTTTTTTATATTTCTTATTTGTTTCAAATGAATTTGATGTAATAAAATGAATATGAACTAAAGTCAAAAAATATTAATTGTTGAGATGAGTTTTTAAGTGCATGATGTGAAAGAAATTTTTAAGCATGGGGCTACCTCGATATTTAATGAGGATGGGGTAGTCATGGAGCAATGACCTGGTGTCATTGGCTAAGGGAGGGTTCCTCAGGGGTCACAACAACTAAGACCTCACCATAAAGTGATAAATCGGTTCATATAATCCTATACTGTTTTTCAATTTTCTAATTTTCATTTGCTATAGTTTTCTCTCTTAATTTTTTTTTGGGTGTAGGTACATTCATTTTTTTTTTGAAAAAATTCCTACAATCGGTTTACTCAAATACAACCTTGGTTTTAAATCCTTTACATCCCTTTTCTTTTTTTTTTCCTTAAATTTTCTTTTTGGCACGAAAATTTGTTAGCGCAGGGAAGACGCAGCAAGATCCCATCCCACGACGAGCTGATGCCGAGTACTGCAAGCGTGCCACTTTATGCTGCAACGATCAATGGGAATCACAGATTAATCGCAGACATTTGTCTTTGATTCATAACCCCCCCTGTATATTAAAACATACTCCATCAAAATAGTTATTTATGCAGGCTCAAGGTCAATAAAAACGAGATGTTATCGGTTAAGCGACGTTTCGAGCATAAATACATAACGTTTGTCGTTCCCTTTGTGTTTGTGAAGAGAAACGATTTAAGAGTGATAGCGAATCTAAAAGCTAAATCGTTACCCTTCAATGACAAACGTTATGGATAAAACAGATGTGGTGTACCAAATAGGTGTCTTAGGTGGAACAGAGATGACATCTGTCTACATAGGCACTTCAAAACAAAAGCTTAGAAGTCGTCTCTCTGGTCTGGTCACCGTTCTGACATCAAAAATGAGGGAGCACAAGAAACTGCACTTGCTCTTCATTGCATTGAGGAAGAACATTCACCAGACTTCGAAAATGTTAAAGGGTTGGAAGTAGAGAAGTAGCTAGAGATGTTGCACATAAACATCACAAAGAACACAGTCAATAGACGGTCCGATTGTGATAATCTTTGCAACATGTGTGGCCAAATAGGCAAAACATGAAACAGTGGAAAACAACGAACATTAAATTGATCTATTTTGTCAGACTGTGAAGTTTGAAAGTGTGTAGTTTTTTGGAATTTTAAATTCTAAAGTAATTAATTAATAGTTTTTTATTACGATTTTGTTTCATTCTTTAATTAATTTAATTTGCAGTGGAATATACAGTAATTATTTGTGTTGTTACGAGCTTTTTAAACATTTATTATAAGTTGTTGACTTTGTATTTTTTTAAATATGTTTATTGACGAAAAATTTTGTTTAAATTTTAAATAAAGGCCTGAAGAAGAGTGTATTCATGCTCGAAACGTCGCTTAACCGATAACATCTCGTTTTTATTGACCTGTAACGAAGCGTTACAATTTTCCCTTATTAAATATCATTTCATCCGCCCCCGGTACATATTATAATAGACCGAAAACAGCATTTCTGATACGATTTACTGCATTCGTATTAAAGTACCTTTTCGCAGACCGTCCGACCGCCGAATAGTACTAATTAATACTATATTCACTTCTTTTGTAGCAAAAGGTACTTTTTGTTTGTTTCTCATACAATTCACACTCTCTTACTCCAGGAAATATTACAAGTAATATGCAGAAGACAAGAAATTTGTCTTCTGCATCCCGTGTTGAGATACCAATCCAGTGTATTTGGAGCAGTAAAAGATCGGGCTGATTGGGAACTTAGTAGTACCCTAACAGTGAACAGGTTGGTGCAGCTTCGGGCTTTTCAAGCTATAGCGGCCTTCCTCTTTTTTCTCAAAGTATTTTTAGGTATTATTAGCTTCCGTCTTATTTCCTCGGTAAATCCTTCAGGTTTGCCTTGGACAAGGTTCCAACGGTGGTTCCACTTGCTTCCGTCTAAACTTCCTCGGTAGATCCATAAGAACTACCTTGGACTGGGTTCCAGCGGTGGTTCCAAAAGTGTTTCCGTCCTTATTTCCTCGGTAAATCCTTCAGGTTTGCCTTGGACAAGGTTCCAACGGTGGTTCCATTTGCTTCCGTGATTCGTCCTCGCAGATTCCGTCTGAACTAGCTTGGACAGGGTTCCATCGAACGGTCCCCTATTTATGTTAGGCCGATACCCTAAAGGTGTAAAGGGTTAGTATAAGAAGTATGAATTATTGTTAGGTTAAGTTATATGAAATACCGTGTTAAGAGTAAGACAGAAAAAGAGTTATATGAAATACCGTGTTAGATTTTTATATGACTTAATAAAAGGTATATTTATTTATAAACTTAAGACATCGGAGTTTTTGATCCCGAAATACCGAAGTTTTACTGTGCTTTCTTCGGACAGACCCTGGACCCGACGAGCTACCTCAGCCTCGACCAAAAAGCACATCACAGACCTTGAGCCTGCATAAATAACTATTTTGTATAATTTGAGAGGTCACTAACAATTCCAACACATACTCCATCAAGCTAGGTTGAGTTCAATGCTTTTACATTACGTTTACATGTACTGGTATTACACAACATGACGCGTTATTACTCTTTAATAAAGATCGATTGCAATTGTTTCTGCTAACTCCTTGTTTCCATTAACGTAATAGTTGTATATCATAATCTTAATGAGAAATAAAATAAAACTTATGAAAGGTTAATCTGCAAATTCATTGAATTAAAATCCCAATAAAAGTCAATATATCAGTTTCTTGCGATTCACAATGTTAAATACTTGTAGATACATATATATATATATATCTGTTAAAAGTTTTAAGAAGAGTGGACACTCCTTAGGCAAGCTATTTCCGATACAAAGACGACGTAAAGACAATGTACCTACTTCGATACCAAGTTGCTTTAACATTTGTTCATTTATTTCTGGGGATATCTTATGCATTTCAATCTCCTGGCGTATTTCAGTTTGCACGTTTTCCGGAAAATGAACAAAACCTTATAACAATCGATTAAACATAAAATACAAAACAAAAATAAAATTGTGTATTTTGTTGGTCTTGCATACTTCTTTTATGGTCCTACTCCTATACGGATACCTAACCAACATCTTATGCTATTGACAGCTCAGAAAGATATCGAAAAACACTTTTGTTGTTGAATGTTGGAAACACCCGATACGATGAAATGTCAACGTCAATATCACATATGTTCCGAATCAGTGGAGCATTTAAAAGTTTGACTTCCTTTTCAGAAATTCCTTTTTTTCTTTCAATTGGTTGATTACATATTATCTGATTTCGATATAAATGGATATTTCGTGTATTTATAACATAAAGTTCCTTAGTACGAAGAATATGTTTTGTATGTAGGTATAATAATTGGTTGTTTTTGAGTACTACAAAATTACAAGTTCTGCGGTTAGGTTAACTTTGTATACAATTTGTCTTTAGATTTCACTTAGCGATTGTCTTGGTTCGCAATTATTGTGGAAAACTAATATTTGAATGTTATCATTGCAAAATGCCTTACAAATGTTAGAGAATTATGGAATTTTCTTAACTCGAAAATTATTTATTAACCCGTTTTTGAGTTACTAACATTATATGTATCAGGAATAAAACAGGTTTTTTTTTTTGAAACACCTGACATTTAAAAAAGATTGTCAGAAGAATTTGACATTTTTATGCAGAATTTTCTGATGTTTTTCCGAAAAAAATGTAGCGTAAGAGAAGAATGAGTCTACCATGAATTAGTTATAACTTATAAGCAAGTTACTAAAATCTTGATTTTTTTCAAATATTGAAAAAAAATCATTTTATTTCAATATTTGAACATCGCGTGCATTTTTTTCAAATCAAATGTCAAAAGAATGTATAAAAGATACGAAAATCATTTCCTTTCTTTTTCTACAAAATATACCCTAATTCTCAAACAATAACAATAAGCAAAAAATGATAACTATGTTTTGCATAGCGAATCAAGTTTTAAATTTTTATTTTCAAATCACAGAAATGACGGCTGAACCACAAAAGAAAGAATTGAGCTCATACCGGTTTGTACTGCTACAGTTTCTAAACTAGAAAACCAAATTCTTCACTCAATTTTTCGCAGATCATCATGTATCCACAATTAAATCTGAATGCTGGACTAAACTCATATCTTATATTTAACTTTTTCTTCGCTCTTAAATAGCACAGGTTTAATCTAGTCCAGTATACGTTTGAGTTTATATACTAAGTACACATCTTAAAGTTTTTATTTCTTTAAGAATGTTACTTACCTTCCGATAAGAAAGTCAATGTTTTTTTTTATTTCTCCTAAAGTCAAAAATTCTTCATGTATTTACAAATGTCTATTTGAATTACAAACCTTTCCGCGCCAACGTATAAATAACTTCTATCGCAAATGGTTGAAATTCAAATCCTAAATTCATGATGTAATTCTATAGATTGAACAATTGCCAAACATTTAAATGATAATAGTAATGATCGTTTCGTTCAAGTATTTTTAAGGAACGCGTGTCGTTCGTGCTTGTTATTTTTATTGTCGCCTATTTTAAACATGTTTCAAGCCAATTGACAGGAAAATCACTTCGCATTGAGTCATTACAATAAAAGGCGGAAAGTCCTCCGGGCATAATGCGATTTTTGGCATTGGTATTCCCTTTTGGTATTGCTATTTATTTTAATGTTGTTTTAAATGTGTTTTGCAGGTTCATTTTCCTTATTCCGCATCGCTTTTTGGAATTTCTCCAAAAGAACAAAAAAAAAATATCTCCACACCGCATGGCGGATGGACGCAAATGTTGAAGGGATGAAAAATTGTTTAAGGTTTGACATGGTCGACATGAACCTCTGTTTCTGCCGCTGCTGGCTATGGTGTTACACATTCAGTTTTCACTTTGACTATCGTCAATGGAAAGCCTCTGGCTCGTTGAAGCATCACTATACAGCAACTGCATACTGTTACGCAAACTATAGTGAAAGAACCATAAAAACCAACAAACACACCAAGTTGTCCTGTTTTTGGAAATCCATTGCGGCAACTCAAAGTGGAAAAAGTTTCTGTTTGTGTCTTGTTCAACCCAATTGGAACATAAAATACTATAAAAAAATTGTTCGTTGGTTGTTTTCTGGCGGAATGGAATTGGAAACAAACATTTTAGTTTTTGGGTAACAAAATCAAAGCAAAAGGAACACACATAAATTAATTTAACAGGGGCGGAGTCGGTTAATCGGATTTGTGATAAATGAAAGTCAAAATAAAAACATGTTCACAGCTGAACAAAATCACAAATTACTGATCGACGTTTGATTCGCAGCTATACAACTTAAGTAAGAAGCAAAAAGACTCACCTTATAAAACTTAACTTAAGAAGGCTTTATACTGGGCTGATTCTTAAGCGTCAAGTAACGAGCCCCTTCAGATGATATCTACCCAGCCACCTCCTGCTATGTTCGCCAAGTTGTCTGCCTTGGTTTCTCATTCCTTCTGGTCTGACCTTCAAGATCTAAAGGTTGGGAGAGGCGGTGTTTATTCTATCGGTTTTAAATTGTTAGCCTCATTGACTTAACTCTATGGTCTATGTCACCGTATAGCATTTATAATTAGTTGTCATATCCGAGGGGTTTGTCACGAATAAAATCACCTGACACAATCACTATTTCAAATGATGAAATAAAAAAAATGTTGGTTATTGACTTCAGATGATTTATTGCAATCATTAAAAATATTTGAAATCACTTTAAGTTTTTTTTTGAATCATGCAATCAAAAATGCCAAAATGAAATCAAACTGCTTGAAATCACCTGATATCATATGAAGTCATTTAAAATATTGAAATCATTGAACCACTAAACTGGCTAGTGACAAACCCCTCGGTCATATCCCCAAATAGAGTTCATGCTTCTGCACCATGTTCGGCATTCATTAGATCAGATAGATTCTAACCTCAGTAGCTTGAAAAGCTTAATGCCTATGTAGTCGGTTATCCTTTTTGCCATATATTTTTTCCGATACGTTGGTGCATTTTTTCAACTGAATAACATCCAGCATTCTTGTAAAAATATCAACTTGAAGATCATCAGCACCGCCAAATGTGTTTCATTTGAGCTTGTCGATAGTTTTATAGTCTTATTTTGAATCGGTACTTGGAACATATATATAGTCGCTATATGTGAATCCTGATCTAGCTTTGCTCATTTCTGTAAAAGCTGCAAATCTGTTTCGGAGAATTGCAGCATCTCCTCGACTTCATGATGTTCGTGCTCGTTCATTCTTCTTCTAAGCTTTATCACTGAGGTACTCACGAGCCGTTTATCATTTCAACTGCATCCATGCATTATAGGCGTTTGGTTTTGTTTGCGTGACCACAGTCAAAGTTGAACGAGGGATTCGTCTTAACTGGCTGGGCAACGATCTTGGATTTGCCTGTATGGATAGTTTTTTGAGATTGCTGCCAATGGCTCTCAAAAATCATGACTAAGGTCGTAAAATATCTCGCAAACTCTAGTGATACTCGTTGGAGTAAGAATTTGCCAGGTCACCTAGGATTATAGTATTCTCGCATTGATTTCTCTTCTTGCAATTGATGTCATTCTGAGAGCTATATTGGCTTTTCAAAAATTATTCAAAAATATCATCGTGTACACAGAAGAAACTGTGAGAACCCTATTCAAACATGCAGGTATCATACATATGCCATATGCCTTAAAACTTTTTAGGAAAATCCATTAGTATTTAGTTATAGCTGAAAAAGTGTAGACAATAAAAAAACCTGGAGAACTGCCACGGTTTTTAAAGTCAATCCAGTGAAATAGGGTGAATTAAAATAATTAACATATAGGCAAAAAATATAAAACAAATGTTATCGTTCTGTTTTTATTTTTTTAAATATTTCACACAATTTTTGAAACAACCCTCAAGTGTTTCATGCGAAACTACGGAATTGTGGTTTTATGCATTTAAATATGTAGTATGTTGATTGGGTATATAATTTCATTTTAAATTATGTATTCAATTTCATACTGCGTGTGTTGTGTACACTTCATGCGAAATAAATGTTTCGTTTCTCCATACATACATTCCGGAAGCAAGCGCATTAGATTGTAGGTTACGTGCAAGTATCTGCGAGTACATAGATTTTAAATGCACAAACTATTGTATAGATGCATTCTATGAAATACACACAGTTTAATACATACATTATTATAAATCATAATATTTGCTACTTTGTGAAAATTATACCCTTAAAGTTATGGAATTTATTGAAAATTGTGCAAATGACTACACCAATAGGACAGAAATAAATGGAGAGTAATGATAATGAAGGGTTATCGCATTGATAAATGTTGGAATTAATTTAATAATTTAATAATTTTCCTATATTTATGGGTTGGTCCGCATATATATTTCCTACGATTTTTCTTCGCCCTAAACCCAAACGCATACAGAACGAATTGAAGTTGATGCGTGTATATTCATTCTCTAAAGTGTGTTGTTGTTTAAGAAGTTCAAGTGTTCAAGTCAATTGTCAGTAGAGATATAGTATTACACAAAAAAGAAAACTGCTGCTAAGGCTATTCACACACTACTTAGAAGGATAAAATATTTTGGTCGATAGAATTGACTATAAAATACCCACCTGAAAAAAAAAATCTGCGAATTATAGATTTAAGAAAATTTTTAGCCGAAGTCTAACCAGGCAATTGATAATAAAAAAAGAGTTTTAAGCAATGACTATTGCTAATCGTTAATTTTTATTTAATGTTAAGTGAAACAATTGAAGGCAATTCAAAATTATTGAAAAGTATGTGTCTTACTGCGGTGTCCACCGTTCACACTTTGAAGTTAAGGCATGTTAAAAATTATAATTTTGAATGTAATACAATTGCTGCACTTAACTTCTGGAACCTTATTGTATATATAGGATCTGAATTTCAGGTAGTGTTCGTGCGCGTCTTTCTTTCAATCAATTATTAAGATTATCTACTGTAGGAATACCTCAGGATTCTATATAAGAACCTCATTTTGTTTGTGTGTGAATTAAGTTTTCAATGTTGTCTTTCCATGTTTGCTGACCAAGTTTAAGATTTAATATTTAAGATGAGTAATTTGGGAAGCTCATTTAGTGGCACTGACAGCTCCGAAGAACCACGGCCTAGTGACTTACAATTCTCAACCAATTTTTTTGTGTGCGTTGTTAGTTCTACAGGATGGGAGGGGACCTACAATTTTTAGTCGAATCCGAAAGACTAATGTGAGAAGCACTTTTCATGACAATGATACTCTTTAGATGTTATCGAACCTGGAAGCTGAGCTTGAACCCAGACCTCCGGCGTGATAGTCCGACATACTACATTTTACATTTTTACATTATAATTAATTTTTTATCTTTTCATTTCCTTATATCTATCTTAATGCTAGACAAAAAATCTTTAACAACTAGCTTACATATTAACTTAACTAACTTACTGGCCCCATGCAGTCCGACATACTAACCACTACGCCACGGGGTACTACACATTCGGTAAGTTCGCGCGCCTTAAAGAGTGTTCATATAAGAGCGACCAACGAATTTCTTGACTAAAATAACATCAACTGAAATATAATGAATTTTAAAATATATTAAGTCTTTAAAATATGCACTTTCATTCCTTAAATAAGTAAATTTTGATATAACAAATTTTTCGTCGCGAATTACAAGGTGATTGCAACGAACTGTAAAATTGTATTCGCCTTCCACATACCATCCACATCGGAATGAATCTTTTGTTCGCGCGAGACTACCATCGCGTCGTATACATAGCTAACCTCATATTTATTTTGTTTGTGCTCATTCATAGCAAATGCAAAATTATCATGTGAATGGAACGTCGAAATAACCGAACATTCGTCCATTCATTAGTCGTTGGTCGTTCTCATGTGAACACTGCTTAAGACTTTAGACTTTATTCATGCAATAGGTCCGTGTGATTGAGAACCAGTTGCACTTTCTTGAACCCAATGAGAAAAAAAAAAATAAAGTAATGGTTTCTAATTTATCATTTTGAATTTCAAACATTGAATTCTTGTCTTGAAAAGTTTAAATTAAAAAACAAAATAATTGGAAATATAAAGTTTAATTCAAATGTCAAAATCATGTTAACGTATTTTAGTCAACCCCTTTCTTATATACTTTTGAATTTTGTACCGCAGTTTTTTTTATTGAGTTTTGATCCTTTTCTAGTAAGAGCGAGCACCTTCAGCTTTTGTGCAGATTTTTTTTTCTCCTTACAAACCTCCTTTAACAACATTCTGCAATGGAAATTTGTAATAAAATTTCCTTGACATAATAAGGGTTTCAAAATATAAAATTTTATTCAATCCCACATCTTCATAAATGTTACAAATAAATTCACGATGCATGCTTCTTGCCCTCCCTCACGCGGAAAGTACATCATCATTTTAACAAGAGAAAGAAATAAAGTTTAAAAATGAAATATATTTTCCATTGTGTGCTTGGAGTGCGGACGGAGTTATATTCGAGTATTTTTACGTTATCCTAACAACCCCTGAAGCACCTAGAAAGGCTTCACTTAGCACCGAGCTACTTAGTTTAAAGGAAATTTATTTTTTCATATATTATCTTCTGGCTATGAAGTTTTTTAGGTATTTATAACATATATGAACTTGGAAATGGAAAAAGGATGCTGAGCGATGCATAACACAAAGCTTCTATTCTATACACATACACATATGATAGATGTGACAAAAAAAAAGAAATTCTTCTTTTTTTTCTCAAACCATGGAAATGCTAATACTAAAACTTTTCCATTTTACCTGGGGGGTATGCAAGTTAGTGTATGTATTTCCCATTTGTCGGGAACTGCATTAGAGGGATGTCCTCTGACTGAAAGTAAGGATTCAAACAACAAGTATTTTTTTATGAGAGAAAGTTAAAAAAAAATCTGTTTAGAAATATGTGTGACGCTGAGCATAAAACTAACCACAAAATAAAACGTGACTTTTTGTAAAAACCCTTTTTAAAGGTCTCATTAGATTTTTATCGTATAATTGTGAAGAGGGATTCAGTACTTTGAAAACAACCCATTTGTCTGTAAATAGAAGTCATGAAAGCATATAACCACCTTGTCATAATAATCAAAATAATCTTGACAATTAAAACATAAGGACCACTCACAAATTCGTATTATCTCTTCATCGAGGGACACAACCCCTGGGAAGAGATAGTGCCAAAGCAACGTTATCATAGACTTTATGAAGTACCCATTTGTGCATTTAAATATTCCTTTTGGGTACATCAGGCTCTGGCATTTCATATATTTAAGAGTATAATACGAAGAAAGAGGTCATGTCTCAGTTGGGAGAAGAGTAAGTAAGTTAGGTACTCTGAAGTCTGTTGTGCTTTGACGCATATCAACTAAAAGTCATGGGCGCCAGAATTGAAATCACAAAGGATTAGTTAAACATTAAGGCTGATTAAAAAGGGCGACATATTTTAAAATTAAAATAATAGACAAAAGTTAATGCCTCTAAATACATTTTAATCTGTTCAAACCTTCGGAAACTGAACTGCAAACTCAAACTTCGGAAAACGAAATCTTACATTTTAATAACATAAAATTTCAAGGACGGAATGCTCTCAAAAAACTCTTCACTTGTACTGCTAACCTGATGTTTTAATTGTCAAGCTAATTTTTATAAAGACCCAAGAAAATATCGCCCAAATCATTTTGGAAATAACGTCAAAGACAACCCAAAAAAGATAACCGAAGTAAGGTCCAAAAATGTTGGCTTAGCGCCTGAAAATTGCTGGTCGCCCAAATTAATAAACGAAAATATCACCAAAAATGTGTATAGGTTATGTATCCAATTTGTTGGAGCTATTTTCGATCGAAGTCCTTACAAAAAATGGTTCATTTTTATCGTTCAAAAAAAATCTGTTGTTTTTTTTCGATATTTCCTATTTTAGGCTTTAATTATTTTTCCTTTAGCGTTGAAGACTGTTATAAAAATGGCCTAAAACACAAAAATAATACCCAAAAAAATACAACAAACATTTGTTGAGTATTTTTTGGGCGTTATTTCCAAATCAATGCAATATTAATTTTGGTGAGTTTTTTGGTCAATAAATGCGGTCAGACAATATGATTTGTTACCTCCAATTTTCTGGTCCCCAAGGAATGTCAAAATTTGACCAAAGACAGATTTCGAGTTCTATATACTTATAATATATAGCGGCCAGCACTTACTCAGATTGTCAATATGAAATTCGAGGAAATTTAGAAAGTGAGTGTGACTAATAGAGCGTAATCTGTCACACGTGGTCTCCAAAACATCTGATAAAAAGGTATTCTAAGACAGTTTCAGAAAACTTTAACATTTTCCAAAATTTGGAAAAGATAGGCCGATTAGACTATATAGGAGATTTATCCTTCTTTGTTGTAGATTCTTCTCGCAGCCTGACATATTGTTCTCCTTAGAAAAATTTCAACTAGATAATGCAAGAAGAGGAAGTTCTGTTGTTGCACGCAGCTTTCTGTCTGGAGTTCTAAAGTTGATATCGCAGAAATATTTTAGAAAACTTTCGAAGTTTCCCTGAGACCTTTTGTAGATTCTGATTTTCAATAATTGTTCTACGACTTAATGGAACCTTGATCTCAATTCCATTCAATATAGGAGCGAGAAAAATTATGTAAAATGTCTTGGAAATAGGTTTATAAATGAGGTGATTTCAATTTAAAAATTAAAAAGACTTTAATTTATTCAGAGTAATTGTTGAAGCTATGTCAAAACACTCCAAAAAAATTGTTTTTCATTAACGGTCAATCAAACATATTTCGAAAAAAAAGTTTGTTCTTCCCTAGCCAAACAAGTTTCAGTTTCCTATTGTAAAAACTAAAAAAGGGGCCGCCATCGACTTAATTTTTGCACACGAACGACCATGTCTTAATATAATATTTCTAAAAACATGAATGCATATTAAATGAAATCTGTTAAGGAAGTCCTTCGGTACCGGAAAACTACTTTACTCGTTGGATAATATAGACTCAAAGATGTGGGTGTACTTGAGACTATGTCCTGTTGGCCTGTGCCCGCTTGCTTCATAACAGTTTCGCTATAGGTATACTTTCGTATAAATAAACATGGAGTTTCTTACATCCACGATGCCCTGAGGAACATTATAAAATCGTGTTTTAAAAACTTTGCTTAAATCTAACTAAAGGGAATCTTTCCTAGCAAAAAATGAAAATAACTATTTCTTTCTTTTTATAGTCGATGTTTTTGCTTTGAATATTAAATGCCATAATTTAAGTTGTTTTTTTTTTTTAATGAAAACCAGAAAACAAGTTTTACAATGATTGCACAAAAATCTATGAAATTTGACAAGCAAGAGGATTGTCTTTTCATCATAGGATTAAAGTTGATTTCACTTCATTGGCTTACTTCCATGGTGCACGATTTTTTTTTTTATTTTACATCACTAAAAGCAGCAGTTGTATCTTTTCTATTGCCTTTGTGTAGGTATATACAAAATATACGATTGGAGCACTCTGCGAAATTTGAAACTTAGAATTGATGGATTTATTCAGTTGGGACATTCTAAAGTCTCATGTAATATGAAGGAAGTTATTAAACAAAGACACTGGAGTAATAAATTCATATGATGTATGCCATGTTTCGTAGCATTTGAATTTTAAGTCGTTAAATATGTCACGACAACGTTGTTGCTGACAAATTCAGTTTTGTTCTTTTTTTGTATCTTTTAAAACAAAAGGAATTGCAATTTCATTTCCGAAATGGGTGCTCGTCAAAAAATGAAAAATAAATATAAAGTATGAATGTTAGATATTCATTATTACATATTTTAAGTTTTTTTTTGCTTTTTGATGGGTTTTGATGGTCCTTAGTTTTTGTATCTTTTTTACTTAAAACTGTATTAAAAAATTAAATACGATATTGAAGTTTTTGTCTTTCCATTTGCTTGTATTTGTAATTGTAATTTCAGAAAATATAGACATATATGGTCATTAAAGAAACAATTGTGTAGGCTATGGCTTAGATTGGTATAGTAGTGACCCGGACAAGCTTAACACCGACTTTATGATGTTTGTGTACAAAAATATCCGATAATTTCGACTAGGGCTGATTATACCTTCTTCCTTAATCCTCGGCAGACAAGCAAATTATAAACGAGACGTTTTCACATGGATTTGTGTCCCTACTTTTACATAAACAAATCGAAAAATATTTAATATCATGTAAATATGAATTTAATACAGGCATGAGTATATTCAAATTATGCCCGATATGTATAATCGAAGTCTCTTCTCGTCATCTTGTGCAACTGAGTGAGATGCAGTCAACCTCTCTGAATGGTTGGAAGTATCTGCAGACATGCATTTTAAGCCCTAATTTATTTTCTTTGTTTATCAGCAATATTTAGTTGACATTATTTTAGGTCAGGAGGACCTAAAATAATGTCAGGAGAGTAGGAGAGTAGGAGTATTTGTTGGAAATCTCAAAAAGGTTTTGCTCCTGGGTTATTAAGTTATCCAAATTATTAAGTTAATGATATCTCTGCGTTTAATTTGTAGAAGAACTTTGTACTTTGTACATTATAATAATAACCACATTAAATTCTTTGTTAAAAGGATTCCAATTTAATACATACAAATCAACAGATGTAAAGTTTGGTTACCGAACTTGCTGATCATTTTATAGTGAAAAATAACTGTCAGCTTTGCAATTGAAACTCGGTCAGCAAATGTAGTTCCTGCATCTTTCCAAAAGTGTCTTCTGTTTTTGATGAATAATTGCTATGAAGAATTCAATTATTCAACATAATATATTTTTTTTTAAATAACTTTCATTCTGCCTTTGATTATAATGTAATAAAGAATTCAATTATTCAATGTTATACTTCTATTTATTTGTTTGAAAGATTGACTATCAAACTGCCTTTGACTATACAATTTCAAATTCTTCTTTGCTTTCTATTCTTTATTTTTTCGTATTTTCAAAAGTCAATATTTTTCTAGCTATAAAAGGAGGGACATTTGCAAGATAGAAGTTAGAATCATTTTGAATTTTATTGCGAACGTAGCTCCGCGCCAACGCCAACGCACAGTAAGATTTGAATTGATCTCAAGTACTTCGTGACTAGCTACAGTACGAAGGTGTCTGCGGACCGTCTACTGCATGCTAGTTGACAAAGAACAAAGAGGACATTTCATATAATTTTTGTACTGCACTGGGCCAATACAGCATGTTTATCGTGCGTCGGACTTCGGACCGTCTTTAGACTTTGAGGCCGTCTGTAGAAAGCCATTACAGATGCTAACATTGCCAAATCATATTATTATTTTCCTTCTCTTCATAATTGATTATTTGCTTTTCTTTTAAAATAAACCAGAGTTGCCAAATAACGTAAATTAAAAATAAAATTTACTTTTTCAAATAAAATTATTGTTAACTATAAAATACTAATTTTTTCCTCTTCTCATTTATATTCGAAATATAAGAAAAAAAAACACATTTGCTAGGATGCCTGTTCAGCGTGTACTGCTGCCCGATGCGGTACGATGCGGTAGAGAGCTAAGCAAAGCAGCGAATACTACTATAATTCTTTTTTTTTTTAATTGTATCGACACAACTACCCTTAAAAGGGACAAACTAAACAACTAATGGCGCCCAAAACAACCCCGTTGAAATACCTTCTCCTTATACTGTTAAAAAACTTTCAATCATCGTTTTCATGCTATTTTTTTCAAAATTCATCACATTGTTCTATAGATAGGCTTTGAAATTGCAACTTTGTTTCTTGTTTGCACGCTTTTAACGCTTTACAAAAATGTGTCCAAATTTCCAAACGAATCTGCTAATTTTTTATCTTTAACTGTTTTTAAATGCCTTTGCTTTGAATTTTTCTATTCTACCGCACCAACGCAGCAAAAGTTATTACAATTCTGATTGTGAAGGCACAAAAGGATCAAAGATAACTTTTTGAATACATCCCCAAGTCAGTGACGGGTTTATTATCAAACATAATTTATTCAAGCAATAGTATCAGATGAAAATTAACACGAAATCACATAATCGATAAATATCTTAAATCATTTTTCACTATATAAGATACAATTTTATAGTAAAATCTAGTCTCGAATCCATAATTTAATTCTTTCCTTGAATCCTTCCTCCATATGGCGATTGGTGTTGACGTGTATTAGAGTTTCTATTTATCATGAACTCTTTTGTGGATCTGGAGATGATTCCCTGTTGAATCCACATAAAGACTTCAATTTGGATGGAGAGATACTTTAATACGATAAACGTGTTCGGATTGCTTGGTATTTTTAAATTCCTTTACCCAAACCCCAGGGCAAGGTTTTTCTCACGTAAAATGGAACATAACACAATTTTTTTTTTTGTTTCGTCCGCAGGATACACCTGCTGTTATTTTTTTCATTTTTCACATCTCTTTTAATGGCCATCCCAACTTTTTCTAAAAAGGATGGTGCCTGGTGCTTCGTTATTGAACGAATTTGGTATTTTATTTTATTTTTTTTTTTCGCACTATGTTAAGTCTACCTAAAGCACGGTAAATATTAGATCTCTATGCCTTTGTGCTTTTGTACATAAAGATAGTTTGCAAAAAAAAAAAAGATAGTTTTTATCGAATAGAAAAATGTACATTTTAGCTTGTCAAATCCACTTAAAATGGAAAAAAATATTGATTTTTCTAATAAATTCGCAAATATCTGGAATGAAATTTATTGCATATTTCCCTTGACTCTCGCAATCGAAATGAAACGTTTTACATTTGCTCGTTTGAAATTTCAATCTTGCAGATACATATAGTATTTTTTTCTTCTGTAAAATGTTTTCAATTCACGTTCCTAGAGCTTATGTAGTGCGAGTCCTTTCATTTTCCATTAAAAAATGAACGAAATTTTCGCAATAAAAATGTTTATTTGCACTTCAATGTTAGCGCGATGGCGCGTGTTTTAAAAGTAAGATGCTAAGTCATCTCATTAATGTTGTATACGCGGAAAGATTGAATGCAGCATAAATAACACAACTCATAATATAAGTTGGTAGTCGTGACGTTTAGCAGGTGGTGCGACCGTAGCGTAAGTGTGTTTAGTTTTTGTGCCTTCATTTTTCGTCCTTGAACCGCCCCGCTCTCTCCAACTGATGGCATTAAACTTTATTGCTTTATTTTGCCGAGTGTCCATAAAACAAAGAAAGAAAAATTATTATTTTTACACAATTTCTTCGGGAAGCACATTTAGTGACCATATTTTTGCTTAACTTGCGCGTTTTCTCCATTTTCCCTTTCCATCTCCTTGGATGTACTTGTTGCTAGAACAAACAAACAAGAAACAATACCGTTGTTGGTGGTAAAGCCCAAAGATGCTACTTTGTCAGCAAATGTTGCTGAAAGAATTTAATGGCTCTTGAGTTTCCTTACTGACGTCGTTATGTGATGGGCAGAATGAAATCTGAAAATTTATAAGAGCGTCATCTTTTGTTTTGCAGTCGAATGAGGAAAATAGAAATGCTTGGTGTCTACATCTAATTTTATCACTCTTTGAAAAATAACTCTGTAAATCTTTGATCATAAATATTGTAAGAATTTGTAGCTGTTTAAAGAATTGCGATCTGTTTGTGTAATCTACAATAAATTGTGATCTATATTAGTACTTGTCAAAATTGTTAAACTGTATATTTTAAATCGTTTTTTCTCAATATGCAACACTCATAGGGATATCACAACATTGAATATTTTTTTACACTATACGAGTGTTAAAGAAAATGAAGTTTAAAGAAGATAGCGACTTTTTTTTCCGTATTCGTGTAGTGAGACTAAACTAAAAAAAAAATATTTGCTCTTCTCAGTAAGTCCAGAATCGGACTCTAGTGTGTAAGTCCTGTAAGGAGACGCAGAAATGGCTGGCCCATTGTTATTGACTTCTCAACTCGGAGTCATATGTTTGTCTTAAGAATGTACTCATATAAACTGAGCCTACCTAATGACTGAATATAAAATTTAAAAAAAAATTCTGAATTGATTATCCATGTTCTGTAAATTAGAAAACTGTTTCCACACCCTCATTCTGTAAAAGGGAATTCTAAATAAAAAATTTTGAAGTACAGTTCAGTTATATTTTATTGATCTTTCGAAATATATATCAAAAAAATGTATATTGTTTGACACGACAGTGTACAATTTTTAACCCAATGAAATATTTTATTTATTTTTTTTTGGTGGTGGGTTCCTCATGTTGGAAATACTTTCTATTCTGTCTTGTCATAGATTAAAATTTTAACGTGAATTAGCGATAAATGCTACCTCCCGTCTTGCTCAGCTGGTCGTAACTTCTTTGGAAGAAATTTTATATGATAAACAATGATAGAAATTTATAACTAACTAGCTGACACGGCGAACTTCATTCCTCCTTAAATTGATTAAATGTCCCTTTCAAATGTCTAGTATGTTTTTTGAAAGAATGAAATTGATTACAATGTATTTTATTAGCATGAATAATAATATTTCACAAATTTTAGGTCAGTGTAACGATTTGATATAAACAATGTTGTTTGTTTTATTGTCTGCTGCGTAAACAAACGATGCGAATGGAGCTAAGATATGCAAACACGCCACGTATATAAAATAGTTGTCCATGAGAAAATGAAGTAAATTCTAGATTAAAGCCACACAACTTCAATGGCCTTGCTTGTTTTCATGTCGAAAGAAAGACTGAATGCGCTTAATCTCGAATTGCAGCTTGTCGGTAGCATCGGTAAAATCCATTAGAACTTTCTTACCCCGTTGAACTAAACATTGATTATGGTTCCTTTGATGACGTTGTTCATTGTGTTCTCCACCGTCAACAGGGACCGACTTTTCACAATTTTGATTGGTTTAGATAGCGCAACATTATAATGACAGAGCTGACTTTAGTTGAAATTTGTAAATTATGAGGTGGTAGAAATATCCAAAAAATTCAAAAATTACTCCGAAGTGTATTAGATTTAAAACATATTAGGATGATAATTGCGAACAATGTTCCAATTTGAGTCGCAAACGCAGAAAATGTTGCATCGCTTGTCGTTGGCAAGCGAATTCATCCGCTGGCTGGATTTTCAAAATGTGGTGCAAAGTACACCATCAACGTTTCAAAACAGTCCGTAGGTTGTTAAACAAAGTTGGACCAGTTACTTTGACCAAAAGCAATCGCATTCGTCATTATTTTAAATGATAAATAATTGTTCACGTATAATTTTCAAAATTTTCAAAACGTTTGGCTCCGTAGTAGGTTTACCTGGATGATAAACAGTTGAGTTATGAGCGTATATTGTTTTTTTTTCCGTATAACTTTCCAAATTTTTAAAATTTTAAATTTTTGGCTTTGTTGTGTTCTTACCTTGTTCAATAAGAATCCAACAAAAAAAATCCACGCAAATCGGATGATAAACAACCGAGTTTTGCGTGTTCAAACATACACGAATATGTATATATAGATTTATTATCGATCGAATCAAAAATTACGCGATATGTAAACACACGGTCGTCTTAAAAAAGGCCAGAAATTTGTCGTAGGTAAAATTTCAAATATAGGGTACGAAGTATTTAGAATATTAAATAGAAGCGAAACCGAACCAAATTTTATATACTCAAATTGAGATTTGTAAAATATTTTAATAAGGAAACGTTGGAAAACCCAACATAAAAAACCTAACATTTTTTCCTTCTCTGCTCTTCTACCAAACCAAATCTCGTTCTCAAAATTGTCTACTTTTTCACCGAAAAAAAAAACTTTGGTAAAATCAATCACAAACCTTGTTTGTTTTTGCGTCAAACACAAACATTTTGAATTTGAACAAGTTTTAATTTTTTTTATTTAAATGATTTAATTTTCATTGGTCAGGTCAGCAAAGCTATTGTTAATTTTGTGCTTAAGCTATCACAGAATAGTAACAAACATTCTTAACCAACCACGTTTGTGATGCTGAATTAATATGAAATTGAGCACGATAGTTGTTGATCAACAACGCTTGGGATATAAGAAACATGAGAATTGTCTTTTGAAATAGATAATCTGTACGATAGATTTGTTGATTTGAATATGAAACTTTGTTTATTTAAATACAAACATGAAATTTAAAAAAAAAATCGTGTTAATTTTTAAAATATTTAGTTGAATTACAAATTAAACATGTTTGTTGTTGATTAAGTATAAAAACAACTACGCGGTGTTTTGCTTGAAAATTAGAACATATTCAAATCAACTTCAAACATGTTTAATTCAAAAATAATTATGATACTTATAAAAAAAAATTTACCACAGCTGCATTCTTTAATTGAAAATGTGATCTTATTTATTTTCATCACGAAACCTGCTTAGATTCACAATTATTGCTGAATTGTTAATTAACAATAAAATATGTTTAAACCAACCAAGCTTTTTTCTTTCGGTGTTAATTTTCTCGTTTTACGTTCTTTTAACCTCTCGTAAGCTTAGCTCAATCAGAATCTAAATATCTTCTTGTTATAACTTTCCCACTTAATCGACTAGGGATCTGCTTGTGGGTTTTCGCCGGGTTGACTTCCGAAAAATTGAGCCAGCTTCCCTGTTTTGGATTGTTCCATATCTGAGGACAAGTGATTGCTGGTGTCCTTGCATTTGTTTGTTCCAAGTGCTTTTAGGTCTGCATTTACTTCTTCGCGATTGCAACTATCTTAAGAATCTACAAATACTAAACTCGTATTAAAATAGTTCAGGAAAATCATCCTTAATCAAGTCAGTTCAATTAAACACATCAATAACTGCAAGCTGTCAAATTTGGTGTTCCAAAATAAGGAAACTAACCACAAACATTGTCTTGTGGCTACAGAAATAAAATATTTTGATTGGCAGTGCGTTTCAGATTTAAATGGACTGAAAAGCTTAACTCAATTTATTCGGAATCTTTAAATAACGTCAACAAATAATATCAAAACTGTTAAATACTTTCCTTTAACCTTATTTATCGAACAAACGAATAAGATGCTAACAATGGTAAATTGGATTGATGGTTATGAACACAACTCAGTACATCAGCATAAAATACAAGTAAATCGTCAAGGGAACACATTATTCGACTTCAAAGAGCTATTTATTGAAAATTCCTTCCTCAACAAATAATATCAATTTCCATTTGTATGTTTTTTTTCAATATCTACAAGTTAACAGCTTCCGGAAAAATTCATTGATTTCTCACTGAATGCCATATTATCCTTTATAAGTTCTCAACACTTAAAACACACACTCAGCAAAATGTCTTATCCTTAGTCCAGTACAATAAAGAAAATATGCTAATTTCTGAAATGCCAACCCACTTTCAACACATTAAGCCTTTCATCATTACACTTGGGATCTTCAATAAACTGTAAAATGCTAACCGAATGATTCATAATACCGTTAGAGATTTCAATTTTTCCTTTAGACATTTAATTGACCAATAGGTCCTCTCTGTGGTATTTTAATAGTCTTATAACTTTTCAGCAGCCTTTTAAGTTTATATCCACTAGAAGGGTTCATTAAGACGTTTAACTTGAGATATCTTTTGAATGGAAAATGTGAATAATGCAGTTAATGGCTAAAAAGGATTTCCACTTTAATTTTTTTGGATGATTAAGTTTCCTTTGTGTACGGTAAGAAGCAATTAAGGTAAAGTGTTAATGACCGAGTTTTGATAAATTAATTGCTCGAACAGGAAAGGTACATGTACACCCAACTTAATTCTTCCTGGAATTTTTTTTATAGCTGCTAGCAAAGTTTTATTTGTTTTTTGTTTTTTTTTTCGCTGAATAGGCGGTAGTTTTTTTGAAGAGTCTTTTGTTTAAATATCTTGCTAGCATTTTAAATGATTTTGTATTCAAGGATTCTTTATTCCTTTTAACTTTTTTACAACATCCGATAAAGAAAATAAATATTTATTTAATGCTATGTTCATATATGCACATCCCATATCCTGAGAGTGCTGTTGTCTCGCTGGAAAATAAATGAGTTTCTACAAGCTCATCGCTGAAAATATAGTTGCTCACTTTATGTGCGTTGGCGTTCCATGTTTCTATTAGGTTTGCTTCTCATTTGATAGTATTATTCAGGACCGGATTAATTATTTTATGAATAAAGGGCTCGAAAGAAAATAGAACGCCATATGTTCGGCACTTATTTAGTTCTTGAACTTAACACTCGAAAGATTAATTTTCAATTTGATCTATTGGATTGGTTAAACAGATTGCATATATATTGTGTTTTCTGTCTGGATTAATGGACACTAAATGTAAGAATGTTGAGGTGAAAAAGTGCATTGTTATAAAAAAAACAGATTTTTTTTAACAATTTAACACGTATTTCACGAAATGGATTGAAAGAGAACTAGATATATAAAATATAAGCTCGAATATGTTCATAAAAATTTTCTCCAAAGTTGTCTCCAAGAAAGTGGCAAAAATAAGTAATACATTAAAAGTTATAGTTATACGTATTCAGTAAATAAATCTTATCGAATCCGACCCTGAAAACCTTTCGTTTCTCGTTCCTGATACGCCATCCCAAGATCATAAAGTCCATGTTAACAAGGTTATAAAGCACACACACACTGTCTGACATTCCATCCAAGCTAGCAAAGTAAAATGATAGCACTTTTTAGTCCTTGCATACATGTTTAATTCGTGTGGCATAAATCTGCTCTGGAGTGTGTTGGCATAATCATCGTGATTCGTGATGTGTTCATGGCATGAGTATCTTTATTAATTGCGAGAGAGTTTTCCAGCTTCATAATTATGCTAAATAAAACACACTCTTGTGTATTATATACGCAAATGTAGGTAAAATATCCAGTTTTTGATTCGAGCTCGTCAGGATAAATGTTCTACTTAATCCTCAAAGTACTTCACGCAAGCATGACAAGGACCCGCGCTTGTGTTGTTCATGTATGTATGTGTCGCTTTTCCTTTCGTACACTTAACACAAACAATGGTCCTATGATTTATTTAATAATAATAATAATAATTTCTCAAAAACCGTTCTGTGAGTGGGAATAAAATATGCCACATGTTTTTTTGAGTAGAAGGGTCCTTTTCAAAAATTCTGTGTCGCATTTACTTTTTCACTGAAAAACAAACAAGTATATAATTTTTGAATTAATTAAACTGTTTAAAAAAAATGCTTGAAGAGGTACTAAGCCACACAATTGAACCACCGAGTTCATAAATATTCCTTCCAAAGTGACTGCAAACGTGTATTTGAACAAAAGATTTGTGGTTCCGGTTAAACAATGTATGTAATACTTGAGGTGGGTATCCAATTCTTGTTTTAACAATGATACCTCGTCGTCAGATACCAAGACGACACTTTATTTAATCTTCTTGCTTATTTATTGAAACGTGAATACAAACAAAATTGTATTCGTTGCTTGGAAAACAAAATGAAAATACACAAAATATTCAAAGAGAATAAGAATTATTTTAAACTTTGCATATTAAAAAGTAACATCCAACTTGTCTGGAGATTAAGAAATTGGTAACAGTGTTGCCGTCCTTTTTTTATTTAAACGGCAAATGACTGCAAAAAGTAGCAATTCTAAAACTGTTGCTATCATAGGCGAACAAACATCAACTATTTTGTTATTCTAATTCTTAAATTAACGAAAGTAAATTAAATAAAAAACGGTATTGCTTTGTAACTGAAACAATGATTCATTTGTTATGAAATAATTTGTTAGGTTTTATATAGCAATTTTGTATTTAAAAATTAAATATTATGTAAGCTTTAAAGAAAATCATTGCAGCTATATTGAAAGGAGTGTACAATCACAATATGTGTGCCATACACGCCATTGACGTACTAGATATGGACCGCCAGTTGGTTGAAATTTTCATACAAACAGCCAAAAAAAGTTGTTCCAGCTAAAAACAGCCTAAGAACGCCGTTAAATACGTGTACTAATTTCACCATTAAAATTTAAATGAAAACGATAGTATATTCATCTGTAAGTAACTCATGCCATAGGGAGTGGATTTGTTTTGTAAAATAAAAGAAGTTTGATAACAATTTCCACCAAAATATTTCAATAGTAAATAATTAATTAAAAAAATCATATCACTGCTACGCAGATTCCCCGCTAGTAGTCCATATGTCCATATGTAATACGTCAATGGTACACGCACTGAAATTTAAAGCGTTGCCATACTAGTTAGTTAAATTGATTCAATTATATTCTTTAAGGTGCTGATATTATATTTGAACTTATTATAATTGAAAACCTTATCATCAAATTTAAATCTGCAATTTATTCATGATGGCTGATAAGGTCGTATGAATCTGCTCCTGCAGTCTATAAAACTCAACGTTTTTAGTGGAAATTGATATTCTCGTGTAGAAACTTTGTTTTTTTCGAAATTATACATTTTTTTCTGTGTTTACCTTCTTAAGGTTTTAAAAAGCTTAAAAATAGGAGATTTAGATTTGTTTAAAAACTTCGAAATAAAGAACTTCGTTAAAATCGGCTCAGCCATTATCAATAAAGTCGTAATAAAAAAAATATTGCATAGAAGGTTTTGTTAGTTGACTTTTTCTTTATCATTAATTTCAATCCAAAAGTTTGACTCTAATAAAATTTAAAAGGAATTCATTTGTTTTGATGTGAAATTCTGTTCGGTTTTAAGATCATCTATATACCTTTATTTTAAAGTGGCCGATTTCTCTCCGTGTAGTAATAAAACTCTTAGTTTAACAGTACCTCTATACTATACGTCTAAAGTTAAACTCTTTTCTAAGGTAAACTGTTGATCATTCTTTGCAAATGAACTTACGTTTATATTTTTTAAGGGGAAGAATTGTAGTGTGCATTTCAACAGATCAAAATTTCCTGGATCGTGTATCGTAGGAAACCAAGTATTTCATAGCATTTTTGACGACGTCAAATGATGGTCTTAAACACAAAAGTTAGTGAGGGCATTGTATACCTTTCTTTGCATGTTTCTTTTATAAAGTTATTTTTATTTTTCAACAATATTATAAGAAATATTTTCTTAAAAAAAAAAATAACAACTTACAATTACAACTACAATTACAATTACAGAATAATGAATCATTTACCTAAATAGAATTTTTTTTCCACTAACATCAGCAAAAATGCAATGCCAACAACACGCTGTGTTCCCAAGCGGTCCTCCATCTAAGTACTAACCGCGCCCGCCGTTGCTTAATTTCGGTGATCGGACGAGAACCGATGCGTTCAACGTGGTTTGATCGTTGGCGAAATTTTTTGTATCAAATCTTAAATTTAAGGCGCGAACATTTAAAAAAAAAAAAACGATTCTATTCTATAATTTGGTTTTTGTAATATTTTCTGCATTAACAAGGCGCAAATTGTACAGTTTTATAACAAAGTGTATAATCAATAGTGAATTATCTATATAGCCATGACAACATCTATCATTTTATATACAAATATAAATTACGTTGTTATTCATTTTTCTTCCGTTAAAGCATCAATCTTTGAGAAAAGCAAATAGATATATACCTACTCTTAACTATCATCAAAGGTTCTATACAAAAAATGTCTGATGTTTAATTAAGAGTTTTTAAAATCAATAAATTGTCAATTATACAGGGTCATCTTTGGAGAATACTTGATGTGCACTTTAAAATATTCTTGTCAATTAAAATTTTTAGCCTTTAAATCAATTTCACGAGCGAGTCCAAGGACTAAGATGCGAGGACACTTAATGCCAAAAGGAAAAAATAAAGATTCGACTTAATGATTGCAATATAGGATATACTAGAAAAATGCAAAGAGGAAATAAAACCTTGGGACTGAATGCACTCAAGTTCCTTATAGTAATATTTGTGTTCAGGTTAGAAATTAAAAATTTTATTCAACTCAGGTGCTTGTTAACGATTGATTTTATTTGAAATTTTATTTTTTTGAAAATTGACAAAAAATGTGCAAATGTTGAAATGTAAAACTGTTTAAAACGATTTTTTATATGGTTACATTTTGCAGTTAGGCTGGATATCTTGCGCTTTGCGCTCCATTATTCAATATACTTACATTGAGCAGTGTTTGGATAAATAGCCAACAACAACTTTTGTGAAGGAACATTTTGCATGTGTTTTAGCCTTTTCAATTCTTTATTAATCTTAATATTTTGCATAAAAATTTGTTGCTTTTTCAGTCTTTTCAATAAATGTTTTCTTCGACTATTTCGGATCAGATGAATAATTTATTGAAGGCATTGTTATTATGCCAGTATCGTCAATATCATCATTATCGTTGTTTTTTCGATTATTGTTTAAATGAAAAATTATGTCTCGTCGTTTATCGTTGAACTCTTCTATTCACAGTCATTAGAGATTTCTTAAGCAACATGATGATCTAAACCCAGAAAAAAAAATGCAATCAACATTCATTTGACATAAAAAAGATTGTGTAATAATTTTTTCCCATACGAGCTTAGGGTTACGAGACGCATCATGTTTTGAAATTTGAAAAAGCTTTACCGATTAACTTTATTACTGTCTTTTTTTAGATTTAATAATATTAATTAGAAATACGTTAAAACAATTAGAACCTGCTGTGTAAAAATTCATAGAGTTTTGTCAAATAACCAAGCGAAGTTTCGGACCAGTTTTGTTTTATGGCTTCAATTATCTCTTCCGTTTCATCATACTGCCTTCCTCCTTCGTAGACTTTTCTTGAAAGCCAACCCCCACACGTTTTCCATGATGTTCAGGTCGGGTGAATATGGTGGCCATGCAAGTAGGCTTACATTTTGGTTCTGAATCCAGGCTTTTGTTGTCCATGTATCGGTGCAAATATTTCAGAAAACTGCTCTCTCCAGTATCGATTTGTAAGTCATTGCGGTCGTTTTATAGCTTCGGAAATCTAGCTCCACAGTTCCGTAATACCTTATTGCTCCCCATACCATTACACCACCTCCTTTGCTGTGCCGCCTTTGGAGATACATTTCATCTTTTCTCAAATCATGAAAATAAAAGCTGTATCCATCAAGTCCGTGCAAATTAATTTTTTTTTTTTTCATCACAAAAGACTACGGTATGCCACTCTCGATTCCACCTGATGTGATTTGTTGCAAATTCAAGCCGTTGATGGATTTTAAGTGCGGTTTTAATGGTGGTTTCTTCTTAATTTTTCGATGGCGAATATGGTCGGTATTCTGTATCGCCCGAAAAACATTCGATCTACTAGCTTTAACTCCAGTTTCTGCCTTGATTTTACTTACGGAGAATTTGAAGATGTATGATGGCTTTGCTGCCGGTCTGGCAATAGCGGTCGCTACCTATTTATCAATTTTCATCATCACTTTACAGTAAGGCAATATTTTTTTTCAACAAGAAAAAATACGATACTTTTTCTGAGCATTATTATCGATGTAACTATAAAATTCATATATTGTATCTGTTGCACCGATTTCAAAAAGAATGGATTCAATAAAGAGAAAATTGAAAATATTTTATTAAAAGTTCATGCTTTACAGGAGAACATCTGGTATAAACTTTTGTATTTCCTCCCAAAGGTTGTCGAGGTGCCACCATGTATTTTTATTTCTGAAAAGAAAAAAAAATGATACAATATCTAAAGTGGCGGACAGAACATTTAATTGGCATTTTTTTCTGCTTTGGATGATTCGTGGAATAGTGCCGTTTGCAGAAAAATCGTTTACAATTTGCTCAGTAATCATTTTCATTTATTTTTGTTTTTCCTTCTTTGGATTTTTGCAGTAACTTTCCTTGAGTCTGATCAGAGGCTGAATGATTAACGAGTTGTCTTTGCCTCAGTTCCTTGCTGGAGGCGATAAATGTAATGAAAGTGCTAATAAATAAGGAGCTACCAATCGAAAGACCAAGAAATAGATTTAAAAAGCATTTCTCATCGAACAAGCTATTACTTAATTTCCTGTGTCTGGCATATTAAGGACCAGCTCTATATTTTTATCGTTAGATCATTTTCTGGGATTCCATTATAGGTATATTAAATAGTGTTCTTCAAACAATAATTTTCTTTGATATGAAAACGTCATCGCCTTAAATCAACTTATTTCATATCATATCTATTTTTGTTTAATCCATTAAAAAGTTTTTAATCCAATTTTGTGTTTTTCATTTTTAAAAACAAATTAAAACAAATATTCGATGGTTGGTAGAAAATCCACTTAAAAACATCCTCATGGCACTTGCAAAAAAATATAAGAGAAAATAGAACAGGAAATAGAAATGACAGCTGCAATTTTATCCCACGGTTTATTCTTATTACAGGAAACGGAAGTGAACCGTGTGACGTACAATTAAAAGACATTTGGCGAAAAGCCAAACATTTCGCATTGCATGCACCCAAAAATGGAAAAAGAAAAAAAAATTCAAGGAAGAATTTTGAGAAAAATATCTGCGAGTTTTCATTCAATTAACCAATTTTAAAATTCAGTCTCTGAATTTTTGCAGTATCTTCCTGCTATTTCCTTTGCCGGTCCTCGATTTACAGACAATAGCATTTAAATTATGCAAAAATATCTTTCTAATCGCTAACCAAAAGCAACAACAATTTTCAAAGTAATATTCCTTTCCCAAAACGATTACATGGTTGAACCATAAAAAAAAACACACTGTTCAGTGTTCAGTTTTTGCGTGTTAAAAAAATTCATCCAAGTCTGAACATTCCAGGAACTGCACTGCAGTTAGATACTAGATAAACCCTGGTGATATATAGTTGTTGTAAGGACAAGGTAAAAGGAGGCGAAAGTTTTAGTAGAAATATAGTATCCACGTGATGAGGTGCCATGTTAGTTTTTTGATCCTGTGTAATTGGAGTATGTTAAGGGTTGAGGTATTCAGGTATTAGAAGATACCTTTCGTGTGTATTTTACCCGCAGTATTATCTTTTTGGTTAAGGATTTATCGGAGATAAGCTATGGGGTATTCAAATATCCTTTGTTAGAAAGCTGTTGACTTTTTTCTTTTCATTTTTAAGTGTTTTTGGTGGAATAGGGCGATTGAAAGGCAAACATTTGGGTCATGTTTAGTAGCTTTATCTAGAATAAAAGTGTTCGTAAATCAGCACATGAAAGGTCAATCTAACTGGAATATAGGTAATAGCAATGTCTGCCATTGAAACGATACACACTTTTTCACTTTTTCTTAAATTTATGGCTTGAAGGCAATACAAATTGCATTTAGAAGATACACTCGTCTCTAGTTGCTGCACAATGGTCCAAAATAACATTTTTCATTGCAAAAAACATAATTTTTTAACTTTTTTTAGATGTATTTCATGGATCATCAAACTATTTTATAAATTGTTTTAGTCGTTTATATCAAGGTTTATATAAGGTTGAACAAAACTCAAGTAATAAAAAAGAATATTCATCATATCAACTTATATATTTTTTAACAACAATTTGTTTAGAATATTCTACCTCAACTATTTTGTTTATACTAAGTAGAAATGTACTAACTTAGTGGACAGATTTTTTAACACAAATGGTATAAAACGTTTAATAACCTCTTTTGCGCAATGAAAAATCAAATAAAAAAAATAGTAGGTTTCCTCTTAAGAACTAAATATTAGTGAACAAAATTGAACCGGAAAATAAGAAAAATTATGTTTTTTAAGGTTAATTATAATTTAAACAAAATGGTGAAAAACAAAATTTACACAAATTGTACCTTAACAACTTTACTGCCCAATGTATCAAATTTGATACAATTCGTTCCATTTACACCTGATGGTTTTATTCGACCAGTGCATCATTTTTGATACAAAATCACAAGTTATTGAAAACAAGTTTTTAATATGATAACTGATATACATATTATGTGTATGTATATAATTTATAAGTAAAGCTAAAATAATAAACCTTTCTTTTATCTACAAAAATATTTTTTAGCTAAAATGACCTTTGGCGTTTGAAACATTATTAAACATAAAAGATTTATTTGCAAAAAACGTATTGGACGTGAGTGGGGACTTGTTTTTATAACTTTGTATGGGGCAGTGAATCGTCTTGTAAAGAAGTATCGTTTCAAAAATGATACTCTGGACGCAGAAAACCAGGTACAAATGGAATGAAGTGTATCAAATTTTATACATTGGACAGTGAATGCTGTGTGCTGGACGTAGGGGTTCAAAAATTCATTGTTGTATGGGGAGACATTGACGTTGTGTAATAAAATAATAATTTCGAAATAATTGATAAATCTATGAAGTTCAATAAATTAAACGAATGATCAGATAGTTTTTTGGCTGTTTCTGAAATTCTGTGTAATTAGAAATCAGAAACAAAATAATCAAACGAAGATTATTATTAGTTGAATCGCGTGAATTCCGTAAACAATATAATAAATAAATTTGTACCTTAATTATTTCACTTCTATTTTGTTACGGAATGACTTCATTCCATCATAATGACTATGTCATAGTCGTGTTTGCTGATGATGGAATGAAGTCATTCCGAAATGCATTCAAAGTAAGTCCAAGAATTTAAGAATCTATCTTTTTATATTATTTTTTAATGTCGTTAAAAATTCTTGGACAAAAAAGAAGTGAAATCATTAAGGTGCAAATTAATTTGTTATAGATATTATAAAGATTATTTTTTTTTTAATTATTCCAAGAGTTGTGGCTTACGGACCACAGTATGTGTCACACTGTTTGTCTGTTCCTAATGGTAATGCTATGTTTTAAAGGCGACTTTCGTTTACCCCCTAGAAAAGTATTTTCATTCTCTTGTGTTATTATTTTCCTCATAAATTCTGCTTATCCAGTCTCTGAAGGAAATTTTTTATTTTTTATCAGTTTACATTTGGCAACACATAAATCGAAAGATTTACCATCTGCAGACATCTTTTCCCACCTAATAGTCTTTTATCTAGAAGTTTTATTGTTTTCAGTTTTGGAAACGAATGTACCTTGTATTCTCTTTGTTTACATGTTCATGAACCTTTTATTTATATAACCAGCTTTCTTAAGTAACAAATTCGATTCTTAACCATCATAATAATAATTTCTAAAATTTTTAAAGTCCGCTTGAAAATTCCTTATCATTAATCTGGCACTATTCTGGTTCTACCTGAGCACAGATACACAGCGCAGTGATTTCAACTTTTCCATAAGTTTCATCGTTTTGAAGAAAATGACCATAATATTCGATATATGTATTTAAATTTTAAGCATTCGAAATAGTTTGACATCAAGATCTCTTAATTAAAATTCTGCTTTTTGGAACGAGAAATCATCTACTAAAGTTTTATTATTAAGTTCTATTGCAATTTACCCAGTATCAAAGCGCACAAAATAAACAGTGGTGTACCACAGGGATCTCTGTTGTCTCCGACTGCTTTTTTATGTTTATTCATATCGTCTAATACTTCCATTTAGATTATTGTTTAACATAGCTTCTTTATTTCTAACTTAACAGTTTTTAGGAAATTATTGAATACACTTATAGATGTATCACCGTAATCGTATACTTACCTACAATATTGAAAATAGTAGTGATATTATTTCTGTTCGTAATCGAATAAGTGACATTCTTTGCGTGGCTTTGACATTTTACCGCACAAATGCCCAAACATTCAAATTTTATGTAATTTTTGTTGTTTCTTTTTTCTCGCGAAAAAAAAATAATCATTATTTTAGGACAACAAATTCTTATGAAACTATGTAGATACCTAGTGTCAAAATTGAAAATTTAAAATATTTCTAATTTATGGGCTCTAAATGTCTCTCCTCAAAAATCTCTATATATATTGATTACTAACCAAAATTTAATTTTAAATAATTTCAGGCTCTTTTGCACACGCATGACGTTGTCGCAAGAGAGGTATACGGTGAGGAGGCTTTACGGGTAACACCCCCGCCACTAGCGCCCTATATCAATGGTGATGACATCGACAATGTTGACAGTGGCGAACTGCAGCATGTGACCAGAGTGCGTTTGGTGCAGTTCCAGAAGAACACCGACGAGCCAATGGTGAGTTGCGAACATAAATTCCGTTATAAGCTTCGATGATTTATGTAATAAACCTATCATCGATTGGGCTTTCTCTTGCAGGGTATAACTTTGAAAATGACCGAAGATGGACGCTGTATTGTAGCTAGGATAATGCATGGCGGTATGATTCATCGTCAGGCAACTTTGCATGTGGGCGATGAGATTCGGGAAATTAATGGCCAACCAGTGCAACATCAATCCGTTGGCCAATTGCAACGAATGCTGGTAAGTAATATATGTATACCTAAATTTCTATATTGAAAGTAATGTGTCCTTCTGTCAAAGTATTTCCTTTCAAAAACTTCTGCACTAAGGGTTAATTGCAAGAGAATATAAAAAAAAAAAAAACAAACAAAGTAAAGGAGAAACTGCTGCCACTTCCGTTTCAATTTAATACGAAATGTTTAACCTATAAAGTCAACTTTTGTCCCATGTCTTGCTCGTAAGGGCTGTTAAACGCTTGCACTGCAGATGTGTGTTTTTACTGGGAGATCTTTGTTGGCCTTTTCCGAAGTTTACGAATAACTTTTTGGAACTTGGCCATATAAATGCTGCTGCAGAGACAGGGAACAACTTAAAAGAAAATAAGTAAATCTACGTGAAAAAAAATAAGAAGTTGCTGCGAAGATAATTTGGAAATCGCTTGTGTGCATCGCTCATGGTCATATAAATAGTTTCGGTTTAATGTTCTTTCTTTTGGCCTTAAGAAAGTTTAAGAGAAGATATCCGATGTTTGTCTAGGACATGTTTAATACGACACTATACTTTTCCTTAGCATAAAACTCAATCATTGCTTTTGTTTCTTGGTAATTATTCTAAAGAAAGATTTGTTCTTTTTTGTTCAAAATCTATTAATAAGGTTCACAGGCAAAAGTTCGAAACTTTGTAGTCGAAGTTTAGTTTGAAATGTTAATAAAGCTTAAATGAGAAGACAAAAAACACACCGCACAAACTTTTAGAGTTGTAATTTTCGAATGTCAGATATATCTTGTTTGATTGTTTAATCTTTTAAATTCACAGATGGTGAAGAACCATTTATTGTCGCATGAGTTTTCGGTGCTCATGTTCCTAATTTTGGGTTCTGAGTTATTTATATATTTAACGTTATTTTAAATAGAGTAAACAATTATGCAGTTAATATGAATTTATTAAATACCTTTGTATTTTTTGAGGACTTCATCCTGATACACGATATTTTATGTTTTACCCAGATTAAGTCCACTGATTCTGCCAAAGTTATCTTTGCCAACATTATGTCACTAAAATATACGGTGTTTGCTGGACAATCACCAATAAAAATGCCATTCAATGCATAAATCAATAACGTAAAAAGACTAATCTGCGTTGATTTCCGCAACTGCTGAACCTGTAAAAGAGGTGCCAACATTGCTTGACGCAAAATCCAATTTATCACCAAAAAAAAAGAACTATAACTGAGTTTCAAAAATAGATTTAATACGTATGGGTATTCACAACGTTTCTATTTATATTCACAACGTTTCTATTTATATTTTTTCCCAAATCGATACAAATTACATTAGGATTTATTGAAGAAAATAGATGTCACGTGGATTCATTGTTTTTTTATTTTATTACGCGTTCCGCATACGATAGAAAATCTTCCAATCAATTTAACCAAATTAACAAAACTGACCACTATACCCTAATTTATTGGAGATATTGCAACCGACATTCAATTGCCTCTTATTTTTCTATTAAATAAATTTGAATTTTTTTAACTGAATCAATTTTTGTCAAAATTTTAAATTTAAAATCAATATTCTTCAGAGTTCAGAACTATTTACGTGCCATTAGGATGCCAGGGTTGTTCAATGAATACATTTTAAGGATTGCATTCACAAAAGATTACATTCTTTTACAACCCTGCAAGCTGGAAGCTTCAGCGTAAAGTATTTTGCCAGATCAGCAAAATTTTACAACAACAAAAAGTGTATATACCGAAATAAGTCAGTTATCAAAAGCAATGTATATACTATTGACGTATTAGATATGGACCGCCAGTAGCCTAGTTATGTGTTCCAACATAACTAGGTGCCATCAACTGCTAGCGGGAAATCTGTGAAACAGTGCTATGTTTGTTTTAATTAATTATTTAATTATGATATACTTTGGTGGAAATTGTTATCAAACTACTTTTATTTTACAAAACAAGTACACTCCACATGTTATTGATGTACTTACATATGAATTTGTCATCGTTTTCATTTAAATTTTATGGCGAAACTAGTACACGTATTTAACACTACTATAGATGATGGCGGTTTTAGACCGCTTTTAGCTGGAACATCTTTTTTTCTCCGTTTGTATGGAAAATTTCAACCGACTGGGTCCGCCAAAATAACGTCAATAGTATATGCATTTATATAGTACTATCATGGAGCAGCGCCATCTAAAGAAACTTGTAAACAACATATTTGGCGGTTCTTACATTTACTAAGTGTCTATTCTGTTACACTAGCTACAGTCGTAAACAAAACAAAATAACGATATTCAAAGTATTTTAGTCCTTAAATCCGTTTCCTTGACAAAAGTCGTAAACAAAACAAAAAATCATTATGTTTACGACTGTTGTAAGGGTAACAAAATAGACACTTAGTATAAATGTAAGAACCTCCAAATGTGTTATTCACAAGTTTGTTTGGATGGCCAGTCGGTGATTATTCACCATGAAGTACTATGAGAATATATATACAATATCAAGAGTGAATATTAAGATAAGTGTTTGGAAAAGTATTCGTTTTTTTAAAGTTCTTTTGCTTTTTTTGTTTCTCAAAAGTAAACAAATTTTTTTGTTGTAATACGCCTGAATTACATGACGCCGCTGGCCAGTCTAACTCTTTCCATGATGAACCAACATTGTCAGGCAACATTTTATAGTATTGTTAATTTATTAAAGTCTACCAAACTATCAATTATGCAAAAGTTCCGTGCTGAGATTCGGTCTACTCCTACATCTTTTTTTCATTGGAACATAGAATATTAAGATCTAATACCATGTTCCCACTGACCTGATTTAGCTTAATAATTTATAAATCTCGAAAGGCTTTCCCACCGAACTAATTCGTGTTTTAGTTTGACATTTACATATGTGAATCTTGACATTACCAAATTTCAAATTTCAAATTTTCAATTCCATACATATGTATGTATGTACATATGTATGTGAATATAAAAGTAAAAACAATTTTAAACGAATTCAATTGCTTTTTATACAATTTTAATGTACCAACATACCAAATTAAAAGCCCAAAATAATAAACAAAATATTATAATGGATATTAAAACGTTTTTTTGAGTCATACGCAATATCGGAAACTCATCCTCTCAAAGATCCAGAAGAAATATTTATCTAGTTCGTCCAACTCTCCTAAAATCGTTCTTTTTTTAAATTGATTTTCCTTATCAGACATTCCTGAGAAGATTAAAATTGCTTTTAATTATGTATAAATAATTGATAAAAACACAAAAAAACTCACCGAGAACAATATTTTTTTCTTTTGAGAACAATAAAATTTAATTTGTTTTGACAGCTTCAAAGTTTTGTTTATTTTTTTTTTTTTTTTGTTGCTGAATAAAGTGCTGAGTAAAAAGCAGATTTGTTAGTTTGTTTTTATAAAGATTTACGATGACAGATACGTAGTTTAAAATAAAACGAATCTAAATAAAACGCATTAACCACTAGAATGCAATTTGCAAACTGCTGTCTTAAAAGATATGGAAAAGAACTTGACATTTCGGAATATTAAGCATGTCAGGAGAGTTGCATAAAAAATTATGAAATTCAGTAAATCTGAAAATGGTTTTTTAATGCAATTTTCGCGTGAACTCGCGACTATAGGATGTTCTCAAACATTGCTTAAAAAGCAAAACACGTTTGAAATGGCCACTACAGTTTGATAACAAGCATTCCAATAATTCCGACCTTTACAGTATACATCAAAAGAATGCCAGATCGGCAAAAAATATTTCCGCTGTTCCATCCGTAATCGTTTTTTATAGGCCTTATTATTTCACTGACTTCAACTTGGCGAATTTTTCCTGAAACCGTAACAAAACTGACTAAAAAAAAACAACCGGCTCAAAGTTTTACCTTAAACAGTCAATAATAAAAACGATGATATCCTTATCAAAATAAAATTATATATTATACTCCGTTTTTCACAAGAAAAACAAAATTGCAAACTTGATTCGAGTTGAGATCTCTACCAAATGTTAAATTTAAAGTTTTCAATTTAAAGGGTGAATAAGGATAGAGAAACGATACCAACCTTCAATTGGCAAGTCACCACCAAAATGTACTCAATAGAAACACAAATTCAGTGTGGTTTCCGACCTAACGTATGTCGCCTTATTCCCGTCATCCAAACATATTAAGGATTAGCTCACCCTGCCTAGGAAATAACTTACAACGTTAACAGATTTTCCTAACATCTACTTAATTACAAATATTAGACGTCAAGCTTTTAGAGAAAAACACAAACCCAAGCCTTAATAATCCAGATCATCAATTGAAATTCCAACATTTGAACTCCATATATAGTAATAGCAATTTTACAAAATTCATGTCATTGGTCTTAAAATACCAAACGAATGTGTAAAGTCAACTACTTTGCCGTATACCAACAAACCATTTCTGGCTCGTTTGAGGACCTCCTTTCATTTGTATATTTGTTTTCATTTGTATGGGTTTTGGACGCCGCCGGTAACTTAACCAAATCTAATAACTCAAAAACCCTTCGCATGGCAAACACCTACAAGACAGCAGAGCCAGAACTTCAACAGAAATTAAGGGTATTAAATGCGCATAATATTTCATAGATAAATATTTAAAGGATTCAAATTGTTGAGTTATAAAAGCCCAGGTTTGATTTATGATTAACTTATTCAACAGAGCGAAATTTTCTTTGTCTGGAAAGACTGACTCGACGATGTGACGGCAACTTCAATCAATAAACACTCCCCTTCGACAGAGAATTATCTTGTCCTTTTTCTTTATCCTTTTTCAGCTACTAGAATGACTTGCTACTGGAAAAAAACGTTCTTTAGTATTTTTATATTTTGTTTATTAATATAAAGGAAAAGAAAAGGATCTAATTTTGCTCTTTTCTGTGTACCCGATGTGTGTTATCCTCTAAATATTATCCTGACTCCGTGTTTTTCCTTCTGATGGTCCCTTAATCGATTGCATCATTCAATTGAATCAAATTAATTTTTAAATTGATGTTATTTACTACCTTGAAGATTTTATTTCATTTTCATTACAATATTGTATCTGTACAAAAATAAATATGCATCTTGTTTGTTTTTTTCTCATTCAATTACAGCGCGAAGCTCGTGGTTCTGTTACCTTTAAAATAGTTCCTTCGTACAGGAGTGCTCCGCCACCTTGTGAGGTAAGTGTTTAACAAATATGTACAAGAATATTTATTGATTGCAGATCGAAATTGAAATTATATATTTATTTCTTTTTTTTATTGCATTTACTTCTTTTTCATTTAAAAAAATAATTCGATTAAGCTTTTTTTATTTCATATCGTGTTGGAAAATAATTTTGCTCAATTTAAAAGGACCTTTTATTATTATTTTTTTTTTAATAAAAACTCCGTCCAAATATTTATTTTGTATTTTTTTTGTGCACATGATTGCTTCACAGAATGTTTAATTTATCTTGTGTTTGAAAATGTTTTATATTAAATTATTTCATTCCTGACTAAATGGAAAACATTTTGATATGAAGAACAGTTTGATATGAAATATATATTAATTAGATTTGCAAGGACTGCGACCTTAAAATTCATTGTGTTCCCATTTAAGAGTTCTTTGTATACTTACATTATGGCATATCGGGTAAATACTGCGCGTTGTTTGATAAATTACAACCTTCACAATTAAATTTTTGAACCTGTGGTACTTACAGAAGAATATTTGAGCTACTCCCAAGAGAATTAGACATTCTCAAGATAGACTGCCAGCTACATTCTTGAAGTCCAAGAAAAGTTTCACTGTTTTTTTTTTTTTTTTTTTTTGAAAAAATCGTACGGAAGAATGAATCTTTGATTGAAGATTTTGGCACCACGATCTTCATTGACAGTTATGAAGTGTTGAATTGCTGTTACGCAGTCTTCTGTTTAAGTAATGACATCAGTTCAATTATCCAACGTGCAAAATCAATCAAAAGGTTTTTCACTCAAAGCAACCAAGCAACTTGACAATATGGTTAATTGAGTAACGGCTTTGTTGTTTAAATGCGTTCTTAGCCGAAAGAAGAAAGATCTTTCGTTTGATTTCAAAGCAAAGTTTGTTATCGGAAGTTGCAGGAAAGCCTAAGCCGTTTACTTCTTCTGACTTGCACTTGTTCATCAAAACGTTTAGAAGTAAATTACACTGAAGAAGAGAATTTCCTTGACTTTGTGTAAAGCTAACATTTATCAATAGACCAATTGAAGCTGCTGTCAGTGTCATTCTGTTTAGATGAGCTATAAGTTTATTGGCCAAGCTATTAGTAGATTCGAAAGTTTATCTCTAGAAATGCTGCCATAAAAATCCTTTTATATCAGCTTTGTGTCCTTGTTGTTTGGTGGATGATCGGACTTTACTAGTCTTTAACATCGCTGGTTGAATTCTTTAATATTAATCAGTGTCCGATGATATTTTCAATCAATCAATTAAGTATTTTTGAATATGTTCTCAGAAAGTCTAGCTGTCTTAAAAGCTCTGGACTCACTTTTTGTGTCTTGACGTACAGTTTGTCATGACTCATTGTCCTATAAGGAATCGCGAGAAAAACATTTTTAATTGTCCCATGAAACGGGCTGAAATTATCTGCGAAGGTTGGTCCTGTTCTATCTCCCGTCGGCCCTGAACACAGAAGGCTGTGGAGATTTAAAATATACATTGGTACATATAACATTTTTTGACATACTTTTTGCCAGAATATTCAGCTCAAAATACTAAATTACTTTTCAACTAAAATAAGACAACCCATTTATTTTAAAATAACCGTTCATTGTCATTATGACAAAGACAATCTTGAAAGAATATGTCATTTTGGAAAGTGTCAGTGTTCAAAAAAAGATAAACAGATGGGTTTCAAACCCTTACCTCTAAAGTGAGATCCAACTGTACGTGGTGGAGTTATACAGATAAATCATTCCCCTAAATGAATTCAAACCAAGGAAACTAAAACGTAAAATTTTGCTAACTAAACATTCCTCCACCTCTTAGTTAAAGTGTAACCTAACCATCCAAACATTATTCTGACAGAATAAACAAATCTCCAAAATACAACACACTCAAAAAGGAACATTTGAAAATAATCTCTTAAAATGGAAAAACGTAACCAAATACCAAATTAAGAACAATATTTCTTAAGCTTTATATATACAATTACTCCACATGAACCGAAACAATCAACAGCTGAGTCTCCATTAACCTCTTAATATCTCCTGCTAACGCCATGTATGCAACAACATACTAAAATGGCAGCTGTAAACTTCATCTTTTGCACGTCCATACAATGAAAGTATTACAAATGATAGCATCCATTATGAAGCTTCTTATGAAACGTGCGTTGAAATTGAAACCAAAAGCCATTGAATGGCAATATTGTGCATGGAATAACAAAAGAAGACATCTGTGAGGGTGGTTCTAAGTTTAACCTTAACTTTGACCGCGAAAATTATTTGCTTGTATTTCAAAATTTGTTGTTATTAATCTGAGAATTAACTGGGTCGGTTATTTATTGAAGTGTTTCTGAAGTGTTTTTTTATAGGAAGTACGTGATTTTGAGGGTTCTGCTACTTGAGTATAATGGTGTTGTTTTCGATTCAACCATTTCTATCTATAAGAAATTAAAGAATTAATTTCGGAACTGTGACTTAGAAACTCCTAGGGCTCGATGGGGCAACTCATGCTGATAAAGCGCTTCCTCCACAATACGATATCTTTAAGAATTGTTTGTATTTGGATTATTGTAAGGATAAACTCCTAGATGCTTTTGCTTTTGGTGCCAAATTTACCTAGAAAATGGTTCAGTGTTTCCTCGGTTTTGTCACAGAATTGAATAATTTAAATGATTTAAAAGCATCCCCCATTCTAGTCTTTTACCCAAACATTGTTTTCATCCCAACAAAAATAATACTTTAAATACAAAAAAGTATCTTAAACTTAATACTAGGTGAGAAAAAAAAAAAAACTATTCGGATTACTTTATTCCAATGATGATGATAAATTAACTGAATTAATTTATGGCGAAAAATAAAATACCTTTTGCACAATTCTTACAAACTTTTTTTCAATTTTTTTATTCCAAAAATGAACCAAATTTATTATACCAACTTAATTCATCGTATTTATTCATGCATGTGGCATTAACAGATGTGAAGAGAGGTGCTTTACGTGTAAAATTTATTTTGTTTCCACAATGCCAAAACGATAAAATTTATGAGTGCAATCCAAGTTTGCTACAGTATGGCTGGCATGCATAAATCAAATATGTTGTAAGGAAGGGGGTATATATGACGACCGAAAAGTAAAAGATGTAAATGGCAACTCAACATTATAAAAGTTCGAATAACTAGCAAAAGTTATCTAAATTGATCTAAAGTACGATATTTACTTTAAGTTATGCAAAGAAAAGGATGTGTTATGTGAAATGTATATAGAGAACGTGTCTGAAGCAAAAAGGGTAACAAGATACGTCTTAAATTGTATGTATTTATTCGTCATATTGATCTTGATTAAAGCTTTGTTGTAGTATTCTACCTGTGACTTAACCACATCCGATAAGTCGTTGCTTTGGCTCGAAAAAAAATGAGACAATAGGTTTTTGCTTTACGAAGTTTTTTCTTTATCGGCCGGGTCAAGCACAACCCTTAACTTAGAGACCAGGTTCCTTATTTAACTTCAGCGGTTAAGTTCGGCTTTATACACTCCTTGAAGACCCAAAGTCATTATTCCATAAAAGCTTAGCGTTCGCTGCATCATTTTGAAAGGGAACGATGCCTAAGTAGTCGTACACTTCTACTTTTAGTAAAATGATAGACTAAACCAATTGTAATGATTTTTTTTTTCATCAATGTCAGTGCTACAAATTATACGTACTATTTCAATTGGACATGGATAGAAATTCCAATTGAAATTCTTTTTGTATTTCTTTCCAGTTGATAATTTTCTAAGTAATTGCTTTGTTGCTTAATAGACTTTCCTTACCCAGGAAATGATTAATTTAATTCGCACAACAATAAATTATTCTCAATGTGGACTTAATCTTCCATGCATATAACACGTACGAATAGGTTTCCCTCAAAAATATAAAAAAAAAGAACCGAAAGGTAGAACGTTAAAATAACACAAAAAGTTAAGTCCCTTAAAACCATTTGATTTACTGCCATCCAAAAACGTCACATTTTCAAAACACCCTAAGAACATAATAAATCCTTGAATACAAAATAAATCCAAAATATCAGAACCCTCATAAACACAAAACATTTCTACTCCTTTGGATATAATATGTTTGCCAGTGTAAGCTCACATTTATGGTTATAATTCGCACATTACTTTGTAGAATTTATTTTTGGTTTCATCAATGTTTGTTTGTGTCGAATGCATGACAGATTTTTGATTTTTGTATTGTTTGCTTCTTCTTATTTCTTTAAATTTTAAACAAAATAAAATTTATTTAAAAAAAATACATTTTAAACATTCATGCAGCTGTTCAGGATTAGGCCTGCTCCAGTTCTAGTAAGTATTTTTATTATTCTTTATAATATTCATAATGTATTTATATGTTTCAATTTAAAAAAATATTCAAGTGTCGTCGTTTTCGTAGACAGTTTGAAAAATGTCTTAATCATGACGATTTTGTTGTTCTTCACTCAAACATCATTCATTAACATTCGAATTTACATCTGAGCCCACAAAATAGATGTAAATTAATCATTTTGGATCGTCGACCCCGATAAATGAGATGAAATTTCTCAGACTCGGTAACAGTTGATTAATTTTTAAATTTGTGTGATTGATTGGACTTTAAGTTTTTTTACATTTTTGTGTCGGTCGTGACATTAATTTTTTTGTCTGTTGATGAGAAGACTGAAACAATGAACATTTATAAAATTAAATTTAAGAGAGAGGACAGGTCAACCGCAGTCCCGGCCAAATAGGCTTCGACGTCGTCGAAGGCATCATTCAGTAGTCCATTAAATGAAGGTTTTTACTTCATTAGCAATAGCTTCGAATTTATATTGTTTTTATATCATCCAAAGAAACGATTTGATTAGGGAACATAAATATATGTATATATTTATAACGTAAAATAGAAAAACAAGAAAATATCAAATTTATGTTTTCTTAAAAATAAATAATTATACTTTTTTATTGACGAAATTTTTTCAGAAATCACTTTTGATAGGTTTTTTATAGAAAGTTTATAGAAAGTTTTATAGAAAGAAAAAAGACTAATCAGCCCTATCACAAGTTCCATCGTAATCACAACTTTTTCCCGAATCCCGAAATAATCATTTCATATCATTTCATTTATTAGACAATAATTGGTTCGTACAGTAAGGTCCTTCGTCCACTTGAGCAACGCAACGCAACTCACAAGCAATTCCCATACAAAAAATATCAGAAATACGTTGTTTGAAAGTTGCGTGTATTTTTTTTATATTGAATTTCCTTCGTAGTTGCTCAAGTGGAAGAAGGGCCTAAGAATAACTTATTTTATAGTACATAGAAACGTTCGATATTACAATGTTATAATTACTTAAAAATAAAAATTTAATATTAAATTAAATTTAATATAAAACTATACATTTAAAAAAATAATACTAAATTCCTAGTAGAAAATGTCTATGAACTTCGAAATTTTGATTTGACATATTTCCTGACATAATTGATTTCAATAATTATGGGGACAGGCTAGATTGAGCAGCTGGCGATTAATCTTCTTTCCGCCCCACTTCGATCAATCGGTTTTTTATTACAAAGTTAGATTTTAACTATTAAAGACCAGTTGTACAATCGTGGTTCAGGGTGATTGAAATTTTTAAACCACTGATTTCCATAGATAATTTATCAAAATCGGCGAGTTAAAAGCTTGAACCACGATTGTACAATTAAGTCAGCGTGACTTAAACCTATTTGGCTAGCTTTCAGCTTTTTTATTTCCTGCTACGCCCATGAACCAGGTATCAAAATGCGGAGGTTCTTTTTTATAGGAAGGAATGGGAATTGGTTCCCGGTCTTTTGCAATATAAATGTTTGTACATGTCAGGATTTGCTTCTATTGAATCAATGGACCCGCATCATAGAGACAAAATAAATATTAGAAGTTACATTTTATTCTTTATTTGTAAATCTAATGCCTTACCTGACGGATGTTCATCGAAAGTTTTAGAGTTTTCATTCTGATCTTGTAATTGGGTTTAATTTCTTTGACTTAAAAAGTCGATAATTTCGATGTTTAATCTTAATCTTCCTTCAGAGTTTTCTTCCTCTTTTCAATTAATATAAATGTTTGATATGTATCCATCTCTGATGTTATCAATCATTTTAAATTCATCGATTTTGTGTTCCTCATGACAAGTTGAAATCAGCTTTAGCAACTCCATTGAATTATCTTCATCAACATGTATCAACATAACTTCAATTGTATTAGCATGACAACCTCATCCGTTGTCACCTTTTTTCGTGAAAAATAAAAGTGCCTGATACTGCTTTAAATAAAACCTTATATAAATCATTGTTAATTCGGAACCAAAGGAATAAAAATCTATACTTAAGGGGAAATTATTGGATGTAAGCCATCATCATATGAAAACATAAATGAGTTCTTTGAAGTTTTTTTTCTCGTCGTATATTCAATCCATAATAATGTAATATTCATATTAATATTCTTTATATATGCGAAAATCAAAAAGAATGTTTGAAAAATTAAGTCTTCCTACGTGCATAGAGAATTTATTTTTATTTATGACATTTGTATTCTGGTGGCAAATTCTGGGAATTCTTGATTTCCTTATGGTTTTCTAATTATGAAGAACTCTATTTTTCATCTGTTGGTTTCATAGAGTATACATTTGATTTTCAATATAAAAGCAAATCAGATTTTCATGAAATACGATATTTATAGAAAACAAGCTTTATTAAAATTCCTCGGTATATACATACCTAAGTAAACAGTTTTTTTTTAACTAAGTGGTATGACCTCGATAGTTATTACTATCTTTTATTGCAAAGCTCTTTTGTTTGTCAAAACAGAGAGTACAATATTAATTTTACATAGAATTTATTTTGAATACATTAAAAAAAATTGTATCTCCAAAATTGAATGATAAATATACAGCCAATGTTTTATAATTCTAACAGATACCCAACTTGACCAATTTGCTATAATTTGCATGAAGTAATACTGAGTAAGGGAACAAAGTTCACAACCAAGGTACCAACAAACGCTTAACCCTAAATAATTTTCTTACAGCCGTTAATACATTTTTCATACACTTTCACTTTCATACACTTTCTACGCTGGAAACTATTTTCTTTCTTCTTTTACAAAACCTGAAGAACCTTCAATCTTAGAAGGTATCGGAAACATTTATATGAGAATTCGTACTTTCATTTGATTCTTCTTTATCAAAATACAAGGTTTTACTAGCTTTTTGCTGATTAAAATTCTTCAAGTTATTTTCCCTGAAGTTTGAAATATCTTCTTTCTCAATCAATCGACTGATATCAACTAAATCCTATCATTCCATTCCAAATAATGGAAATGCTTGTAACTTATCAGCCCAAAAATATTTTTGTAGATAAAATATATCCGGCAATACGACCAGCCCTGGACTATCCATATAGGCAATGCAGGCAGCTGCCTAGGGTGGCAGATTTTGGGAGGCGGCAAATTTTCAACGCTTACACTAGATATAATGCTACTGTGGTTGTGCAAAATGCGTTAGTAGCAATTAATTCAATCTTTTTGACTTATTTACTGTAAATAAGATTGATAATTGCAATCAAACAAAAACAAACAAAGTAATATTATAACTTGAATCGTTTCGAAATGAACGACACTGAACACAACCAAATCAATCTGAGTATTAGTTTGTTCTTTACAACTTTTTTTTTTACCGAAACGAACCTAAACTGAAACCAATTACACATCATTTGGCAGGTGGTGGCGCGTGCATGCCGTGGCGGTTACTGGTTAGCGTTAGAGAGATAACGCCATATTTGTACATATAAGATTACTTATACACGCATTGTTCCGATTCTCTCATGTTTGGACTCATGATCGAGATCTAGTTCTGCGAACAAGAAATTGAAATCCACGTAAACTAACCTTAGTGAAGTAGTTAAATTATATAAAAGTTTTCATATCAAAACTGTGTGTAATGTACTTGACTACTTCAAGAAAAGATGATTTGATATGTCAGTTTACTTAGAGTACAAAACACTTGTATATAAGTGAAACGGAGGAAAATATACGAAGTTGAATGAAAAACAGGAGAAGTGACATTGCTCGGAAGAAATCACTTTACACAGTGATATTTTTGACAATTTTCTAGTCAGATTTACAGGAAAGATGCCGCAAATATGAAAAAATCTAAGAAAAATTCGGGTTTTTTCATTGATTTGTTAAATTTGGATAATGATTGTATTCGGAAAAAAGCAAAACATTTACTACAAGCATTCAGACAAGATTTAGAGTGTTCAATTGATGATGAACTTATCCATTTTAATTATCTTGATTTCGAACAACAGAATTCGAAGGGGCTAATCTCGTCGATTTCGCTTAAATACTTTGTCATTATTATCGATAACTTTACGATCAATAGATTGTGATGAGATTATATAGTTTTCCGGTTGTAAAAGCAAGGCGGCGGCGGCGTACTTGGAATCTTATATCCTCCTATACCTATACACATTACACCTATCCAAATAAAACTAGGAGAATAAAAAAGGTGGGAGAGGGGCGGCTATTTATGCTCTGCCTAGGGCGGTAAAATGTCTTAGTCCGGCCCTGAATACGACTGGAGTAGCTATACAGGTCCAATGAACAATTGCCTAAGTTCCACGAAAAGTGGAATCAATCTCTGCATTTTTTGAGAAAAAAAGTAAGTAAGATTAGTGCGTTTAATATTTCAAGTGTCTTTGATGATAGAGTTTGGACTAGTTTTTTTTTTCGAAAATGTAGATTGTTCTTTACAAGAAATATATAGAATAAATATTTGTGCGTCCCGGATCGATTTTTTTTTTCGAAGCTTGCCTCTGAAACTTCTTGTACTGTTTCCAATAACAATTGGTTTGTCATGCCGTCCGTCTGTCTCTTCACCGAGCTACTGTCTAAACGGTTCTAACGGCTCTAACGATTTTGATACAATTTCGTGTACGTTATACTTGGAGCACTGTTAGTATAACTGCATTTCAGGTTTCTGGCTCGAAATGCACATAGCGAAGATTCGGTGTCAACGGTTTTTACAAATTTGGCCATATATTGATAAAGGTTCAACAGATTTAATTAAAATTTGGTATACCACTTAATTTTGAAATTTAACACAAGATAGCATTTAAAGTTTTTGACTAAACGACTGTTTTATAATAGCTACCATACAACATGATTTCACGTTTAGGCCATTTTCTGATAGTTTTCGCCTTTCAACATTTACTTTTTATATTTTTTTTTTTTTAGTCTCATATTTTGCTACAAGAGCAAGTTCGTGCGACCCAGTCGTGCATTTTATTTTCTTGTGCTTACAATTCCTATTAAAATATATATCCAACAAAATTGGTGCTTACGCAACTTCGTTCCTCCGCTCATTGATGCTTAATACTGTATGTTTATTTTTACTGACCATCAGAAAATTCGGTTCTCCATTTAATCGCTGTTAAAATTAAATAAATATCAAATGTTTCTTTCTCATGAATGATTTCTCTCCGTCAATATAGTTTGCAAATTTTCTTTATCCCTTCCACCTACCACAATATAAAAAAAAAGAAATTTCACAAATAAAATAAAACTATTTGTTTTTTTTTCATTTATAATGGGAATTCCAAATAAAATAACCCAAAACATTCTGTGACTATAAAAGCGTAAATAATAAAATATGTGAGTATAAAGCAAACACTTATTTTTCACACTCCAACTAACAAAGATGTTAAGGATTCTTGAGTATTCATCAATCAAAACCTTTTGCACTTCTCAATCTAATCCCACCGAATGTTGGTTGATGAAAAATTTAGTCCCAATACCCAGGACTTTATACAAATCCAATAAAGCCTACCCAAGTAGTTCCTCATCCTATGTATATCTGTATACCCACACCCACTCCTGTATTCATTACTCACCAAACAGTCATTGGCACACGTGAAAAATCTATTGAATTTGGATACTGCAGCATCAATGATGGTAACAAATTGAATTCCAAATGTGACAAAAGGGAGGCATTTGGATGCGATAAAAGAAAATTCGTTAAATTGATTGTGTTACTTTCCGCAAATATACACCTACTATACTTTGGCAATAAGTATCTAAACATTTTAGCCACAACTCCAAACAAAATTTGTGCCTACCACCACAACGTGTCAATTTGATAGACAGTCGGTAATGATACTTAAGGTAATATTGGCAATATAATTACACACCATATATTGCACCTCAGGATCACATTATTGACAATGGTTGCCTAATTGAAGGCAATTAATGTTATGTAAACCACTTTATTTTATGATCCAAAGCTGTGGCCAAGAACAATTTATTGTTTATTTAATAACTCCGCTAATTAAATTACCACATATACTTGAACGAACCATCAAACATCTTGCGGGATCCCGCACATCCTGTTCATTATGTGTATTTTCCTGTAATGTACTTTACATTATTTAAAAAGAAAAATGGGGTATGTTTGACAGCATATTTCACTTTATTGTTTAAATTGTAAAAAAAAGATTTTTCTTCTTATTTCATCAGCGTTTTCATTTTAAGTGGTGCTTCTTTTCAGAACCTTTTGGAAACTATAAGTTTTTTGCAGCAGAAAGATACAAACTATAAAACTTACTTGGTTATCAAAGTAATGTGATATTAGCTTGTTATATCTTGCTATTCTGTTCGAGACAGGTTGATTGAACACAGTTAAGCAAATATATTTTGGCAGCTCTATATCATTCTGAATTAAGCTCTAAATGTTTAACTGACTGGGACTTAATTCATCCGAGGGAAACCCCGGTTTTCTAGAAGAGTGAAGTGTAGTGGGCAGTATGAAACAGACTAAAATCTTCTAAAAAACCGGGTTTCCCTCGGATGAATTAGTCTCGTGTGTATGTTTTGAACAGCTTGCAATTGCTACTGGAAAACCTGAAATGTGTAAGAAAACTTGTATGTTTATGAAGTTTTTGACTTTTTTTTGGGAAAACTGCATTTGTATGCAAATATGAGCGATACTATTGCCTGCAAGCCGAAATCTTTAAAAGAAAATGAATATTCGTATATATGATATAACGAAATTGCGAAAGTTAAAAACTAGATATATCATAATAATATTTATATTTAATATAAAATGTCTATGCAAGCAATGTCATACCAAATGAAAACGAATTATTCGGAACTACGAAAACTCTGTTCATGAAGAATTTGTAGTGAAAGTTCGAGAATCAGAGAGTAGTTATAATATTCGCAGCTTAATACTAATTTGCTTTAAATAGTTATATATAAAAGGAAAAAATAAAAATTCATATACACGGTTGTGTAATGTATTAAACAAAATTTTGCTAACCGAGCTGACGGCAATGCCATAGCTTTAAATTCAATAAATTGTAATACAAGTCAACTTTGAAATTTGAATAAAATGAATTAAAAATTGAAATTGAATTGAATTCTAATTCTTGCTCCGTGTTCTTTGGAATCAGAAAATAAGCATATCTGTCAAACAAAAAAAAATGAAGAATTTATTTGATGATGATTTAAAATGACAGTTTGCTCTGAATACTACGCAAACATCAAATTAGATTCGTACAAATCTGCCAAACTTTAAAGTGTCAAATGTATTGTTTTTCTATGAACGTTCGTAATAAATACTCTGCGAACGTTAAAGTTTAAATTTATTTACGTTAAAGTTTAATTCTTAGCTTATAATGTTGCGGGTCTAGCAAACAAATTATTTAACGTTGATTTTTTTAAATATGTAAAAAAACATGATATATTTTTTCTTTTCGAAACATTTGTTACGAATGAAAACTTTAAAACCTACAACAAATATTTTTCGGAATATGAATTACATTGGATATCTGCTAATCGCGAACATAAATTTGGTAGAGCAATAGGAGGTTCTCTGTTTGGTTTCAAAAACAATATAAATGGTAGCTTCAACGAAATAAATGACCGCGTTTGCTTGATCCTTAATTATTTAAATTCAAAATTTTATATCTTGCCTACCTATATTAACTGCAACTTCTGGGATGTCGAATTTTATGCTCTTTACGATTTTCTTAATATATTAGATTCAGAGAATATTTTGCTTGTTGGAGATGTTAACTCTAGGATTGGTGAAAGACAGATAGTTCCATCTGAGACTAGCTTCATTTGCTCAGATAAACGAATCTCAAAAGACAAAATAACAAATAGAAATGGTCGACTATTCCTGGAAATGTGTCAGTCTTTCAATTTGTATATACTGAACGGATGTTGCAAAGGTGATGAAAACGGAGAATTTACGTTCATAGGAGGTTCAGGAAAATCAGTAATAGATATTTGCGCAGTGTCAGGACAATGGAACAATATCATATCTTCATATCACGTAGGTACCCAAATTTTCTCTGATCACATGCCCATATCTGTAACCTTGAACTCTGTTCCAACCACCGAATTTCGTGCTCTAACCTTACCTCCGAAACTCAAATGGAAAGAGAATCATAGAGAATTATATGCCTCCAAACTATTGAACGAGGTCGAACGCACCAGAACAACCCATACAGCATCAGAAAAAATAAACCAACTAAACAACTGTATAAAAAAAGTTGTTCCCAAACCAACATTAAATAAACAGAATTTTCGGCAGAAGTGGTTTGACCATGAATGCTTCGTTGCAAGAAAACTATCGTTCACCTTGCTAAGAAAATTAAAAACAGCAACAAGCCCTAATAAAAACCTAACAAAACAATACACCACTGCAAACAAAAGTTATAAACTGCTATGCAAATACAAACGTGAAGAATACCTTAAATCAGTTGCCCTAGAGCTTTCAGACACAACTAACAGTAAAGACTTTTGGAATAAAATAAAAACACTCAAAGGCATAGACTTTGTCTGTGGGATTCACATATCTGCCATAAAGTTAGCCGAATATTTTAAACTTCTTCTTAACCCTACTTCCATCCGTGAAAGTATACAATTTGCCGAGCCCTACATAGTCGATGATTTACTCGATATGGAGTTTGAAATGAGTGAACTCAAAACAAGCCTCTATTATACAAAAAATAAAAAAGCACCAGGACCTGATCGAATAGGAAACGAGTTCTACAAATATGCTCCACCCGAATTTCTAAGTAAAATGTTAGCAGCATTCAATTTCATTTTTAGAACGGGCGATATACCACAGGAGTTCCAAGATGCTATAGTATATCCAATATACAAAAAAGGTGATATTAACACACCTAGCAATTATAGAGGGATCTCGTTCATGAACTCGATTGCTAAAATCTTTTCATCTATTTTACTGAGCAGAATTAACTCCTGGGTGGAAAGAAATAAATTACTTAGTGAATATCAAGCAGGTTTTCGAAAAGGATATTCCACTGTTGACAATATTTTTACGCTTACAACTGTTGCTCATTACTTTCTTAGGCAAAATAGGAAGTTATTCGTGTTTTTCGTAGACTTTAAGGCAGCGTTTGACTCGATTGATCGTAGCGCACTTTTCTATAAACTGTCGCAGAAAGGTATGTCAACAAAAATGCTGAAAGTCCTAAAAAACATGTATAAGAACACGCGTCAAACAGTATGGGATGGTAAAAAAGTTTCTGATTGGTTTGAAACTAAGTCTGGAGTCAAGCAAGGGTGTCTTCTTAGTGCAGTTCTTTTTGCTCTGTTCATAGATGACATTACGGAACATTTACCAGCAGGCATCACAATTGCTCAAGAAGTAATTAAGGTTTTGCTTTATGCAGATGATATTGTCTTGCTAGCAGAATCACCTCACAGTCTACAACTAATGATCAACAAAATGAACAAATACTGCAAAACATGGAACTTGCAGGTAAATCTTGAAAAATCAAAAATAATGATCGTGCGCAGCAGACAAACCAAACTGGGGGAAAATGAAAAGTGGTTTTTCGATGGTGAAAGAATTGAAGTTGTCAACAAATACAATTATCTCGGCATAATTTTAGAACCCAACATGAAACTTACACAGCATTTTGAAAAAAAACTATCAGCATCAAAAAACCTCATTAACGCCTCGTGGAAAAATATTATAAACAAAAACGAAATACCAATCTCAGCAAAATACCGAATCTTTGAAGCAGTTATGCGCTCAGTTATGTGTTATTGTTGTCAAACCTGGGGCTTCAAACAATATGAGGAAGTTGAGAAACTACTCCGCTTCTTTTTAAAAAAATTATTTAACCTTCCCATGAACACGCCCAATTACGTTCTTACCCTTGAAACAGGTCTACCAAATCTCTTTCATTTTACACTGAAATTACATTTCGACTATATATTGAAGGTGCTAAAGTATCCAACTTATAGACTACCATACATTCTCACAAAATATACTCTCCAAAACAAGCTGGAATGGGTTAATGATTGGATGGCATTAGCAGAAAAATGTAAGACAAGCATAAATATACAGTTCGATGATTTATCAGTTTTGAAAAAACAATGCTATAATCTTTTGGAGCTCTCTGATATTCACCATCGTAATGAAAGTATAGTTCAGGCAACATCCTCTATAAATAGATTGATCTATCCCGAACTAAACTACGATCTGAAAAGCAATAATTATTTTACTGATTGTCATAGCTTGAAGGCGATATCTCTGATATGCAAAGCAAGATGTGAAATGTTGAATTTAAATGGATCACCTTTTAAAAATCCAGATTCAAATCTTTGCACAATATGCAATTTAAAATCAAAAGAAGATACATTCCACTTTTTGGCAATATGCCCGATATACAAAGATATAAGACTTATTTATTTCGGAAAGCATTCATTAACTATGGAAGAAACAAAGAACATTCTTAATGGATATAACTGGAAAGCTTTGTATGCTTATATTGAAAACGCAGGCTCATATCGATACAACATCATAAATGAATTTAAATAAAAAAAAAAAAAAAAAAATATCATAATATATCATGTTTTTGAAGTAAATTTATTAGTTTATCCTTAAATAATTTATAACTTTAATTTAAAATTGTACAAGAATAAACATTTAAACGTGTCAATCAGGCAGACGGCAACGCCATTGCCCACATATTTTATTATATTTTATTATATTTTATTTTTGTAATAATAATAAATAAATAAATCTAATCTAATCTAATCTAATCTAATCTTAAAGTTTAATTCGTACAAATCTGTCAAATAACAAAATGTCATACTCATTCCTTTCTGATGACAGTTCGCTCTTAAAATTCGACAGACATCAAAAATCAGGTTCATCTAGGCAAATATGTACCTTATCTTTTCAATATCGAAAATGTAACTACCGAAATTCTATTCGGTACTCAAACTATTCTATTCAGCAGCGGTAGTGATCCGCAAAGATAATCTCGAATAATCAATGTACCACGAAACTCATTCTCGTTAAATGTGTCGTGTCAAATGTACTGCATTTAACCCTAATTCTATTTTGATTTATTAGTATTATTTTTGCAATCACTGGTACCACTTGAATTAAAATTTCAATTTCGCTAAATCTAGTTAGAGGACTAAACTCGATCCGCATATCCAACACTCATTATTAAATGTCCTATTTCGAATTTAGAAAGCATTTATCATTATCAGCGCAACGAAATTGATTTATAATCACTCAGCTTTTGATTAAACTGTTGGCCGCCCGTTCTATTATTAAAATTATATTCATTTATGAAACTATTTACTAATTGCAATTTAATTTTTCGTAAATAAAATCTCTTCGTATGTAATTTCCTATTAAATTTGTTTTTAGCAATCAATTATGTAATTCGTAAATAATTTGTGGTTTCCACAGCATTTCATAATGGCTCTTCTGTTGATTAATTTTCTATATCTGTCGATGAATGAATGCATATAGTATTAATTAGATACTTTTCTAAAAGCCTTACCTCGCCACTACTTGAATGTTCAATGACGTTACAATAATTGAGTAAGTCAATCTGTTGATGATTGGTATCGCCGCGCCGTAGATTTTGTATCCAATTTGTAACTGAATTTCCATCATGACTTTTACTTAATCAAGGGTTTTTCCATCAAGTTTAAATTTGACGTGTACAGTGTACATCATATTTTTGTGTGTAACGTATGTACGTTTCGAACACAATTGGCAGGCATGTTAAATGACGGTGGAAATACATGATTTCTGAAGTTCATCGACAACCAGATACTTTGGAGAGATTTTCATGGTTTTGCTTTTCATTTAATATGATTTAATTAAAATTGTTTAATTACACGACGCCGACGCCCAAAAGTTAACATGATAAACTTTGATTTATTAAATTAAGAACACATGTTTTTGCAATTGTTAAGCGAAAGAAAATTACTCCCAAAATACAAAATCCTGACACCGAAATCCCGAATTAACTTTATTCTATTACTGTATTTGGTGATTTTGTATTTTGGGATTTCCTTTTTGGGATTTTGGTGTCGGGATTTTCACTAGCTTATGAATTAATTTTTTAATTCACAATTTACCAAATAGCTTATGAATACATTTTTTTATTTCAATTTATAATTCACCAACTAGCTTATTAATTGAATAAGCTAAGCTTAAGCTAAAAATGAATCGAGCTTTTACAAGCCTGATCTCGAGTATAAATTAATATATTTTAGCAAATTCAAAAAATAAGTACTGATACGCCATAGTGACCATGTTTAAATAGGTACTACCATTGAGTTTATACACATAGAGACATGATTTCTCTAAGTTTCAAACTTTGTTCGTAGGATCAGGACGACGTTACTATCGACTTCTTTTTTGTTTACTCTTGTTGCAATTATTCTTGAATTAAAAGAAAAAAAAAATAAAGAAAAACAAATATAAATGTATGCAGAAGAATTTAATTCGGTTCGGTTTGAGTGTCTTTGGTTACAGGGAATTATTGCAATAATAATTACTCGATTTGTTCATTTAGCGACATCTACTTCGGTGAGCTTGAAACCATCTTGATTCCTCTATGTCTATAAACTCAATGGTACTACTCAGTTCTATTATTTTTGCAGTTCTTGTTTTTTCGGGAATGTGTAGTGGAAAGTCCCTGTAATCGCAATAAACTCACTACGATCAGTGTGCTAGGGGCTTAGATTAAAAGTACCTTCCCACGGTTGCATCCACATATCTCGAAATCGAAAATGGGGTGTAGTAGAAAAATAAAATGTTACTACGAAAAATGAAGCTAACAAAATTTCCTTCCATTTGCTTTATTATTTGGCAAAAATAAAAAAAAAAAAAAACAAATTTGTTTTTTCGCCAAAAGTTTTATTCTAACATTTTTAAACACAAAGTTGTGAATGCGAAAATAGAAAATCAAATTTCCTTTAGGAATATATTTACAAATGTATTATAGATAAAAATTCTGACCTACACTATTCATCTCCATAGGTCCTCTTCGTTTATCGATCAAATTAGATTGCCAGGCGAATTAATGCTTCTCTCCCTTTACCATATAAAGATGTTTGATCAGATATCATAGGCCTGTCGAGAAATCTGCTTCGAAAATCACGTTGCCGCAATTTCGTCTGATAATTTTATATCTACAATGAGTGCAGGAAGAATCCTGACTGAGTATCTTCAAAATTGTTTTTGCTTTATCTAGAATGACTAAAAATTTTGTTTTGGTTTCGGGCAACTAATAATTGCATCAGATATACGAAATTCACTGTTTCCATTTTGTAACACAAGAACGCAAACATATCTACTGATTCCTTATCATAAACCTCTAATTAATGTCGCTTTTATGTTAATTGGAAAGAAATTACAAACCCGCAGCCTGTTTTTTTTTTATTAAATTTCCAGTATCAAGCGGTTCCCTAGAATCATGATTTCCTAATTAGCCAAATATTTGCATCTGCGAAAGATGTGTAGTCTACCTCCAATTATAAAATTCAAAACAAAAAAGGAAAATCTAAATTAACCTTTCCAGAACAAAACTCTTCTTCCATGACCTAAAAAAGCGTTCATAAAAACGTTACCTGCTACCTCCAAGCCGAGAGTGTAGGTGTTAAATGTAATTTACATTTTGTATTAAAAAAAATGAAAAAAACTTAATCATCTCGCAACCCTTCACCTTAAAAGATTAGTATGGAGATGGGAAAAAAATTCATGCTATTTCTTTGTGGTAAGAATCAAATTTATCTGCAAATAAATCCCAAATGTACTGCTCCCTTAAAGGAGACCTTTTTTAGATGAATTCTTCAAGAAAACAGCAACAGATAGCAATCTTGCAAGATATAAAACCCTTTACCAGCACTTCATATTGAAAATTGAGCCATAAAAACATCCGCCTCCGGGACACATTCCCAATTGTACGCAAATTTATGTATAGCTCCATAAAAAAAAAAGGATATGAAGGGTTAAAGGCATTTGTAAATACATGCATAATTCTACATTCCACCCACACATCATTGCTTGTATAGTCGAACTGATGACACTTGACACATGATGTAAGTTTATTTATGATCGAACCCGACTGTAGCTCTGGATGCCGGTCGATATTTCTTTTTATTACATTTACACTATATATACGTATAAATATATATTTTTATAATAAAAACAATGTGTGGATTAATAATTGTATGTATGTGTTTGTTCTCTTTTATTAATCCCTTAATCTGGTCGAGCAGATTTTTGTACGAGCACAATTCGACTATAATCCTTTGGATGATGAGCTTATACCCTGTGCTCAAGCTGGAATTGCTTTCCAGACTGGTGATATTTTACAAGTAAGTTAAACCTCATTGCATAATATTGTGACATTAAAAAGAAAAAACAATAATTGCTTTTATATTTTACAGATAATTAGCAAGGATGACCAACATTGGTGGCAAGCTAGACTCGATACGGCTGGTGGTTCGGCTGGGTTAATTCCTTCGCCAGAACTGCAGGAATGGAGAATCGCTTGTCAGACGGTAGATAAAAGCAAACAGGAGCAAGGCAAGTATACACAAATAATTTCCTTACAATGAAAAATTAAATCATCGAATCGGTTGAAGTTATTTTTGTATCATATATTTTTCATACTAATATCTGTATTGTAATGCGTTTTGGTGCGCTATCATAACAAATGTATTTTGTTTAATTTATTTTTTGATTTGAAATATAATTATGTATGTTAGTTTTGGTATTAATTGATTGGGTTTATTATTTTATTTTTATTGGTGATTGTTTGATTTTAATTGAAGGCCTAGAGAAGCGGAATAAAAAATCATTGTACTATCTGATAAATAAATGTTCTAAACTTTCGTAGATTTACATTCTTAGGTTCCTAGCTGCATGAAATATCCTAATGCGCCTACTATGATAAATGTCTAGTTTTCAATAATTGAATTACAACATTCATACTAGTTTTTTTCCAAATTGGACATTCGTTTATTTGAAAAATACGCAAACCAAACAGCGTATAGTTAAAAAGTAGTAGTTTCCTTAGAAGTTACTCTTCAAGAAATACAAAATTCTCTCAAAGAAATGGCGCGAAATTCATCATTAAAACTGCTAAATGGTGTATTTTGCAAAAAAGAGTCAAACCTGTTCGATAGAGAGGGAAAACAAAAGTGCAGAAATTATGGGTAATGTTCATCACAGATAAAAAATTAAATTATAGGTAATGATAAAGTTCTTGACATTAATTATGGGAACTTCGACAGTATTTTCAATTTTCGACTACCTATATATTTGATGTTGTTCCAAGCTATTTAAATAGACCTTTGGGATTATGAATTTGAATCTTTATCTTTGTGCTGATATTTCCTGAAGCTAAATTAACCGATTTATAAACTAGAAAAATGTTATGTTTAAAAACTGAAAAAAGGGGAAATTTAAAGAAATATCGGGGACTTTTAGTAGGTTTACCTCCTTGCTAGTCCAAACAAACTGCATACTTAGTTTCTCTGCCCTCGATTTTTTCACCTAGGCTGAGCTATATTATCAGTTTTTAAAAACTTAAACTATAAAAAAATATTTGTATGACATTATGATGCAGAAAGGCATATTTCATTTTGACAGAAACATGATATAGGAAGTTTCAATGATGTGGTATCTGCGTACTCTTTTTGTCTGTAACTTTAAAGCTTTATATTTGTCTCATGTTAGTTTTCTGCAATTCTGCAAGTATAGTGACATGACAGATCGCAAAAGTTCATGACGAACATGCAAGGTGTCTTAAATGTCATCGCATTACCGGAAGGTGCAATAATTTTTGCCAGGGCCGGAGTACAATAATTGATATTTTAAATTTTGATAGTTGAATTTTGTTCAACCGTTTAAAGTCCATATTATACTGTTAGATAAACATGAGATTATAATAAACCAGAACCACTTGAAAGAAGTCTGATGATCATTCACCTTGCAATAGCTATATAATTAATTTTCTTCTTGTTGGCACATACTTCTCAATGTTAATTCAATAATGTATATATCATACAAAAAAAAACTGTATGTAAAATATAAATTTAGTTCTCTTGGTATTTAAATTATAATACATATTTGTATTTTCATTTAAAAGAACGTTGAGACAGTTTTCTTCTTTAGAAGCGTTACCATTTTTTTTTTCGAAACAACTTTTCATATGTTTTTTTTTTTTTTATTTTAAATTTTAATAAGTTAAAATATTTTTGGTCATCTCAAAAGTATAACATCCCTGACAATACTCGCATTAATAATGGGGAATGACGGAAACTAAGATGGCTACGCCCATGAAAATACTTAATTTAATTTTATTGAAGGAATAATAGTATTATAATTTTATTTTGCAGCAACTACTACTTTTACTTCAATTTTTTTTTTTTTTTTTTGACAAAACAAATTTCACCCGAAGTTTCCAACCCTCACTTTCTCGATATATCCAATTTGAATATAATATTATTTATAGTAGTTGTCCGAAAAAAGAAATCTCATCTTGGCTGTAAGTCCCATAATGACTTTGATGGAAAACTTCTTCTACGTACACAACTTTTATTCAAAATTCCGCTCTGAGGTATCTTCATTTTTTTGTTTATTTTTTTCTACCTATCTAATAATTTATATAATTTGATTAAAATTATCTTTGGTACTTGTTATGTATGTTACCATGTATGTACGTTAATCATTCATTAATAATTTCATAGTAAAAATGAAATAAAATTGATTCAAAATCAAGTGCATAAAATATTAATTTTCATTTACATACATATATAATATAATATAAATTTATAACGTGTGATATTTGTTCTGTGTGTTGGTTTGTTTGTTGTGTGGCCGCTAACAATAATATTTAAACAAAAAAAAAAAACAAATAACAATATTTTGATTTGAAATTAAATTAAATAAAAATAAATGTAAAATACAAATGAAAACAGGGGAAGCTGGACCTGGATGTTCGGCACATGCCGACGGATGTGATGGATCGACAGGTATCTTGATAATAAAACCAAAATGGAACCCCAAAGCAATCATAATTTTTTATTTTCTTTCAAATTATGATTTATTTATAACTGTACAGTGTACCTATACATCTTTTTAGTACATAAATTATTTTTGAATAGATTTTTTTCAAACCAATTATTTTTTTTTTACTTACACACTTAGGTACATTGTTTTAGTCACACCTGTACACATTTTTTTCAAGCATCTGTTACAGTTACAGTTAATATAAAAATTCACTTACATTCGACTTTTGAAATCACTCACTTTCGAAAAACTCACAAGAAATCCTATTCATTTTAGAGATTGCTATCCCTTTTCATTCGCGCTTAATCTTTTTTGTAAATTATATAGCAATTTTGTTATGAAACAAAATCTTTTCACGACATTTGTTTTGCTTTTTTAAAATTTTGTTTTAATTGTTGTGACTCTGTTTCTCCCCTGAATAACGGTATAGTGCTTTATTAATAATAAAAAAATATAAGATGTCTTGAGGTGTGTTCCCCTATTTTGTATATGTTTTTTGTTTATAACAATAAATATTCTGTTTTGAACAATAATTTTCAAAAGAAATAATACTTTTGTTAAACCTTTTGAAAAAAAAATCAGTTGGCTTTACATTTTTGGGGTAAATGTTATGTTAGTTACGTATTATTGAACTATTATTATTGACAACGGTGTCAGCTGATTCTTCTTGCCTAAGCAACGTTCACGTTTTTTTTTATTAAAAAAAACTTAAACTTAAAAAAAAAGCCCAGTACCTGAGCTAGGAGATTGACAGACCAGACTGTCAACATCGACCCATCCCTATAGGGCTTTTTAGGTAACAACGATATATCTCTTTCTCGTTCTCACAGAATTGTCAAAAACAGCAGTATGGTGAACAGCTGATTTTTTTTTTATCATTGTTGAAAAATTGATTGAAAACAAAAGCGGGAATTTTAAAGATTTGTGCGCGAAAATTGTGAAAATTGTTGGTTTTGCTAATTAAAATAAATTTTTAAGCCACGGAAATCACAAATTTCACACAAAAAAGAATACCGCATTTAAAAATTATTTCCAAATTGTTTTCTTCAAGATCTTGAGTTTGACAGTTTGAAAAAAGCGCGATACATATTTCAATCTGTCTTCACCATAGTGTGAGCTTTGACAAGATGGTAAAACTCCCTATTGGCTAACTCTTAACAATAAAAAGATCTGTCATGAAGATAAGAACGATAACGATTGGGCCAGGAATTTGTAAAAATTATGTACCTGGGCCCATTGCAGAATAGTGAAAGTGCTTATCATACTCTTTTCGCTTAATTGGACCTGGTTTCAGTATACACAAATATATAATATTTACAGCGAAATCTGCAATCTGAGTGGCAGTTTCGTAACAAGAATATAATCCAACTTTTTCCACTAGAATAAATAGGGCTGGCTTCGCTAGACAGATTAGTTCTATATAATTTGTTTAAAATTTTATACATTCTTAACCAAGTCTTTGCTTCTCTGATTCAATTATAAATATCTTGTTCAATCTTAAACTATCTTTGTATTTCTTAAAAAAAATATTTGCAATAAAAAAATGCTTATAGAGTCATTGGGTAATACGTTTATATTCACAGCTACTGCCATTAACTATCAAAATGCTTTATTCATTTTACATTTATTTGTCTAGTTTCGGAATACCAATAACAAAGTGTAACTAACCAAAGTTTAAGATAATGGTTAATATTTTTTTTATTTATATTTTCTGTTTGACAATTTTTATTTTCTTTTCAGCCAGAAAACACGGTATTTTTAATGGAATCAGGGATGTCTTCGAAAAAGAAGGTATTGTATGCAATATGAAAAATATGTATCTTAAAGTTAGTGTCGAATTTTGTTCCAATGGGATGAACAATTCTTCTTCTCGTATTTTCTTTAATTCGGGAGTAAGATGTTAGTTTTTTGATCTAATATTCACAGCATTTCAAAGAATGAATCCTTAATCCGCTCTTATAGCTTTGTAATATGGTAGTCTGAAAAATACTGTATTTCTCACATAACTTTCGTAAGACCCATTCATAAATATGTCCTTCAGAGCTGATCATCATAATACCATCATGTTCATATTCTGCAGTTAGTTGATTATGGTCCTTATACATATTTAACTTGGAACTACATTTAACCTCTAAGATTATGCAGTAATAAATAAAACTCGAATTCAACTTTATCACGAACAAAATATGCTATTTCTTTAATTAATGTTTGTTATTTTTGGAAACACAGAAGGGGGTAAACAGGTTATCTACTACAGTAGCCAAAGATCAATTTGATTGATAATACATAACGTTTACAAATCCTCTTTGTAGGAGGATCTGGATCTTGATCACATACCGGGTTCAACTATAGCCTAAAACCATTAAGGATACCCCAAAAGTACGGACAAAGAATTCGTCGAAATCCGTTAAAAGTATAGGTGGAGAAGAATTATGATTACACGCGCACGCGAAACTTTATGTACTAACTAACTTTTCTTCTCCCAATATCTTTTTAACGTACCTTAAGCTTCAGTCAGTCTGTGTGCAAAACTTAGGTGTATTGTTGGTTGTTTCCTTTTCTATTAAAAGAAACTATTTAAAGAAATTCTGCTGCAAAAAAATACAAACAAAGGACCATCTAAACAATTTTATAATATATAATGAGAAATAGGTATAATAAATCCAGTAATAAAAAAATGCTTCTATACTACGTATATTTTTTTGCCACCTTTAAGTAAATACTTTTTTTTTTAATGCGAGTACATCCTTTAATAGCATTTATTTTTATCAGATTGAAACTCATTATATGTATAGTGTATATATGTATGTTGAAAAATATTAAAATTAAAAATTCCTTACCATGAAAATCATATTTTACTCGTGTGTTATAATTAAAGCGCAATCATGATATTTTAATGAGGATGAATTTAATTTAATGTCGAGTGTCAGAGTTTCACAGCTTTCATAATCAAAACAAAATATTTATTTAAAACAAACTCAGTGAAAAGGATTTTGGGTTGAATGTTATGCTCACGTGGTTACACTGGCGGAAAAAAAATTAGTAACGCTAGCAACAAATAAAAAAATTTCGCGATACTTGTCTGTGTTCAAAATTTTTAATAAGCTGTTCCTTGTTTGAAAAACAGTAATTATGCTGTCTTTAATTTATAAAAATTAGCTTTTATAGATTTTCTGAATTGGGAATGAATTATTGTTACTTCTTTCAATTTTCGAATAAAATCGTTGAAAAAAGCATAAACAAAGAACCAGAAAAACTCCTCACTGTTATCTTGAGTACACTTTTTTAACAACTGTTCTCTGAACGATTAATTCAAAAAGTGAGTTTAGAAAAAGAGTATTTGAAATCGAACTCTTTACGAAAAACACACGAAAATGAATATAATAGAAATGTATGCGATGAAGTGCTCCAAAGAAAAACCTCATTGTTCTTTCTGTGTCTCATGTTAATTTTTCTTCGGCGATAAATTTCGAGAACATTTCTGTTCGCCAAAAAAAACCCGTCTTTTGAAAACAAACAATCTCAAGGTTTTAAATACCGTCAAAATAATCGTTCGTCTAACTTTGTCCAGCAGTGTACTTAACTTGTGGAAAATATATAGCTACATCTTTGAATAGAATCGCAATGACAGGAACGTGAACGAAATTATTATAATAAATTTTCAAGTAGATTGGATTTTTATTTGTTTTTTTTTTTTAACATTCATGAGATTCAGTGCTGCGCATTTATAGATCAAAGAATAAATATACATAACAATTTTGTTATGCATATTTTACGTACCTACAATCTACATGTATCTTTTAATTGGAAAAGCAACACTTAAGCCCATTTTTTTTTTGATTTTGCTAAGTTCTAATAGAGCAATAGGTTGACGTCTGTCTTTAAGTCTTATTAAGTCCATAACCTTTCCCAACAACAGAGATTCTATATATTTCTAAATATATCCCTTGAAATTACAATTGACTAATAAATCAGTTAACTTAAAAACTTTCATAAGTATATTCCGTGATGTTTAATTTTATATTATATTCAGAATTATTCGTTTGATAGTTGATTCAGTTGATAAAAACCCACAAGCAGTATCGTCATAAAATCTTCAAAAAGAAATAAAAAATCGCCAAAAGTCATTTTCCTTCTATTGTATATTTGTCCCTCCAAGCTCGAACTTTTTTAAAACAAAAGAAAGGGCAACAAAGTTTCCTTCCTTTCTAAAACATTTTATTGTGAATATTATCAACATTACATTATTGCCATTCTTATCTCAATCGACAAAATAAAATTGTAGTAATTTTCCAGCTCAATAAATCTAATAAATTTTTCTTTGACACAAATACATTTAGAAAGATATAGAATTTGTCTGATGGTATAGTAGTATGTATAGTGGAATTTTATACGGTCACACTTGCTTTCTCGACACCGCAACCGTGTCGCATCGCATCGCAATGTAAACAAAAAGATATCTATCAGTTTGAAAGTTTTAATTAAACCGAGAAGGTTGTGCGTTTAATTTAACAGCTTAACGGTAGGTACTTTGATTCACACCTCAGCTCCGAATCGAATGCGTCCTATATTTAATTCCGTCCTCGTTTGAGGATGTAACAGTAAGCTATTTATCTCCACAGGAATTCAATTCGTTTTTCTTTGTAGGATGGATATATACGGATTTCCTTGCTTGGTGCTGCTCCTCCTGCAAAGTGAAATTAAATCCACAAGAAGCATCCGCGCGTTTATGCTTGTGATACCTGTTTGTATATACACGTATGATAGGTATACACACATAATATGCACACGTATAGCATATCCTTACAGCCTGACCCTTTAAATTACACTTTGTCCCGTTGACATTGCTCTGGTGTGTATTTATGTATAAAGCACGTCTGGTCGCAGAAAATGTCCTCATGCCTTGGGGTTTTGGGAATCAAAAGAGCATAATATTGCACTGCAAAATTATACAAGTAAAAAGAAATGTTGTAAATTATGCGGTTCATTTTATTCATAGCCTTGAGCGTTTGGACAAACCGTCTTTTCTGAAATTGTATTTTTATATACAACAGAGGACACATCAAGTCAGTGTGACCATGGTTTTTTTTATAAAGCAATGCTTTGTAAAAAAAATAATTCGAGTTAAAAATCCAACATAACGATAGAGAAGACGATAAAAGTTGAGTAGTAACGCCTGAAGCCTAAACTGTTTGACCTATTTCGTTTAAATTAGAATGCTAGGACTTAACATACCTAACATATCCATGCATAGGTATAACCGCTTGTTTCAAAAACTGCTCCAACGATTTTTATTAAATGGGAATGTTTCCCTTCGAAAGCTTATTATCGACGAACTTCCGCCGTTTAACAGAATATAGGGCTGGACTGATCGGGTAACGTTTCCCCCGTCAGAACAGGGCTGATAATCTCTTTTTTAAATAAAATAGTAAACTTACATTTTATTCACAACGCGTTTCAGTTCGATTACAAACCATCATCAGGTGAAGCAGATTCATGAGCGTCAAAAACTCCTATCAGACCTTTATTTAACTTTGTTTCCAATGCATTTAATTTAGTTTTGATATTTATAATTGATTTCATTTTTATTAAAATTGAAGGGTTTGCCAATAGGGTCACTTGTTATTGTGATTTTGTATCAGCGACTCAATAATAGGTAAAACAAATTTGACAGACGCATTCAAATCCATCACTGAAAGTCAACTACAGATGGGGATGAAAATCACTTAGAGAAAAGTAAAAATAAGAACATTTGCGGGAATTGAACCACAATGTTGACCAATTTTTTAAACTTCTAGTTTAGTTTACTTTTTTTCATCAAAATAATTGTTTTATTTTGAAATGAAATTGCGCGGTTGGTTGGTTTGCAATTATTTTAATAATTCAACCAGCACTTCTAAATCCTGCAGTCTGCAAACATAACATATTTGAAAGGCACAACATATTATTGAACTCGCAAAAACTCCACGAGTTATTTAATGTCTCCTTAAATTTACATTATTAGGGTTGTGAAATATTTTCTTGAATAGGTACGTTTTTTATTGAGTTTAATTATGTTTTAATTTACAAACTAAAATATTTCTGTAAGTTTGTATTTCTTGATGCAATTTATTTCTCTTTAAATGTCATCTTTATTGAATAAATTGGAATTGGTAACACTGAAATGCTTTCACAGAATAAAGATGGTTTGTTGTTCTATTTAATGCCTCACTTGGTCTTATTATATTTGCAATGCTATTTCAGTGAAAAGGCAAAACTTTTGGCTGCCAATGAAGTTTTAATGGGAAAAGTATGGCTATTCTTTCACGTTCTTATATTGCGTAACATATTGCGACCGACACACGCGACGCAATGACTATGATAATGGACAAACAATTTCATATCCCTGTCGCATAGCCCACTCGCATATCCAAGGAGGGAGACCATTTCACATTTATCATATTTTTTTGTTTAAATTTAGTTGCCGATACACAAGGATCATCATCAAGTTTCAAAAAACGGTCCATCCATCACTCATCAAACTTCGCATGTTTAGAAAACCGTATGTAGACTCGTATCGTATTAGTGTATCATCATTTGTAACTCTTGTTAATGGCATGAGGGTGTCCCGATGTCGTGCTTCCGTTTTATCAGCTCGCAAGGACATCCAGCGAGTTGAGGAGCGGAAGAAAAAATATGAATGTAAGGCACAGGTAGAAAATGTTTGGAAATGATTTTTGTAATTTAACTAAGAGTTTCTTTATTGAATTTGCTGCACATGGCTTTTTGTAGTTTTCACTGTGTTTTAGGATGTTTTTTCTTTTTAGTTTGATTTGCATATATTATTTTCTTAACCTTCTTTTGATTGAAACGAAAGAATTTAGCAAATTTATTGTACAGAAAACTTAAAATAGTAAATAATTATTCTTATTTAATTTGCTTATAGTTAACTGCTCGATTTTCGGGCGGAAAAAAAAGCAATGCCGGGACAAGTACTTGGCCAAACATAACGCTGTGTTCGATAATTTGGATTTAGTGACATATGAGGAGGTTGTTAAAGTGCCAGGTAAGTTCCGGAATAATTTGTTTTCGAAAGAATTTTTATTCATCAATCAAACTGTTTGATTTCAGTTGCTGATCCCAGCTTTCATCGGAAAACTTTAGTATTATTAGGCGCACATGGTGTTGGTCGTCGTCATATCAAAAACACTCTTATAGCTAAGTATCCAGATAAATATGCTTATCCAATACCACGTAAGTTTTTTTGTTTCGTGTTAAAAAGACAAAAATTGATGTAATTTTTTCAGATACAACGAGACCTCCAAGGCCTGACGAGGAGAATGGCCGCAGCTATTATTTCGTTTCACACGACGAAATGATGGCCGACATTGCTGCAAATGAGTATCTCGAATATGGTAAGGATACCTTTGTTTTTAATATCTCCTTTGTACAAATTACACTTAGATTCTCTTTGCTGTGAATATAGCAAACTAATAGTATACTTTTTTTAAAAAAAGTGTTTGAGAAGGGTAAAGTAGTACATATGCAAAGTCAGATATAAATACCTACTAAGCAATCTCATTTAAAGCTTAAATTATATAAACTCTGGAATTAAATAGTCCAATGACATTAAGAAAACATTCTTGTTTTGTTGGCTTTTAGAGGATTACATTTACCTTTACTCTCATTAAGTTATGTCTCATTCTCATTCATATTTTTTTCAATTTAAATTGATGCAGTCTTACTGCGCGTAATGTTAGCATACAAAGAACCCCTTTAAATCGTTTTCATTGAATACATTTTTTTACGTTTTTCCAATGAAAGAGAGCATTTTTAATTTATAGTTTTTATTTGATAGAAATTTTACGGTACGATGAGCAAATTTAATACGACCTCGTTTATTCGAACAAAGTATGTCAGAGAATTAACCTTATGTTCGTAGACATCAAATGCCTAGGGATGCAATATTGGTTTAAGGGGTCTGCATTTTTTTAATTATATGAATTTAAATATTAATAAATTTTTAATTATGTAGTGTAGGTACAGAATGGAGCAAAATCAACGATACCATCTGAAAAGCTCATAATTTTTTTTTTTTTCAATTAATTTGTTTAATCCAAAGTTTAATTACATCCTTTGAATGATTTCCATTTGTACGGCTTTTAAATAAGGGCTACGAACTTTTTCGGATTCTTGACTGATTATTTCGGTGCATTTGCTAGCCATTCAATTAGCCGGCTTTTAGTGTTATATTTATATAGAAAAATGCTGGTATGCCCCAACTTTTTATTTTATTCCTACTTCGTTAAAGATCTTCGTATGAGACTTCTACTCCAAAATGTTGTTCCTAGAATTTAATGTCTGATGTGTAACTGCAAACTAAACGTATGATTATGAATGTGCATTAATAAATGGCGTATTTGCTCGTTGGAATTTAATGTTTCAGTAATCCAAGAGCTAAAACTGAATCAGTAGTTACTGGAACAAAAAAAAGTGATAAAACTAAAAGAAATAGTTCGTTTAAATAAATTAATTTCGCAATTTATTTTATCCCTTTTTTATAGAAATATTAAAATAGTGCTTCGTTCCTTAAACAATTCCGCCGTAATATTCGTTTTGCAAGGAATGTCCATAAGTTTATCCCAGACCCACTATGGTATTCAGTCCTTTTTCACATTTCCCAAACCTGCATTTAGAGCACGGTCTGAAAATTATTCATCCAGTTATTTAAGAAATTATTGTTTTTATAAATTGTTCCCAAAAGGTACATTGTGATTTCAGCAGCACGGCGGGAAACTTCATTTTGCTGAATTCATATTTTGGGCCAATTTTTAATTGCAGATCCCACTAAATTTTAGGAATAACGCAATATTTTTCTCCAGTGAAAGTCTCTGTATGTATTGTTAGCATTTTTGTTTTTTGGAGGTTGTTTTACTCCTCATGAAACATGTGGAGAATAATAAGAATATGTCAAAATCGGATTTGTACCAATCGATTCAACTACAAAGTGTCAAATTTACTACTTGCTAATGACAGTTCGCACTGAATACTCCGCAAATCTCAAATCTCTCAAACTATACACAGTGTCAAATTTATTACTTTTTGGTAACAGTTTTTAATGAAATTATAGATACGTTAAACCGTTCAAACCACAAAGTGACGAAGGACCAAACTGACCAAATAATAAAAACAACAAAATAACTTAGATGCCAGGTTAAACAAGAGACTGAACATATATTGAGTCTTTTATTGAACTTGGCGTGTCACTTAAATATTACTTTTAAAACAAAATGGCATTTAAGGTTTTTGACTAAACAATTGTTTTGTGATAGCTGCCATACGACTAAATCTCACGTTCATGCCATGTTTTAATTTTTTGCCTTTCAACTAATTTAAAGTAATTTTTGTAGTCCTATAGTTTGCTACAAGGTTCCATTTAATTTTTACTTATTTTCATTTGTAAAAAACTGTTCATCGGCATCAATATTTGACATACATAAGTACATTAAATTTGATGTGCAGTATAAATAGATAAGTGTTTTGTTCATTCGTGATAGTGTAGCTTCATGTATAAAAGATCATGTTATGTCAAAATTGAAAATCTTCTGAATTTGTATAATTCGTTTTTTCTATTTCTTGATATATACTCCGGAACTGTGTTTCTTCTTGAGCATTTTTTCAGTTTTCGTTGCAAAATTATTATTATATAAGATAAATACAACGTATGCCATACGAAATGCAATAAGAAAGCGTAAGTAAACGAAAAAATGAAAAAAACTCATTTATTGTGATTGCAATTATGGGTTTGGACCTATAACACATTAGGTGCGTTTTTTTTTGTACGCGTATACACGCTTTAAAAATAATTACATTTTAATCTTTAAGTTAAAAAAAAAAATCATAGTGAAAAGTGAAGCTTGTGAAATTGAAAAAGAATATTAACTGCCTTATTTAACAAAAATAAACTGAAATTATTTATCCATGGATTAGTTAACTTGAAAATAAGGCTTAAAATTACAGTATACTTCCATTTTTTATTAATAAAGCAGTAAACGTATAAATCTTTTGTTTATTTGTATACGCAGATAAGAAAAACGTACGCAATACGACTTGTAAACCTGTTGGACAAGTAAAACTTCATTTAAATCAAATTATGTTGTTTTACTTGTTGAAGAATTACATTTCGTTGGTTTGTGTTGCAAATCCCAAGTAGCTGAACTCAGATTTTTATTTTTTTTCATTCAACTGATTTAAAATCACTTCAGAACTTAGTCCGAGTATTAAAGCAGCCTTAAAACACTATTTGACAGACCGCAACAAATTGAAGAAACAAACATCTAGTAATCAGAGTCTTACCTTGTCGTTCAGTTAACATGTAACTATTATCATCATAAAAAAATGTATTACAAGCTATTAATTTAAAATTTTTAGTATACCCTGATTCTATCCAAATGTTGCGGACTGTATTTAAAATTAAATTATTTAAAAATCTTTTCAATTTCCTTGAACATCTGTTGCTTTAATAACTTATTTCTATTTTGTTTAAGTGAATAGAAAAATTAAATTCTGAAGTAATTTTTAATTTTAAATCAATTAGTGTGAGCCATTGACTTACCTTAAATGAACTAAAAAATTTATTATTTTACCATTTTAATTGTGATTAACATCACTATGGTTAAAATAGTTAAAAGAGACATCATGTGTAAATTCATTCTAGTGGCAAGTCATGTTATTTAATTTTCAATCAATATTTTTGACTATTTATCCTTAAATCTTTCGGAATGCAATTTGTAGGATTTGTGAATGTTTTTGAAGTTTTTAACTGTTTAACCTCGTCTTGTTTCACTAGTCATAAATATGAAATATATACGCCCTTAGACGCAATCAGTTTTGTTTAAAATTTTGCTCAGAGAAGATAAAACGAGTTCAAATAGAATACATTTTTTAAAACTTATCGCAAGTACGACCTAGTCCTTCGAGAACGTAAGTGAATAAATGTCCACTTCTTATAATATAAACACCAATTCAAAACAAGTTCATCAATGTTTTAGGAGATACATTTTGTCAATTTTTTGTCTGTCACAAAACGTTAAATATCATTCCATTATATTTGATAGCACTCCTGATATACTTATCATACAAATATTCTCTAAGTTAAGTTTTGTACCTTTAAATTGAAATTTAAAGAGTAAAAGTGAAAGTGGTGGAATCCTTTATTGCGGTTTCATCGAGACCAAAACTAAAACTTCTGAAGGCATTTCCAACATGGTTTTTACTAAGCTGAAGGTTAGTGGTCTTGACTTAGTTTTCTCTCTAATTCATGTATCGCAAAAGTTTGTTTACACCTGGTCCGACATATACATATATAGAGTTTTCTTAAAAGAAATCGATTGCTTGTATTTCTACATCAGAGTTTAAAAAACTTATAAGAGCGAGTTCAAAATCCATTAAGTTCAGTGATATCTCTAGGTACCTGAATACACTTCAAATCGTGCAAATACTCAAATGGAACACACCATGTCCTTTTTAACCTTATAACTCTTCTCTACAATCGTCACGCAATAAATGAAACCTTTATCGTTTGTACAAAAACCATAAACTGTCCACTCTTGCTCCCTCAAAGACATAAACTTTCAACCAAAGAGTTGCTTTTATTACATTTGCTAGTCCTGCATTTAACGTGATTTGAGTTGTTCAACATGCAAATTAAAATCCTTTATAGTATACTCTGAGTTGTAACCCTTATTTTGTATTCCTCCCATCAACAGGCACTCATGAGGACGCAATGTACGGCACCAAATTAGACACAATACGACGTATTCACACTGATGGCAAAATGGCAATATTGGATGTGGAACCACAAGCGCTTAAAATCCTTCGAACCGCTGAGTTTACTCCGTACGTTGTGTTTATAGCTGCTCCATCATTGCAGAACATCGCCGATGTAAGATTGAATTTCTAATTTTGTTTTTCAAGTGTTTGTATACCTTTTTCTGTTTCTCATTCACATCATTATAGTATGATGGAAGCCTGGAACGCTTGGCTAAAGAATCGGATATGCTGCGTCAGGCGTATGGTCATTTCTTTGATTTGACAATAGTCAACAATGACATTGGCGAGACAATAGCAGCGCTGGAGAACGCAATCGATCGAGTTCACACCACAGCACAATGGGTACCCGTGTCCTGGCTCTACTGACAAGACAGTGAACTAGAATGTCCGGACTGTTTGGAGGGATGCGATTGTGAATTTGAATTGGTTGACTCACAATATAATCTTAACTAAAATCGAGTCACAAAGCTTTTAAAGTAATTTGTTTTTTTGTTCTATTTATGTTTTTTTTTTTTTATTTTACAATTTACTATTGTCATTCCACTAAATCTATAGGTATGTTTAATTTAAAAAATATTAGAAAAAAGACAACAATTAAAATTTAAAAAGAATATTTCAAATATAATTCACTCAACCCTAAGTAAAAAAAATTAAAAAAAAAAAGAAACAAAAATGTAAAACTATTTTTCCACAACACCCAAAAGTAAATCTATAATTTTATAAAAGCAATGGACAATGAAAACTCATTTCCGAAGAACAATCGCACTTTTATTCTTCAATAAAAAAAAACCAAAAGAAACCAAAAAACGACGCAATAACTATAAACAAAAAAAAAAGAAGAAGATACTTAGAGTTTAAACATATAGAGTGAGCACACATATTACCTAAAACATAAGTAAACCACAAAATCACATTATATAGAGACTTTGGAGTAGATTTTGGAAAAAAAAAATTAAACAAAATAATATTAAACAACTATTTACTCAGGACGAATTTCGTAAAATTCGCATTGAACGTATCAAAAACATTCGACTCATGCACACTCTCAATAACTTTTCATCATTCCAGGTCTAGAAAACATTTTAAAATTGAATTTTGTTTTTGTTTTATGTATAAATTTGTTTTTTCTTATTATTATTAATTCTACAAAAATAAAATATTTAAATAACGAATCAAGACATCCGAACATTCCATAAAAAAGAACGCAGGCGGGGTATATAAATTGAGGCGTAGCGCGATCAAGAGTAAATTTATAAATATAACAAAAACATATTTATCAAAAATCTTAAGCGCAAAAAAACAAAACAAAAAAAAAACATTCTATAAGAATTAAAACAAATTTAAATTAATATTTAAAATTAATAACTATAATTAATTAACATTCCCAAGCACAAATTAAACCAAAAAAGAAAAACAACCCTTAACTCGTAAGGGGTTGCATGTATTGTTTGTTTGTTTGAGCTAGGGACGTGCGTGAATATAAATTGATTAATGATGAATGAAAAACTCAAACCAATGTTAACATTAAATTTAAAAATAATTAAATATTTAAGATAATACATTTTTAAAAATAAATTTAAAACCAAAAAAAAAAATTAAATATTGAATTTAAAAGGGAAGTAAAGAAGAGATGATAAATAAAATATTCAATAAATGAATGAACTTTAATAGAGAATTTAAAAAAATAGGTGAATTAAACGAATTAAAAGAATTAAATCAGTTTTGAAAAAAAAAGATTAAAAAAAAATAAACAAAAAAAATTATATATTCTATTTCCATCATGCCAAACGTGTTATGAATTGTACCAAATCTTCCCAATGCATAAAAGTATCTATAAATATAACATGCAGTTCTAAATTAATTTTGTTAATTTGTGAATAGTTGGACTTAAATGAAATATGTCACCATATTGTGATTCTTTTTCTAGTATTTATCCTAAATTATTATTATGCATTTTCTAAAAATGTTAAAGTTATAGTCTACAGTTCTATACTATAATAACAAATCTCTCAGTTTAGCGTTTTACAAACTGTTATCAAACTGTAGAGTTTGTTGGGGTAACCTTGAAAACCTGCCATGTTGCAGCCAAACTTTTTTACTTTCTTCTTAATTTGTTTCAACGTTCTTACATATTTTCCTTTTGACGGGGTTCTTGGTTTCTTAATACAGATATTTATTTCAGGTGGAAACGTAATACCATGTGAAATTTCGTGAACCCTTTTGCGTAAATGCTTTTATTTGAATTGCCATTTTGCTTCTTTTTGTATCGACGGTGTTCACATTGGACTCCTTCAACCGAAGCATTTTGACGTAAGTCCAATCCACAAGCGATTTATGAATCCACATTCCACACAAACACAAAAACAATATTAGTGAAATAATCCTAGATGTTTACAATTTACTTCATAGGCTCGTGCTCAGTTGAAATTCCCAATCAAAAGTTACCCAATTTAAGAAAATTTTTGAAGAAATTTGTGTAAAAGATGATAAAAGAATTAATCACTAATGTCGGAATAGCGAATGTGAAAATGAATCCACGAGAATTTTAAAAAATCTGAAAATACTTGTTGAATGTCCCGTTCCTTTCTTAGAACGGAGTGGGAAAGAGACAAGACACATAGATATAAAATGAGTCCAATGTAAAATCCGTCAGCAAATATTTACAAATAATTACGGAAATGAGAATTCGTCAGGGGCCTTTTGTCTGAGTTTTTTTTTTTTTTTTTTTGGGCAATCACAGCTTGGAATTCAAAATTTCTCTTTTTCCGTTTATCTTTAAAAAACAAAATGCTTCCTTATCACCTAGGATATAATCTGCCGCATGACAAAAGCATTGCCATTTTCAATTAAATTCCATACCAGCTTTTCAATGGAGAATGAAGAACTAAAACGGCTTGACTGCAGCATGAACATAGGATTGTTAGGATTGAAAGATTTTTCTAGGTGTTTGTTACTAAATACCATTTTCTTGCAGTTGTCAATCTCTTTTTACCGTATTCAGAAATCTAAAAGTTTGGAAGCAATTGTGATTGTAACTATTTCTGATCACATCTTCCGCATGAGTCCTTGATACCTGTATTCTATACCAACCTTGGCTTTTCGTCGTTGTAGATTATTTTTATGATTGTAAGATTTCTGAAAGACCAGTCTTTGAATTATGTCGTATGCGCTTACAATCGAAAAAAGTCATAAGTTGTTTCCGTCTTGTTGCGGACTTAAAAACATGAATATACAGGTCATAGTTTTGATTTGTCAAGGAATACAGCCAGTTAACAATACAAATGTGGCATGGATAATCTGAAATGAAAAAAGATTCATTCCATAAAAGCTTTGTTTATAAAAAGACCATAAACCCAAAACTGACTCCGACCAAATCCACACTGATTTTGTGAATAACATTATTTTTTTTTTTGACAAACTTTTTTAAATTACCCAATACTTTATACAATTTAATAGAAAAGAAACACATTTGGTACAGATCTCATTTAAAAAATTATTTTACTTTAAATATTTTAGTAGTTATCTAATTTGTATAGTAATTATTAAAATTCATTCCCTTTTTTTCCTCTTTTCAAACAAAAATGCATTTCCCTCCAATTGTATGATATGTATCAATCAATTAGCAAAATTTTGCCAAAACACCTTTAAGGAAAAAGACATGTGATTTGAACAAAGACATTAAACTAATATCCAAATTATGTAAGAATTACCTCTTTACTGGCAACAAATTTCAGAGCAACCAACCAAAAACAAAATGAAAAACCAAACAATGAAAATACGAAAAATAAGATTGTTCTATTCAATATTATTGAGCTTAACATCTATTTAATAAATAAAAAAGTTAAAGAAAAAAAGTTTTGAAGTGAAAAATATAATTAAAGTTTAAATAATGAAACATATTAACAAAAGCAAATGAAATAAATACACATCTATGGTTTCAAAACATTATAAACAAACTAATACTATTATATAGGAAAAAATACTAAAAAAAACATTTTACATTTCATAATTATTTAAATTTTATTATAATAATATTATGTTTAGCATTTGGTTTAAAAATAATTATAATAAAAGGCACAAATCTATCGAGTATTTTACAAAAATAATAGTTTGAACTTTAAAAGTTGTTTATCAAAAAGAAAACATTCCATTTCTTCATCTATGTCAATTCAATCAAATAAGCAAAATTATGCTTTCCAAAAGACTCATCATTCTCTCTCTCTCTATCTTAGGAAAAATGTTGCCAAATTTTGGGTTTAGAAAAAAATATCTTTACTCTGCCATTTTATTTAAGTGTCATCGAAATCAAAAAAAAATTCTAGAAAATTGTTAAATATTCAAATCACAAGTTTAAGAATTGATAGAAAATTTCCCACACTTTCAAGAGTTTCTTAAAACACACATTGAAACATAAAAAAATAATGTATTGATAATGTATTTCGTTATATTAACAGCAAACCACGTTAAATAATGGAATGTATAATATATATATAAATTTTATATTTATTTAACAATTAATATTTTATTTTAAAAGCAATTAAACTTAAATACAAAACAAAATAGTTTTACTATATAACAAAATAAAACATAAAATATTTTTATAAATTGTCTTTCAATGAAAATATATATTGCACACAAGAGCTTATTTACGATTTAAGAAATGTGAAATATGTAAATTTTTATTTTAAACATTTTGTTATATTTTTTATTCAATTTTTTTTTTTATTAATTTATTTTTTTGTTCTTCTTAATGAATGCATGTATTTAGTATAATATTGTCTTCATAAGAATCCCTTTACTTTTAAAGGTGATATGACACAATGTTTATTAAAAGGAAGTTAAGAATTCAAAAAAAATATATATATTTGAAACAATAGACAGTTAAAAATTTCAGAAATATATTAAATAATCAACACAGGTGCAAGAAAAAAAAAACAACAAAACATAACAGCGTTACACAAAACAAAACCAAAAAAAAACGTACATATATCGCAAAAAAACAGTAAAACAAATTAAAATACAAAAATTTGCAATTATAAAGAAAAAAATTAAATCAACAAAACAATAGTTTAGAAAAAAAAAACACGAAAATTTAAACAAATATATTTCGATTTATAATAATCAGTATTTAAACATGGGAAGTCAATGAAGCTAAATTGAAAACATAACAAAATGGAAAAATATATAAACAATATATATTTAGATTGATGAGGAAATGAAATAAAAATTAAAAAAAAAAAGAAATAAATTATTTGTTTTCTTCCGTTACATCAATGTGTTGCAAGAAGATTTTCAAAGAGAACAGTTTAAGACTTAACGAACTGAAGTCATTTGTGTTTCAAAAGGTACACAATGACTGCACCGAAATTATTATATAACGAATAGACATTTTCCAAAGATTCAAAAGAACTCGGTGCGAGCAACACCAGAATCATGACCGAAAAATGTTGATCTACTTGCTGTTTTGCAATCTTCGACATTCCTTTCTTCATTAATCCAATCCACACATATAGTCGATTTTTATTCCAAGATTATATTTCTGAAGTGCTTGGTCCTATCTATCAAGATTGGTCACCTCGGCATTCATGCGAAGCATATTCATTCGATGTAATAAATCAAGAAAGTATAGATCACTGAAAATACATTATACATATTTTTCACTGCCAATTTAAGCATGTATTGTCAGAGAAAGTCAGTGTTTTACAGAATGTAGGCAGGACTGAAAACTCCAAACGTAAATACATAAGCGCAACAACACCAAGATTCGAACAATCAAAAGTGCTGTGAAGTTTACTGATTGTCAAAGTTTTATTCTCAAGCGAGAACATTTACTTCGTTGGAAAAGAAGGAATTAGTTGGGTAAGTCTTATGTCATGTTTCCACTGCCAGTCCACTTAATCGTGTCAATTAAATTTTAATCAAGTAGCTATTTTGTTAATCTACAAGAAATAAAACTATTGGATTAAAATTTAAGTCACCTCCTGTTAAGGGAAATTTTATTCACTATTCTCGAGAAAATCGGTTTCACTCATTGTTAAATTTTAAAGTTGATTAACTATGTAGTTTGAAAAATTTCCATGGGATTTTTGTCACAATTGACTGATGAAATTTCATATCAACTTTGGATTTCAAACCCTTGTGAGTAAAACAGCTCAATAAGGTCTATCAAGCTGGCAATAAAGCCCATAATAGTGAATTCATATTTTGTTATAAAAATTTATTGTATCTATTTTCTGCCTCTGCACTTACATCACCTGTATCTCGAGAACCGAAAGGGGTACAAAACATTACAGTAATGCATTGTTAAATTATGTCAAAAAATAAGTTAAAATAAAACAAAAAAAAAATTTCAAAACAAATTTAAATTTCAGTACAATGTCAGAAATGTCATGCCAGTTTTGTTTATGCTCAAACATTTCTTTTACTCATTATCACCTTTACTTGATTAAATGTCAGCTAGAATATCAACTAACTTTTAAGTGGATCTGGCCAATCAGAGCACGTCGATTAACTTTTAATAGTCGTCGCATTCAACGCACCCAATGATAGAGAAGAACAAAAAAGAGTGGTTTTATTATATCTGTCTGTGGCTCTCTCTCTGTCTCTCTCTATTTGCCTGGCTGGGTTATATAAGTTAAGTATAGCTACAGTCTAAAAACGGTTGAACCTAATACTTTTTTTCGAATTTGATATTATATGTTTCAAAAGCTTGCCTTTAAGAATAATTTTGTGTAAGAATATGAAACCACTTATGGTCAAAAATTAGGTTTTCAATAATGCCCATGAAAGGCTATTAAATTTGTATATGTTCTTTGTTTCATTTTTAAGTTATTACGTTAATGTAATAATAACATATTGTCTAACCAATTCATAATGATGTTAGAAAGAGAATTATCACAACGGAAGATTTTTTCTAAACTTCCGCAAAGATTTTATATTTGTCAGTCAAACTTTAATTTGACGAATAATATTAATAAATGTACCTTCTGTGGGTCTGTTTGTATCTGACCTTCATTAAGTTTTTATTTGTTATTACTTCTTTTAATTCAAATAAATCACTGCTGTAGTTTTTTGAACACCTTGCTTTTGGGGTCAAGTAATCAAATTTCAACCTCGTTTAATCACAAACATGCAGAGTTTATTGTATCAACAATTCTAAGAAATGTTATAAGGAAATATTTGTAGAACCAAATGACACAATTATGCAAGTTGATGCGCTCAAGAAAGAACACGGTAGTAGGTGTATAAACATAAAATATAAAATTTGATGAAAAGCTATTTTTTGTTTTATATTAAGTTTTCTGATGGGAAATGATTTTTAAATTAAATAATGGACATGTATTTTTGCGTCGTTGCAGAAATTTCGCATGGTTTACTTTTGTTTGACAAAATTGTCTTCATACAGCGATCCCCCTACAGTCCTACATACTCGAAAGATGCATTCCAAGAAAAAACATTTCGAATTCGCGAATGTTGTGACTAGAAAATGATGAGCCCAAGAATTTAAAAATAAATACAAAGAACTTAAAAATAATTGGCAGACACAACACGAATTTTTGATGAATGGCGAATTCGCACCGTTTATGCAGAGGGAATTTCGGAGAAAATCAGACCTGAAATAAGTAAAATCGCGTATGCTGAATAAGTTTAACACACATACCTACTTATTATCTAAACTTCTACACTAAAATAATTATTAGCCAAATGAGAAGTTCTTAAAAAACTTCTTGTATAAGAAATATTTACTTCAACTTAAAAGTAAATACATTTATTTATTTTTATGTATAGGTACGTAAACAAACAAATATATATTTTGGTATAGATGTGCAATGTTAGATAAGGAAAGTACATGCGTATACAACAAATAAATGTTGAAATAACAATAGACCATGGCATTACCATTGTATATAAATTTCTATAGTACAACCATGGAGCAGCGCCATCTAAACAAAGTTGTTAACTTCACCTTTGGAGGTTCTTACATTTACTAAGGGTCTATTCTGTTACCCTAACAATAGTCGTCTACGAAACAAATTAATAATATATAATGTATTTTATTGGCTCTAAAAACCATATTTCCTTGACAAGAGTCGTAAACAAAACAAAAATAATATATGTTTACGACTGTTGGCAGGGTTACAGAATAGGCAACTATTAAATGCACGAACCTAAAAATGTGTTTATAACACGTTTCTCAAGATGGCCAGGCGGTGATTATTCAGCATGAAAATACTATAGAAATGTATATACAATGACATTACGATGATACATCAGAAGACAAAAAAAGTGGGTCGGGGACTATCAATTTGCTTGTATAAGTACCCACTTCCTAAACCGAGTTTCCTTAAATTTAGTAGATATACGAGATACGGATACCTATGGAGGGCTTGTACCATTATTATGGGTCCCTATAAGGCAATGAGAAGTTCCAGAAATCTACGTGCGGATGATTATGGATATGTGCGAACGAGTCAAAACAAAGGTTAGATGTACTGCAGGAGCACCTTTATTCCTATGCTCTTTATTACAATTCTTGATTATCTACTGAAAGATAAGGTGAGGGACTCCAAAAGTAACTCATTTATTCTTTGCAGACGATAAAGTCATCATAAGTTAAAATCAATAACAAAGCATCTTTTGTGATGACGACGCGTAATAAATTTTGGGATAAAATCTGATATGTATCAAAAGTTAAAAGTCTTCCCGAGCATAAAAAACATCCACATTTTCTTACTATTCTTCATTCTTGTTTTCTGTTTTGACATTTGTCCTAATGGCCGTTGGCAGTAACACTGAACTACTATATCTATGTATATGTACATTGTACAAGCATATTTTTGTATCTTTTATAAAGTAAGAATTTTTATCGTGATCATCAGATCATGTTTGCTGAAATGGAGAAGGTGTATTTTAGTACTTTGTTATGGCAAAATCCATGATGAAGATGTGCATATGTGCAATGTTGTGCTACAGCCAAAAACTAGCTATGGATTACCACAGAACGAGATGTATAAGTAAGCATTGAGGCCAGTTGCCTTTGTCATTGCCTCTAAGAACCCGTTTATTTATATATACATATTGGCATTTTGGTTATCTAAAAAAAAACTTTTTCTTGCGTTCTTATAGATAGATGATAGTTCATATTTGGTTAATATTTCTTTGTTAGGTAGAGGTACCTCACATTTTTTAGGTATACCACAAACATTAAACTACATTTCTACTTCATCGGTTCAATCTGCTTTCAATATTTCTTCTAAGTTATCCTTAACAAAACAAGTATCAGTATAACTATACCTATTTATATTTATGTTGCATTGAAAAAAAAAATGGAATTTCACTCGTAAGAGGAACGGGCAAAATAATCTGAGGATGTTGCCCATTTGGGTTAATCAATGGTTTCTATAGCGCATGTTAACTGACAATAAATAACACGGATGGCATGGCGGTGGTAAACATAACAATCCCTTTGACTCTTTGAAAGTGCATCTACATTTTGTATCTCTTGAAAGGGCTACTTATTCGCACGGTAATTTATTCCATAATTTAAATGCGTATACGCCTGCAGTATTATAGGTACATGACCTTTTAGTTTTTTGTTCCAGATACAGAATATAAAATAATAATAATGCTTTTTTTAGAGCTAAACAATTTAATTAGATGTTGAATATACTTATATATTTGATTTATTTATAGGTTCCATCAACGAAGGTCATATATGAACTAACGCCATAATGATGATTTTCAAATGCGAATTAATGCTATAGGTAATCCGGGTTCAGGTCTATGATGCATGCATGTTGTTTGAATAGAATTGAATTTAGAAATTCAACTTCTGTTCGGACTGCCTTTTCGAGTTAGGAGTTAGAAATCACATAATCACAAATTGGCATTAACTAATTATAGATCGGGTATGATTGTCCCTTGAAAAAAAAATCCCAGGTGAGAAATAGAAATTAGGAAGAGGCGGCAAAGGGGTCAAAAATCAGTTTTTTTGTTTGCTATTTTCTTGGAAAGTATGAACTTTTCTCCACAAAAAATATCTTACTCTTTTCTTCGACCATCATTGTTTTTTTTTTCTTTTTGTAGTTTTCCCATAACGTCTTATCGATAAAAAAATAAAAGGCACGACTCCGTCGCACAAACTTGCTCTTGTGTAAGATTTCCAACCTTTGGCTTAGGATAATAAACAAGAAACTATAATAAATAATCGAAAGTAAAAATAGTTTCTATAGCGCTTTTATGGCAGGTACCGTTAATAAGGTGATTTTGTAAAAAAACAAAAATCTAACGGAAAACTTCTTTATTGTCAAAAAATCAGTCACACAAAATCTTATCAAAATCGATCGTATTTTTTTCGAGAAAAGTCGGTTTTTCTATAGAATTTATATGGCATGTATGGTTAATAAGGTGATTTTGAAAATAAATTTCTAACTAAAAACTTCATTATTGGAAACAAATCAGTCACACTAAACTTGATCAAAATCGATCGTATATTTTACGAGAAAAAATGGATTGTATTTAAGGCTTATTTGCCAGGTACCGTTTATATCTAAATTTATTCTGAAAAAACACAACTTTTGGCTACAAATCCATTTTACGAAATTTTATAAAAATCGATCGTATTTTTTACGAGAAAAATGGAATTGTCTAAAATGCTTGTATGGCAGGTACCGTTAAAAATCTAGTTGTAAACATTTTTTTTTCGTTTTCAAAAAATCAGTCATGTTAAATTTTATCAAAAACGATCGTATTTTTTTTCGAGAAAAATTGAATTATCTGTTACGTTTATATGTCAGGTAACGTTATTTTCAGACCTAAAATACGCCTTAGCATATACTCTAAAAATACAGAGTACCAAGTTTGAAGAAAATAGGCCCAACCGTTTAGGCTGTAGGTGTCGATACATTCAGACTGACAGACGGACAGACAGACAAAATTGACGGACCTACTTTTTTCGTGTTCTCTATCATCGTAATGTCATGTTTGATTGTTATCCCAAATTTTTACATAGTACCTATAGTCGCAAATAAAAAGCCCAACTGGGTCGCATGAAATAGCTCTTGTTGCAAACAATATATTACAGTAGCACTACATTTTAGTTCAATAAATTATGTACCACTGTATTTTAGTTATTATGTTGTTAAGCTTAAATCCTTAAACTCTTTCATGTGTTAAATGAACATATTTTTGTCGGAAGAATTCATTGTGTGGTTATTTTTTTAGCATTTTTAATCAAACAAGAAATTTCTTCCGCAAACAAATTTTCATTATCAAACCTTTTTTCTCATGAGGCAAATTCGGCTTTTTTTTTGTAAACCTGCAAGAAGGATTGGTTCTAACACCACTTCGTTTAATTCTTCTACTGACCGAATTTCGTTTGCTTGTATGACTTGCGAGGTTTTTGAACAAAGACTTTTTATCAATAGATACAGTAAACACTTTTACTGTCATTGTTGTCGTTTATTTTTAATGTTTTCTTTTTTTTTAATATGGGAAATTAAAATAAAAAATTACCCATTCGCAAATTTACTTAAATTTACTCTGGCAACTCTTTCAACGTAAACATTGACTAAGCAAAAATAACAATCTTCTGTTGGTTTCAATCATTACATTTGAACCCACGACTCTAGCAACATTTCCAATTCAGCTATTTAAACATACAGCAACAAAACAGGTTGCCTTCTCAACATGTCACTGGAATAAATGGTGGGTTTGTTTTCCATCCATGCTTCTCCGTGCTCCGTCCACTCCAATTCAAACAAAAATTACTTTTCAGTGACTGACTGTGTTTCAATCTTGGATCACAGTCGAATCGAGCTCAAGATTCAAGAATCGTTGGTTGTGCGGTAGTCTAACAAAAGTATCTGATCGATGAAGTTGTATCTTATTCTAAGTGGCGGCAATAACTAAAGTTATTTATTCAAGGGTTTCTGCCTGTTTTATTTTTTGTTTGATTGAATATTTTGTTTGTATTTCTATTAACGTGCTTAATAACTTCCCGGAACTTGGTATCTATTTATACTTTAGTGATAACAAATATTTTAAAGCAAAAAAAAAACACAAATATTTAATTTTAGAGCTTAGCTGTGTCTACTAAACTCTAAAAGTGGCTCATGTGCGCGCAACCGTAGCTCAACTAATATTGTTGTGGCCTTAACTACTTTAACGTTTATAAAAATACACGCTATAGTAATGTTGTTCTCTGGACTTTGCTGTCTTGAACAAAAATTGTGTTGAACAAATTATTTGTTGTTTTTCTTATAAATCATAAGCATAGATTTTTTTTTTTAAAATAATAATATTGTGCGTGCTTGTTCATAAAATAATAATAATTGTTCTTGGAAGGTTTTAAAAATTTTAAATACAAAATGAAAATATTTTCTACGAAGTGGATGACATCAAGCGAAGAGGAGACCTTCTGACGGAAAAATCATTCACCTAAATCAGAATCGTATTCGGATTAAGATAGACATTTGGGACTTGCGTCTTTACAATTTTGTTTTGCTGCTGTCATTATTTAGAGTAAGTGACCTTTCATGTTCCACTTTGAGATGCTATTTGACATTGTACATATTCCTACCTGCCTTACCTACTTAAAGAAAATGCTTTACATGACTTGTCATGGAATTTCCTAAAGCGGTTTCAGTTTTAGATGCAGTCCGTTCGGTTGTGTATATATTTTTTTTTTTTTTTTGTCTTTTCAATAGTTTTAACCTTATATGAACATCATAGTTGATTGTTGCAACTAAAGTCTAAATTTTTTTTTTATTTTTGGCATGTTGATGAAATCTAACATAGAATAATAATGAATTGGACTTCTGGGTGAGTTAGAATTCACGGAAACAAACAAGCTGACCTTGCACTTTAAATTATAGTCAAAAACGTCTTCAGATTGAATGTGGGGGCTAAGTCGTGAAAGTATCTTTTGAAGACAATTAAACCACCAAGTCATGTGGTAGGCGTTCAATTACGAATATTTTTCGCTTTAGTGCCAAACATCTTAACCAAAAAAGCCATTCTAAGCTAAACAAGATTAAAAATCGATTTAATATCTTTTTTATTTCAAAAACGAAACCGTTATAGGTACCTACTACTCCTTAATATTTTAATAGTAACTTGTGATCAATTTTAATCTTTAATCAGCGTAAAGCCTAAGATTCTATTGCTGTAATATAAAAAAACATTACTTTATACATTTATGTTAATTTAATAATTAATAATAATAATAATAATAATAATCTTTAAAGATATTTAGGTAGCAAGTTAAATATATTATTAAAAAGTCTTATGATTCATTAAGTAGTGAAAATAAGTCAAACTTATTCTGTGTGTGAACAGTGGAATTGTAAGATAAGTAGGCAAACCCGCTTTTATGGTTAACAATATTTCTATAGTTGATTAATGATAAATATTGAAATTTGATACCTACATTAGAACTCAAATAATTAATGAACTGTTACATTTTTGACACTGTTTAATAATGATATTTGCCGTGTAACTGTCAAAAATGTATTGTACCATGCGTTGCAGTTTAATCCTTTTGAAAGTTTCTCCGTTCTATGCATCAGAACGAATACCTCAATTAGATTTGTACCAAATCGGAAACTTTCTTTTTTCAGAAAACCTCTTGAATAAACAAACGAAAATTGTTTTTTTTAACTTTCTTTTAAAACATTTGGGAAAATCTAGCATCGCGAATAATTTTTCTCAGTACTCATTTTTGCCTTACAGAAGAATAACATTATTTTTGAGGTACAAAATAATATGCATGGGATGCAATCCCTCAAGAAATGCTTGAGAAACTTGTTAAATCAATTGAAGACCACTCCAAAAATTTAAAGATGGCAAAGGAGGTGCCATTTTCTGCTCGTGTTACTGATTCATTTATATTTTTTAAGTTAAAATAAAGTCTGACAAAATAATTATGTCGCGACAAAATAAGATTGGCTACTAATTCAATGATTTTAAATAACTGTAAGTACCATAAAATATTTTAAAAATATTAATTCTTTTTTTCTATTAAGCTTGAAAGTTTTTTGTTTTGAAAATATAAAGATATTCGTTTTTGTCAAAATAATAATGCATTCGAAAAACATTTATAACTAGATGTGATCCAATTGGTGCTCAATTTGTACTAAACTTTCTGAAAATAAAATTAATTATATTTCGCTGCCTACCTTCAGAAAATCAAACAAGTTTTTCATTACAAATGCAAAATATGTACTGCGATATGATCTAATTTTGTCGTCTTCCTGTAACTTGAGAAGTTTTGTTCATTGCACTTGATACAACAAAAGTGAACGTATAACCATAAAGAAACACTGTTGGTTTCTAAGACAAAGAGTTTAGTTAAGAGTTAAACAAACATGTGAGTCATTCTCTGAATAAGCAGAAGAAGTAAACAAAATTTAAATTCAAACGTTATTTCAAATGATTAAATAAGTTCTGTTTAAGTTGTTCTTCCAAATTGAATTCGGAAACAAATAGATTTTGGTACGGATTCACATTAAGTGCTTTGTCAGGATTTTGTACAAAAAAATGTTATGTTTCTATAGAGGAACTTCTCAATTCAATTCACACTCAACTGGCGATAAATATATAAAAGTGTCGCCTACAATACAATTTTTCTTATGAACCAATAATGACGGAAATAAAAAAAAAGGTAATTCATTAAGTAAAAATTCAGAAGCCTTCCCTCGGCAATGAAATAAAAATACTTAGGTATAATATTTTTTAAATAATTTTCTTTTAATTATTATAGCTTCTTCTTTTTAGTTTCAATAAAAAAAACGCTTATCTCCTTACGAGCATTTAAGTAATTATTGTTTAAATCAAGGAAAAGAGTTATTAAGTGAGTATATATTATATTATGATCAAGATCAAAAGCTTAATTATGGCATAAAATAAAAATATAGAACTACATGCTTGGTTATAAAAATAATCTAACCTCTCAGAAACCTCGATAAGAATTACTTACAGAATTGTTCATATAGGTACATATGTATTTTTAACAGATACGTTACACAATCATAAGTAAGCATAGGAATATTTAATTATTTAAATAAAAATCTATGCTGGGAATTAAATGGATGTTCAATAATAATGCTGATGAGTGATTGTATAAGTAACACAGAGGCGACCCGGAGAAAGGCCATAAGCAGAGAAGCCAGTCGGGCCGTCGTAATATAGACGATTATAACTAACATACTTAATTACATAGTGTAGTTGATTTCCTTAAAAAAAATATTCGAAAAGTGTACCCTCATGTAACAGTTTTAATTTTTCCGATTTTTCTCGGAAACGGCTCTAACGATTTTGATAAAACTTTGTGAACGTTATGTTGGTTGCATGTTGCGAATTTTTTTTAATTGGTATTTATTTTGGAAACGACTCCTTTTTTAGCTTCTGGATACTCATTAGAAACTGTATAGGTACACAAAGCTGTTAGAAAAATCTTCAATCTGACATTATCTTCACTGGGATTTCGCCAAGGCTTAATTTCGATACGTTTAATCATAAAATTCTTTTGTAGGTACCTTATCATTGTCCGATGGATTAAATGTTCTACTAACCGGAACAAAAGTCAATATTGCTAAAATTGATGGGACATTTTTTGGAACATTTTTAAGTGCCATCTAGTTCTAGGGTATGCCACTAAACAGTAGACATACAAAAAAAAACGTTAACCACCCAACGACTATCTGAAACTGTGACGGGTGTGGGGTGACGCTTGCAGACCATAAAAAGGTTGCAGTATATATGTGAAAATATCTTCATTCTCAAATTTAATTCATCAAACTCACCGAAAAATGACCTCAGACGACCAAAATGTTACTATAAACAATAAGTTATTCCGGAAGTATTTTTTCCAGTTCAGCAAACACTTTTACCAATCGGACAGACAGACAACCCACTACCCACGCTTTCTTATGTAGCATAAAATATCATGTGTATCATAATTGCATGCCGATAGTCACGAATGAAAATGCCAAACAAAGAAGAGAATACTCGTACAAAAAAAATATATATAAACAATGGAAAATCTATCAACGCTACGATATCCATCGGGTAGACGGTCCGACATTTCGTATACAGGTGCCGGAACGAGGCCGACTTTTAGCGACAGTGTCTCATATGTGCAGTCAATCATGCTTTTTGACTCGAATTTATTATTTTGTTCACCCTCTTCCTTCACATTAAAACAAACAAAAAATAAAAAGCCTTTTACACAAATGAAAGAACTGTGTATAAAAATGTTAACACTAAAAATATTGTATCTGCATTGTGCATTGGTAGCAATATCATATTTCACCACCTATAAGCCAAACTAAAAGACGGGCGTTCTTTTTAATTAACAGTTCATTAAGCTTGCTTATTTCGCATTATTTATGTGAACAAGCTGAAAAAAGATATTATATTTTGAATTATAGTGCATATTATAACGATTTTACTTGTAATATTAGTACCTATAGAAAATGCATAAAGGCAACTTATGGATCCGAACAAAAGCAAACTAGAGTTTTAAAATTCAAACAAAAGGACAAAATTACCAATGTTTGTCTAAATCGTTGCCTGCAACCTAAACATATTTCGTTGAACTATTTTTTCACAAAATCATTCAAAGTCATACCAAACTGCCTATTTGAGAAAATAATAATTCTTATATGCATGGTTCATTATAATATATGAAGCCGTGAGTGCAAAAGTGGCGTAACCCACATTTTTTCAAAATTGATTTTTTCTTAAAAATACATCTCTTATAACTTTTTTTTTAAACTTAAAAATAGTTTTATTCAGCTTCTTGTACTCATAACCAGATGGCCTTTAAAACAAAGTTTTTTTTTTGTAGATTGGGTTAATATTTGAGTGTAAAAGTGGCGTAACCTTCATTTGCAACTTATTAATGCAAAACAATAAACAAAAACAAAACTGACAAACCTAACATTGCGTAATAATGGAATAATTGATGCTGATAGTATGGTTAGATACCTGTTATTTTCATTCTTTTCTCTTTTGTTGTCGGCTTCACATAATAAAAGAACACACTTCTATAAAAAGAAATTAAAAATAAAAATATGTAGGCAAACATTTTGGCTTTAGAAAATCATGTAAGTAAAAACCTAACGCCCAAATTATCGCACACGTTGAATTATAAAAAGAATTCTGAGATTACAATTGACCAACCCCTGGATGTTTCATCTTTCATTTGAAGAAATTAACGTCGAAAAGGGAAAATCTATTGATATATAAAATACTAAACCAATTTGAACAGCCAAAAACAAAATATGAGAAGACGGAGGATTTCATTGAACTGTTGCAATTTATACCACATATTCACCACCTCTCCTACACAAATTTATATCAAAAAAAAAATTTTTCTAATTGATTAAAAATTTTAAAAAAATATCCTACTCTTTAAAATGTCCATATTTGTAAAACATCCTCGTTTTTAGATCGATCGGAAATTGCAATAGAAAAAAACAAAAAATGTTTAAAGAAAACTTATTTCTAAAATCGCTCGTAGCTTTGGGGGTTGCTCATGAAATCGTGTAATACCGGTGAAAAATTTAAATTTGAATTTTCAACTGGCGTTGCCAGTTGTTTGTTATCCGACCACTACCGAACTTCGCAGGGCGAGCTGCCGGGATACTCTGAAAATTTCATAAAAATCGGTCCCGCCGTTTTCAAGTAAATTGGGATTACTTGTTAGTTTTGTTTGTCGATGATATTTGCCAGTACCTAAATCATTTGACCGTGATTAAGCGGGGTCGTGTATACGTATGTATATTAAACTCTTTTTTTTTTTAACTGTGTATGTGATAGGAGATTCGTTCTTTTTGAGAAATCTAAAGTAATTTATATTTTGTGTTATAAATATATTAGTTCAGTTCCAGTCAAACTAAAATAAGTTGGCATTTCTAAATCACTACCCCACGACTCGACCATTTGCGTCGGCACGCTTCTGTATAAAACACAAGCATATTTACCATAGAATTTCTCCTCGTTAAGACGGAAGCCAGCAACTTAAAACATATTCGTTCCCGTTCGTAAATGAATGACTGGCTGAACAGAATGATGTAGCCTGTAGCTGTATGTAGCGCTGTCAAAGCTATATTGTCAAAATGTAGCTCAAAAGCTCGTCCAGAATGATTTAGCACAGAACATCAACTTTCATTCAGGCATTTTGCTTTGTTTTGTTTTTGTTTTGTTCTTCAAATGTCAAAAAGTAGCAAGCAGCGCACGCCAAATTTGAAGTCGAGTGAACTTGTACTACAGCTACAGCTGCAGCTACACATTCTGTGCGAATTATTGGATTATCGTTAATTTGACAGTGCTACAAGCTACAGCTACAGCTACAACATTCTATTCAAACAGTGAAACTCTTACCCTCTCCGAAACAAAATCCTGGCTACGGCCATGTACCCAACATTTAACATTCAACTTATAATATTTGTTTTCTTTCGGCAATAACTTGTTATCCTCTTCAAAACAAAATAAAGAAAAAGAATTTGTTTCATAAGTGTCTACTTTAACTGTATCTACAAATAAGTATTAGGTATACGATTAATCTCTTTATTTTACTTAACTTTTAAATTCGGCAAAAAAAATATAAAAGTGTTTCGTACATAAAAGAAGAAATCCACCGTTATTTTGGTGAAAAAAACTTCAAAAACATTTTGGAATCTTTTTTATTACTATTTTGTAGATATTCTTGTACATGAATTACAAGAAAAAGTCTATAAATATCTATACGAAAAAAGTGACATGAAACAGAGAATAATGAACTCTAAGCACATGTTCAGCAGGTTTTTGCTCTTGGTCGTTGATTTGAGTCTAGCTTTTCTGATATTTTGTTGGTAATGTCTTTGGGACAAACTGTTTTGGCAAAGAGAATATTGACGCTCAGTAGAAGTATGACTTGATGGAGTGTTGCAAAAGTTTTTTTTTACTTTATTTGTATTTAATGTTAACCAGTTTTGGATTTTTTTTTCTTAAAGGAAGGTGTACGGATACGAATAAAATTTATGGCGAAGGTTGGGTATAAATTGTGGTGAACACTCACAAAGCTAGACTTAAATAGTAAGTAGGTTCCTACACCAAATAGTTTAGTTTAGTTGATGGAGATTGTTAAATCGGAATAAGGTCAGAACTAAAACGAAAGAATGTCAAACATCAGCATCAAAGGAAAGGATTGTTTGTTATTATTATTATTGTTTATTGTTGTTATTTGCAAAAATGTTTGTACATATATATTTGAAAATCAAGGTTTCACCATATTTGTCTGCCATCTGCCGTTTAGTACTTCAGTATTTGATTTCCTTTAAATTTCTGTTTTATTTTTGATAAAGTAGGTATAATAAACTATAATATCTATACGCATACAGCCCGGCGCGGTCCGATTGCTGATAAACTTCATATATATCAGGTTCACCCGGTGAGCTTATTTGAAGATAGCCCAAAAACTTCATCAAAATCTGTCTTGATACATAGATTATATATTTCAGATAGAGATAGATTTTATGTTATAGGTAAATATACCTACTACATATATCCATAACATAAAATAATGAAAAATAGACATCTACTATGTTGTTTACGCTTAAGTGTGGCGTTATCTTACTATTTTAGCAAAGTAATTAAGTAAACAGCAATGTCATAGTTATTTCAGAACTAAGCTGAATAAATGTTTATTCTTCTATGCAAAGCTTATCCAGTTGTGAACTTAAGGTCGCTCAAACACTGATGTTCGCTAGCTTTGTAAATAGTTATGTAAATCCCAGAAGCTCTGTGAAAAACAAAAAAGTTTACGGAAAGAAATTTAATTTCTTGATATTGTTACCGCATGTTTTTCACATTAATGCTTGAAGTTTAGGTGTATAGTGTTCTCTAAATAGATTATTATCGCGACGTCTGTTTCTAAAATGACCGTAAAACAAAGTTGTTAATGATTTGAAAGAGACATAGCTATTAAAGGTTTATAGGTACTTTAAGCTAAGTTATATGCATTCGTGCAAAAAAAAAATGTTCATGTAACAATAAAACTTGACAATACGATGATGTTGAGAAGACGAATAAAGTGAAATTAGTCCCGAAATTTTGTAGGTATATTTCTGGTGGTATTAGTATATAACCGAAAATTATGAATTTTTCGAACCAAAAGAAATTACCAGTTACTATTGGATGATCATTTTTTCGAAAAAGTACAGAATATTGACACCGCGCGCAGTGGGGTCAAACTGTGTTGGTTGACAAATAGAGTAGTGAAAGTAGCCCAATGTGAATTTTATTAATATTTAAAAAATATGTTTACACAGTTTGTTTGATTTACACAAAAAAGCATATACGGCAATTTCGGTTGTTTAAATCCCAAGTAACAATTTAATTTTCACAATGGCCAATTATTTCATCCGTTCAAAAATTTGCCTCGTCTCTAAAGATGAAGATGTCAGGGTTCTTTTCCAAACGCTCTGAACCTTAGCCACCGGACAAACAATGTTGATTATGATCATTTACTGGGCCCCCGTAGTTTTTATACGGATTCAGGCTTAAGTTCTGAAGAAAAGTTGAAGTCTTGAAAAGGCAACGTTTTTATGCACGGCGAGAAATCGGTCGCTTCTGGTTTCACGGACATCGGCGATGTTCTCGATCAATCCAATGTAACTAACAAACACTCATTTTGATGATATACATAGTTAGTATGAATAAGTGACTACATATATAATGAACATATTTTACAGACGCCGACAAAAAAAAAACATGGCCGCCACAAAATGTCAACATCGACCCATCCCTATTGGTTAACTCTTTTAATATGTTTAATTCGAAATCAAAGTAGCATAATTAAACAGCCTCGTGTGAGTTCACACAATTGTGAAGTAAACGTAGCATTTTATTGATTTATCTTAATATCGTAATATTCTCTTTTTGCATTCGAACTGAAAATATTGATGCAAGATCTCGCTCAAAAATGTGAAAAAAGCAGTAACAGTAATTCCGTTGTTGTTTGTATCGCTTGTTGCAAATCAAGTAATTATTCTTAGTTTGTCTATAACATAAAAATCAAGTCACAATGACTTTTAACACAATTTGAAAGTATTAGGGCTCATTCACATTTTGAAGTTCGTTGAAAGTTCACTTTCTGTCTTTTCTTATAACACCTTTTAATTTCTTCAACTTTCTTTATTAATACCTACATAAATCAACTTTAATTATTTTTGAAATTATCAACTTGAACACACAAGTTTAAATTCAAAACTAACGGTCGTTTGGCGTATGGTATATTAAGTCGTATTAATACAACTCAATATCGACTCCCAAACCAACCAGAAATATATCATTTTAATTCAATTTTCAATTTAACTTATAACTACTTAAATGCTAGACAAAAACCTTAAAAAAACTAGCTTACAGAATAACTTAACTAACTTACTGGCCCCATACGGGCGCTCTAAATTATACTATAACTATATATTAAAAATGCCTTTGGGCGTAAAAACTAACTTAAATTAAAATTCAAAATTACTTAAAACTAAACGAGAAAATTTTTAAAAACTCGTTTTTCGAGACATTTTATTTTATATAAAAACTTAAAACTACCCTTTACCTAAATAATAAAACTAAATTAACCTAAACTAAAATATACGTAAATATACGTAATTAACTTAAAACTACTTAAAAATACTTAAAATAACTTAAAACTAGAACAGCCACCAGCAGCATATTTTTTTTTTTTTTTTTTTTTTTTTTTTTTTTTTTTTTTTTTTTTTTTGGTGCAGCAGCCAATGCATATATGCAACCACGCTTAAGAATATATATATATTAATATATATACATATTGAACAGCGCCAAATGCACATACACACCAACCAATGCAATTTGTGTTTTATATTGTTTTTGGTGCCACCACTGTCCTACATAAAATAAACCTATTAATACTTAAAAATACGCAGGTCGGCCAAGGCAACAACTATGACTAACCATCAATATCAAGGTGGTCACCCAACCACCTGTATTTTTGAACTTGCTTATAAAAGTCCCTTTTGTCCCGAAGGGGCACAGCTCTACTGAACCGCAGAAGCTCTGCTCCGTTCCCAGAGCCGACGTCTCGACCATACAGGATTCGCCGATCCACAGTTCTACGGCCGACGTGGTAGATTAACGGAACCGCCAATCTATCCTGTATCAGCCCCCGACTGTCTAAATAAAGGAATGTCTCGGGCGGGATGAAACCGTTAAGACTAACGCTCTCACTATATTCTTCATTGGGGTAATAAGCCCCGAAAATAAGTCCATTGGCTGAGGTCATCGCTCTTGCAATGTGAACCAGAAATATACAGGGTGAGTCATGAGCAATGCGACAAAATGCTAGGGCGTGTAGGTTGCGTTGAGACAAGAAAAAAATCGTATGGGAGGGGGGGGTCTATTCCCCTCCGTTTAGCCGGGAAGGGCAATTTTCGAAAAAACTGACTTAAAATGGGAAAAAAATTATTTAAAATCAACGGCTTCATTCACAATGCTGTGCGATACGTTTTTGAAAAGCCACAACTTTTTGTTTCATTCTGTGTTTAAATAAATCTATTCTAAGAAATAGTTTTTGAAATATTAATTTTCAAAGTCAAAATTTTGAAAAAAAAAATTGAAAAAAAAATTTCAAATTCATTTTTTTCAAAATTTTACGTAATTAAGTGCTAATTTTAATTTCAAAATTCAATGCTGTTATTAATTTTAAGTCTAAATAAGAAAACCGGATGCAAAAATTTTATGTCGTTCTCAAGAAATTAAAAAAAAAACAAAACCACCTTTTTCTAAGAAAAACATTTATTTTTATTGTAACGAAGCAATTTAAGAAGCATTAATCTTAGTTTTTTAAGTTTTTTTTATTCCTTTTATTTTTACTATGTTTTTTATTGGAAGTACTTATAAAAAATTCTCGATATGATCTCCATTGTTTAGAAGGCATAGATTATATCTCCTTGTAATGGCTTCACATAAGTTTATGCTTGACAAATTTTCCTGCAATTTGACTCCAGCGACTTCCATTTTTAATTCCATTATAATTCCATTTTAATTCCATTATTAATGGAGAATCATACCTGCAATTCCTACGAGACCTTTTACCCGATTTATTAGACAGCGTTCCATTGGTTATAGCAGATACTTTAATCTACCAACAAGATGGTGCTCCAGCACACTACAGCTTACAGGTGAGAAACTGGCTGGATGATCATTTTAGTGACCGTTGGATCGGAAGAAGGGGCCCCACGGAATGGCCGCCTAGGTCACCAGATTTAACTCCCCTAGATTTCTATGCATGGGGATTTATGAAGAATTATGTTTACGAAGTGGAAATAGTATCATTGGAACAACTGAAGGAACGAATTGAAGTCGCTGGAGTCAAATTGCAGGAAAATTTGTCAAGCATAAACTTATGTGAAGCCATTACAAGGAGATATAATCTATGCCTTCTAAACAATGGAGATCATATCGAGAATTTTTTATAAGTACTTCCAATAAAAAACATAGTAAAAATAAAAGGAATAAAAAAAAACTAAAAAAACTAAGATTAATGCTTCTTAAATTGCTTCGTTACAATAAAAATAAATGTTTTTCTTAGAAAAAGGTGGTTTTGGTTTTTTTTTAATTTCTTGAGAACGACATAAAATTTTTGCATCCGGTTTTCTTATTTAGACTTAAAATTAATAACAGCATTGAATTTTGAAATTAAAATTAGCACGTAATTACGTAAAATTTTGAAAAAAATTAATTTGAAATTTTTTTTTCAATTTTTTTTTTCAAAATTTTGACTTTGAAAATTAATATTTCAAAAACTATTTCTTAGAATAGATTTATTTAAACACAGAATGAAAGAAAAAGTTGTGGCTTTTCAAAAACGTATCGCACAGCATTGTGAATGAAGCCGTTGATTTTAAATAATTTTTTTCCCATTTTAAGTCAGTTTTTTCGAAAATTGCCCCTCCCGGCTAAACGGAGGGGAATAGACCCCCCCCTCCCATACGATTTTTTTCTTGTCTCAACGCAACCTACACGCCCTAGCATTTTGTCGCATTGTTCATGACTCACCCTGTATATTCTCGAAACGTTCTTTCCATTTTCTAAAGGATGCTTACATGTCATTTGAGCCAGGGTTGTCATATGAATTTGTTACTATCGGTTGTCGTTAGAGCAATTTTGAGCATTACAAAGCCGCAATTGCGATTGTTACGAAAAGAATAGCAAGCAAGTAGTATTACTTTTACAAGACCTTACAATACAAATACAATACAAACTCCTACATATATGTGAGAGAATACGTGTTATGACTGGCTTAGGCCCATTTGCACGAAACTTTTTTGACATTAGTAACCACTGATTTATCCATGCATATAGGCACTAGCCATATATAAAAATATAAACTCGTTGCAAAATCTTAAATATTTATCCACTCATTTTTCTCAAATAGAATTTGACAAGAAGTTGCTATCGGTGAGGTTCGCATTTGCAATGCTGTTGTTGTTTTGTGGAGGTTTTCTGTTTCGTTCCTGTTTTTATTTTTTTTATCTTTGGTTAGCTGTGTTTTCATTCGTGGAACGTAAAATAGAAAAATAAACATCCTGGATAGCTAACTGCGATTTTATAAATGTATCCTCTGTTTTCTTTGGCTCTAAGCGACTGTTAATTGAAAGTATACCCTTTACCCTTATATTTTTTTATATAGTTTAACCACGACGTCTAATCGTCATGGTATTTTAATGGTCACGTTTGGACCGTCATGTTGTTTGGGACGTCATGTTGTTTGGGACGTCATGTGACCGTCATGTCATGTTGTTAGGATCGTTATATGTGATCGTCATGTTGTTTGCGTCGTTATGTGACCGTCATATCATGTTGTTATAGGATCGTCATGTTTTTTGGATTGTCATGTTTGTTTTCATTGCCTACTATGTTGTCAGCAGTGCAATTATCTAAGGATTGATATTTTACGGTTCAGTCTTAGATATTTTACCGATACCGTTGGTTCCATGCTAAGAACTAATTAATCTAGATAATTCTCAACAGAAGCGGTGGGATCAACAAATCAACAATCTCCAGGAGTTTTAGTCGAGTCTAATATAAGGTAAGAAAATCTCAAAGATCCATCAGATGTAAAATAAAATATTATGTGAACAACATATTTTTTTAAAAAATGACGGATACGCTGAAAACAAAACAAAACGAGCCATCGATGTCAAGAGCTAATTTTTGTTCCAGCATACGGAATTATAAATTTGTGGTCAGTTTGCGAGACACGAAATTCAGCTTTCGCACATTTGCAATGGCCTGCTTTTAAACTTGAGGGAAGGTAATTTTGTCCCCAAAATTTTCTGGTCTACAAGATCTTAAATGGAAATTATATACCTATATGTACCTTACTAGACGTATTCTGATACTTTGCATTTGCATTTTATGTCATATCAGTTTATCATTCACCAATTCCATAGTTTTTTTTCTAACAAAACGAAGAAAAAACATTTGATGGAAAAAGTGGAACAAAATAGGAAAAAAAGTAACATAGTAACAAATGAATGAAATTAAGAGAAAGTGTAACAATTTTGTTACACTTGTAACATTGAGGCAACCTTGATAGGTAGGTATGCACTTTTAAGGTAATCAAACGTTGACTGAATATCAAAATCCTTCTGTGTACAGAAATTTCATCTCAAAATGTAAATTTTTTTTTATTTACATACAAATCTACCAGAAGTAGCTTCCATAAGGTATACCTATTACCTATAGCTATCGATAGGCAGGTATGTATTAGATTACAGTTTGCGATTACCTGACCTTTAAAAAGTATTAACCGCCCATGTCAAGCCGAGTCCCACAAAAATCATTCAATTGGCATAAGCACAACCTCTGAATATTACCTTCATTACATACCTACCAAATTTACTCAACTGAACATGCTGCTCAAATGCTGAAAACCACCATCATCCATAAAACTGAGTACAACGATAACATTTTTTTGTAAATTTATGTCGTTTTTTCCAAAGACATTATTATGAGTAACCAACTGCGGTTCATAGCCACCCGCATATTACCAAAGGGTGGTACCTACCTTCTACCTATACACTTCTTAGGCGTAACGGCCGTCGAAATTCAATATGTAGATATAACGTAGACACTCACCGCATACGAAGTATTAAACTAAAATAACCGACACACGCACGTTGACGGTCGGAAGATTAATATTACCAACTTAACTAGGACAGCTGTTGTTATAGCACATGCGCGCTCAGAATTCAAAACTGTGCAGTGTGCACTAGATCCAACTTATCACGTTGCTTTGGCTTTATCTTAATCTGAACACCGCTGTTAACCTTTTTGACATAATTCGAAATAAACAAAGATTTCGTTTGTTTTTTTATGTGTTGGTATGTATGTTTTCACGCAAAAATGCGAATTCCTGTCTGTTGACAGTATATGGACAAACGACGGAAGACCAAGAGCGACAAGAGTTAACAACAAAGAAGGGAATGATAAGTCAAGGTGAGCAGGTTTCCATACAAATGGAGGTAATTACGGTCGAGATCATCGTACGCTCTGCGGGTAGTTAGATTGGCAAGGTTCACTGCACAGATCTTCTTCATCATCGTTGTCATTTGTTAAACCCTCCATGCGGTATTCTAACACATCTGACTTTTCTCTTTTTTGTGATTTTATTTTGGTTTCAGCATTTAATTGTTATCGCATGAATTCGTGAATAGAGCAAGATCGCTTGCAGTGATGTTATACAGAAATATATGTTATCAAAAATGATCTAGGTCTAGGAGATCATGTTGTATGGTATATAGGTACATATTACTAAAAAGGGTTTTATCAAAAACTTTCGATTGAAAAAACTATTTGGATTGATTCATGTCTGAATCCAATTGAATTCTGGTGCCGGTATTGTTTGTTCCAGGTTTTTTTAGGCCTGCCTTTCTATTTCATCTATTTGTATTTTTACGTGTTTCCGACAATGGCAAGCTCCTGTTTTTTGTTTGATCTTATTACGCCACCTGTATTCTTCTTAAGTATTTACCTAGATGTGATTACTTAGTCGCATCAACGACAAACTGATTTCACTGCAGTAATATTCTTACCCGGTGTAATAAGTAATTGTTCACGGAGGATTGAATACACATCATTCAATTATATATAAAATGTCGCTTTTCTCAATCATCAATGTAGTATAACATCTCTGTCTTTGATCGCGGTTCAACATTCATTCAAGAAACATAAAGAAATAACATGTTTGCTGAATAAAAACCTCGAAATGTTGAAAAGTAAAAATGCTGAGAAACAAAATTTAGGTAGGTATGGTTAGGTTAGGTTTATGTGGCTGTCAGGAAGACTACTGACACACTTAGACCACAGATAGGTCCGTTGTGATACCACGAAATGAGCGAGGGAGTATTTCTTTAATTAAACCAGTTGGAGCTTCTTATGAAGCGATGTAAAGATAGAATATCAACGTTCGACATATCGCTTGGATCGTCGAAAAAGAGGGTAGGTATAGCTTTGCAACATTTTCTTCTGAAAATAATGTTGAGAGTAAATTATCACTGGTTGCTTGACTATCCCTTTCCCTTTGGCTTATTATGGCTTTTTCCGGAATTGAGTGAATTGTTGTTGAAAGTTGAAGGCGTTCTTGAACTTGAAGTTGATTGCAATTATTTTCTTTGTACAAGCCACATGCCGCCAACGTCCCATAGATGCGGTTGTGCCACTTAAACCTGTATATCTACAATCTGAATTATTATACTATTATTAAAGGATGTAAGCAAATTATCGGTATACCTATGTTTAAATGATAGGGCTTATGTTATTATTACTGATGAAGTGATGACATATTGATATGAGAAATAAAAGAGCCAAATGCCTACCTTTACAACTAAAATACTGAAATTGTTTCCATATTTTTTTTTTTATGAGAACAAATTTTGTACATTCAGTTGTTAAATCTATATCACCACAATAATTATAAGAACTACCAACAGACATTCAGTATATTTTTGGACAACCTCAATTATTCTAATATTTTATCAGATTTTGTTTCTGACCCTAATTGAACTTGCTCATTTGATTATTTTATTTTGTGTGTGCTTCTGATGTAGGTGCCCATCATCAATTATTGTAATGTTAATGTCTGCGGAAACATTTTTCTATCTTTAATTAGATCCGGGTTTATTTGATGGCATTAGTATAATCGCGCTTTGTTTACACACTTTAAAAGAAATGTCATTGAAGATAATTTGGCGGCAGATAAAAATGAGAATTTGTAGATTTGCCTCTTACATAATTATAGGTAGGTATGTGCTTTAATTTTTCAAAAAAATAATCCGCTTTAGGAATAGAAGCCCAGATAGTAAATACCATCTAGTTTGATTGCATTTGTAATTATCAAAAATACTAATACTCACATCCTCCCACTATACTTTTGAATTTAAATGAATTAGGTAGGTGACCACTAAAATGTATACCATACCTATACCTTTGCTTCAAATTCCCCCTTTGAACTTAAGAACTTAATAATTATTTTTGTTTTCCCATAATCGTCATAGAGCAACAGTGCAAATGCAATTAAATATTTGCGCATTTTAACACTTAAATTTTAATTTATTTTGAATACGTGATACAGGGTAACCCAGTTAGAAACAAACATATTTTATGATGCATTTGCATCAAACGGATTGGATGGATAAGCATAAGGATGACCCAATAAATTAGTTACATCGTATGACGGATTATTTTTGATTATAAACAAAATACATACGTATTAGTTCTTGTACCTTTAAATGTTATTATACACTAGCTGCCCTAATCCCGGCGTTGCTCGGTCTTATTTAGTTTAATAAAACAAATTATTTACTATTGTTAAACATCAACATTTTTTGCAGCTAAAATATAAGCTGCTGAATATGGCTGAGTTGTCGTGCAATAGCTCATCCCATACAATTATCTTAAGCCATTGCTGGCTTTCTGTGCACATCGCACTAATAATAAGGCATCAAGAACCATGCATCTCATAGTTGGAGAAGACGTTATGTTAATACATAGTTTTGAAGAATATTACTAGCAACATTTTCAAAGACTGTATTTGGCTTGTCTACAATAAGTCCCAATTCCCAGCTGACTTAGAAAAAAAAATCTTTATTTTCTTCAGATGAGCTCCAAGTCCGAAGTGGGAGTTTATAGCTCAATAAGGACTCGAATACGGTTATTATAAACTTGGCCGGAACTTCAAAACGGCTGAACCGGTTTAATTTATATTCGGTACGGCACATAAGTTAAATATGTCGTATATGGCATTAAAAGTTTTTAGCTGAACAACATAAAACGAAAAATATAATGATACATAAATGTATGGATCTTAATTTTTGTGGTCCCATAGTTTGCAACAGGAGTAAGTTCGTGCGACCCATAAAATAAAATGCATGACTTGGTCGCCCGAACTTGCTCTTGTAGCAAACTATTCGATTGGGAAAATTTAATTTGCTGAAATATGTTGAAAAGTGGACTAAATCTGAGGTAAAGTTGTATGTAGCTATCATTAAATGGCTGCTTAGCAAAAAAATCCTTTAAATGCCATCTTGTGTTAAATGCTTAGATTATATACCATACCAAGTTTAAATGAAATCGGCTAAGCCGTTGTCAATTTAAAGCCTAATTTGTTAAAAACCGTTAACACTTATCTCCGTTATGTCCATTTTTAGCCAAAACGTGAAATGCAGTTATATTAAGAACACTCCAAGTATAACGTTCACAAAATTTTATCAAAATCGTTATAGCCGTTTTCGACAAAATTTGGAATAACTAAAACTGTTATATGGGAGGTACCCGTTATACCCGGGCTAAAACAAAAATTCAAATGTTTCCTCTAGGGAATCACCAAAACGTAGCTTGGTGAACATACAACCGAACATCCGCACATCAGCACAGACAGACCGACGTCTTCTCTATCATCGTAATGTCAGGTTTGATTAAAATCTCGATTTTTGTTTGTTTTACACGAAACCAATACTTGCCCTATTGAGCAAGTAATAAAGCAAAAATCGCCAAATACTAGTGTAAAAGTGCAATGTCTAAAAACAGAGTTTGTAACAATCTAACACTTTCTTCTGATAATGATGGTACAATGAAAAGTTCATAGCTTCCGAGAAGTTTTCAAAAACCCCTTCCTTGCAGCAAAATCCAGAAATCCAAATCCAAAATCTTTCCGACCTTGATGGAGCAGGGTGAATTATCCATCGTCATACCACACAAACGGATGAGTTTGGTAGGGATGCCAAAACAAGACATTGCTCTTTGTAGCTCGTCTCTATAGATGAGCGCTCGTTTATTCTTCTATTCGTGGCTAATTTGGTAATGCATCACCGTAAAAATATCACATTTCTATATTTTTAATTTTCCATACAATCCCAGCAAAAATTATTTTAATAGCAAAGCAAACCAAACATTATTACGTTATAAATTTTGTTTGTAAACTAAATTAAAAGAAGTTAAAAAATGTAATTTAACCATCTTATAGAGAAAAAAAATATGCATACAAATATCAAGCATCTACTGAAAAAATTGTTATTTTGAATTGTGTTGATTTTCGGAAAAGCGACCAGCAGTTGATGGTTGCATCCAAAACTTAACGAATTTTCGACATCAAACAAAATATTACTAAGCAGATGAATAAATTGTCACCCTCAACAGTCAACACTGCCCTTGACCATGGCAAATGACTGTAGGTATCTATTATTATTTTGTATTTTGACTGTTCGTCTTCGTCTTGACAAGTTTTAAACAGGTTCAATCAAACAATTTAAAGATTGTTGTGCTGATATTATTTAAATTAGAATTTAAATTATTGTTTGTGTTTCCGTTTTAATATCTCACCTTTTGCTTTTTAGTTCCCAACTTAAAAAAAATTAAAATTTATATAAATATGTTCTTTGTATACCAGTGTCTGTTTGATTGACTTTAATTATTCTGTTATTCTATTCGTGTACCTATCTTATTGGTTTCCGAAAGCAATTCGATATCCGTTGCTAAGCATGTGGCAGCATTATCTTCGACAGAAATTATTTATTTATTGATCGTGCTTAAGAATGATAAATAGCTTCAATAATAATGCTGTTTAAATATTATAAAGGCAGCTAAGCGCTTTCGTTTTCTATTGTATGAGCAACAATAATTGGATTTAAGAAAAATATTTTTTTAAACGTTTGATTTAATTTGTTAAACCGCCTCAAAACAATTATTTGCATTGATAAATGGAATATAACTTAACAAGAAATAACTTCAAATGCTAACCAACATCAGAGTGAGAACCCATTATGGTTGAATGCGAAAAGCTTTATCTTAGTTTCAAATCTAATTTTTTCTGAGCTAATGCCGCTTTCGTATGAAAAATAAAATTATTTTGGATACCTACCTACGAAATCTGGCATTAGCTTAGAAAAATGAGACTTAAGACTAAGATAAAGTTTTCGCATACCACCCAATGTACTCTTTCATTTATTTTTTCTCAGTTATAAGTTATTCTCTACCGAATTAGGAAATTATAAACGCATTACTTTGTTGAATTTCGAGTGGGGTTGAAAGAATTCTTTTTGGGACTTACGCTTACACGAACATGACGGAAATCGTCATAGTAATAGGGAAACATTCTAAGAGCCTTCAGGTTATAAAATTTTCTGAAACTTTTGCTAGGTACACTTTTTACAATTTGCAGCCTTCTGCTTCACGCAGCGCGAAAGAAACAAATAAAAAAAATGTAAGTTCATATTTTGAATCAAACATTCCGTCATATTGGCAAAACATTTTTCTAACCCCATTCGACACTTATTTTATTTATTTAATTAAAATTAATTAATATTCAACTGTTTATTTCTTTTTAGGTGACGCACATTAACCTTTCGACGCAGCTTAATGAGCAATGAACCAACAGCATGGCTTTATTTGGCTATTGGCACTGTTTATGCTGGCTGGTGACCTCTGTTTCGGTGGCAGCCACGAATCCCAACTGAGAATAGGTAAAGCTATCAACATATTCGTCCGATATGGCTACCTAAGTATATCGATGAAGGTAATTTCATACAATGACACCGAACGGTGGCTCTTTAAAGAGCCCACTAAAACTATTTATAAGGTAAATCTATACAAAAATTGTTTCCTATTTTTTTTTTTTTGAATTAAATAATTGTGCTGTAATTTATTTCAGAACTTAAATTCACTGACAGAAACAAGGGAAGAAAATGCACCGGGAATATTTCATGGCGATTTTCATATGGAGTTCTGCGACAATCGTCGTCAATTGTATCAGGCTTACTTTCGGGATTTTACAATCGAATACCTAGATAAACCGTGGGAAGCATATACAGCTGGTTGGCATGCCGATGTAGCTGCAAAGAAGTTGGGAATTAATACATCGTTTGTTCGTGGCGATTATTCTTATGTTCTAGTCAGAGTTGTGCGTTTTCGTGAGACAGGGAAACTTAAGACAGATATACCACCTAATCAATCAATGGAAGCTGACGTTGCCCATAGAGTGCAATCTTTGAAGACTGGAAATCTGACAAGTGCTGTTAAATTTATGGAAGCATTTGGAACTCACTATATAAGTTCATACACAACGGGTAATTCTCTCTATCAGGTAAGTTAAATAGAATTTAGAATTTACCCATATCAGTTATTCTTATATCAGTTATTCCAATCAAGCCATCGGACAGTCTAAAGCGTCGCCGAAACATTTTAAGCGTTGAATTTTTTTTTTTGTTTTATTTTTTTTTTTGTTTTATTGAAGCAACTTTTTTTTACTTCACACTTTGCATAACTTTGGAACTTTTCAAAAACAATTAATTCCTGCAAAGTAAAAGTGTGAAGTGTTTTTTAAAAAACACTTTTAACTTTGCAATTTCGCAATTTTGCGGATTCGACGTAAAATTGTAGGTCCCCTCCAATCCTGTAGAATTAACACAACAACGCACACAAAAGGATTGGATGAGAGTTGTAAGCCATTAGGCCGTGGTTCTTCTGAGCTGTCAGGGCCACTAAATTTATTTATTTAGTTGGGTGAAACAAAATTTGCAAAGATAAATTGAAAACTTGTAAAGTGAAATGTTGTTGATGAAATCGCACTCAGATTTAATAGAAATTTGTTTCTGGAATGCATAAAAGAATCCATTATACAACTGTGATTTTTGCATCGCAAAATAAGACCGGTGTATGATGAGTGGTTTTAACAACGACTTCAACCATTTTTATAAAATAAGCTTTAATGTGGCGGTATGACAAAAATTAGCCAAGCTTTCAAGATTGAAAGACAGCCACACAGTACTCACATTTTTATTATAATGTATTTTTTTTATTGCACTTATACAAGAAAAAAACTTCCTTAACTTGTATTTATTTTTCATTTCAGGTCTTCGTTTATAATCGAAAAAACTACCAAATGATAAAAGATCGTCTCAAAACTAAAGGAATAAATGGTCTTTCTAAACTCGATTTATACAATTATTTTGCTCCATGGTATGCCGAGCATTTAGGCCAGATAAGAACCGCAAGCGGTAATGCCACCGTTGAAAGATGGGCCCGAAGAAAACTGCAATATGAGTATTATGTATTTAAATACGGAACTCTACTCAAACTACATGGAAATGGAACGCTCTTAAGATCTCTCGACACATTGCTTGGAAATGAGGCCATATTACAATTGGATTTAAAAGCATTAACTGTTATTTTTGGTGAAACAGATAAACAAAAGTGGTACGAGGAAGTTCTGGACAATTACTTAAAACTTTGGGAAGTAAATATGGGACAAAGTAGAAGATAGTTTATATAATTGCCGTTAAAGAGTGGCCTTAAGTTCCTAGGGAATTATAAAATAGATTGTACATATAAATAAATAAAGCGATAAATTATATGATTAGTTTTAGAAAACCTGTGATAGTGTAACTAAATTGTAGCAGTCGCTTAGTTAATAAGAATATAATTATTGTAATTGGTGTGACTGATGTTAAACCTTACAAGATATAAGAATAAATTGTATCTGCAAATGATTTTTAGTAAACAAAAATTCTGTCTTTTTTGTGGAAATATTTTAATAACTGTACACATGTTCTTTTGTATAAAATGTTACCGTGTTAAATATCTTTTCATAAATTCCTCTTTTATAGTTTTAATAACATTAGGATGGCAGATGGCGTTTAAGAGTGCTTCATGCATTGGGTGCACGGTGGATAAGTCTGGTGGCTCCATGTCAACGTGGCGCTTTGTTCTTTCACGAAGCAGGCTATCAAAGTCGCTTGGAAGAAGTAATTTTAAAACATTGACTTCTTCGTGGCAGCTTTCAATAAGGTCCTCCACCTCCGCTTCCGATAAGTATTCGTAAGAAAATTTTTCATCAGTCTGGTCATCGTTAGTGTTTTTACTTTTAACTAAGAAGTGTAAAATTTCAAATAGCTCATCACAAGATGCTATTAATTTCAACTACATAAAAAAAATATAATAAGTTTTTGTTTATGTAAAAATATAAAGTAAACTTTAAATTATTATTTTATGAAAGGTGGTTTGTATGATTATATACTGTAGTTAGACTGCATAGCTTAAGCTCCACAGTTAAATTTACATTGAGAAGTTAATGAATTGACAACAACAACAACCTGTGGACACCAACACTACTTTTGGCAGGAGTTATAGCTATTTTATGGTTGTCAATGTCAATCATCAGACTACTTTTTGTTTTTACAATCGCATGTTTCTTCGAAAAATACGTTATTGAATTTTTGCATCAGGAATCGAACCTGTGCCTCCTACAGATGGTCATCCTACTACGCAATTCTTCCATTATAGGTATATGTTACCTCAATTCAAATTTGAATATCGATTCACTGAGAAGATGGCTATTTTGTTAGCTCACACACATTTTGTTGTAGCCTTTTAACAGGAAAAAAGTTTAGGTTACTGTTTCGTGTCTAGGAAAATGTGGCCACTTAAAAAACTTTACTTTATGATTTTGTGTTTTCTTAGCTAAAACATATGAGTTTTAAAATTGATCTTAGATTTAGCTTATCTCAATTGTCACAGACAAAAAAAAATGCTAAAACATGTATTACTTTAAAATTAAGACACATATGTTTCTTTTCAAAAAACAAAATTAACTGTAATTTTTGAAACCAGACCAATTTTTCATCACACTATGAACAAGTGTTTTTTTTCGTGATTTACGCTTATTTTAAAACAGCTTCCTGCAAGCACTTTTCTCGAATAGTGTGAGAGTTTTTAAAGTTTTTTAACGTTTTAACGAAATTTTTTTTCCTATTTTATTTACAATTAAAATGATGTACCTCTTGTCACAGCACACGATGCTATGTATTAACTATGATGCCTTTAACTCTATGGAGGAACACACTTATATATTACTTGTCTTCTAGTCTATATTCTAAAACCTTTTCAATCACTACGTTTTTGAAGGTCATGTTAATTAACAAAAACGGACTAGCTGTAAAATACCCACCTGATTTGGATTTAAAATAAATTTTTTTGTTTCTTCAGATTCTCTGCTCAACGTGTTCTCTACAATATATTTCACAATGCATTCTTGTATCTGTGCCTCAATGTCGTTTTTCTGGAATATTTATACAAAATGATTAAAGTCATGAAAAAAATATTTTCGTACCAAAGGTATCCAGGTATTTATGCTTAAAGACGTCTCAAGACTTTCTACATAGTGCCACCAATTTCTAGGAACAATTAAGGAATCACCTTCTTCTAGAATACATTCGAATGCATTTAATCTAGCGACTGTAACTCAAATTGTATGTATACATAAATTGTTTTCGAAGCACACATTTTTCTTTCTTACCGCTGAACGTTTCCAAATTTTTGGGCGAGAAAAAGTTTTCCGTACAATAAACACTACTTTCTTCATACGGTACTCTGGTTGGAGTGAGTTTTGCTTCTGGAGGAAACAATAGCCAATGTTTTCTTAGCAATAAAAAATTAGTTAATTATAAACGTTGGATTTGTATTATTTTACCTGCCATAGACTTGAACAACTATATTACATCCATATGTATCATAATGACAAGGTGTATTGGAACCTTTAGAACTCAACCAAAAGGATGCATCATTAGCATCTTTGGGAAACCCGAAGCAGCCAAAGTCAATGTCGTATCGACATTCCATCGGAATTTTTTTGCTTGGTTCGTAGTTAAATGCAGTCGAGACTTCTGTGTCTTTTGAATGTTTTTGAATAAACTCTGTAAATGTTGTGCTAACAGTGGAGCGATAACGTTCCCACTGAGGAACATTACCAAACTTCGTCGGAATCTGTTGAAACTCCACCTTTTCTTCTTCCGAGAGAGCTGCATCAAATTGTTTACACCAATTTTCTATTGGGCAATCCACGCATTTCCATTCAGTGGCAAATTTTCGTAGGACTAAAGGTTTCCTTGTGTTCAAAATTATATGGCGCAACAAAACAGATTTCTCAAATTGATCCATTTATTTATATTTTTATGGTATTTATATATATATTTATATGTATATAATGTCGTATCGGCGTAACTGGGTCCGCTCCGCTGTCACTGCTGTGCTGTCAGTTTGTGTTTGTTTACGTTAATGTTACTAGTCTGAAACGATTGTCGCTAGTTGCAAGGAATATGAATGAGTACAGGGGTGGTACAGCGCAGAGTTTTGTCTTTCCTTTTACACGTTGGCTATTGAGCCATGCTAATGCACCGTGATGGTAATCAGCCCTACGTTTTTATTTAGGCGGATTAGTGTATTGACAACGAATGTCATTTGGTTAATTTTTTGTTGCATTGAAATAAATAAGAATTTGAGTTTGATTAGTTAATTATATTTTTTGGATAAACACGGCAACAGCAACAATGAAAACATGAAGAATACATATTTCATTTTCAGTATTATTTTGATTTTATTCCATAGTAAATTGCGACAAAATTGTATCTACTCTCATATCCACGATAATACCAACCTACAGTTTCACAGTGCTCGTTTAAACTATAGAATTTACAGGCAGTGCACCTGTTTTAATTTAAACGAGCACTGTGAAACTGGAGATAAGAACTAGAAAAACTTCCGTAGAAACGGGCTGTCAATTGATTGGAACTATTGGAAGGATTCGCTTCGTATTCAGTAATTAAACAAAGTGTCGAAAAAGAGATATCGAATTGAAAACGTCCACGTGTCCCCTTTTTTCGTAAATGAAAATTAAATTAGGCACGATTTTTTTCCTCCCTACAATCTGTCAGTTAAAATAAACTATGAACCACTTTAGCGATCTGTGGGAATACAAAGTACATCGTTTGGTGTTGGTGGCGCATCGTATTCAAAGACTTCTACCTTACTGATTATTTTTTACAAAAATGCGATTTTAATGATTAGTTATTTTTACTTCAGTAAAAAGATTGCATAGACAGTGTGGGTCTACCATCCTGATTTTCTGTTCTATTTTTTTTTTTAATGTTACTGATTTTTTAAACGTATCGTTTTATTTTACTTTTACATACTTTTGGTATGTAGGGTTTGTAGATCATTCCTTAGAGGAGAAATTGAATTTTTTTTAGCTCAAAAAATAACGGTACCTGCCATATAACAGTTTTGTAAAAGCGGCTCCAACGATTTTCTTCAAAAAAATTACAGATGGTTTTTATCTAATTGTCTTTGTTAAAATGCAAAACAAAATTTTTTGCAAGCCTATTAACGGTATCTCTCATAGGACCGCGTAATTTTTTTTTTTGGAGCTATCATGTGAACGGGTTAATGGATTTTAATTTTAATTTTTTTTAGAAAGACCTAAAAGACTTAATAAAACTTCGATACCAAAAAAAAAAAATCATACTATTGTATAAAATGCAAACTATTTAGCACTTTAAATTGGCGTTTCTTAAATTCGTAACATTTTTTTATAAAAATTATAAAGTAAATTTAGATTTATTTAAAAACCGCTGTAACGATTTTGGAATACATTTTTTAGTAAACTTGCATCTAGGCAACAAAATTTTATATTATTTTTTTCGTTTGAATCTTCATAAAAAGTAGTTTTAGCTTTTTTCATATGATTTTGTTCGTATTTTTCATTAATACTAAACAAAATTATTAAATTTATTTTTACTAAACACTTTATTTTCAATGACAATCGATATGATAATTACTTCATGGTTTGTTGTAATGTGTCTTTTCTTTGTGGTTAACCAAAAAAATCAGCCCCATCATCGTAAGTGATCGGAGGAAAATGTCTCCGTTCCGACGGATTAATCGGACATGCCACCGGAAAAAACTAAAGTATCAAAACCATAATATTAGCGTGCAGTGAATTTATGCGATGAATGGTGAAGGGAAGCTTTGTGTATGTTCCGATTGCCTGCGACAACGAATCAATTGCGGAATTTAGTCCGATGATATGAAACGTAAATAAATAAACAAGAGGTGACTGCTGTATTTGAATGGATGGCTTGTGACCAAGTAAACGAATATTATTTTGATTCTTTTTATTATCATCCATGCGCCGACATCCATTTATATTTCTGTTACGATTCCGATACCATGAACAAAATAAAGTTTCGATCGGACCATTTCTCCGAACGGATACGATGATAGGGCTTAATTTGTATTGATGCGTTTGCTTGGGCACTTCAATCCGTAGGTACCTATAGATTCAATATCCGTTTCCGTTTTCAAATTTGTTCGAAAATTAGAACAGCCGTGTTTGTTTTGAATTTAGAAGTTAATGTCATATTCGAGTGGACGCGTTCGGAGGGCCCCTCCGAGTGAAAAAAAAACTTCCTAAATTTGTGGATTGGCTGTTCGGAGTGATGTTTGAGAGTGCATATTTGCCTTCCTGACTTGAATTGGGAGTGTTTGGAGTGCTGTCACAATTTACTACAACATATATATTGTTTACATCGACCATATGGTCAAAGCCATATAAAACAAAACGTGCAGTGTGTTTTCATTTCTTTTTTATATTTCAAGAACTTAAATAATAAAAATGTTAATAAGAAACAAATATTGAAAAAACACTCAGCATATATACTCAGCATATAACACTGAGAGATATATACCTACGAGTGTAGATATCAAAAATCAAACCCATTGGAAATTGGTTTCCTGAGAAAGGAAGTATAAGTTTGTTGTAAGCTACTATTTGCTTCTAAATATTATGTTGATGTAGGTGCATATAATATTACTATCTTTGTACCTTTTTGGCGGTACTGCAAATTGTCAAGCAAGTCCTACTTGAATAATTTTCAATTCGCACGCAGTTTTCCGTTTTCTTGACGAAGAAAATATCCAAGATCGATTCAAAAAGATGCTGATGACCTTTCCATGGAATTTTGTACTCATATTTGTAATCGCGTCTCTTCGTTTCTACTATTTCACATTGAATATGTACGATCGATTTGAAATCAATATAAAAACGACAAAATCGATTTGTGGAACACCACAATTTCACTTTGTATCGATTTCGGAAAACGTGAAATCGAAATCGATGCGGTGAATTCTAGAACACCTATTTTATTTTCGGTCGATTTGGATTTCATTTCGAGTGAAAGTGAAATGTGGAACCTAACTAAAACTCGTTTTTGCTTAGTTTGAGGTTACAAAAAATAAATGTAAACAATCTTTAGTAAGCTACCACTTGCACAATTGAAAAAGTGAGTGTTTTTAATGATTCATTGGATTAATATTTCCCTCCTCTTCGGAGTGAAACCACTCGAATATGCCATAAGAAAACAATTCAATTCAAATTCCAACGACATAAAATCTTTCTTTATGTTGAAAATTATCAAAAAATTAGAAGTCCAACGCCAAATTAAAAAAGAACAACCACATATTTGAAGTTCAATTATATACGCATTTATTTTCATTTAATTTTTTCAGTATCAGTTTTTTTTTTAATTTTTATTACAAAATTCAAGTAAAAACAAAAAACTCTACACATTAGCTAATTCAACTTCTCGATAAGATGTTTCGGTTAGTATGGTGACTTCTCTTGTGGATGAAAAGTGAAATTCAAAACCCCTGGGGCAAAATTAATAGTTAAGTAGTGTCGGTGACTTTGGTCCAATTTCTTTTACATTGAAGATATCTTCTATTGAATCAAGTTGGTAAGAAAAGTGTTGGGATAGGAAAAATTATTTGTTCTGAAAAATCTTACTTTGGTTTGGTAAAAGTTGAATATTCCAATTTGAAAAACAAAACATTTCAAAGCTTAAATTTCTGCTGATTGGAAGGATGATTTTGAATATAAAACTAGCCGAAACAAAAAATATAATGTAGTAGTACTCCGCACTCTGGTTCCCTCGCTGCCGTCAGTAACAGTTTTCATATCCCTCGCCGCAGTCAGATAAATTGCTGATCCCACGCCGCAGTCAATTTTTATTTTAGTTGAATGTGTCCCTCGCAGCCGTCCAGGTCCAACCAGTCCCTCGCCGCCGTCGATTCCATCAACTAAGATTATCCCACGCCGCAGTCAGTATATTATGATTCCCCCGCCGCCGTCAAATGTCCCACGCTGCAGTCACCTCACCTCTTCGTTTCCCACGCTGCCGTCATTACTGTTAATCAATCCCACGCTGCCGTCAATAAACTGAATCCAACGCCGCCGTCATTTCAGTGAATCCCACGCCGCCGTCAATATTTACAATGAATCCCACGCCGCCGTCAAATTCTTAAACTCGTTGAAGTTACCCTCATTAGGGAAAGCTAGTAACTTATTCTATTCATCACATGCAGAATCAAAATGGGCAACAATGGTAGGACGTCAAAAGGGCTGACAGAAGTATGTTGGGACTTAAGAGGTTCTGCTCTTCCACAAGTGCAAGCAAGTCGACACACTGGAAGACCTTCAAGATGATATCTCGCTAACACCGAATGAAAACTCAATTCTTAGTTGTGCTCATGTAGCTGATGTTTGCAAAACTTGAAGTCAATGATGCCAACATTTTTGAAATGTAACTTCATTCAAGGCGCTAATAGTTTTGCTTAAGAATCTTAAAATTCAGTAGTTACCACGCAGGGTCTGCAATTGCTTTGAGGAATGCATCATTAGGTGGTTTTATGAATCGAAATATTGGTAATAAGAAGCCAGCTCCTTTTACAAGATGAAGTTCTACTCTTCCCAGACATGTCATGTGATGAAAGAAACTAAGCGCCCATTCGACACTTCTTGTTGAACTTCTTCTTTGGACAGATGAATGTACAAACTGAAGCCAAAGCATGATGATCTCAAGAACATTTAAGTCAGATTGAACTGAAAATACGAAGACTTTTTGTTGCAAAATATCTAAGATATTACCAAGGTTTGAAAAGCTATAATCCGGTGTTTGTCAGTCAATGTAGTCAATGTCTTCGAACTGAGGTTTTGATGATACAATGTGCAATTCGCAAGATGTATCCGAATTGTTTCAAAAACGGTAATGGTCCCCAAGTCGCTTCTACGAAAATTGATTTGGTACTGCTTTAGATTTTGGATTGTGGAACGTACCAAAGCACCAAGCGCCGCATTTTAACTGAAAGTACCAAGATGTTGCCAATATATCGAAAAGTGTTTACCAGCTGGATACAACAATGTTTAATATAAACAATGTAAATCGGAAGCCATCGTCGCCAGTGTTCCATCGCATGCCAGATTTGGTGTTGTTGGGACATATTGTACTTCAGAAAGATTTTAACTGAAAGAACCAAAATTTGTCCAGAATATCTTAAAGATGTTACCAGTAAACCAAGGGATGATGGTTTACACGAACTGACATGTTCGCCTTCAAAGGGACCGTGTATACCAGCAGTCATGTTTTGCACAACGATGTTATTGTCAAAAGATGTTACCCATGAAGAAAAGGACCGCTATCACAGGTGTTTTTATGTGAGTTCAAATGCACCGCAAATGGTAGGTACACAGGAGAACTTCCAGCTACATGTTTTTACTGAAAGAACCAAGATTTTGCCAAGATATATAAAAATGTTACCCACATATCATTATGATGTTTAGTGATATTTCGTGTGCCTTCAAAAAGATAGTTGCCAAATTCAATTTCGCTCTACGAGAATTCCAGACGCCAGGTTTTAATAAAAAAGTATCAAGTTGTTTTGAGGATGTCTATAGTTTGCAGTGCCGACAGAGGTTCTCATCATTTTCCTTAAGCTTAGATGTGGGGCCACTCCAGACATTGGATTATAACTGAAAGTATCCACTGTCGAAAATATCTTAAAAGATTTACCAGTGTAGCCATATAACGGTATGGACGATGTCCTCAAACGGAATGTTCCCTATCCCAGTTGGAAAGATTTCAAATTCATCATAGCTCTTCAGTTGAAACTGCCATTATTTTGTTGGAATTCAACTGCAAAATACGAAGAAACGTTCGCCAGACTAATTAAGAACAAGTTACCCTGATGAAACGGCCTTTATGGAAGCATATTTGCCGTTTAACACGATCACGCTAACGTCTATTCGAAACGATAGTGTGTTTTGAACTCGAAAATGCCATAAGCGATATGATTGAAGATAAAGAATCACCAGATACTGAATATAATGGTGAACCTGCTCCATAGATTATTTAAAACGTTTGCTTTGAGTAAGTGGAAAGCCTCAAGAGTTGTTTCTTTCAAACTGAAAAATATTGATCAGTCGTTAAAATACAGCAAGTTTTACCGCATGTTTGTTTTGTGTGGCACTTCTTATGGGCATTGTAGCTAACTCCCGGGGTTCAAGACCTGGTAGTCAAAGGAGAAGTTATCTGACAACAGCAATGTTTGGTAGGTATGCAGATCAACTCAAAGATATGAAGACTTTCACAACGCAGTGTCACATAAGGTTTACCAGGAAAGTTGGACGTCTAAAGTTGATTGCTGAGAATATATTGATTGAAGAGAAATTTTCCTAGTGCGCTCCTGTGTTGATGATGACTTTTATGGTTCTTTTTTTTTGTTGATTGATGATTGTTGTACCCTCTCTGAACATAGAAATCCTGAACTGCATAAGCAGCAACCTAAGCCTCAGATTAGAAACCCTTCGTTGAACCCTTCTTGTAATGGATATGGCTAATGATCTTCATTGGTTGGATGTGGAACATATAAACTATCTCTGGAAATAACATCTATAACTCTACTTCATATGCGTTAAGGATTGTTAAGACAGTATGTTCTTGTACTACCAAATAATTAACAGAATGTGTTATTTTTTTGTTTAACAATTTCGCCAGTGTCCACATTAAAAATAATACCTTGCTATTTACATCAAATTCTAATGAAAAGAAAATAAGGCATTCGACATTATTTATAAATATGTATGAATAAGCAGACGCATTTGACACATATTGTTTGAGTTAAAAGAATGATAGTTAAGCTTGATTGAAAATTAAAAAAACAAATCATTGCTTGCGTTGTTAAACTTTAAACAAAGGCGATCGCTATCTAATATGTACTTACATATATGCTTTTAAATGTTTTCGTATAATACTTTGCCACCAATTACAATAATTATTATAAATCAATTCACATTCTGGTATTATACAAAAATGCATGTACAAAAAAATTACAAAATTATGTGTTTATCAGTACGAAAAAAAGAAAAATTGTTAAGCATTCACCAGTTTCATTAATATGTACTCTTGTTCTTTTGCTTATCTTAACAAAGGTTATAGGTATTAAAATTCAAAACAACATTATTCAATTACAAATTGTAGGTGGACACTGGGAATATAAGAATTTTTACAATGTTGAATCACTTTTTATAAATTAACATAACTGCCCAAAAAAAATATTTTATAAAATATTTGATACAAAACTTCAAATTTGAACTTTAATAATGGAACAGAATAAGAATAAAAGATTGATTAATATCACTTACAACCGAATGATTGAAAAGAAAACTATGCAGAAAGAACACAGGCCGAAGAAAAAAATAAATTGTTTTGTTGTTTTGATTCCCTTTAATTTATCTGCAGCAGCGTGTTCGACGTTCGTGTTATTTAGCGTTCAGGTCAGGTGAACTACAGAAGGCCACTCTCTCAATTTAATACTACAATACAAATAGAAAATTCGCCATGCAGAGGAAAAGATCTAAAACAAAAGTCACTTATCTTGCAATATTCTAAAGCTTTGAATGTTCAAGTTTGCTGCCAATGGTGGTCGATCAAGTGCAATAATACCTCTCTCTTTCATAAAGGTACGCTTTCACTACAAAATAAAATTAATGCGAAAACTTATTTCATTTAACTTACAAGAAAGACGAATGCAAGAAAATGTGCGTTCAGAAACTATTTTTAACAATTAGTCTTGGGAGGAGATGTAACTGTCGCTCTAAAATCAATAATCACCAAAGTAAGATTTTTTTAAATGCGTGTGCTGCGGAGATCCTCTTGGATGCCGTTTCTTGTATCCCTTTAGAGTTTGTTTCGAGTGGTTTTAGTCTCTAAAAAAAACATATAAAACAAGGAAAATACGGGCGTGGGAAAAACTAAGGGTTTGTCTCCTTTAAAATGATTGTTATCATCTAGTAAAAACACTTAACTAATAAAGACTTACAAGTTTGTGTAAACATAATTATAGTTAAAATGCAGGTTCCTTTAAGCTCGGTTCCCTTTACCATCTAAAGAAATAAAATGCTTAGGTTAACGTTAAACCTACAAATAAATAAAAAAAAAAAAAAAAGCCTGGGAAAAATCTTGTTAGGTATATGGAAAAAAGATTAATTGTTGTCCCCCCTTGAGCTTCAACAATTTCAATACCGTTTCGTATACACATGATTCCAAAGTACATACACTATACAGTACAAAGCTTGTAAAAGAGCGTTGAAGCGCATTCGTTTGGAACAAATCATAAAAGATACACATGTGAGTGACATCTACGGCATTAAAATGGTGGGGCTATAAAAGCGAAATCTTTATGGTTATGACAACACACTTCTGTGCTGTAGTAGAATTATAACAAAAACAATGTATTACTACTTATTTTTAGGTATAAATTCCAAAGGTCTACGATTCTCTTCACTTTTTCGAGTCGATATTGTTCCATAAGCTATATTATAAAAAATAAAATTTAAGACAACACTTACGGGCGTTGTATTTGAAATAATATTAATGGGAATGGTAAAACAGTTTACGATTGTCTTAAGATGACTTGGTTTTCCTCTTTTTCATTACACTCTCTGTCGACCCCCTTACTCGAGTTTTTCTCCGTTAACTATAAAAGTGAAATTTAATATTAAGACAACGCCTTTCGGCGTTGTTTTACAATTACGCGGATTTAAATGACTGTTATGGGTATTTATTGCCGTTCCAAGATTTCATAGAAGATCGCTGTCTGTTACTGCTCATTTTGACTTTCAGGCTTCGAGCCTTCACCATCGTCAACATTCTACAAAATGTATAATATTATAAAGTTAAGACAACACGAGTGTTGTATTTTTGATAAACCAATTTAGCACTTTACTAATTCGACCTGGATGCTGTTTTTGTTCTCCGCAAATAAATGCCCGTTATGATTGACAATATGCATTCTCACTATACATCTATAAAGGCGTAAGTTTTATAAAGTTAAGACAACACACGCGGTGTTGTATTTGGAAAATCAAGAATTTTACAGATTGATTTGGCCGTTGATGAAGGTTACTTCCATTATTATTTAATTAAGACACCTCTCGACGGTGTTATTTTAATTTATCATGGATCTGAAACGACTGCTTTGGGTATGTGGTATTCCTTTTCCAAGATATCAAAGAACATCGATGTGGGTTAATCCTCTAGATTCCGATTTTCAGGCACTTAGCCTTCACGTCACCGCGGTAAAATTCTACAAAAGTTATATTATAAAGTTAAGACAACACAAAGTGTTGTATTTTAGGTAAATCAAGGCAGCATTTTACAAATTCGACCTGGATGCTGTTTTTATTCTCCGCAAATGATTGCCCGGTATGATCGATAATAAGCCTCCTCACTATGTATCTATAAAGGCTTAAGTTTATAAGTTAGGACAACACACCCGGTGCTGTATTTAGAAACAATTAATGCTTTTACGGATTGACTGCCGCCGATGAAGTTAATTTCCATTATTTGAGCGATTTCAAGGTTATCTTTCTACAAAAACGAGAATTTTATTAAGTTACTGAATTCTAAAGCTGTTGTGGAAACATCTATACAAATCCAACGTAATTAGTAGACTGAATAAGCCCCGAGACTCAGCATAAGCTATAAAAGCGAAAATTTTAAAAAATTATGACAGCACACATGGTGCTGGTTAAGAACAAGGGAAACAATGTTTGTATGGCACATGTTTAAACCGTTACAGAGCTCTCGAGACTTCTTTTCCGAAAAAAACGAAGACGCTTCGACATTAGATATCCATTTAATTTGGCTACCAGAAGTCAATCTGCGATTCATAACGAATTCCAGAGGTTCTTGGTCCTAAAGTACGTGCAAACTAGATGCCTTTATTGTGTTGCGGAAGTTGTCAGTTCCTAGAATGTAATAATTAAATTTATAAGGAATTTTCCACCTTACTATGGACTTCTAGCGCTGTCAGTGGCAATCTCTTCTGGCATCTCCACCGTTTTGGGTAGGTATGCTGATACACAGCTTTCTCAAATAGGATCAGGACACTTCAGCTTTTTCTCCGACACTCTAACAAAACTACTACATAAAAACTTATAACCTAACACACATTTTTTTCTACATTATATGTGAGAAATTTGTATTGGTACAATTAAGATTTGTGATTCTTGATTTTAGAGAAAATAAACTTCAATAAGGAGTTGGAGAACAGCACTTGGTTTGGGGATACACAATTTTCAATAACAGGAAGCATTGCACTATTTCTTCTACTTCATGATAAGAGCATTTTCACAGAACACTCCGCAAGCCAAATTTAAAAACCTGTAAAATTTGGATTTTGGACAATATATCGCTTAAGAAATCAATAAAAAAAAAAATAAAGTAGATTAAACTTTTTCCTATGGATGGGATCCGCCGAACTCCCAACCAAACACGTCCAAAACACATCACATTAGATATCACTTCGACCCGAGCGCATTTGAATCCCTATTCTGCGCATGTTGACCGCACCCAATTTCACACTTCACACATAACACAAGGTGTAGCAATCTGGAGTTATGCCATACATGGTACAGGTACTGTGTCCCATTCTCATATCTAGCCTCCTCCAACGATTCCATCTTGTGCTTCGATACTGTTCTTAATGAATGATGACAAGGATAACATTATTAGCAGTTGCATGTTGTGCAGAGATGTTGAAAGCATTATTTAGCTGAATGTGTAGATGTTTTCTTTGTTATGGTGTTTTTTTATTTTGAGCTGTAAAATAAAATTCCATTTTTTTATGAAACAATCAAGATGATATTGGTAGAAATAAAAAAAGTTTGGAATTTGTTTTTTCAAAAATTGATAAATTTATATTTTCTAATTTCTTTTATAAAAAGTGTCGTAAAAAAGTTACCAAAAGATTCAATATGAATCATAATACAATTTTATATTGGATGTGTTGTCCAATGTTATAAAAAGCTTTTCTACTTTATAAGAGCTTTCTGCAAATATAAAGTGGGTGGTATTATAAAAGCTTTGCGTTGTCAACTGAAGTCAACTTTTGGATAAAAAAAAAAATTATATAGATTTTGGAGCAATAGCTTTTTTCACATCACATAATTATTATATTTGCAGGAAGCTTTTTCTTTAAAATGAATCACAGATAATATAAATACAGTTAATTTTTCTACAAACCAATCATCATTGAGAAATTTACTAACTTTTCTGTGTTTTATTTTGCCACGACGACACTTGCCAAGCCATCAAGCCCGGTCCGGTCGAGAGAACAGTTGACTCATTCTCTTCATCTTCACACAATTGGTTACTGCAAATGGAAAACCATCATAGTACAAACGAAATAACAACAAAAAAATGTTACAATTAAAATCAATTTCTCTTAAAGCTACTAGTTATTTTGTCTAAGGCACGCGATTTGGTAAATTCTAGAAATAAGCATTTTTTCAACTGCTTTTTACACATTTATGGCTACTCAAGCTGCGCATGAATTCATCCAAGCTATTTATTTCAAGTTTCCACAATTCAGCGTCTTCCTGTCTTCGTTTTTCTTCTTCCTTTTGATGTTGGTGTTGGGCGGATGACCAATAGATTGGATCACTATCACTTTTATTCTTAATTAATTTGTATTGTAATTCAGACCAACGATCATAACGTTGTTGTTGCTTTTGTCGAAGCTCTTTTTCTGCGCTTCTGAGAGCCGTTGCTAATATTGCACAGACGCGGAGCTCTGCTGCTCCACGTCGAACTTTTCTTTTTATTTGAATTTTTTTTAAACGAAATTCCTTAACCCAATCGCAAAGGGTTTTTTGATTGCTTGGGAAATTCAATCCAGCAGCCATTTTGTTTTTTATAATTTTAAATATATGTATGTATATTGCTAGTCAAACTAGCAACACAACTGATTTTTAATTGTTTGTTTTGACTTTTGATTACTCAAACACACCTGCTTTATATTAATTGCAATTCCTTCCTTTGGAAATAACACACACACTTTTTTTTAATTAATTACAGCACCCATTTAATTTTTTATTTTTTCAACCAACTAACTAATAAAGCAGCTTCCAAGAGCGTACGAACGAACTAAATGACAACTGTTTCCCGAATGTGCTTTGCTCTAGCTCTGTCGTTGTATTTATACTCTAATCCCCACTTCAGGTATGTATTCATCCGCCGCTTCGAAGAAAGTAAAACCTATGGAAATCCTGCATCCCTTTGAAAATAATCACCCTAGAACGCAAATAGGGGTTGATTATCTTGAATGCAATTAAATTATCCCACGGTTTTCCCTAAAATAATTTATTTAGGTATATAAACAGTAATAACTAGTCCAGGCAGATGCTGCGCATTGTTTTGCATTGTGTGTAATATGCCACAATGGAAAGTAGTTTGTATGTGTTTGTGCGCGAACATATATATTTAAATTTTATATATAATCTACTATATAACTACATAGAAATATCAATACCATAAACCATACCGTTACCGTGGTACCTGAGAGAGGAAATAAATGTTCATACATATTGTACATGCGTAGATAGAATTCTTTGTCATAATTGTGCTTGTTGTACCTATGGAGAAACCTTTTACAGCAGTTATGATGCAAAATGGAATATGCAAAGATGCTGCAAGCAAAATATAGGTAGGTAGGTATACATTGCAAAGGTATCCCTAGATATATTTTTGTTTTCAAGTCTTTTCTTCTAGATGTATTTAGGGGAAAGGAAACTTTATTTCCATATATGTAGGTACCTAGGTATCTACATGTTAGGGTGATGGAGCCAGTAGTCGGCCATTTAACTTTTTTTTTACGTGTGACTGTTCTTTAAAACTATTAGATAATGTTTGAATTCTGACTATCCAATGTAGGTATAATAAATTAAAAAAATGTGTGATTCTTCAGTAGTCGGTTCCATTGTTGTGTTCTAAATTTGTCATTCTTTTGACCAACATAAGATAGTTTTTGAAGTTTTGAGCCAAAACTGCGTTAAATTTTGGACCCAGTCAATTTTTTGACGTCTTATGTTTAAAATAACTGCACACCAAGGAATACCCTTAATATAAAATAACACAGTGCCCGCGCCTTAAGGGAAATCTGATAGAAAATTTAAGAAAATACCGATAAACATTGGTTTTGAATATCTGACACAAGTGTTATCGACACCTCATCACCGACATTTTCCTCATATGAAAAAAAAACGCATTTGAAGTTTCACACATACAATGATATGCAAATTATAGAATCAAAAAAGTATCTGCGTGTTCATTTGGTGTCCGGTGTACAGAATGAAATAGACCTTAAACATATGTACATATACCTAAGTACCGTTAAGTGTTAAGTTTTTCCTTCTGATCGCACAAATTGAGCTTAGTACCTTCGGGTATCTCGCCTAAGGGTCGATTCTCTCTCTATTTGTGAAACTGGGAAGTGATCATTTTTTGCACAGCTTCACACTCGATCCGGATTTCGTGCTGTGAAAAATTTACATCAAAAATGTCAAAACGAATAGGTACAAAAAAAAAAAAAAATAGAAATAGTTGTGAATTGTTATGACTTAAAATGATACTTTTTTTTATTACTTCACAACTTCACAGAGACACTGCTCGCTGTAGCTGTAAGCACCTATCTAATTATTATAAACAAAAGAAATTATTTAATTTTCGAAAGAAACAAATTAAAAAGCAACTAGGACTAAGTAGGTATAATTATGATTGTATGAAGGATGCGGGATACCCTGAAAACATATCCATATTGTTAATTGTTTATTTTAAATCGGGAGATGGTAACCATAAGGGTAGTAGATATTTTATTCGATGTGTTATCTATAATACCTATGTAGGTACATGTTAACGTTTGCGAAATAAGAATCTATACATATTATATTTTGAAACGCAGGTAAATCCAAGTCTACGTCATATGCAAGATTTTACCATCAATAACAGATGGTAAAATCTTGCATATTATACCTAGGAATACGTACATTATACTTATACGTAACCTATGTACCTATATGTACTTGATTTTTCCGTATTCTGTTTCTCTAGGGTATATGGTATATAATTGAATTGCAACTCATCTGTTTATATGACTTGAATACATAATGTAAAATGGTGGTATGTTAAGAAATGTGGGAAATATCTATTATAATGGAAATGTATGTAGGTATATGCTGTTTTGTTTAATGTAGGTAGGTACCTACATACAACTTTAAAATAGCAAAAGCTGACTCGTGAGAAAAATCACAAAACTTATTCTCAGCTGACTCATTTTTTCTCCTTTGCAGCAAGGGTGCAATAAATATTTATTTGAGCTTTTGTGTATTTCCCTAATGGTGTTATTTGTAAATAATAGGTAGGTAGGGTAACTGTACTAATATCCGGACACAACGTTTTTACCAACTTTGACATCAATTATTTTGATTACTACATACATACCTATGCTATTTAAAATTATTGTACCTAGTGTTTCTAAAAGTTAAGATATTTTTTAATAACAAGGCGTTCAAGTAACTTTTAAATTTTACATTTAAATAATTTAAAAAAAAATAAATTCCTACGTTTTTTGCTAGTATCCGGACAGCAAAATTTATTAAAAAAATACCTTAAATACCTACTGCCTAAGTGACTTCGTTTATGATATATTTTAATTTATTAGACGCGTTTCGGCAATCGTATTCCCATCTTCTGCATACGGTTAACGGTCGCGGCATAGACTCAAAATTTAGTTTCCGGACACTTTGTTTTTAGTATCCGGACACGAGTTTTTATGTTATTTTGTTATTTTTTGGCTTTATTTTTTTAAAATTAAAATAGGTAATGTACCTTCAAATTCTAAATAAATTTTATTTCTATGTAAAAAATCTGCTCAGTTTCTAAAAGAATCGTGATTTTTCAAAATGTTTACACTGTTCTCTACTACTTCAGCAGATTAAAAATTTAACATAAACTACGACCAGTTGTACAAACGTGGTTTCAAACCACCAATTTCTAAAAAAGAAATTCATTTAAGCATGATTGCTTTCATCAAATTACCAATAAAGTTTCTTGGCAAAACGAAAGGGTTTATTAAATCAAACTCGTTTTATTACTTCAACAAAAAAAACAATTTAAACAACAAAATAGTAGGTACTTTGATTAATTATAAGATTAATTGCATCGGTTAATAATTTCTTCGGGATAACGAAATCATTAAAAAGAAAACGGTTAACTCGTGCGTTCATTTAATAAAAGAGTTCCTTGTTTAAAAAACGTTTATTAAGATAATAAACCAAAATTCAATTGTCCCAATTAACTATTTTATTTAAAAAAAATGAGCATAAGTTAATTGAACATTTTCATTTTACGTGAAACCTTAAAACTTCACATTCAAGAAACTTTAAGATTTCAACAAATTTACAAATTTAAAAGACTTATGAATGATTTCAAAGAGTTTTTTCAAGCATCTGTTTTGATTGCTTCCTATGATTTTATTAGTTAAGATTTAAGAATAAAATAGAAATTGGTTTTAGAAGTTTAAATGGTAAAATAGGTAATGACTTCTATTGCATTGCAATCTATCTTTTACAAATCTGATCAATATTATTTCCTTAACGATGGCTTATGAAATAATATCAAGGAATATAAAGTTGCCTTAGCTTCAAGGTAAATTTTTAATTCTTTAAATTTAATTTTTTTATTTTGATTTCATTTTTAACCGATTATTCTCTAATGAAAATAAAGTGGTACGAAAACCACAAATTTTATACAAAATTATAGTGTTGTTCGGATACTGAACCATAATTTTTAGTATCCGGACCGGACACACATGTTTTAACTTACGGCCATATTATTCAATCGATAAATCAAGATGTAAAATTATATCCAAAAATGAATTATTCACTTTACTCATTTCTTAGCCAAGTTTAATATTGTTTGTTCACAGAAAATAACACACATATAAGAAACAAAGATATCTAATGGAAGAAACAATTAGAAAAGATAGTTTTTTATATGAAAATAAACGAAAAAAAGAATAATTTAAATCCGGATCTAAGTTTTAAACTACTGAATAATATGGCCGTTAGAAAACCATATCCGAATACTAAAACGAGGGCTGTCGAAGTACTGCAATTGCAGTACTGCTTTTTGAGACTCCGTACTGCCGTACTACTAACACAGCCAAAGTACTGCTTTTTTGTAAAAAAGAATTATATACAAAATCGAAAAGAGTTCTACCAGGTTTCGAAATTATGAGCCATCAAAAATCAATACGAAAGTAGTACTATTCAAGATATTTTTTAAGAGGATAGTTTTCCAGCGTGTCCATAACCTTGGTATGAACGAACTTTAGTATAATTGGTTAAGGATAAGGGTAGACATATATTCGCAACAATAACTTAGGGCTGAAGGATTTGTGAATTTCGGCTTCTCTAAATACTCGTCGCAAGTTGCAAGTTGCAAGGGAATCAGCTTTAAACGGAGGAGTTTTGCTAGAGACAAGTATCGCAACCCAAAACGAAGTTTTTATTCTACAAGTGATCAACAATTTGTACTTTACAATTTGTCTTTTTGACTTCGCACTACACTCATGTCTTTAGATTTTGTTTACTTATTCTCGATTTGATCAGTGAAGTTGGCCTTGCATTATTGTAAACATAATTCTCTCAACTTGTGAGTCTGTTAAAAACAAATCAAACCTTGTTAATCTTCCGTATGATAATTTTTTCTTCTATTTTTATGATTGTATTGTCGATGAAGCATAGTTCCTGAAATGTTGATGAAGCTTAGTTACTGAAATGCCAACGAATGGTTCTTCTTGAGGTCTTTTTAATTTCCACAAACAATCATTTTGAAGATACATATCTTGAAACTGTCTCAAAAATCTCTTGAAGATTGAGAAAATGAGACATTTCATCAAAAAATAATTATTTCACAAATGCGAACATCGTCAGGTAACATTGATGCCTACTACAAACCGTCAATGTTCTATCAGACATCATTGATGAAAACCAAAATAATTTTGTTTTGCATCAATGTATCAATTTTGTTTGAAATCAACATTGATGGGCATACACACTATCAATGTTACCTGAATGATGTTTGATTCAGGCAATACTGACAAGTATCATTGATGGTGTGCAGGGCCCTTAACGTTGTAGCCCAGGAAATATACACAAAAAAGTCGAAATTTCAAAAAAAAATTTGGATTTTGCTGGAGACTTGCTTTGTTCGATGTTTTGAGAAAATCCTAAAAATTACCCATGATTTGATAAGGAAAGGACGGAAAATGGTCAAAATGCAGTTTTTGCAATTTTCTTAGAAGTTGTGAAATTTTTGGGAAAACTGTTACGGTAAGATTTGTTACTTACACTTCGTGACTCTTGTGTGGCGTAGACACCTTATTATAAACGATCTTCAACGTCTGTAACATCAGTTTGATTTTTTCTTTCCGAATAACAAGTTTGTTTGCATGTCTTTAATTATTTTCCACAATTCAGTTATGTACCTATCTGCAAACAAAATTTTGAAAAATGGAAGATGCAAAGATCCTCCAAGAACACCATCTTAAACAGCAATCTGGTTTGAAATAATATACTTAACTTTGGCTTTTCGCGTGCTGTGTTCATGGTAAGTCAATACAAAATACATACCAACATGTATTATATGACTTTTTATTTTAAAAATGGAAAAGAAAATAGTTTATTATAATAACTGCTGTTCTTCACGTCATATTTTTATTAACATTTTTAAAAACCGAGTTCACAAAACTTTATTCCCAATTTTTGGATAAGGGCACATATTCTCCATCTGGACTTGGATAATTTTCTATTGGAGGAGTAGCAACTGGTCCTTTGAGGGTAATTGGAAGTAGCTGACCATCTGGCTGTATTGCTTCCAGGTATAGTTCTTCGGATTCCTTACGTAACTCGTCCAAAGCTTTCATTTGAAATTGGAGAACACGATCAATAACCTGAAAATCGGCAACTTTTTGTTCATGCTTATATCTAGCCCATTGCTTATTTAGAGAAACTCTTTGCTCCAAAACTTCTGGATTTATGGATATAGCTCTTGTTCGTTGACTTTTGATAAATATAAAAAGATACATAAATTGTGATTTGATTTTGTAGATTCAAAAATTTGCCTACATACCTCTTTTCATCAATAAGTTCTATTGGAGTCTCTAATTCCTCAATTGGTTTTAGTTGTCTAGCATTTTTTTCTAATCGTCGGATTTGTTTTTCGATTTTCTTTTTTTTTCGGTCTTCACGCTGTTTAATAACTTGAGGGTCTATTTTTCTTTTCTTTTTTAGTGGTTCGGCAAATAGAGCAGGAGTTGCATGAATATTAAGCACAGATGCAGTATTTATCGAGCGTCTCAAAATATTCCTTACTGGAAGCCTATTTTTTTTTTTAATATTAGTAGAACACACATGTTTTGATAAATAATTAACTTACTTTTGAAATAATGAATTTAGGAACATTTTTAATCAGCAAAATTTACTTTTGATTTTTATAGAATTGAAATGTCAATTTTTTTTGACATCTGACAGTTTTCGAAAAGATGGTGTTTGTACTAGATTGATGAAAGCATTCAAATACTTTGGTTATATAAAATCAAAAAAAAAATATTTTTGAGCGCGTTCGATATTTAACCGAAAGTAAACTTTGTTTGGATTTCGCTGGTGTAGCGCATTTGTGTTTTTCTTGTTTCATTCCAAAATCAAGATTAAATATTTAAATGAGCAATTCGATGGATCCACCACTAATTCAGAGGCAAATATTACTTCGGCGAATGGTTGTCTTTGTATTAGGGGCAGTCTTTTCAGCTCTGGTTAAATTTAACCATTTGCTGTTAACCATAGAAACGCATACAAAATCTATGGTTAACAACTGAATTATTTAGTGGTTACAAATAACCAGAACTGAAAAGACTGGCTCTACGTTAGGGTTAGTCTAGTCAGTCATGCCTGCAGTTGAGTGTGAACCTTGCAAATAAAAAAATAGGACTCGAAATTTGCGACTGATGTAGGAAAATGAGTACAAGTCGATTTATTTTATACGCCCCTGTTCTGAATATCGTTTGAAATCAAAATTCTATCGTTTTTAAATGTCCGGTGTTCTAAACATCAATTTCAGTTCGTTTAGATTTTGTTTTCCGAATTCAATTTCGCAAAATGTAAGTAATTTGTTTATTGAATGTCAAATTTCTTCATGAAAACTATATTTTATTTTCACGAAATGTAGAACAACTATTTTAAATCTATGTGAAAATCAATTCTTTAACGAATTAAAATCCGAATGAAAATCAGAACAGGCTCCATATTATTTTTGTAGGTTTCATTTATTCAATTTATATGCAAAGGTTTCGATTAGGAATTATGAACGCTTACATACAAAAAAAAATCTTATACTCTAGTGTATACTGAGCCTAATGAATCATAATTTTAATAAATTCGGCTGTCATCAAATATACAAAATTTTATTAATAGAATTGGATTTATTAATTAATTAAAAAATGTGAGATTATTTTTATGTAAAGAATTTATATAAGCTATGGAGTTTTAATTATACACAAGCAATTAGCAAAAGAACAAAATAAAAAATGCTTTCTCGAAAGAGCAAAGACAAATCCCTCAAAGAAGGTGTTGTTGGTAAATATGTTAAAAAGGACACACCACCGGAAATTCCAGGTAAATAAATAATAAAACAGTTTGTACATAAATTCCAAACTCTATTCGCATACCAATTTAGTGATTAACGTTTGGTCTTTCGATGATAACAAGAACAAAGGAAAGAATCGACGAAACAGTCAAACGCTGTCGCACAGGACAGACAAAGATAAATTCGGAAGCACGAAAAATATTGTCAAAACCTCTGGTCTTGGATACTTTGGAAAGTTTACTCCAAGTCTTTCGTCGCATAATCTGACCCGTAGATGTGCTAGTTCCTCGCCCAATTGCGAATCAAGCTCCTACAATGAGTACTCAATACACGATTCGCACCAGCATGATGTATACCATGCCCGCCGAGCTCACTCTCAGCTGCCATCAAGGCAACAACAATACTTGCCCGCAGCGCTTTCTTTCTCTAGCAATAACCTTAGTAACAGTAACAGCAATTATGTTAATATTGACCAAATAGATAGAATGCGCCAGCAATCCGAACTCCCGTACAGTAGTTCCTCATCATCATACAATGCCGGAGGGTTTGGGAGTGGGCGTGGTGGGCGAATAGACAATTTCCATCGAAATTACTCCGTTAATCAAAACCACGCACATACTTACGATGCTCGTTACAAGGGCGACAGGGAGGACTTAATAGCTATCCAGAAATATGCAAATGCTATCCGGAACCGTCCTAACATGTCGCCAAGGCCCCAGTCACCACCAATGTCTCAACAGCGACAGCAACATTCTCAGATGAGCATTACTTTGGCGTCCGGTAGTAATTACAATTCAGAGAACTTTCCTATTTACGAAAATCATTATCAAACATCAAACAATGCAGCTGTTGGTAATAGCGTTATATCTACGGGTGCTGCTGGCGGGCCGTCGGGATCAAATTCGGCAGTTATTGGTGGTCTCATTCAGCGTTCAGAATCCCCAATATACAGCAACACTAACTCGAATTTACTATCTGCCTACGATGTTCCAAGTAACTCAAGGTATGTCTTTTTACTGTTTATGTGGATTTCTTGGTAGTAACTAATTGAATTTGATTATTTCAATATGTAATTAATTTTTCTTTTAGGTTTAATTATTTGTTTTTCCAATACTTGTATTTATATTTTTAAAAGGGCAAATTAAAGTTAGTCACTTTCGATTCGTTTCAATGCGAACAAGAAATAATTCTGATTCCAACTGCTGATGCTGTATTGAAAAATTTAAATGAGTAAAACGATTTAGTTTGTGTATAAACTCAATAGTAAAACCCATTCCATAAGCCTTTATAAATAGTAATAGTAAGATAGAAACTTTGAAAATGAAATGATGAATTGATTGAATGTGTGAGTATTTTTTTAATTTTCTCCAAACAAAAATGTATGGCCTTCTTCCTCTGCCATTTTCAGATGGTCATTTTACATTAACTACCATTTTGTTTAGATGAATGTAAAATCATCTCCGATAGCTTTAAACACCTCGACTGGTACGCCAACACCTCTATTGTTTTTTAGCTTTTATATTGCTGTCTTCAATTTTTCCAGGTCCAATGATTGGGCCTGGTGTTTGTCATCGTTCATTTCGATAGTTTATTAGGTTTTACGGTGTCAATTTAGTTCACTATCACCGTTTTAAAAGAAATTTTCATATTCTCAGGACCGACTGCAATTCTACTAGCAAGTGTTGCCATTAACAAACTATAACTTTGCAAGGATCTGTTTGAGCCTTAATTGAGTTGTTCTCTTAACCCTTTTGGTAAGAATTAAGGACTTAATTTCTGCTTTAACATTTTGACATGTTTTCAATCCCCAGTGGATTTTTTTTCTCTCAGTAGCCGCTTTAGCTTCCCTTTGCTGCATAGCTTTATAAGGATTCTGTTTCAAACCAAGAGTTTCTTTTTTGTAGCGGGGAGAAACCTAGCATATTGGTTGAGGCAATTTTGATGACTTCTAGACACACAAGCCATTGGTCTTCTACATTTGATACTGGCGTGGTTCTAGAATAAAAGAGATAAAATGGCTTTGATGAACTCTTATGAAAGAGGATTTTCAATATTAAACGTCCAAACTTAATGTAGTGGTCGTAGTCAATGTTTCCTTTTCGGAAAGTTCGGATGTTCATAAGGCGTTTGTTTCTAGTCCATTTTTACCTTATGTGATTAACAGCAGCGCAAGATCTCTACTGATTGTTCAGCTGTACGTGGTCTATTAAGAATTCTAATATTCACCGGGCAAATCAGAAACTTGTTCTCCATTAATCATTAACCAAGTTTTACAATATTAAATTCCGAAACCAAGTTTGTCTAAAAACCCCAAAAACTTGAAGGACCGGACACCAGAAATTGGTGTCGGTTTGATCCTCTCCTTGAATACATGAACTTTGAATGTGTCGTAGTAGCTCTGCATGTTGTCATTTAGAAACTCCGTTTGACTAATGCTTTGGGTGCCACCGTTGGCTCTTTTCTAGGAGCTCCTCCGCTGGCATCCCAATGATAAGGGGAGACGCCTAAGTGATCCCCCCTCGCCTTGCGTAGTATAAGTTATCAACCTCCAAAGATTTTCAACCCAATCTCGAATTAAGGTACTAGATAAACGTTAAGTATTCAAAACAAATCTTGTCATAAATTCGTGTAAATTAACATGTTTTATTCTATTAATACATCTAATTAGGTTTCCACATCAATAACTACATTTATTTCTTAAAGGTATGGAGCAAACAGTTCAATGCAATCGCTGTACTCAAACATGCAAAATGAAAATGCCGCAGCAGCAATAGGTTACCAGCACTTAGGTCAGAATGTCGCTTTGGTTCAAGCCAAAATTCCTGTATATCCATCACTCAACAACTACGAAACTGCACACATTGTTCATAATCCATCGGCACACCAAATGGTGCAGCGCGTACCATCACAGCAGTCGGTCGAGGAGGAGCTTCCTCTTCCACCGGGATGGGCTACCCAGTACACTCTGCATGGCAGAAAATACTACATCGATCACAATGCACACACCACTCATTGGTCTCATCCTCTGGAACGAGAAGGTTTGCCAGTTGGTTGGCGTAGGGTTGTGTCCAAAGTTCATGGTGTTTACTATGAGAAGTATATTTAGTTTATTGTTGTGATAACATTTTACTCAAAATACTTGTAGCCAATTAACCGGACAAACCCAACTAAATCATCCTTGCCTCACATCATATTACGTGTACACGACGTCTGCAGAACCACCAAAAGCTATTCATCCTGAGCCACAACCTACCCAATACAATCCACACAACGCATTGGTTCCTGCCAATCCGTATCTCCTGGAAGAGATACCTAAATGGCTGATTGTATACTCAGAAGGTTCGATAATATCTTAAAATTGAAATACGTGCCATTACTGACATTATTGTTTTTTTAGCTGATTCTTCCAAAGATCACATGCTTCAATTTAACATGTTTAGTCTGCAAGAGCTCGAATGTTTTGATGGAATGCTGGTTCGATTATTCAAACAGGAACTAGGAACCATTGTTGGTTTCTATGAGCGTTACAGGTGAGAAAGAATTGTTTAGTGCGTAACATTTTATTTGATCAAACTTATTTTATTTCAGACGTGCATTGATCCTGCAAAAGAATCGCAGAGCTGAAGAGGACCGAATTTTAAGTGAATTTCATGACTCTAATGAAAACAAACAGCAGCGGTTAGAATATCACTAAGCTAATCGTGTTCTTGTTTCGATGTTAAGATTCTCGCATGGATTACCTACGTATACTGTGAATATTCGTCTATAGACTGTCACTAAATTTTTGTTGTTTAACTATATTGAATTCATCATCACTTGAGACGCATATATTTATTTTCAACCTAATATCGTAAATAATGAAATGTGTGATAGATTCTGTCTTTACAAACTTTAGAAACGGTTTGTATCGTCCAGATATCCTTTAGAGCTGAGTTAAATGAAATACGGTGCCTCATATTTTATACCTGGCATTGATAAACAGACTATTTTTGTATTTTATTTACAATAAAAACATGAACCTATATTAAATCTTGTATTCGTAATAATTTATTCTTCCTCTGTGTCTGTGCGGTTGTCAAAAGTAAGTTCGTCGACTTTAGTGAACCCTTTGAAGCGAATGATTTTGCCCTTATCCACATTCAAGGTTTTAGAGAACTGTTGAGCTATTATACGGGAAACATATTTGACAGTTTGTTATTCTATTTGGTGATCTATATCAAAGTTAGTACCTGGAGACATTGAGAGTTCATCTTCCGACTTTAGGCCATGGTATTTGGCCCAATCATTTTTGCCTTTGTAGATACTGTAACAAACAAGTCCAAATGCTTGCCAAGCAATGAGAGCGTAACCTATGCTCAGACGTCTTTTCCATAATTCGGCAGTTGTTTCTGGTATAGGATTAGTGTTTCGACGTACAATTCGTCTCAGCCATCTGAATTGAAACATTTTAAAAATTATTTAATTATGTAAAACTATAAACACAAAAATATATTGGAAGATTTTAAAATTTCAGCTGATTTGTTTGCTTCTCGACAAATTGACAGATTATTAAGGGGTTGCATGGGCCTTTTTTTAAATAATGAAATCATTCAGCAGAAATTGCATTGAATAGTAAGTGGTAAAAAACACAAGGGGGCAGATCGCGTAAAATTGAAACGATTTCAGTCTCTGCACAGGTCATCAACTTTTAATCCTCCGTTTCCTCCCGTAGAACAAAATTTTTACACGCGCTTTTCTATACATGAATACGTGTGAACAGCAAAATGCAAAATTGTGAGAATATATGATCTAGCTAAATTTGACAGTCCCATTTGAAATGCACTGGCACGCATACAGAGTTAAATCTCTGCAGTTTTGAAAGTTTGTAGGCAAAAGTGGGTGGAGCCTTCTGAGTTGATGTTCTATTTATTTATTATTCTATGGCGTCGTACAAGCTCACTTCACAAAAATTAAACTCGCTTCAAAATAGGCATCCTCAAATAATTTGTATGTAACCAGAAGAGTACTCATCACGCCAGAATCAAATATAACCAGTCTAAACAATCTCACCGCGTATTTGCTGAATGCACTCATAAAATGTTTGACATTTTTGCATATCTACTGCATTCGTTTGAAAATAAAAGAACGAAAATTGAACAAGTGAAAAGTTTTCAGCTGATATTTTTTTATTTTTCTTGTTTTCTAATGAAATTCAGTCCGTATGAATAATAGTCCTTCTCAGCCAACATCCTCAAGTAAACAGATCTCGAACGATAACTTTAATAGTGCCAGACCTGTTACGGAAAGGACATCACTAATGGATGGACATATTGGAGAGTCCAGCTTACGGCACAGTAGCACTGACCGTCCTGATCGTCTGGAACGCAATTCAAAGAAGAAACGTGAACGTGGACCACACGAAGGAAATTACGGGGTAGCTATAATCAAAATATTTTTTTACCAACTTATTATTTGACGTAATATTTTAAAGGCGTTAGGCGAAGCACCTCCCATGGCACCTCGACAACAGAGCCAAAGAAATGTTTGCGATAACAGAGGTAATAATCCATCAGGATCAGGTGGCCATCCTAATGAAATACCCGAAGAAGAAGAAGATGAAGGTTTAAAGTATGGAGCTCAGCATGTTATCAAACTATTTGTTCCTGTCTCATTTTGCATGCTCGTGGTCGTGGCCACAATAAACGCAGTCAGTTTCTATTCTTCTACGGATGTCTATTTGTAATAATACTATAAGATTCTTTTTGAATACTCTCACAATTTATTTACATCCCAGATTGTATACACCATTTCATGAGTCTTCCCCTGATCCGGGGACAAAGTTTTGGAACGCTATTGCCAACTCGCTTATTCTCATGGTTGTCATTGTTTGCATGACGGTTTTACTTATTGTTTTATACAAAAATCGATGCTACAAAATCATTCATGGATGGTTGATTTTGTCCAGTTTTATGCTTCTTTTTATATTTAGTTATCTTTATTTAGAGTAAGTTTGTTGCTACTTCTTTTGTCGAAAAGGTTAAGTAATTGTTTATTTAATATGAAGAGAACTTTTGCGAGCATATAACATTCCGATGGATTATCCAACTGCGATACTTATTATGTGGAACTTTGGTGTCGCTGGTATGATGTCCATTCATTGGCAAGGACCATTACGTTTGCAACAAGCTTACCTTATTTTCGTTGCTGCTCTAATGGCTTTGGTTTTCATTAAGTATTTGCCTGAGTGGACTGCTTGGTCTGTTTTAGCTGCAATTTCAATTTGGGGTGAGTATACTAACTAGAATAAAAACAAATCTAATGATAATCCAAAAACTAGATTTGGTTGCGGTATTGACACCTAAAGGACCTCTGAGAATTCTTGTTGAGACTGCTCAAGAACGTAATGAGCAAATTTTCCCAGCCCTGATTTATTCGTGTAAGTACAAGTTATAATTTGATTTTCAGTTTTTTTTTTGTATTTAAATGGTAGGAAGTTGATTCGTGAATGTTTTATTTTCGAGAGCGGGCTGATACAATATGTGTATCAGCCCGTTTTTGTTTTTGTTTTCCCAATAATTCAAAATGCACAGACAAAACAATAAATTCAAAATTGATCACATTCAATTCAAAAAAGTTCTTTTAATTTCGATGATCAGTTCAAAGACCGTGCTCAGTTTGCAACGGAATGCTTATTTGTTTGTATTGTAAGAACTTGTCATTTACTTGACAACGTAAACAGTTTTATGAAACAAAATATTTCAATTTAGATTTTAGTTATCTTCTCAGAGCAAAATTCTAATCCACAACTAAAGCATTCATTGAAACCAACGTATTACCCTTCCAATGTACCAGAATGCTTTTACGTTTCTTCTCTTAAAGGTAATAGAAAAGCTGATTGACCTCTTATCAACAAGAAACGTTTTGAAAAAAACATACGCTTCTTAATTTGTAGTGCATGCATATTAGTATTATAAGGTTTTGTGTATGTTTCGTCTGAAATTTCTCCAATCTCCATGATTAACCGCACGTAGATTTCCGGAACGCGAGCTGGTCATTATTATTAACGAACATTCAATACCAGCTCAACTAATTTCATGGTGCACTGTTCAGTTTGTTTGATCGGTAACTATTGCCGTTCTGCGTACCACGCTTGTCAATTGACAGAAAGTCATTCTTGTTCAACTGATTATGCTTTTGGTCGCTTCTTCTCACAATACTCTCACCACTTGTGAAGAATTTTGTCGACATCCACAGGAAGTTGGCTTTGAGCATTGTTAATGAACTTTGGGGTTTATATTATGAACAGCGAATCGAACGTTCGAGTTAAAGCGAACGTTTTTGAAATTACTTATTTTGTGTCGCGTTTTATTTTTGCCTCAAAAAGCAAAAGATTCTCTATTCGAACGTTGAAGTTTGCTTTTCTTATATTCCCTTATGTTCCCTTCTTTGAGCTGCAATTTAAAAGATAAGAAATTGAGCTCTTATTTATGTTGGCATGTCGCAGTTTCCTGAAAAGATCGGGTTTCATCAGAAGCACAGACAGACAACCCTATCGAGGTATCCGTTCGGAACCAAAAGTTCTCCGAATCATACCTTTTTGATATTTTCAAAAATGTCGCAAAAAAAAACACTTGATCCCAGTGCCACCCAAAATGCTATTGTTTTTTGTGTCAAGCGTATAACGATGAAGTGGTGCACAAGGACACTCCAAACTATGTATGTCACTCTGTCACGCTTTTGTATGACTCTTAGCTATAGGTTTCATACACTATGCTAAATATAAACCCGAGTATCAAAATCGATCTACATTGATCTAAGTGAGGCGGAAACTAGATCAATGGGCTGAGCCTACTAACTTTTCATCACAGCAGATGGTGCAGATAATTCTTTTAACTTTGTATGGTCTCAAAGAATACGCACTTTTTTGTTTCTTTCTTGAAACGTTTGTAGACCATTTCGTGGTGTGCTTATTCATCTACATTATAAGAGGGACATATTTATCAAGTTTTGAAAGTCATTAGATTGCATTTGACTAAGAAAATAGATAAAATCCTAAAAATGTAGTACGATGACTCAAAATTTATTTATTAAAATATACAATTTAATCACATTTTTAATAACTTTTTTACAGCAACCATTCTTTATTCTTATATGGGCACAAATCATCCCAACGATGGTATAAATCCTCGACCTAACGCAATCGCTGTCAGAAGTGAATCAGCTGGTTCTTCAGCTAGACGGTCAGGTAATACGAGTAGTGAACAGGCAACAACAACAAGTCCTGAAGGTACGCCTCTAGTGACTTTTAGTTCTCGTGCAAATGGTATACATATACTAATTATCCACTTTATTAATAAACTTTATTTAAATTTTTCTTTTGTTTATAACATAAACATTTTATTAGACTTTCTCCACACTAAATCTACTTACAATTCTTTTTGCTTTAAAACATTTGTTTACTAGTTTAATAATGATCTAATGCCGCTTCCTGATTTGTCCCTGTTTGGTTCATTATCGATTTTTTTTTCAATAACATACTCTTTCACCTAAATTTTGCGAGCCTGACCCAACCGACAAATCAAGAAGCGAAATGGCGATAATTTTTTTTTTGTTTAATAACGTAAATTTTATTTAAGTAGATGCTGACGTTGGCTTCACCCAGGAGTGGTCTACAAATATTGATCAGAGGATCGCCAGACGACAAATCGAAGTTCAAGCCAGTAATGGTGGGAGTTCAAGTCGATCCACTGAGTACCGCACAGTGACTCGTCCAACTACCGTTCCATGTGAGAACGGAGAACTAGTAGAAGAACGTAAGACATAAGACGCAAAATACTATCCTGCATACTCAAATGAATTTTCTTTGCAGGTGGCATAAAGCTCGGTCTGGGTGATTTCATTTTCTACTCAGTTCTTGTTGGAAAGGCTTCAAGCTATGGTGATTGGACAACAACCATTGCCTGCTTTGTTGCAATTCTAATAGGACTGTGCCTGACACTTCTGTTATTGGCTATTTGGCGAAAGGCGTTACCTGCTCTTCCAATCTCAATAACTTTTGGTCTCATATTCTGCTTTGCAACCAGTGCTGTTGTCAAACCTTTCATGGAGTCATTAGCTGCCGAACAAGTTTTTATATAATAACCCCTTAAATATTCTTCACTACGATATCAATGAAATATTGTAAAGAGTTACTTAAATTAAGTCACATAAACTTGCTAAATTAATAAATAAACTGCAAGCGAAGATAAGCATCATAAAATATACACGAACAACCTAAAGTGTAATAACATTTTTTATTACTATACCAAGCATATGAATCAATTGATATTTAAATTACAATTATAGTTAGACATATTGATGGTATCTTGAAATTAACAAATTTAATAAAAATCATTTAAATGCCAACTAGTTTTGACAGTTTTAAATTTTGATTGGCGTACTAATTATGCCTACAGTTATTTAAATGCCATTCTTCAAAAGTTATAAAAAACTATGAAAATACTTAATGTGAATCGCAGTTGAAAGGATTACTAAGGAATATCAATGTGCGTTGTGATGAATTTCATTTTCATTTTCTTATGTTTTTTTTGTAAAGCAAATGCTTTTATAAATTGTACAATTTGTAGAAATAAAACAGAAGTTTCAATTGGTAAGTACATAATTATTTGAAAGAGAAAGTTAAGCCTCAATTAATTTTTGAAATAAAGGTTTGGTGGAAACAATCAATGGATTAAATCCTTCACATTTGGCAATACTGATTGATTCTACATATCATTTTAATGAAATTGACGAATTTGTTTATTTAATTCATAAACGATACTATAAATCTGTCATCTTCTACGATGTCGAGGAATATTTTCAATTCGTAGAAGAAAGTATTCGTGGTTCTGTTGAGAGCTTTAGTCTGATATTTAGCACACCTTTTGAGTTGGCAAAAGTTATTCACAAACGAAAACTTGCTCATCGACTTAGTTTGTTTATATTTTACTGGGGAGCTAAACGTGTACCGAAGGATTCTGAAGTACAATTCGAGGAACCAATGAGAGCCGTGGTTATTACTAGGCCAAGGGAAAAAGCGTAAGTATCAAAGATTAAAACATATTTTAATTTTCACCTTCACTATTTTGTTTTTTCTGCCTAGCACCGTCTACATCAATCGTTTTTTGTTATGTCAATATTTTAACTGTCGTTTAAAAAAACGAAGTTTGTTCAAAAGTATCGGTATTTGAAGATATTTGATTTTTTGAAGATCCCATTCGAGAACTGACCTTATTCACAAATTTATTTTGCAATATAAAGATAAAAAAAAATGCCAAAAAACTTTTTTGTTTGTGTAACAAATGAGTTTTCAAATTGACTGCAGAAAACTGCGTTAGGTGTTTACAGTGGGATAACAAATGCTAATTGTGGGATATTGTTTCTGCGAAGACTGATATCTCCCAAACTTTAATTCTTCTTTGTCTACCAACCCTTTGTGCACTCTGAGAATTCTATTAGCAGAACTGCTACGCTATGCTATGATTTGGTTTTGTTAGTATGTGACGAATCTTACGTTATATATGATGTTTTATCTCAACATCGAATAACTGACTATTTACATTTTCATTCGAAGAGTCTCAAGTTATCGCACGGCTCTAGATATACATATGTTAGTCGCAGTAGCAAATTAGTCAACCTCAAAGAGACTACAATCTACAGACATAAGTAAGTCTAAACTGAATGAAAACCCCAGGCAAAACTGGTACATACGGTAGAGTAAAACTTCCTCTTCCTAAACAACTTGCTTGGAAATATTCCTTCGTTACATTTTAGCCTCAACCATTTAAACTTCCAATTTGCTGTAGTCGTCAGTAAATCTAAGTCATCGTACACTCAGGTTAGTTTAATGATGAATTCTCTTTCGGTTGCAAATCACTTCTCATTTTGAGGTCACATTTGAGAAATCGTTACTGTCTCCTTTACAAATGTTGAATCAGTTGTACAACAATTCCTTACCATTTATAGGTTTTATGTTACTATGGATTATTTATTATAATCACTACTTTCTCATATTTCTTTCCCCACAGTTTTCGTATTTATTACAGTCAAGACACACCGACTGAATCAGGAACATTGAAACTAGTCAATTGGTTTGACGCTGAAAGTCTTGGACTATATCATACTCCATTGTTGCCTTCTTCAGATAAAGTGTATTCAAATTTGGCCGGCCGAGTACTGCGGGTTCCAGTTTTTCATGTTAGATAAATAATTTAATATTTAAAGCGTTCTGAACACATATATGTAACTACCCATTTTAGTCTCCGCCTTGGTTTTGGGTAAACTATGACAACGATACTATTAACTACGAAGATTGGGAATATGCCCCCGACTTAGAAACAATCAATGACTACAATGAAGTTAATGTAACAGGCGGAAGAGATCATCGTCTGCTTACTTTATTGGCAACGAGTATGAACTTTAATTTTGTATATATCGATACTCCTGGAAGAACACAAGGCTCCTTACGGACAGACGATGAAAGTAATACTACTTTCACTGGTGGCATAGGGCTTTTACAGGAACGGGTAGTGAAATGAAAGCATTTAATAAAATTTTAATTTAAATGATTATTTATGTTTTTCAGAAAGCACACTTGCTTCTTGGTGATGTCAGCCTAAGTTGGGAAAGAAGAAGAGCAGTTGAATTTTCATTTTTCACTTTATCAGATTCTGGAGCATTTGTTACTCATGCCCCACGCAGACTAAACGAAGCGTTGGCTGTTTTAAGACCTTTCAAAAAGGATGTTTGGCCTTTTTTAATATTAACTCTTGTTCTATCAGGACCAATGTTATATATGATTATTGCGATTCCTCACAAGTTATCCTTTCAGAAAAACAAGTTTGGTAAAACTATATTTTATGAGGAGTATTTAAATGAAATTACCCTCATAAAACGCGATATAAAAACTATGCCCAGCAAAGTAAATCAAGAACAACGTGAGAAGATGCCAAAGAACTTATTGGATCGCTGCATATGGTTTACAGTTCAATTATTTTTAAAACAATGTAAGTTTTTGAAATAAAATTATTTATTTATTTTCAAGATTTATTCTTATTTAAAGCATGTTCGGAGGTATACAACGGTTATAGAGCCAAATTTCTTATGATTGTATTCTGGATATCGGCCACGTATGTCCTTGCAGACGTTTACTCTGCTCAACTAACGTCACAGTTTGCTAGACCAGCTCACGAACAGCCGATAAATAATTTACAAAAACTACAAAGAGCTATTCTTCGTGATGGCTATAGACTGTATGTAGAAAAAGATAGTTCATCATTGGAAATGTTACAGGTAAAGCGACTTTTTGTTTTAAGAGTTACCGTAATATTTTACCATAAACCATTTTCCATTTTATAACAGAATGGGACTGAGATATTTCGAAATTTATATGCCCTCATGAAACAGCAGGTGTACCATGAAGGTTATTTGATTGATTCTGTTGAATCTGGGATCAAACTCATTGCTGATGGGTTGGAGAACAAAGTAGTGATGGGAGGACGAGAAACTCTTTACTTCAACATGAAACAATTTGGTAAAATTGGCATAAATTTCCTAATGATGAATAATTAAAAGACCATCTTGATCTATTTTAAAGAAAATCATTATATTAACCTACACGCTAGATTTTATCAAATAAAACTCTAGTCGCTGTTTGACCATACAAAAAATAATAAAATAGTTTTCTTTAAAAAAAACATCAAATGAGAAAAGCGATTGAAATCCAAAACATCTCTTTTGTTTTAAATATAGGATTTAAAACATTTCAATTGAGCCAAAAACTATATACAAGGTACTCGGCAGTCGCTGTTCAACTTGGTTGTCCATTTCTCGACTCTCTTAACAAAGTGTAACGGAATACATTTGTTTATATGTTTTGTTTTAATTTTGTATTAAATTTTCAGATTGATAAGACTTTTTGAAGGCGGAATTCTCGAAAAAATGACTAATGCCGAATACGAAGCACTTTCTCGTCTGGTTGATGTGAACGGGTTGATAAATAAGTTTGAGCAAAAAGAGGGTGTGAATGACAATGCTGACAGTAACAAAGAAAATAAAAAAGAAAAAAACGAGTCATCTGACTATATCATACAACCAATTAATCTTCGAATGCTTCAGGGAGCTTTTATAGCACTTGCTTTTGGATGGGGATTTGCTGGTGAGAATGATTTTGAGTGATATGTTGTAATGATAAACTTAATTGTTTTTCGTATTTTTTATTTAAGGTTGGATTTTTCTTTTTGAAATCTTTTTCGGTAGCAAATATTTTCTTATATTAAAAAGACAAATTGGATTGTTTAATCTCAGATGCCAAAAAATGAAAATTACTTCTAAAATTCTCTGGAAACGATATTTTCTTAATTTGGTGCGAATTCTGTACAACAAACGGAACTGAAAAAACATTAATCAAATCTATATATTAATACGTAAACACTTTTTAAATTGTAACAATAATATTTATTTGTAAAAAAGGTCAAAGGTCGAATTTCGACCACTGGCCGGTACTATAAAAATAAATACGTATTTCTTTTAATGGCAAGTAAGCGCATTTCTTTTTCTTTTATTTAAAAGCAGGGAGAGCTACGACATCTTCCGGAACAGGACGATGGCTAACTTAAGTTGTAATGATGCTTACAGCATTAAAAAAAATGTAAAATGGGAGAAAATTGAACGCTGCTGTGATGATGATGAAGATTGGATGGAAATAGAAAGAAATAAAATCGAAAATCGAAAATCGGCATTGATGAGAACGCTGAAAAACGATTAATTAAACATTCTCTCCAGAAATTACTAAATAGAATTTTACTCCATGGCAGAAAACTAGACTAGAATAACCAAACAAAAGTAAAATAATTTTGTTTTCTTGTTACCTTAAGGACTATTATTACTTCATTGTCTAGTTTCCATTTGTTTTGGAATACCTACATTTATTATTTCAAATATGTTTCCTTTAAAAGAAAACAGCAATTGTTGTAAAAGTGCAGGTATTTTATTTAAATATAACAAACTCTTAAGCCATTGCTCGTTTCAAAAAGATGTTCTGGAAAGATATTAAAATATATTTTTGAATTCAAATGAAACAACATAAAAAAAACTCTATTCACCTTAATTGAAGGGATATTCTGTGTCAGTTGTAATCCCAAACTGCGAAGCAAAACAACTGGACTGAATGTTGTTGAGTACATTTCTTGGAGTCCATGAACTCCAATCATCAGAGGAACATTCTTGATAAGACTGTATTGCTCATATTGAACTAAGTGGTGTTTGTCTCCGATCTCTGCTCCAGCATATACCGCGTCGGAAAGGACTTTGATTAAATTTGTGACATCACTGAAGCCAAGATTAACTCCTTGACCAGCAAGCGGATGAATTCTATGTGCTGCATCGCTACAAGAAATAAAGAACATACATTATTTGCCATTTTCTATCGAATTATTTTCTCAGCAAACCCAATGAGAGCAACTCCTGTGGAAACATACGAAGAAGCGTGAAGAAAACCAAGAGGAAAACACGCACGAGATCCATCCACAACACTCTTGACTTTAGGGGGATATTGTCGGTTGGATAAACTGTCTGTACCCATTATGGAGTTCAAGGCCCCCAAAGCGTTTGTGACGATATCGCTTTTTGGAAAGTCCTTCCACTATGTTTTTTCAAAATATCTTATTATAATATTATTTACATATATAAATAGTTTAGGTAGGTACGTATGTACTTACAAATGCTTCATTAACCGCATCAACAAACTCATCTGGAGACAATAAAGCAAGCTTTTTGGCTTCGTTGGGAGTGGTACTCCAGACTAATGAACTCATTGTGTCATTTAATGGTAAAAATGCTAAGGGACCAGTCGGAATAAATCTTTGCCAAGCAACTGAATTATCTCCGGGCTATGAGGATAACACAATGTAATATTGATATATTTTTTTATAAAAGAGAACAAAAATATTACAGGGATAAGTTCTAGAGTCGCTACTAGTCCCATACGATCGTAGTTTAGTGAAAAAACATCAACTCCCATTTTTTTTCGGACGATCGAGTTAGCACCATCCGCTCCTATCTGTTAATTATAAATCACATGGAAATTAAATTATTTTTTTTTATATTTTCATTCGCAGAGTCAGGAGAATATCTCATCTGGATTCTATTAAATTTTCAAAACAATTTTTAATTTATTTTTATTCTTTATAACTTGAGGACACAAAGTTCTTAATCTATTAGAGCTTGAAATTAATCATTACGACGACCAAAGTCTTTTTACAAGAGTTTATTATAAACACACCACATCGACAAGACCATAATATTTTTTCTTCCTCTTGATGTCGAATGGAATCACAACTTTCTCACTTCACAACTTCAATACAGTCGGAGTTAGTCGGGATAACCTCAGAAAACGTTGGTAGGCTTTCCGGTTATAGATTCTACCATTTCTGAGGCCAACCGAATGCTGGTGTCATTGTATATCTTTTGTCATTATATTTTGTTCCAGGTGTCATTGTATTTTGTTTCAGGAGTTTCTGCCTGCCTTTCTTCTGCGATTGTAACGGAACTGTGTCTATTAAATCATTTTTGAATCAATTTCATAGATTGTTTATGTTTCCTCCAAACAAAGTTTATTTTAATTTACCAAAAAAAAAAAGATATGCTGAGTCGAGTCGAATGGTTAACTCATTGATGAAAAAAAAATACACATTTTTGTGCGCTAAGCCGTCGATATATTCTAAATAGTAACTTGTTACACAAATCATACGATTATCTACTTAGCTCTTTTTACTTGCTCTATGTCTATAAGTACTATAAGGCAAGTTATGCATTCGTACAGAAAAAAAGTTTTGAGATACCAATCAAACATTACATCGACACCTACTGCCTTAACGGTTGGGCCGATTATCTTCAAACTTGGTACAAGATGTTATTTTAAGATCTTGAATTAACGGTACCTACCAAACAAGCGTAATCGATTAATCCATTTTTTTTCGAAAAAAATACGATCAATTTCGATAAAATGTTATATGGGTTATTTGTTGCCAAAGGTGACGTCTTTTATGGGAAAATTTTTTTCTGAATCAGTTTATTAACGGTAGTACCGTTTTTTTTACATCGACTATCTTTTGAGATATTTTTTGCAAATTCTTTGATAATTCTTTTTTTTTTCGAAAAAATACTATTTTCTTTTTTCAAATTTTGTTTAAATTTCATACTATATTTTTTATGAACATTATAACTGATATCTACCCCACATCATTTTTTTTAAATTATGTAAATGTATAATAACATAATATATAATAATGTAAGATTCAACACTAACTTTAAATAGTTACAGAATGTTTACTATTATTTCTTCCAAATATTGTTAATAATATTTATAATTTATACGAATTATTTGTAATTTTTTAGTCTAATATGGAATGAACAAATGAAAATTGAATTGAATTAAAAAATTTCATGTAATTCATTTATTGCCGACGGTGATTTCTTTCGTGTAAATCATTTTTTATTGCATACATTTTGTTTTAAAGAATTAAAAAAAAAGTATATTTTAAAATATAAAATACAGAAAATCTTTTTATTTTTTACCTGATAAATTGAATTTCCCAATCGATAACACGAAAGTAACTTGCCACAAGAGCAAGTTTGTGTCGTGCCCTTTTTTTTATATAGCTTACTTGTTGTATATTAGTCGATCAGTAATGAGTTACTTTAGTTATACCCAAAATCGTTCGTTTTTTTTTAATTGTTAAAAAAATAAAAAGCACGACTAGGTCGCACATACTTGCTCTTGTGGCAAGTTAACATCGCATTAATGGCTGGGAAATTAGCTTGAAATATAAGTGCACGACTGGGTAGCATGAACTTGCTCTTGTAGCAAACTATATGGGATTGACGAAAATTGAACCATTGAGTTTATACACATACAGGAATCAAGATGGTTTCAAACTCACCGAAGTAGATATCGCTAAATGAGCATATTGAGTAATTATTATTCCCCTAATTCCCTGTAACGAAAATCACTTAAGCCGAACAGAACAAAATGCTTTTGCATACATTTGTATTTGTTTTTCTTTATTTCTTTTGCCTTCTAACTCAAGAATAATTGCCACAAGGGTAAAAAAAGAAACGTCGATAGTAACGACATCCTACGAGCAATATTTGTAACTTACACATGATTTCTCTATATTATGTATAAACTCTAAGATAGAACATAGATATATATTTTATTTTCGTAGTGAAATCATTACAATTTGTAAAGTTTGTAAAGAGATTTGATATTTAGGTTTATATCTTACAGCTGAAATATAATTTAAGAATGATAATTAGAACATTTAGTTTTTCCTATTAAATTACATTTGAAGGAAAACTACGTGAAGACCTTCATTTAAGAGTAATTCAATTAAATAAATTATGTTCAGAGTGGAAAATCTCAGAAAATGGCCTTAACATGAGATCAAGCTGAATGGTAGTTATTATTGAACGTTTGGTTAGCTAAAAACTTTAAATGCGATTTTTGGTTAAGTAACTAATTTAAGTGCCATACCAAATTTTAATGAAATCGGGTTACCCGTTATCAATTTATGGCGAAATTTGTAAAACACGTAACAACAAATCTCCGTTGCGTGCATTTCCAGCCAAAAACCTGCAATGCAATTATATTGACAGCACGTATACAAGATTTCGTCAAAATCGTTAGAGCCGTTTTCGAAAAAAATTGGAAAAACTAAAACCGTTTTAACGAACACATAATTTGCTTTATGCATAATACCTACCACAGGGTTATGCACTTATTTTTTCACGAATCCACAACTCGCTCTTCAGTGTTTGTATAAACATATATATTTTCCCGAGTTTCTTTTTGTCTAGTTTATTTATTTTGCTAAAATTGATTAATTAACAGAGGTCTATTTCTATACATTATATATGGTAATAAATTGTGTCTTTATAAGGCTAATTCCTCCATATTACGTTAGAAAGTAATGTTACCGAGCATCAGAAGAATTTATATGGAAAAATTAATAAGTGCAATATGTATTTAAAGTTTTTATACGTTTTTTTTTTAATTTAATATATTTCTGTGTTATTAAAAAACGCTATGTAGGTCACATTCCACGAAAATTCCAAACTCATTGATGATTTTTTCCGAACAGATTCGATGTGTGCATTTAATTAAATGCACAGAATCAAACTTAATTTTAGGTAAACAGAAAATTTTTTCACGAAAAAAAAAAGTATAATTATAATATAGGTATGTATACATTCTAGGAATATCTTTATATGCATAAATACTTAGATCTTTGTTTACATATATTGATGGCCGGCGTCAAGGAAGCCGAACGACACATAATGAATATTGAAAGTTTGAAAAATATTAAAAACACACAATTAATATGTTGAGAATTTTGTATATATGAACATACGTATATCCAGAAAACACCTATGCAGACATCCCTAGTGATCATTATGGAGAACATCGGAGATCAGTTCAATTTTGCCTTCGATTGCGAACGGATTAATCTTTAAATTCTGCATAAAAAAACAGTACTTACCTACTTGCGGTTGTTTTTAATAAATAGAAAAATTATTTATACTAAAATTAATTCTTTCAAAAAAATTGAAACAAATTAAAATACAATATTTCAAAATTTTTGACCATTTAGAATAATGCTGACGTTGTTATTTGAATGAATGAAAAGCGATCATTATAAAAGTGAATAGTTTAATCAATTGTTTAATAGTACCAGATTTAAATATCTATCAATATAATCGATTGATAGTTGAAGAGGATTGTTTCTTATATAGAATATTTAATTTTTTTTAGTTTTATAAAGAATTATTCAAAAATAGTTTTGCATGTAATTTAATTTTTAACCTATGTATGTTCTTTTTACATAAAATAGTTCTTTGTTAATATTTTTAAAGGAAAGTTACAAACAAATAACAATATAAAGTCATTACAAAAAACATGCTTCGGTTCAAAGTTAAAATTAACACATGGATATTAAAATGTGCACTTTACTTTCACACTTAATTTGGTTTTGTTTTCCTTTTGAAAATTTTAAGTACGCGCAATCATTTAGAAATAGATCATGATTCTACTAAAAAAAAGGTGATAAATGCTTCTAATGAGGGAAAACATGTATTTATTAAAATCAAAATACACAAATTCTGAAGCAACGATGCGTTTGTTTATATTCCGCTTGTGGTTCGTGATAAGTTGTGTAAACATTTTTAATTTCGGATATAATAATACTTTTGAAAAGCAAACACGCAAATTTAAATTATTTGTGAGAGGACCTGAAGTTTCAAAAGATTCATGACCTCTTTTGTTTATAGCTGTAGAATCCAGCGCCTGTTACCGTTATTTTTAATAGAAATTTTGACATTGTAAACCGTGATTTGTAAAAAAAAATATACTTAAATGAACATTTTTATGAGTGATTTTGTGAATTTGGTTTAATGAAGATTAATTTGTCGGACGAAACGATGGAGAATGTACGATTTTCGATTATAGTAAGTAATAAAATTATTTTTATTTTTTTGCGAACAAAAACATGATTTATTAAAAATGCAACACATAGAAACAGAGTTTTCTTAAATTATATTTCGGTTGTTTATCTTACGCCCCTTGATGCAAAGAAGTTTTTCCGACAAATGTTTTTTTTTCTTATAAATTAAATTTATTTATAAGATGCTTGGGGCTTTGATATTTGGTTTAATTCCAAATTTTAATTTTCCTCCTGCACAAACGGATGAGTTCGTTAGGGACTCGAAAAGCTCGTCTCTATGGATGCTGTCATACGCTGTCTTGAAATCGATTAAAAGGCGGTGGCTATCGATTTGAATTTCTGAGTTTTTTTTTTACGATTTGCCGTAGTGCGGACTTTCCTGGCCTACTATATGAAATCCTTCAGGACTTCTATGTAAAGCCTAGTTTATACCAAATTTTAGTGTCTATCTGGTGTAAGTGTTTATATTTTAGAGAAACCAAATCAAAGATAATTATAAAACCGAATAAGCAGGTTAAACGTATCGGAAATAATTCTAAATTTCTTATGTTCGATAGTACAATCATTTTTTTTTTTATAAATAACTTTTAAATATTTATATGAATTAGGAAAATGACTTGAATTGGAACTCAGACAGGGAGCTAGCGGATTTCTTCGATAAGCGAAGTATATCCAGCGAAAGTGATAGCGATATATTTAGTAATGAAACTAACGCAATTCATTCGTGGCAACAACGTAGCCACGTTATCTGGGATATAAAAGAAATTGAGGATACATTAGGGCGTGAATCTTTGATATCCAGAAACATTTTTGAAATGTCCAAATGTGGAGAATTTTACGGTAAAGAAATTATTTTATTTCTCTTTTGAAATTAATGCATAAAACTATTTATATTTCTCTTTAAGAATTAATTTCCGGCTCAAGCGATGTAAACCTAGCTCTGTTATATTCAGCTGTGTATGGTTTTGTAGAAAGCATTTTCACTCTCCTAAATACGTTTTTAGCTGATCCAAACGCTCAAGATTCAAAAGGTAGAACTTCATTGCACTTTGCTTGTTCTAATGGCAATTCGCAAATTGCAAAAATTTTATTGGATCGTGCTGCTGATCCCAATTGTTGGGATTTAAAAAAGGAAGTCACACCTTTGCACTGTGCTGCAAGGTATTCAATTTTAGTTTGTATTAAAAACATTTTAAGATAATCATTTACATATTACAGCGCTGGAAGCGTAGATTGCATTTTATTACTTCTAAGACGAAGAGCACAAATAAATATTGGAATAGAAAAACGATCAGCTCTTCATTTTGCTATCGACAGAAATGCCGTTGAATGCGTGGAAACCCTTTTGAAATATGGCGCCAATCCAAATACACCACAGGTTTACACTGAAACTCCTCTGCATACAGCGTGTGCCTTAGGGAATAAGAAGTGTGTAGAGCTTTTGCTTGCCAATGGAGCTGATGTTCGACCACAATTCGGAGAGGGAAAACTAACAGCACTTCATCTTGGTAAGGAGATTAAGTTTTGGTTTCTATCAAATATTGTTAACACTTTTTTTAAATTGAGCTGCTGAAAACGATTACGTGGAGTGTGTGGAACTATTATTGGAAAATGGCGCTGACGTGAACTGCCGAAATGCAGGGTATCAAACTCCATTGCATTTGGCATGTCTGTCACAATCGGTGGAAACTGTCGAGATGCTTATAAAATATGGTGCAAATGTAAATGCCCATTACAGAGATGGTCGTACAGCTCTGCATGCAGCTATTGTTAAACAATCAAGATGTTTAGACTGTTGTAACGCACTGTTGAAAGCTGGTGCAGATGTTAACAAGGCAGACAACTACGGCTATACTCCATTGCATATTGCTGCCTTGAATGAATTCAGCAACTGTGTGTATACATTTATTGGTAAGAAAAGATATTTTAATAACTAATCATTTAACCTAAACACTCAAAGTACTATTCCGCGATGTGTAGTTTAACTATTGTTTGGTTTATAGGAAAAATACCACGCATCCTGTAATTTTTTTAGTAGGTATTCAAATCAACATTCGATGAAGAAGTTAAACTATCATATGGTATAATATTATGATTTTGATCGTGTAATTGCCATTACTTGGTATCCGTTTTCTTAAAAAAAAATAGGAGTCGTTGGTTATAATAAAATTCAACAAGTCACGTTATCTACTATAGCAGCGATTTTAATTATTTTCTTTTTATTTTGTAAATACAATATTTGGAAGACGAGTAGAATTAATATTTATGTGTAAACTGCGAAAAACTTAAAAGACGAGTAGAATTAATATTTATGTGTAAACTGCGAAAAACTTAAAATTATAATACCTTTTGCAAAAAATTATAAAATAAAAATCGATTTCAAAAAATTGTCCCATTGGATCCATATTCACATCCGTGTAGGCGGATTATAGCAACTACGGAAACCAAATCTTTCTTTAAAACTGTACGATCTCATGAAAGAGCGACCTACGATTAGCCATACAGCAACCTGCCTAGTTAGACATAAAGACTGATGGGGTATGATTGCCGTATGAACGACTACTCTTATGGTATCCAAATATTTCTTGTTTTCTTACGAAGAATTCGGAGCAAAGGCTCGTAATACCAAATTTATACAAATAATTTAATATGTCACTTACTTTAAACTCTATAAACTGATAAGTTACATGAGTTTTAGTATCAAACTGTGCACGAAGTGCTAATTGTGTTATTCTTGTTCAGAAAGCCCCCCATTCCGAAATGCAAATTCTTTGGATTTGGTTTTGTCTTTAAACCACTGTTTTATTAAGATTATTTAAATAACGCCTTTGGTCCAGCGCCAAAATATACCTAAAACCATTTTAGTTATTGGAGCAATAAAATTTATCGACTTCGCTCTATTATTATTGGAAGTTGTAATAAAATACAAAAAAGGAAAAAAATAACTGTAATCCAAATACTGACAGAATTCGAATTACATAAGTTTTAAATGGGAAGTGAATTTTAAGTTATTGCTGTAGTAAATTTAATTTATTTTTATGCAAATCCAATGCAAAGAGAGTGCTAAGACAAACAGATTACATACCCGTATTTCTTTCCTTTAATAACTGTTTTCTGATAAATTCTATCCTATTACAGCACAGTTTGAAACAAATCACTCATACAAAATTTTACCAACATCGTTCGAGTCGTTTCCGGAAAAATAAGAGTATAATAAACAATGTAACTATTATTGATACTATATTACGACCACAACAAAATATATTTGTGTTAAACTAAAAAAACAAAATAGTCATGTAATCTGAAAATGTATTTATTTAAAAGAATCAAGAGAAGCTTAACATTTAATTTCCGTCCGGTGGTGGTATGACAAGCTACTCGGTTTTATAAATATCTAATAATACAAAAAAGTTTTTTAGTTAAAAAAAAAACTAACAAGTGTTATAATACAATTTTAATAAAACTATCTTAATGTTAAATTTGTTGTATTTCGTAATTTTTTTCTGAGATTGGGTTCTTTCATTGAAATTTTTTTCTTTCTTAAATTCCTTGATCGCCACGGGATATAATCTTCATCGGAACCACTGGACTCTTCTGAGTCGGTATCGTTGTTTTCCTTATTTTGTTTCTTTTTGACAGGCTTTTGTGTTTTCTTCACCTTAACCGTTGGTTTATCCTCGCTTTCTTTTTTTTTGATTTTATTTAGCACAGGTTTATATAAAGATTCTTTATTTAAAGATATATCTCGGTTGTATTTGCATGTTGTATCGTTTATTGTATTGAATTGAAAGCAGTTGTTCTCACAGTTGGAATCTTCTATCAATGCTTTCTTAGACTTAAATGATGTGTTGTTCAATGTATTGATTGTATTGCATTCAGATGAATTCATCAGTTGAGAGTCGATCTGAGAGCTGTAAGATTCTATCATTTCTGGATTTTTGTTAAATGTATCGATTGTATTGGATTCAGACGCATCGAATAGTTCCGAGTTGATCTGCGAGTTATAAGATTCTATCATTGCTTTCTTAGACTTAAATGATGTATTTTTCAGTGGATTAATTGTATTGCATTCAGAAGCATTCATCAGTTGAGAGTCAATCTGAGAGCTGTAAGATTCTATCATTGCTTTTTTAGACTTAAATGGTTTTTTGTTAAATGTATGGATTGAATTGGATTCAGTCGCATCAAATAGTTCCGAGGTGCTCAGCGAGTTATAAGATTCTATCGGTTGTGAGCAATAGTTGCTTTCAGCTTGCGACGTACTTAACTTCAAAAGGTTATCCATTTGTAGTCTTTTAATTAGAACACGAACTTTCTTGTGTTTGTGTTCAGCCATTGTTTGGTTTATTAATTTGCCTGGGTTGTTTGGGGTGCTGCATGGAGCATCTAGTAGACAATAAATTGTGTTGTCACTCAAAGTTTCGTTTTGGGGATCGATGCTATCACTTTGTTCTTCGTTAATCGTATGAAGCGTAATGTTAGAATTTTGCAAAGTTTGTTCTGATTCTGAGTCAACGAAATTATTGTTTTTTTCAATGCAGTTCTTCGAGTTTTGCAAGTCTTTAATAATCACAAGAAGTTATATTAAATAAATTACAAATTTTACAAGATACAAACTACTTCTTAATGTTAGGAATGATTGGCCAAGTAAGGGAATAAATAGCTTAAATTATAAATGGAATTAAGTCAAACTAGTCTTAATCGAAGTCAGATACACCAAGAAAGGGTGTTTAGTCGAAAATCCTGAGCTGCGTTTATTAAAGAAATGATGTGAGCAAGTCTTGCAAGGTAACTATAGTTATCTTGGTAAATTAGATAAAATCTGTATTTCAGTATTTCTTCCTATATTGATTTTTAGATCCTTCCAACAAAAAAAAAAAAGGAAAAATGAGTCTAAGAAAAATACAGATACAAATATACAGCAACGACTAACCTGGCCATTCATCCCTTAAGTAAAAAAAACAAATTTTTCACGTTACCTGTGCTACTTCGTGATTCGTTCTGATTTGCAACACTTTGCGGACATTTTCCAGGAGATTTACTTATGCGTGTATCTCTCTCAATGACAATCTTAGGAACAGACATCTTCAAACTAGCATCAACCACAAGTTCATTTGAATTTGATGCAGGCGAACTAGCTGGTGGAGAACATGATCTTCTTTGTAATGGGTCTGCTGCGGTCGCATTACTACACGATCGACGATGAGATCTTATATTCAATTTGCTTTGTGAGGACGCGTTTTGAACAGAATTTCTTTCGGGATAAATAAATGCCATCGTTTCGATATATTTCTGTTCTATGGTTGATGCAATAGATACCTTAAGTCGAGCAAATTCTTCGCGTTGATCGAACAGCATTCTATTTAGCAATGTAACTTCACATTTCAATTTATTTACTACATTCCGAAGTTCTTGATTATTTATTGAGAGCTCTCGGTTTATAGTCCGATATGTTTCCATTTTTATTTATTAATTTGAATTTATTGAATTTCTAGACAATAAATAAAATTTTAAAAGAGCAACGACGTCAAACTGGAAAAAAATTTGAAATGTCAAACTTCTTCAACGGCTACGCTGTCATTGGTATGCGATGTTTGTTTGGATATATGGATACGAAAGTAGTGTCTTCACAGGGCATAACACCGTGGCTCTACAAGAAATATTTATCGACATTTTGATTTCATGCAATATTTCAGTAATTTTCCACAAGAAATATTTATCGTCATTTTGATTTCATGCAATATTTCAGTAATTTCAATTTATTTTTTGTGTTGGCAAATCATTTCTTGACATAGATTTAGCAAACGTATATTATAACACAGGAGGAAAACAAAAAGCAAATTCATAAATATATTTTTTGTACTAGAAGTCAAAATATGGCTGAGTTGATTGCAACAGAGATAGCAAGCAATATTACCAGACATTGATTTCATAAAATATTTTATTGCCAAAAATCTGTGGTCTCCTGTAAAATTTTGATTGCTTGCGCGTATTTCTTCCTCGGAGCGCGCGAGCTCAGGATAAAATAATGGAGTAGACCGAGAACGAAGTAGAGCGCGACTAACTTCAACAGTTTTCATGTTATTTGACAGATTGTGAATTAATTTCTATAGGGCTTTTTAGGTAACAACGATATATCTCTTTCTAATTCTCACAGAATTGTCAAAAACAGCAGTATGACGAAAATCTGATTTTTTTTTATCATTGTTGAAAAATTGATTGAAAACAAAAGCGGGAATTTTAAAGATTTGTGCGCGAAAATTGTGAAAATTGTTGGTTTTGCTAATTAAAATAAATTTTTAAGCCACGGAAATCACAAATTTCACACAAAAAAGAATACCGCATTTAAAAATTATTTCCAAATTGTTTTCTTCAAGATCTTGAGTTTGACAGTTTGAAAAAAGCGCGATACATATTTCAATCTGTCTTCATCATAGTGTGAGCTTTGACAAGATGGTAAAACTCCCTATAGGGAATTTTACCATATTGTCAAAAAATAAATGACAGCTCACACTACGCGGATGACAGATTGAAATTAAGTATCGCGCTTTTTTCAAACTGTCAAACTCAAAATCTTGTAAAAGAATTTCGTAAATAATCTCTTTTTTCCTGTGTAATTTGAGATGTACGTTTAATAATACTCTATTAACAATTTTCGCGCACAACATTAAAATTTCCGCTATTGTTTTAAATCAATTTTTCAAAAAAAAATTTCAGCTGTCATCCGCATACTGCCGATTTTGCCACTGCTCTGCGAATGAGAAAGAAATATGTCGTTGTTACCTAAAAAGCCCTATTAATATGACAGTAAAGTGCTCGTGTATTTCATAAATGAATCAATCAGAGCGCTCGGAATGTCAATGTACTGTGCTCAGAGCTCACTCGACAAGCTCAGGCTCTACTCCATGCTCTTCTCAGAGCTAAAAAAAACGTCTTTGACAGTCCCATTTGAAATACACGGGCACGAATAGAGTTAAATTTTTGCAGTTTTAAAAGTTTGTAGGTGAAAGTGGCTAGAGCCTCCTGAGATGATGCTCTATTTTTTTATTATTCTGTGACCATGTTTCCACGTGTAGGAAGTATTGTGTTTCCACGTAAGGAACTTACTCTGTATATTTCGCTCTTCCCTTTGTTTTTCGTTTTTTTTTAAATGGCGGCAAATAAAATATTTGGTTTAAATCTAACAGCGCTGACTAGAAAATGTATGCAAACTACTTATTTCTCCCTTCCATAGACCGTGTTTAGACTGGGAAATTTGAGTCTGGCTGGTGAGTACTCTCGTAATCACACAGGTCCTCAATTGAGGACGCCTCACTTTAAGCGGGTGGAATTTTTGTGAAGTGAGATAATTGTACGACTTGAATTTTTTGCATTTTATAAGAGAAGATAATAAGAATTCATAGAAAGAAGAATTCATTTTCTATCACTCTGAATTTAGTTTATTTATGAAAATACTGCGATGTTAACATATCGGCAGTCAAGCAGATAATAAACAAAATGGGAAAACACTAGAATTTGATTTTAAATTTATGATTGTAAATTTAGGGGTATTCTTGAAACATACTTCGAATAGTTATTAATAGTTTATTGTGGCAGTAAAAATGAAAAATATTTTCGTAAATTTAAATCTTGTTTCTTAAACTTTATAATTTTTGTTGGAATTTTTTTAATTACTTTTCTGATTTTATTTGCAGTTTTCTTTTTTTTTTTAGCTCAGCCAGGCTAACCGAAAATTAAATTGTATTCAAATTGGTCTATCCGTTAATGAAAAGGTCTTTTGTTGTGAAAAACTCATTCGAATTAAAAACAAATAAATCAGACATGTTAAATTTTATCCAAATTTTTCGAGCGGTTTTCGAGAATAAGCGGTTTATATAAGATAGATTCCGTTATTTGACGATTACCCTAAAAACACAAAAACATGTTTTGACTAAAAGTGTCGATATAGACAGACAGTTAGAGAGACAAAATTGTCGAACCTTCTTGATATGATTGTTATAATTCCACTTCTACACAAGCTCGAATACTTTTTTTACGCGAATGCAATATGCAGATTGATAAACTCGAAATACCTGTGTATTTATTTTTTCAAGAAAATGGTGCCGATATAACAGCAAGGACAGATGGAAACGTTTCGGCGCTATCATTCATTGTTAGGCGAACTCCTGATGTGATACCCAAATTGATAGCTAATCTAGATGGATCAATAAAAGTTAACGACCATGAGATAGGTGACGTTGATTGTGAAATTAAATTGGACTTTCGGCTTTTAGTTCCATTACCAACTTTAGAAAGAGGTGAAACAGAGCTTCTTATGTCCTTCATTGAAGTTGGTCAGAAACGAATACTCATGCACCCGCTTTGTGAAACATTCCTATTTCTAAAATGGAGGCGCATACGAAAATTCTTCCTTATGAGTCTTCTGTACCATGCCGTATACGTATTAATGTTCACAATATATGTTTTTGGGGTGTACGTAAGAAACTGCGAAAAGGATAGCATTTGCACGGCAGCGAGCTATATTTCATCTACAGGGTACTTTGTTGTGTTTTTAAATTTATTGCTACTGCTTAAAGAGCTTTTCCAGGTATTGCAACATGCCGTTATGAACATTTTGAGATTGCTAACAATTTAGTTTTTAGATGGCTCATGGTTTGACGGGATACGCAAAGTACTGGGAAAACTGGTTGCAGTGGACCATTGTTTTTGGAGTCTTCTTATGTGTTGTAAAAACTTTTTTTCTATTCATTGATTTTCATTTATGATTCTAATTTTTTTTTTGTAGACGCCAGCACTTTTGGTTGCACAAAATTTGCTTACGGTACCCGATTGGCAGCACCATGTAGCTGCGATTGTTGTATTTCTCGTATGGCTGGAGTTGATGATGCTGGTCGGGCGATTTCCTATTTTTGGACTTTATATTCAAATGTTTACGAAAGGTAATGTAATTAATTAAGATATAACATTTTTAACAGAAGTATTTTTTTCACAGTTGCTATGAACTTTGGCAAATTCCTTTTGGCTTATTGTTGCTTATTGATTGCTTTTGGTTTGAGTTTCTGTGTTCTTTTTACAGATTATCCAGCCTTTATTAATATAGCATGGTAGATATCTAAAAAAAAAAAAACAGTTTTGAAGTAGTTGCGATTTAATTATTTTTAACAGGTCTCTTTTGAAAGCAATCACAATGATGTCAGGAGAGTTGGAGTTCGAGGACATTTTTTATGGAGACGTTCCAATTAAATATCCAGTCACAGCACATATTCTTTTTTTATCATTTGTTTTACTAGTAACAGTCATATTGACAAATTTAATGGTTGGCCTGGCGGTTAATGACATACAAGTAAGAAATTGCACTAATTCAAACTCCAGTAATCTCATACAAACTCTTATATTTTAATTTGAATCGTAGGGTCTACAAGTTTCTGCAACACTGGATCGACTAGTTCGGCAAGCGGAATTGGTATCACGTCTTGAATGTTTACTATTTTCACGGCTTTTACGTAATTCTCCAAAGCGGTTATTGGCTCTATGCAAACGCAGTGCATTGCTCCGTACTTCTAGAAATCAGCTGCAGTTTGTTATGCGTCCCAACGACCCCAGAGACAAACAGTTGCCAGAGGAATTAAAAATAAGCATTTATAAGATGGTTGCGGAGCGAAGGGATCGCAATCAGAGTTTAAAACAGAAAAAATATGAAAATAATTGCTGTTATTTTAACAAATCGCTGCAAAGTCGCCAACTCTTTCAACACCAAAAACCTGATAACTTTTCGTTATTAAGACCGCGGTCAGCCACTAACGTTACAAATCAAATGCAGTCGTTTCAAAATTTGGGTTTATCAGTCGATTTGAAACAACAGAATGGGAGCACGAAAGACCTTAGACAAGATATTCAGTGTATGAAGGAACAATTAAAAAATATGTTTGAGAAATTAGAAAAATTAAGTGGGAGTATTGAAAACAAATTTTGTACTGTAACAGAAGAAATGGTTCAGATCAAGAAAAATTTAGAACAAAAATCTCAGTTTTATTTTTAATCCCGATAACAGTATTACATAATATCGATAGAATGTAAGAAGTCGTATTAAATAATAATATAATTTGTATGAAACTTTTATCAATTTTTTTACATATTAAAATACTTAAACCAGAACTGCAAAAAAGGTTTTTTCATCAAAAGACGTTGTAAGCGTTGAGCACAGAGATTTAATTACAAATACTTATTCTTAAGTTCTTGTCAAATAGACTCGTGGTTTAATCTGTAGTAAGTTTAAGAATTATAGGCAAGTCTTTGAACACCCTGGTACAAACCAATTCAAAATATTTCTAATTATACTGATCTCTCTCCGACTTCCGAGTGATTCCTAAAACGGCCAGTATTCTATGCATTCTAACAAAACCTGTAAACTATAAGAAACATTTTGAAGAACAAAAGAGCATTTTGATCCCGACATTATTGTTCAATGTCGTATGAGTGCATTTTAATGCTTCAAAAACATAATAATTATTTCTAATCATAAAGTCGAACACATTTTAAACACAAGTCTTTGAGCAAACACTGCGTGAATCTACTACCTGGCTATTAAGATATCTATGGTTAAAAACTAAATAATTAAGTTTTTAAATGAGATGAATAACATTGTCAGAAACACAATTCTTTTATAAAATGTCTGAGTAGATCAGTAAAGTAAGCACCAATTAATTTGTGGGCCATTGATCCCTATATGAATAAGGTTTGTAATATCAAACAAATTTATAAAACTGTTGAAAACTTTTTCAATTTTTCAAAGTTTTTAATTCTGTAAATAATTTAGTTTTTGTGTAAATAAATTGAGAAAACTTTTTAACGTTCTAGTATCAGGGGAATAAAAAGACAGATGACTAAATTGTTTTAAAATATCAATATCATCAAAGAAAATGAAGAACACAAATAAGCACTTACCAGCAAATCACAACTCATGGAATCCCCATTTTTGAGGTCAACAATGTTCTTTGAATTACCATTCATTCGAAGTTCCACATTACCAATCATAGACTTGTTAAGAATCTTAACATTTTGAGCTGACTCTAGTTGACTGTATATAGAGTCCATCATCAAATCGTTTTCAATGATACAGGCAACATTTTCTGAGAAATTATCATGATTGAAGGTGATCATTGCATCTGAACTTGCATCCCAAACCTGTTAACAATATTTTAATCTTACTTCTATTGAACATGTGGATATATGTACCTGCATTTGTTTAACAGGTTTGTAACGTGTTGAAGATATTTTATCCCAGGCTCCAATTGATTTGAATAATTCAATTGAAGCATTATTGATTGCAGATACACGATTTCCATATTGACCACCAGCGAAGCCTTTGAATGGCGGAGCTCCTTCAAGCAAAAGAACTTTCTTTTCAGCAAGGACTTTATTTTTTGCTGTAGGAAAATATACTGTATTAAAGCGATATATTTTTTGAATTAATGTATTCGCACCTATTCCACATGCAAGAGCCGTACCGACCAAACCTCCACCGGCAATAATGATATCGTAATGTTGAGGAAGATGTTCTTTTTTTAAAGATGTTTTATTTTGTTGGTCCTGTGAAATATATCTGCATGAAGTTATTGTGGATTTGAGTGGTTGTGCAAATCGTTTAGAAGAGAAGCGAATTAAAATCGACATTTTTTTATAAAACAAATGTTTAACTATTATTAATTGTGAAATTCAAACGATATAAATAAACACAAAAGACAGAACAAGGAGGGAACAGCTGATGAGATGACTGTTTATTGGAAGTGTGTACAGACTTCCATGATTCGTGACAGGTCTGTCTGGCATTTTTGTGGTTGACATGGAAATTAAAACGAGATTGCTTTGTTTTTGTCAGCGTATGAGTTTTTAAATTTTTCAGATTTGAGCCCGGCGGCCACAATCGCGACAATCGCAAAAGATGCAAACCTCGAACTTACATTGGTCAAATCTATGTGAGCCATATGAGTAATTGCTCGCACTTTGCCCTGGCAAAATATCTAGATTTCTAAAAAAAAAATTTTTTTCTACGCGAGGAGACGGAGGAGTACAAGTTGATGACCTGTGCAGTGTGCATATGCAAACGTCCAATATTGGACGTACTCACCCGACGCATTTTGACGTCTATATGTTTCGTTCCGTTCCCAATTCGTTATAAGACAGGACGGGGTTTTGCTTCCAGATTTTTAGATTTTATGAAATTCTCATGGATGCATTTTTACATTTGCTATTCTGACATTTGTTATTTATTATTTTTTCACTTTTTGCACCAATATTTTAAAAGTTTTAACAAAATCTGGTCACTTTTGATTGGAAATTTCAATTTAACATGAGCATATAAGAAAATTGTAAACATGTAGGCTCATTTCACATATTCTGTTTTTTTGTTTCGTGTGGTTTCGTGCATCCACTGTGTTCACACTAATTTGTTGGTCTGAACCACTGATCTCAATATATACCACTGATCTCAATATAATTATATATTGAGATCAGTGGTCTGAACACGGCGGACTGGACGTACGTCAAAATTCGTCATCGACTTTTTTTTGGCACCATGGAAATCCACATGAGAATTGAGTTGAATTTGTCAAAATTGTTGAACTTGAAAAAGACGTAAAGTGTGCTATTACACTATGGTTCTGGAGTCATGACTCTTTTTCAAATTACGTTAGAGGAAAAGAGCAAAAGATGGTCTTTTCGATTTTTTCTTTCTTTTGTTCTAAAGACTAGTACGCAGCTGAAGTGAAACGAAATTTTCTGTCGTCTCCAAAAACACAAACGAAATGTTTACGAAACGGTACCAGACAAATTCTCATGTAGAGTTCCACCATTTGTAAAAAAAAGTATTTTTCAAAACACAAAAAAACAAATAAAAAGAACAGAACTAAATTTTATAATAATAATATCCACAAAAACCAAAAAAAAAAAATAGAAACGTCGAATTTAGCGAGCAATTAATGTCCCGGTCAATTAAATTGTGTGCGAAAAGAGTGTAGAGAGAAGTGGAGACTTGAACCGATTATCTACCGTTTCACCGTTGAGCTGCGTACCACAAAACGAAAAGAAGGACGGAAAATTTCGTTTATGATTTCACTGTGTCATTTTTGTATGGGATTTTTCGTTTCACTTCAGCTGCATACTAGGCTTTAAGCTGTTACTAAATTTGAAAAATCAAAACACTTTTTATTTTGCATGATGACAGATTTTTTTTGAAGTTTTCTTTATTGAGACTTGGATGCTAATAACAATTGTTTAATAAATTAAATTAAGAAATAGAAATTTCGCTGCTATAATGTATTGCCTGCACTTGGTTTAACTTTAGTGTTTGCCTCGTGGCTGACATTAATTTGATTTTATGTTAATCTGCATTTGCTCAGCAGCTTTTTTTTTTCAAGCCTAGTATGCAGCTAAAGTGAAACGAAATTTTCCGTCGTCTCCAAAAACACAAACAAAATGTAAACGAAACGGTACCAGTCAAATTTTTATGTAGAGTTCCACCATTTGTAAAAAAAAAAATATTTTTCAAAACAAAAAACAAATAAAAAGAACAGAACTCCATTTTATAATAATAATTACCACAAAAAAACACGAACAAAATAGAAACGTCAAAATTTCCCGAGCAATTAATGTCCCGGTCAATTAAATTGTGTGCGCCAAGCCATTTTAAATAATTTTTGGGATATTAAGTTTGAAACTTGAATATTTTCGTGATATATATACGTAAAAGGAAATAAACCTATTTATGAACTACAATAATATATTTTTAATCAAATTTTAATTGACAAAGTGTAATATAACCACTGTATGAAAACAAAATGCGAAAGAATTTTTCTTACAACATTTGTGGTGCGTACCAGTATTAATCATTTTGACAACTTGTTATAGGAAATCAATTCAGATGATATCTGTGTACTCTTTTCGTCTTTATGGTTTAAGATGTAAATCGGTCTCTTTTTAGTTTTCTGCAGTTTTGCAGGTGCAGAACATGTAAATCCGGCGCAGGGCCAGAAGTCCACGGACCAAAAGTCCATAATGGACTTCTGACCCACTAGGGTGGGTCAGACTTTTGCTACTCCGTTTTCATGGCAACGAAAATGTGTGAGGAAATTTAACTCTTGTCTGATTTTTAATTGATTATATTAATTGATTACTACACTAATCAATTAAAAAATCAAATTCAAAATAACTCATTGCAATTTGGAAAAGTAATTCTAAACAACAAATACTAAATAGGTACTTACGTGCTCTGAATGTGCTACACAAATAATCACTAATTGCTTCCATTCGCCTGATGGAAGAACGCTGAAGGTGCCATCAATAAAATAGTTCCTCTCAGATTCATTTCGAAATTTGCGAGGAATGTTTCTTGAGTGTGAAGGATACGGCCAAACGCAACAAAAATGAAGTGCTATGCCCATTTTGCAGGCAAATTGTTAGTAATAGCACAAAAGTTTTTTTGTAACTATTTCTTGTCTTTGTTACTGAATTTGCTTAATTTTGTTTTTTTTTTCGTTTTTTGTATTGATATACATAATTTATGTTAATTAATTTTGTTATTTTCTTTCAAAATAAATAGGTATCTATGATTTCATAATTGTTTTAGTTTTATTGTGGACTTGTGACCCACTTCTCCTTAAAAGTTATGAACTTGTGGCCCACTTTCTTGTGCACTTCTGACCCACCTGGGTGAGTTATAAGTCCATAATGTATTTGTGGACTTCTGACCCACCCTAGTGGGTCATAAGTCCATTATGGACTTTTGGCCCGTGGACTTCTGGCCCTGCGCCGTAAATCCACCATTAGAGTTTTCTAACAACAAAATTAATTTTGTTTCCTTTAAACACACACGACAGCTGTTCATCAAAATGTCTGACAAGGCAATATCAAAAAAATATTTCGTAGGAGTTTCGGAAGTGATTTCCAAATATTGAGCAATTTCATTAGGTGGGAAAATAAGGCGTTTTTCTCTTTAAGCTATAGAACTTAAACGAATCTGTCAGACCCAGAATATCACCCCAAACTAATTGTACGCAAATGAAGGCTAACAGAATTTTACCTGTAGAACTACTGTGGTGTGAAAGAGGCAACTCTTGGGAAATTGATGATTGATAAATCAAAGGTAGTGGCGAAAAATCGCCACATCTGACAACCGTGAAACAACCCGTGTCGTTTCGATGAACACATGTATATTAATAAACAAATATAAATTTCATTCCTGAAAAATGGGATAGATTTGTTTATTATTTTTTTACAGAGCAAGGGATCTGTAATTTTTCACATGGTGGTAGTTGTAGTTTAGGTATCTATTTTTAGATTAACCCCAGCAGTTTCAATTAAATAAGTAAAAAAAATCAGTTAAAATAAATTAACATGTATTTAAAAAATGAAAGAAGTTTGTTTATACCTATTAAATTAATAATAATATTAATTAAATTGACAATTATTGTTATTTAATAGAATATTTTAAGAACAGAAACCATTTTAATGTCAAATCATACATTTGTATATCAACTAACATTATTGCAACAATCTTCTTTTTATATTGCGGTATTTTATTATCTCTGCTGGTGCAAAACGGATTGGAATTTTGGAAGATCTTGAAACAAAGCTTGTGTTTTTTTTTTGTAGGCATGTATTTTGTGATGCAAATCCAAACCGGATCAGATTAGAGATTTATGTTTTCTATTTATCGTTGATGACATCACAAACATCATATTCATTCGACCCATACATGCAGTACACCCAGTGACCTAAAGGCAGAACCATAATAGTAGAATTAGTACGTACGGTGCCGTACGAAATTAGCGAGAACAAGGAATTTGTATAGTGCGCACATAATGTCGGATTGCTCAGTTTCGGCAAGTTTTCGTTCACTTTTGCCTCCGTACGTAAAGAGCGCTCCAGAGCGCAGTTTACGTACGTAAATCTGACAGCCAGCCAAATACATGTGAAATTGGCTTGCGTGTGCGTGCGACCATTATGGTCGACTGAAGGTAATGGCGGCACTTAAGGAAACTTGACGTAGAACTATGTCATTAGCTTTCGTTTGCTTACGACTATTATGGTTGGCCCTTAAGTCTAAGGTCCACGTAAGGTAAACTATATCACAACATAATCGCATTTTCAATTGACAACTTACAAATTCCGTCGTCTCATCCACGTCGCCATTATGTCAACTTAGCATCAAAAACTGCTAGCTGCATAATAATTTATGTAAACCTCACCAATGTGAAAAAGATCACAATAATTTATTGTAAACCTCACCTTTCATTTGAATTCTTCGATTTTAATTATTTCGAAGCCTATAAAAGTAAGTCCCCAGTTTTATTGTCCACCCATTCAAAAACAAAACTTATTTTAAAATGTCCGATACTAAGCCAAGTAACAATAAGTCTTTGGATAAGGACGAAACGGTCCCAGAAAAACAAACTTTTTTTGAATCAGAACTGTTTAGATGGATAACGTTGATTTTATATTTAGGAGGTGTTAGTGGGACTGGAATGATTTTGTCATTCTATTTCTTATTTTTCTTTGATTCAACAATGCCGGAAATTTACTTACAATTTCCGGTAACCATAGAGAAGAGGCAGATGCAAAATTAAACGGACCAATCACAATAATGTAAGTTAAAATAATACTTTTATTTAATAAACAGTTTAGTTAGTTTTGGGGTAGTAAGTAACATATAAATAATGAATTTAGCAATGTAACTTCACATTTCAATTTATTTACTACATTCCGAAGTTCTTGATTATTTATTGAGAGCTCTCGGTTTATAGTCCGATATGTTTCCATTTTTATTTATTAATTTGAATTTATTGAATTTCTAGACAATAAATAAAATTTTAAAAGAGCAACGACGTCAAACTGGAAAAAAATTTGAAATGTCAAACTTCTTCAACGGCTACGCTGTCATTGGTATGCGATGTTTGTTTGGATATATGGATACGAAAGTAGTGTCTTCACAGGGCATAACACCGTGGCTCTACAAGAAATATTTATCGACATTTTGATTTCATGCAATATTTCAGTAATTTTCCACAAGAAATATTTATCGTCATTTTGATTTCATGCAATATTTCAGTAATTTCAATTTATTTTTTGTGTTGGCAAATCATTTCTTGACATAGATTTAGCAAACGTATATTATAACACAGGAGGAAAACAAAAAGCAAATTCATAAATATATTTTTTGTACTAGAAGTCAAAATATGGCTGAGTTGATTGCAACAGAGATAGCAAGCAATATTACCAGACATTGATTTCATAAAATATTTTATTGCCAAAAATCTGTGGTCTCCTGTAAAATTTTGATTGCTTGCGCGTATTTCTTCCTCGGAGCGCGCGAGCTCAGGATAAAATAATGGAGTAGACCGAGAACGAAGTAGAGCGCGACTAACTTCAACAGTTTTCATGTTATTTGACAGATTGTGAATTAATTTCTATAGGGCTTTTTAGGTAACAACGATATATCTCTTTCTAATTCTCACAGAATTGTCAAAAACAGCAGTATGACGAAAATCTGATTTTTTTTTATCATTGTTGAAAAATTGATTGAAAACAAAAGCGGGAATTTTAAAGATTTGTGCGCGAAAATTGTGAAAATTGTTGGTTTTGCTAATTAAAATAAATTTTTAAGCCACGGAAATCACAAATTTCACACAAAAAAGAATACCGCATTTAAAAATTATTTCCAAATTGTTTTCTTCAAGATCTTGAGTTTGACAGTTTGAAAAAAGCGCGATACATATTTCAATCTGTCTTCATCATAGTGTGAGCTTTGACAAGATGGTAAAACTCCCTATAGGGAATTTTACCATATTGTCAAAAAATAAATGACAGCTCACACTACGCGGATGACAGATTGAAATTAAGTATCGCGCTTTTTTCAAACTGTCAAACTCAAAATCTTGTAAAAGAATTTCGTAAATAATCTCTTTTTTCCTGTGTAATTTGAGATGTACGTTTAATAATACTCTATTAACAATTTTCGCGCACAACATTAAAATTTCCGCTATTGTTTTAAATCAATTTTTCAAAAAAAAATTTCAGCTGTCATCCGCATACTGCCGATTTTGCCACTGCTCTGCGAATGAGAAAGAAATATATCGTTGTTACCTAAAAAGCCCTATTAATATGACAGTAAAGTGCTCGTGTATTTCATAAATGAATCAATCAGAGCGCTCGGAATGTCAATGTACTGTGCTCAGAGCTCACTCGACAAGCTCAGGCTCTACTCCATGCTCTTCTCAGAGCTAAAAAAAACGTCTTTGACAGTCCCATTTGAAATACACGGGCACGAATAGAGTTAAATTTTTGCAGTTTTAAAAGTTTGTAGGTGAAAGTGGCTAGAGCCTCCTGAGATGATGCTCTATTTTTTTATTATTCTGTGACCATGTTTCCACGTGTAGGAAGTATTGTGTTTCCACGTAAGGAACTTACTCTGTATATTTCGCTCTTCCCTTTGTTTTTCGTTTTTTTTTAAATGGCGGCAAATAAAATATTTGGTTTAAATCTAACAGCGCTGACTAGAAAATGTATGCAAACTACTTATTTCTCCCTTCCATAGACCGTGTTTAGACTGGGAAATTTGAGTCTGGCTGGTGAGTACTCTCGTAATCACACAGGTCCTCAATTGAGGACGCCTCACTTTAAGCGGGTGGAATTTTTGTGAAGTGAGATAATTGTACGACTTGAATTTTTTGCATTTTATAAGAGAAGATAATAAGAATTCATAGAAAGAAGAATTCATTTTCTATCACTCTGAATTTAGTTTATTTATGAAAATACTGCGATGTTAACATATCGGCAGTCAAGCAGATAATAAACAAAATGGGAAAACACTAGAATTTGATTTTAAATTTATGATTGTAAATTTAGGGGTATTCTTGAAACATACTTCGAATAGTTATTAATAGTTTATTGTGGCAGTAAAAATGAAAAATATTTTCGTAAATTTAAATCTTGTTTCTTAAACTTTATAATTTTTGTTGGAATTTTTTTAATTACTTTTCTGATTTTATTTGCAGTTTTCTTTTTTTTTTTAGCTCAGCCAGGCTAACCGAAAATTAAATTGTATTCAAATTGGTCTATCCGTTAATGAAAAGGTCTTTTGTTGTGAAAAACTCATTCGAATTAAAAACAAATAAATCAGACATGTTAAATTTTATCCAAATTTTTCGAGCGGTTTTCGAGAATAAGCGGTTTATATAAGATAGATTCCGTTATTTGACGATTACCCTAAAAACACAAAAACATGTTTTGACTAAAAGTGTCGATATAGACAGACAGTTAGAGAGACAAAATTGTCGAACCTTCTTGATATGATTGTTATAATTCCACTTCTACACAAGCTCGAATACTTTTTTTACGCGAATGCAATATGCAGATTGATAAACTCGAAATACCTGTGTATTTATTTTTTCAAGAAAATGGTGCCGATATAACAGCAAGGACAGATGGAAACGTTTCGGCGCTATCATTCATTGTTAGGCGAACTCCTGATGTGATACCCAAATTGATAGCTAATCTAGATGGATCAATAAAAGTTAACGACCATGAGATAGGTGACGTTGATTGTGAAATTAAATTGGACTTTCGGCTTTTAGTTCCATTACCAACTTTAGAAAGAGGTGAAACAGAGCTTCTTATGTCCTTCATTGAAGTTGGTCAGAAACGAATACTCATGCACCCGCTTTGTGAAACATTCCTATTTCTAAAATGGAGGCGCATACGAAAATTCTTCCTTATGAGTCTTCTGTACCATGCCGTATACGTATTAATGTTCACAATATATGTTTTTGGGGTGTACGTAAGAAACTGCGAAAAGGATAGCATTTGCACGGCAGCGAGCTATATTTCATCTACAGGGTACTTTGTTGTGTTTTTAAATTTATTGCTACTGCTTAAAGAGCTTTTCCAGGTATTGCAACATGCCGTTATGAACATTTTGAGATTGCTAACAATTTAGTTTTTAGATGGCTCATGGTTTGACGGGATACGCAAAGTACTGGGAAAACTGGTTGCAGTGGACCATTGTTTTTGGAGTCTTCTTATGTGTTGTAAAAACTTTTTTTCTATTCATTGATTTTCATTTATGATTCTAATTTTTTTTTTGTAGACGCCAGCACTTTTGGTTGCACAAAATTTGCTTACGGTACCCGATTGGCAGCACCATGTAGCTGCGATTGTTGTATTTCTCGTATGGCTGGAGTTGATGATGCTGGTCGGGCGATTTCCTATTTTTGGACTTTATATTCAAATGTTTACGAAAGGTAATGTAATTAATTAAGATATAACATTTTTAACAGAAGTATTTTTTTCACAGTTGCTATGAACTTTGGCAAATTCCTTTTGGCTTATTGTTGCTTATTGATTGCTTTTGGTTTGAGTTTCTGTGTTCTTTTTACAGATTATCCAGCCTTTATTAATATAGCATGGTAGATATCTAAAAAAAAAAAAACAGTTTTGAAGTAGTTGCGATTTAATTATTTTTAACAGGTCTCTTTTGAAAGCAATCACAATGATGTCAGGAGAGTTGGAGTTCGAGGACATTTTTTATGGAGACGTTCCAATTAAATATCCAGTCACAGCACATATTCTTTTTTTATCATTTGTTTTACTAGTAACAGTCATATTGACAAATTTAATGGTTGGCCTGGCGGTTAATGACATACAAGTAAGAAATTGCACTAATTCAAACTCCAGTAATCTCATACAAACTCTTATATTTTAATTTGAATCGTAGGGTCTACAAGTTTCTGCAACACTGGATCGACTAGTTCGGCAAGCGGAATTGGTATCACGTCTTGAATGTTTACTATTTTCACGGCTTTTACGTAATTCTCCAAAGCGGTTATTGGCTCTATGCAAACGCAGTGCATTGCTCCGTACTTCTAGAAATCAGCTGCAGTTTGTTATGCGTCCCAACGACCCCAGAGACAAACAGTTGCCAGAGGAATTAAAAATAAGCATTTATAAGATGGTTGCGGAGCGAAGGGATCGCAATCAGAGTTTAAAACAGAAAAAATATGAAAATAATTGCTGTTATTTTAACAAATCGCTGCAAAGTCGCCAACTCTTTCAACACCAAAAACCTGATAACTTTTCGTTATTAAGACCGCGGTCAGCCACTAACGTTACAAATCAAATGCAGTCGTTTCAAAATTTGGGTTTATCAGTCGATTTGAAACAACAGAATGGGAGCACGAAAGACCTTAGACAAGATATTCAGTGTATGAAGGAACAATTAAAAAATATGTTTGAGAAATTAGAAAAATTAAGTGGGAGTATTGAAAACAAATTTTGTACTGTAACAGAAGAAATGGTTCAGATCAAGAAAAATTTAGAACAAAAATCTCAGTTTTATTTTTAATCCCGATAACAGTATTACATAATATCGATAGAATGTAAGAAGTCGTATTAAATAATAATATAATTTGTATGAAACTTTTATCAATTTTTTTACATATTAAAATACTTAAACCAGAACTGCAAAAAAAGGTTTTTTCATCAAAAGACGTTGTAAGCGTTGAGCACAGAGATTTAATTACAAATACTTATTCTTAAGTTCTTGTCAAATAGACTCGTGGTTTAATCTGTAGTAAGTTTAAGAATTATAGGCAAGTCTTTGAACACCCTGGTACAAACCAATTCAAAATATTTCTAATTATACTGATCTCTCTCCGACTTCCGAGTGATTCCTAAAACGGCCAGTATTCTATGCATTCTAACAAAACCTGTAAACTATAAGAAACATTTTGAAGAACAAAAGAGCATTTTGATCCCGACATTATTGTTCAATGTCGTATGAGTGCATTTTAATGCTTCAAAAACATAACAATTATTTCTAATCATAAAGTCGAACACATTTTAAACACAAGTCTTTGAGCAAACACTGCGTGAATCTACTACCTGGCTATTAAGATATCTATGGTTAAAAACTAAATAATTAAGTTTTTAAATGAGATGAATAACATTGTCAGAAACACAATTCTTTTATAAAATGTCTGAGTAGATCAGTAAAGTAAGCACCAATTAATTTGTGGGCCATTGATCCCTATATGAATAAGGTTTGTAATATCAAACAAATTTATAAAACTGTTGAAAACGTTTTCAATTTTTCAAAGTTTTTAATTCTGTAAATAATTTAGTTTTTGTGTAAATAAATTGAGAAAACTTTTTAACGTTCTAGTATCAGGGGAATAAAAAGACAGATGACTAAATTGTTTTAAAATATCAATATCATCAAAGAAAATGAAGAACACAAATAAGCACTTACCAGCAAATCACAACTCATGGAATCCCCATTTTTGAGGTCAACAATGTTCTTTGAATTACCATTCATTCGAAGTTCCACATTACCAATCATAGACTTGTTAAGAATCTTAACATTTTGAGCTGACTCTAGTTGACTGTATATAGAGTCCATCATCAAATCGTTTTCAATGATACAGGCAACATTTTCTGAGAAATTATCATGATTGAAGGTGATCATTGCATCTGAACTTGCATCCCAAACCTGTTAACAATATTTTAATCTTACTTCTATTGAACATGTGGATATATGTACCTGCATTTGTTTAACAGGTTTGTAACGTGTTGAAGATATTTTATCCCAGGCTCCAATTGATTTGAATAATTCAATTGAAGCATTATTGATTGCAGATACACGATTTCCATATTGACCACCAGCGAAGCCTTTGAATGGCGGAGCTCCTTCAAGCAAAAGAACTTTCTTTTCAGCAAGGACTTTATTTTTTGCTGTAGGAAAATATACTGTATTAAAGCGATATATTTTTTGAATTAATGTATTCGCACCTATTCCACATGCAAGAGCCGTACCGACCAAACCTCCACCGGCAATAATGATATCGTAATGTTGAGGAAGATGTTCTTTTTTTAAAGATGTTTTATTTTGTTGGTCCTGTGAAATATATCTGCATGAAGTTATTGTGGATTTGAGTGGTTGTGCAAATCGTTTAGAAGAGAAGCGAATTAAAATCGACATTTTTTTATAAAACAAATGTTTAACTATTATTAATTGTGAAATTCAAACGATATAAATAAACACAAAAGACAGAACAAGGAGGGAACAGCTGATGAGATGACTGTTTATTGGAAGTGTGTACAGACTTCCATGATTCGTGACAGGTCTGTCTGGCATTTTTGTGGTTGACATGGAAATTAAAACGAGATTGCTTTGTTTTTGTCAGCGTATGAGTTTTTAAATTTTTCAGATTTGAGCCCGGCGGCCACAATCGCGACAATCGCAAAAGATGCAAACCTCGAACTTACATTGGTCAAATCTATGTGAGCCATATGAGTAATTGCTCGCACTTTGCCCTGGCAAAATATCTAGATTTCTAAAAAAAAATTTTTTTTCTACGCGAGGAGACGGAGGAGTACAAGTTGATGACCTGTGCAGTGTGCATATGCAAACGTCCAATATTGGACGTACTCACCCGACGCATTTTGACGTCTATATGTTTCGTTCCGTTCCCAATTCGTTATAAGACAGGACGGGGTTTTGCTTCCAGATTTTTAGATTTTATGAAATTCTCATGGATGCATTTTTACATTTGCTATTCTGACATTTGTTATTTATTATTTTTTCACTTTTTGCACCAATATTTTAAAAGTTTTAACAAAATCTGGTCACTTTTGATTGGAAATTTCAATTTAACATGAGCATATAAGAAAATTGTAAACATGTAGGCTCATTTCACATATTCTGTTTTTTTGTTTCGTGTGGTTTCGTGCATCCACTGTGTTCACACTAATTTGTTGGTCTGAACCACTGATCTCAATATATACCACTGATCTCAATATAATTATATATTGAGATCAGTGGTCTGAACACGGCGGACTGGACGTACGTCAAAATTCGTCATCGACTTTTTTTTGGCACCATGGAAATCCACATGAGAATTGAGTTGAATTTGTCAAAATTGTTGAACTTGAAAAAGACGTAAAGTGTGCTATTACACTATGGTTCTGGAGTCATGACTCTTTTTCAAATTACGTTAGAGGAAAAGAGCAAAAGATGGTCTTTTCGATTTTTTCTTTCTTTTGTTCTAAAGACTAGTACGCAGCTGAAGTGAAACGAAATTTTCTGTCGTCTCCAAAAACACAAACGAAATGTTTACGAAACGGTACCAGACAAATTCTCATGTAGAGTTCCACCATTTGTAAAAAAAAGTATTTTTCAAAACACAAAAAAACAAATAAAAAGAACAGAACTAAATTTTATAATAATAATATCCACAAAAACCAAAAAAAAAAAATAGAAACGTCGAATTTAGCGAGCAATTAATGTCCCGGTCAATTAAATTGTGTGCGAAAAGAGTGTAGAGAGAAGTGGAGACTTGAACCGATTATCTACCGTTTCACCGTTGAGCTGCGTACCACAAAACGAAAAGAAGGACGGAAAATTTCGTTTATGATTTCACTGTGTCATTTTTGTATGGGATTTTTCGTTTCACTTCAGCTGCATACTAGGCTTTAAGCTGTTACTAAATTTGAAAAATCAAAACACTTTTTATTTTGCATGATGACAGATTTTTTTTGAAGTTTTCTTTATTGAGACTTGGATGCTAATAACAATTGTTTAATAAATTAAATTAAGAAATAGAAATTTCGCTGCTATAATGTATTGCCTGCACTTGGTTTAACTTTAGTGTTTGCCTCGTGGCTGACATTAATTTGATTTTATGTTAATCTGCATTTGCTCAGCAGCTTTTTTTTTTCAAGCCTAGTATGCAGCTAAAGTGAAACGAAATTTTCCGTCGTCTCCAAAAACACAAACAAAATGTAAACGAAACGGTACCAGTCAAATTTTTATGTAGAGTTCCACCATTTGTAAAAAAAAAAATATTTTTCAAAACAAAAAACAAATAAAAAGAACAGAACTCCATTTTATAATAATAATTACCACAAAAAAACACGAACAAAATAGAAACGTCAAAATTTCCCGAGCAATTAATGTCCCGGTCAATTAAATTGTGTGCGCCAAGCCATTTTAAATAATTTTTGGGATATTAAGTTTGAAACTTGAATATTTTCGTGATATATATACGTAAAAGGAAATAAACCTATTTATGAACTACAATAATATATTTTTAATCAAATTTTAATTGACAAAGTGTAATATAACCACTGTATGAAAACAAAATGCGAAAGAATTTTTCTTACAACATTTGTGGTGCGTACCAGTATTAATCATTTTGACAACTTGTTATAGGAAATCAATTCAGATGATATCTGTGTACTCTTTTCGTCTTTATGGTTTAAGATGTAAATCGGTCTCTTTTTAGTTTTCTGCAGTTTTGCAGGTGCAGAACATGTAAATCCGGCGCAGGGCCAGAAGTCCACGGACCAAAAGTCCATAATGGACTTCTGACCCACTAGGGTGGGTCAGACTTTTGCTACTCCGTTTTCATGGCAACGAAAATGTGTGAGGAAATTTAACTCTTGTCTGATTTTTAATTGATTATATTAATTGATTACTACACTAATCAATTAAAAAATCAAATTCAAAATAACTCATTGCAATTTGGAAAAGTAATTCTAAACAACAAATACTAAATAGGTACTTACGTGCTCTGAATGTGCTACACAAATAATCACTAATTGCTTCCATTCGCCTGATGGAAGAACGCTGAAGGTGCCATCAATAAAATAGTTCCTCTCAGATTCATTTCGAAATTTGCGAGGAATGTTTCTTGAGTGTGAAGGATACGGCCAAACGCAACAAAAATGAAGTGCTATGCCCATTTTGCAGGCAAATTGTTAGTAATAGCACAAAAGTTTTTTTGTAACTATTTCTTGTCTTTGTTACTGAATTTGCTTAATTTTGTTTTTTTTTTCGTTTTTTGTATTGATATACATAATTTATGTTAATTAATTTTGTTATTTTCTTTCAAAATAAATAGGTATCTATGATTTCATAATTGTTTTAGTTTTATTGTGGACTTGTGACCCACTTCTCCTTAAAAGTTATGAACTTGTGGCCCACTTTCTTGTGCACTTCTGACCCACCTGGGTGAGTTATAAGTCCATAATGTATTTGTGGACTTCTGACCCACCCTAGTGGGTCATAAGTCCATTATGGACTTTTGGCCCGTGGACTTCTGGCCCTGCGCCGTAAATCCACCATTAGAGTTTTCTAACAACAAAATTAATTTTGTTTCCTTTAAACACACACGACAGCTGTTCATCAAAATGTCTGACAAGGCAATATCAAAAAAATATTTCGTAGGAGTTTCGGAAGTGATTTCCAAATATTGAGCAATTTCATTAGGTGGGAAAATAAGGCGTTTTTCTCTTTAAGCTATAGAACTTAAACGAATCTGTCAGACCCAGAATATCACCCCAAACTAATTGTACGCAAATGAAGGCTAACAGAATTTTACCTGTAGAACTACTGTGGTGTGAAAGAGGCAACTCTTGGGAAATTGATGATTGATAAATCAAAGGTAGTGGCGAAAAATCGCCACATCTGACAACCGTGAAACAACCCGTGTCGTTTCGATGAACACATGTATATTAATAAACAAATATAAATTTCATTCCTGAAAAATGGGATAGATTTGTTTATTATTTTTTTACAGAGCAAGGGATCTGTAATTTTTCACATGGTGGTAGTTGTAGTTTAGGTATCTATTTTTAGATTAACCCCAGCAGTTTCAATTAAATAAGTAAAAAAAATCAGTTAAAATAAATTAACATGTATTTAAAAAATGAAAGAAGTTTGTTTATACCTATTAAATTAATAATAATATTAATTAAATTGACAATTATTGTTATTTAATAGAATATTTTAAGAACAGAAACCATTTTAATGTCAAATCATACATTTGTATATCAACTAACATTATTGCAACAATCTTCTTTTTATATTGCGGTATTTTATTATCTCTGCTGGTGCAAAACGGATTGGAATTTTGGAAGATCTTGAAACAAAGCTTGTGTTTTTTTTTTGTAGGCATGTATTTTGTGATGCAAATCCAAACCGGATCAGATTAGAGATTTATGTTTTCTATTTATCGTTGATGACATCACAAACATCATATTCATTCGACCCATACATGCAGTACACCCAGTGACCTAAGTCTAAGGTCCACGTAAGGTAAACTATATCACAACATAATCGCATTTTCAATTGACAACTTACAAATTCCGTCGTCTCATCCACGTCGCCATTATGTCAACTTAGCATCAAAAACTGCTAGCTGCATAATAATTTATGTAAACCTCACCAATGTGAAAAAGATCACAATAATTTATTGTAAACCTCACCTTTCATTTGAATTCTTCGATTTTAATTATTTCGAAGCCTATAAAAGTAAGTCCCCAGTTTTATTGTCCACCCATTCAAAAACAAAACTTATTTTAAAATGTCCGATACTAAGCCAAGTAACAATAAGTCTTTGGATAAGGACGAAACGGTCCCAGAAAAACAAACTTTTTTTGAATCAGAACTGTTTAGATGGATAACGTTGATTTTATATTTAGGAGGTGTTAGTGGGACTGGAATGATTTTGTCATTCTATTTCTTATTTTTCTTTGATTCAACAATGCCGGAAATTTACTTACAATTTCCGGTAACCATAGAGAAGAGGCAGATGCAAAATTAAACGGACCAATCACAATAATGTAAGTTAAAATAATACTTTTATTTAATAAACAGTTTAGTTAGTTTTGGGGTAGTAAGTAACATATAAATAATGAATGTAGATATTCGTAGGTATATATTTATGTGCAAAGGATTAAATAATTTCCTTTTGTTTATCATAACACTAAAATAACATTTGAATAGTTTCTTAATACAAATTGTTTAAAATACATCTATGTATACAATTAAAATACTGAACATAGTAATACTTTTGAGTTCTTATAAATAAAGGAAAGTCAACAAAACTTATTTCAAATTTTCTTATTCAAAAGTGGTAATTCAGGCATTTTGGACTCCCATATAAATAAATAGTACAAAGCCAAAGTACAACCTAGACCTCCAACTCCGCCCATGTATAATCCTAATGTTATGAGCTTGAAAAGCTTGGAATCGAAAAAGTCTGGCTTCTTTTCATCAACTTTCTCAGCTGTCTTTTCCTGCACCTGTCCTTTTTCTTCAACCATTTTAAATTGAATATATTTTGTGTGTAAGAGTGTTTAATACTTTTAGCGGTTTTGGAATATTTTCCCGGTGTCACAACTCGTTGAACGTTTATAAATTAATACATGCAGTTAGAAGTGTCAATCATTTTTATACCCTGCCGCAAGGGATGGTTTATTGAATTTTGCAATCGTCTGCGCTAAGTCCAAAATCAATTTATTCATATAAAAACTAAGGATTAAACATGCGCAAATGTATATGACGCATGAAATTATTATAATTTACACATGCATTCTTTTTCAATAAAAAAAATCTATTTATGGTAAGGTCAATAAAGGTGGTTGATGTTTCATGTCATGGTACATACATACATACATATTAGTTTATAGTGAAAAATTATTTCAATTAGCTAATGTCATTTGGACGACAAAAACAACAGTTCATACTTAGGCGGTGCAGAGAAATCAATTCTCGGGAACTTTGCCCTCCGTTGGGTGTTAGTTCACACTTAGTGAACAACTTTGATTTGAGTATATACATTAGAACTTTAAAACCAAAAGAGGCGACAAACTTTGAACAGTTTAAGCACCAACCATAATAAGCAATTTCGGAGCAATAATCTACGTGAACTGGACTGATTGATAGGGAGCTGATTTGCTGATCCTGCGAAGCGAAGTGTAGTAGGTAAACTTTTGACCCAGGCGACAACCAGATGACTTGACATAGTCCTAGCTAGACAACAAAGTTGCGTGAGCGGTGCTGAGACGCAAATAAAAACCTACTACATACATAAAATGTTGATTAAGAAAACTGTCATAGGCCCCTGGCTAGTAGATTTGTCATTGCGTGAGGGGAGCAAGGAAATTGCGTCAGTTGAACTGAGGTACTGTCGATTATGAAAACTATTGATATAATAACTGACTTTTTATCTTTGTTTTTTTTTTTTGCTCACTTAATTTGTTTCGCATTTTAAAAAATAAAAACACTCAGATTCATTGCGCATTGGAACTGAATTCCGTTCAAAGAGTCAAATTCAAATTGGATAATTACTTTGCACATGTGTGTGGCCCCATGGAAGGAAGAGTTTTGTCTTCTGAATTTCAATTCAGAATCAAAACCAGAAGCACTAAAAAGTTTAGTAAAAAACACAAAGTGTATAAAGTGAAAAAGATAATAAATAGTTTAAAGAATATATTCCATGTAATTTTCAACTATTTGTATTCGCATGCTCAAAAAGTGGATGAAAATTTGTGTTCGTGTTTACCACTACAATGAAAAATATATTTCAGAATCGCATCAGCTGTGTTTGTTTGTTCGCTTGGAATCCTGGATCGGAAAGCTCTTCGGGATTACCACCCGAAAACGACATTACAATATTTCTCTTCTGATGATTGGCTTGGGCGCCATGAATTAGCTATAATAGTGTTTATGTGCACCAGTTTGTTGTTGTTTAATTCACAAACTTTTTTATTTTAATTTTGTTCACATTTCTTGATGGAAAATAATAAATGACATTTGAAAAAAAAATTAAAAATTAAGTGGCACTGACAGCTCCTAATAACCATGACCTAGTGACTAACAACTCTCAACCAATCCTTTTGTGTGCGTTATAAGTTCTACAGGATTGGAGGGGACCTACAATTTTACGTCGTATCCGAACGACTAAGGTTAGATGCACTTTTCCTGACAATGATACTCTTGGAGGATTTGTCACTTCCTCGCAAGAGGTGTTCTCTAAGCTAGGCTCGAACCCAGACTTCCGGCGTAAATAGGCGTCCTACACACTAACCACTACGCCGAGGGGCACTAAATGACATTATTTATTGAAAACATGCTCTGGGTGGCACGTGAAACAAGTTATATGTTACTTATGAATAAACGGATTTTAAGGCAAATACTATAAATGATATCTTGTGTTAAAACTTAAATGACATGCCACATTTAAAAGAAATTGGTTCAGCCGTTATCAATTTATAGCCAAATTTTCAAAAACTCTTAACACCAAATGTCCGTTAAGTGCATTTTTAGCCAACAACCTGACATCCAGTTATATTAACATTTCTGCAAATATAACGTTCACAATGTTTTATCGTTTAAAATCGTTAGAGGCGTTTTCCAGAAAATTTGGAAAAAAAATTGGCTTAGAACCGGGCAAAACAAAAATACCAAAAAGTACTAAATACGAAGGTTGAATGTTCAAACTTGATATCTGGAGTCTGTAAGGCATCCTAAAGAATTTTTGGAATTGGAATCCTAGGTTTAAAATTAACGGATAGGGGAAGGCATGCTAATGACGGTCAGTGTAGTATTGGCGTAACTAAAGCGAAATAAGTTCTTCTTTTTAACAGAATATATAGACAAGAACGTATATAAACAATAACTTAACATTCGTCAAGTTCAAAAATCTGTCAGATTTTGACGTAAAAACGAAAATAATGAAATTCAGTGTCTACATAAGTGTTATAATTGTTTAATTATTTTTTTTTTATAAATAAGATGCTCCATACTTCACGTATATAAAATTTTTTTTACTTACTTCCTTTTTTAAAAAGCTGAACATTTCATCAAAATCGGTCCAACCGTTTTGGAGTAAATTGGAATTATTTGTAAGTTTTTTTTTGTCAATGATATATGAAGTAAATCACTTGACTGTGGCCTTGACCTTCATTGTATACTATGATATGCAAGTTCAAGTTGAAGGTTTTTTAAACTTCTTTTTTCCAAAAGTATATGTAATAGGAGGTTCGTTTATTTTGAGAATTGAGAAACCTAAAGAAATAAGTAAATTAGATTTTCTGTTATAAATATATTAAATAAGGCAAAATTTAAAGTAGGTTTCCATACTTTTCCCTTAAGTGACCGTCATTCGACTATCTTCCCCTACCTGCCATATAAATTTTATGAAAAAGCTAAATTTTATGAAAAAGAAATCTAACGATTTTGGTTAAACTTGACATGAGTGATAGGACATTAAAGAACATTTAGATGGTTTAGGTCATTTCCTAGAAAATAGTTTTAACGGTTCCTGCCATATAACGGTTTTTTTTCAATTTGTCTATCTCTAACTACTCGTTAACTACTCAACGGATCTAAGAAGGCCTATACAACTTTATGATTATGGCTCGCAGTTTTTGTAGGTATAACATTTAAAAAAAAAAAATAATTAAATTATGTAAATTTTTTTTTTTTGTAAATTGAATATTTTGAAAACTGGTTGATGATTTTTTTTCAATTTGAGATTTTATGTGTAAATAATTACGTTCCATATCAATTTTTTTTTTAAACTTGTTTAAAAAAAATCGATTTTTTAAAAAACTGAATGTACGATTTGGTAAAAAAAATTCAAAATATATTGCTATTTCTTAAAATTAATAGCACAGGTACCACGATACTATTAGTTGTAAGAAATTAACTTTCAAAGTTATTTTTTTATTATGTAATTTATAGTTATTATTTTTATTTAACTAAGTTAGGGCAACTTGCACAAAAACAAAGGATACATTTGTAAAATCGTAGATAACTAACCAGGATTAAATAGATAAGTTTTTAATTTTTAATTTGACATTGCACAAATGAAAACTCAGCTAACCAAAGATAAAAAAAACCCTCAAAACAACAACAACATTTGTTTCAATTAATGAATATCCTCGTCTAATCATAATGCATCAGCAGCTGCCAGTGCAAATATTTATCTTGTAGGTATCGGTATACATCCTCATCATATGCTCTGCTTCAAGTGGGGTTTACTTTTTCTTCTCTTATTACCATCTTTAATAATCTTCATAATTAAAATTATTCTTTCTTAAGAACATAAATTTCTCCCCCTAACATATTCCTTTCTAAGCAATGACCGATAAAGAAACCAAAGAAAATCATAAACGTCACTTGTTTGAGGATTTTATGCAAATACCGTGTAGATACACATGTATGTACATATCAACTACAAGTAAAAGCCAATGAATTTTTTTTTATAGTAGAATCGATGTTTAAGCCAGAATCCATATTCACATTAAACAGGAATAGCAAAAAATTCAGTACTTACCGAGCGGTCAACAAACAACAAAGTCTCTTTTGCTTGACTTTTTGCGATTTTCGAAATCTTCTAAAATAATTCGTTAAATTAAACTTCGAAAACCGTCATATTAACAGTTTTCATCATCAAACAATTTTCTGATCTTGTATACAAAAACAATAACTAAGCAATTAACACTAATCATGTCATCGAATAGCGATGTCGAAGCCGCAAAATCCGGGTTTTTGGATAATAAGAGTAAAGCAAAGCCAAGTGTGACCACCAGCATCGAAAATGACGAACCATTTGTGAATTCAAAGATGTTTCGTTTATTAGCAGTGATAATGTATGTGTGTTTTGTTAGTGGAATAGGTTTTTTGTTGGCATTATACCACTTGTTCTTCTGGGATTCCTCAATGCCACCTGTTGCGAAGGTTCCAGGTCATGAAGTTTACTAAAAATGAATCTTAACATTCATTATTTTTATTATTTTTCTTTTGTATATAATTTGTACATACAACTTTATAGTAATATAGTTTTTACACTGATCGATAATTATGTAAGATATTGTATAGGTACAAAAATACAAATGTCTTCTTGTAGGAGCTTATTTCATCATAAGCATGGTGGTGAAACACAAGAAAAAAAGCAAAGCAGAAGAAATAATCCCCTGCAAACCACTGATGACGGCTGAAAACCCTTACACATTTTTTTGTGTTTATATAAAAAGAATAAATGCAATCCTATTATATTTTTCGACGAATCAAATGCTCTTGATTTTTCATATTCATCGAATTGATTCCAACTTATTCTTTTCATACATATCAAACAAGTTGTCATTCGCTTTCGACATCAATTCAGCAACGCTACTTTGCTGATATTTTCTTCTTTCTTTTTTAAAAAAGTTTAACTTAACCGCAACGAAATGAGTAATAAACAGGGGTTTTTGGGAAAAGGTGCTCCGGGAAGTAGCTCAGCACCTGAAGTACTAACGGAGGATAATAATCAAAACCAAAATTTTTTCGAATCAAAACTGTTTCGTATGATTACATTGGGAATTTATTTGGGTGGCGTTGGAGGTTTGGGATTCACAATAGCAATGTATCATATTTTTTTGTGGGACTCATCTATGCCACCGTTACCTGTTCTAAATATTGCAAAGCCTCATCCGTAGATTTGTTCAGATATACTAAGGAATGTTCTTCATTTCGATAAGGTGAGTACTGTTTATTTTTTAAAATAATAATAATTAGTACCTATTAATTAAAAACCTTTAACAGCTCTAACAGAATTCTAAATCAATTCTGATACTATATTGCACTAAAAATAAATCGCTGTTTTTAGAGATTAAGTAGTGTTTTCACTGGTGAAAAAGTACAGCAGATTTATTTGAAAGCAGGTTGCCGCATTTCAAAGCACATTTTGATATGATTTTATTCACCACAAAATTCACTTGTTTCTCTAATAGTTACATAAGATGAAATCAAATACCTACACAATTATTGCGCTGATAAAATTTTAAATGATGTTTTAGAAAGCATTCACACAAATTTTATTCACAATTAACGCTGTTTCCACCAACAATTAAGAGAATAAGATTTAGTAGCGCTTCTACTGGTCAAATAGATTTAAAGTGATCAATTTGACACGAGATTTACAACTCCAAAACACAGCAGAATTTAATTTGGATTTAGAAGGAGATTATGGATAAATTTGGTCAAATCAAGATTAAGTGTTTGGTGTCAACATAGTGTGCTTGGTGAAAATATTTGAGTTTTGTGAACAGTGAATTTTGTGAAATCAAATGAATTTTAAAGTAAATAGTGAAAACAATTCTAAGAGAAATGAAAATATAATTTGAATTTTTGGATCATTTTGTCAAAGTTTTTCTATTTAATTATCTCTTGGACTGGTGAAAACATTCAACCTTGTTACAAAATTTATCGTAAACGAATGTTTCTCACAGATCCCGAAATAATAATCACCGAATACCTTCGTGAAACTTGTGAATATACAGGAGGCAATAAGGAAATGCTTTTCTAGATTCCTTTCAGAATTTTTTAATTTGAGGAAACCCAGGAATGAATTTTGTGATAGGGCTAGATTACTTATAGTTATAACCTTAACCTTTCAAAAATGGGATTTATTTTTCGTCAAAAGGTGCATTAGTCGATATAAAACAAAAATTAATAAAAAGAAAGTGCTTAAAAAAGAAAGACCTCGAAAAAGTTGTAATAATAATAATCGAGTAGATAACTTCACTCTTTTGATGAAATGTGTGCGGGGGGTGGTGTGGATAACGGGACTCATATATTGAATGCATTAAATATATTAAAGAAGTTTTCGGCTAAACATTTGACCAAAAGATTACAATTAAAATCGCCACATCAATCCATACACTGCCCGCCTAAGCCCACCAATTTTTACTTGCGATTATAGGTACTTAGGTACATACTATAAAAGTTATACATTCAACATTTGGTTTGTAGGGTTCATAAACCATTTCCTAGACTCTAGAGGATCTAGATTTAGATTAGATTTTATTTTATTTTATCTACAAAATATTATTACAATTAGTTAAATACAATCAATATTGGATGGCATTGCCGTCTGCCTAGAGGAGAAATTGAATTTTTTGTTCTAGCTTACAAAACAACGATACCTGACTACCTGCTATACAGCCGTAAACGAAAATCTAATTTTTCTGGAAAAAAATACGATCGATTTTGATAAAATGTCACATGAGTGATTTGTTGACAACGATAAAGTCTTTCATCAATTTTTATTTTTTTAGAAAAATTGCTTTTAAACGGTACCTACCATAAACGGTTTTTTTGTAACAACTATCTCGTTAATTTATTGACCGATTTTAATGAAATTTGATATTCGGATAGTTCTGCAATGTCTGATAAATACGGCATACAAATATTTCGAAAACAATTTTTTTTTTAATTAAAAATTAACTGGTCAAATTAGTTTCCAAGTCGTTAACAAGAAAGTAACTTTCCACAAGGGCAAGTTCGTGCGACCCAGTCGTGTTCTTTATTTTATTTCAAATTTCAGTATTTTAGCCAAAAATTAGATCTTTTAGTTAAGGAGGGCAGTACAAAACGATCCAAGTAGAACATATTAAACTAAAGGATAGTCATGATCTGATTTACAAATACAAACTTGCCAATTCACCCTCTAACACTGAATTTTTATCAGAAATCATCAGGTCAGTTTAGTACAAAGTCTGAAACTTAGTACCAAACTACCAAAGAGGTGATGATTTCTGATAAAAGGTAATACAAATATTTTTTTTGTAATTAAAAAATTAAACTATCTTAGACTCTAGAAACAAATATCTAAATTCGAATCTCTTTTGTACATATGTATATGTGTATTCGTGTTGTTAGTTATTACCTTTATTCATCCCCAAACCCCAGTGGTATATTTCACCATACATAATTTGTGTTTATACAGACATTTTTAACAAAATTTTTGATTTTTTGACTGATGTTTTATTAAATTTTCTGGTGTATTAACAATTTTAAATTGAAATAAAGTCAATAAAACACCTTATAGTCTTATTATGACGCGTTTCGACTATATAGCTAGTCATCCTCAGCTCACAATCGAGTAAATCCAGTCGATTGTGATCTGAGGATGGCTATATAGTCAAAACGCGTCATAATAAAAATTAAAAAACAAGACTATAAGGTGTTTTATTGACTTTATTTCAATTTAATTTGAGTCTTGTTGGCTGAACTTCTTAAACTAATTAACAATTTTGTAGTTGTATTAAATAAAGGCAAATTTGTGTGAATAATTTCTGTTTTGTTTCAGCAAAAGTAATTTTTAGTTGTAATTTACAAGTTACAAATCTAATAATCCCACATCAGGTGTGATATCCACCAAGTGTTTACTAATATTGCAAACAGTTCCTTTTTTGCTGCTCAGCGACAAAGGACGGTCAGAAGCTTTCCTGGACGTTAGTCTTTCTTGACCATCTAGAAACTTGTCGGCCTCAGTACCTTATTATGAAAATGACCTTATCATATTAACGAACCTTTGGTATTTGTTGAGTATAAAATGATTAGCGTAACCAGGTTGCTGATTTTGGCGATGCTGTGTAATACCTGTCGCGGTTCATAAATACACAGAGTTCCGTGCAGTTTCCAGGATAAAAAGTAGCTTGTCTCTCAATCCCTTGCTCTGTGAAAAACGAAAAATATCTATCCAACGGGAATTCAAAATGTTTCCGAAATAACAAGTAGCCTATTTATTCTAGAATATAAAATATCTCTGTGCCAAATTTCATTCAAATCCGTTCAGTCGTTTTGGAGTCTATAGGGACACACAAAAATAGATTTTTATGCAGAAAGTTACTCATCCTGAAACACGGAATCCGGTTCAATTACTGAATAATGCATCCTTGTTCACACTTCCATTGCATTTACAAAATTAATCCTACAACACACTGCAAAATACAATGAGCTGCTACACATCAAAACAAGGCTTAGTAAATAGAATGGTGAATCATATTATATATCATATATGTATATATATCAATATTAACATTCAAGGTGACGAAAATATATTTACAACTAAGCTAAAGTAAATGTGAAATGTTTGGTTTCTTCAAACATTTAACACACATTGCGATAAGTTTCTTTCTAAATATATCTTCTGGGAGGAGGGCGGTAATAAGTATAGTATTTCCTTTCTAATTTCTTTTGTAAGATATTGTGAGAAAAACAAAGGCAGTCTACATAGATACAATGTCATTTACACCCCCACCCGGCTCAGCAAAATAAAGAAACCACTAAACCACCTCAAAAGTCACAAGCACTTAAATACTTATTTCTGTTTTCAATTACATGCTATTTTATGTTTTTCATTATGAACAACAAGAAAAAGGGACACTTAAGACAAACTTTAAATTAGTTTAGTCAAAACTAACAGCCGATACACACATATATCAAGAAGCTTCGGTGGCAATTTAATTTAAAACAAATTTTTTATTAAGAATTTATTAGTTCTCGAAAATAATTATGGCCGATAACAAAGGACAAAAACCGGAAGAAAATAAAAAGAAAGAATCCTTTTTTGATTCACAAACATTTAAAATTCTTACTTTGGGTATATACTTGGGTGGACTTGGCGGAATGGGAATGACATTGGCAGTTTATCATCTATTTCTATGGGATTCTAGAATGCCACCACTTCCAGAGATCAAACACCATCATCATGTTGGTTAAATGGAAACATCTACGCGTATGGTAAGTTTTTGATTTGCGCGTATCATACAGGAATACCAAACGGAGGGATTAACTTAGGTGTACACAATGTTTTCTAAAAGGATTGATTTTAGCTGAATAGTCAGAAAAGTAAGTCCATTTTAATTTGTCAATTTTAATTGGATTCGCAATTAAAGAATTCAAATACAGATTGAATTGTGACATCTGCCATGGTAGTATTTACTGTGATTCGCTTTCAAATAGTTGTTATTCGCCTGAAAATAGACTCAATTTGTTCACTTTACTTTCATAAAAAATGCCAAAAATTGTTCAAATAATTGAAAACGCTGAAATTGAGTTAACTCCTCCGGTGAGAGAAACTGAAGAACCAATGTATCCCCGACCACGAAGACGTTATTCGGAAAGATGTTTGCGATGTGTTATATTGTTTGTGTATCTATTTGGTTTGTCAGGTGTTGGAGTAGGATTGTCTTTTTATTACATTTTCTTTTGGGACTCCCAAATGCCTCCAGTGTTTAAACCAAAAAAACATCCACCTTACTAAGTGTTAACTAAGAAGTGAATTTATAAAGTAATAAAAAACGGAAAAACCAAGATAATATAAATTTTTATAAATATGAATTTTTTGAGAGAATTTTGATATTGAATATTTTTATGTGACTTGAAGAATAATGAATCTACATTATATAGATATTTATGAACAATAATTGAGCAAACTGAGGATATACTGCCTTGATACTATTAAATAATTGGTGTTTGCGTTGCTGATTAATTGAGGTACTTAAATAATTTCATAAAAATTGATATTGAATTGAAATAAAGTCAATAAAAACACCTTATAGTCTTGTTTTTTAATTTTTATTATGACGCGTTTCGACTATATAGTCAGTCATCCTCAGATCACAATCGACTGGATTTACAATAATAAATAATAGATTGTGATCTGAGGATGACTATATAGTCGAAACGCGTCATAATAAAAATTAAAAAACAACTTTAAGGTGTTTTTATTGACTTTATTTCAATTTAATTTGAGTCTTGTTGGCTGAACTTCTTAAATTAATTAAAATTGATATTGTATTTTTATAAATTTGAAAATTTTAAGTGTTAATATTAACCAGAAAATTTGATTATCAAATGAATGACGGTTTAATAATATAAATTGTATCTAAGCTTATTGTTAATCTTATATAAAATTGATGGCACAAACTTTAGAATTGAAGACCTTGCAGCAAAAGGGAGGGCAATTCCAAATATAACTTTTTGTGGTAAATAAAAAATAAAACTATTTTAAAAATATTAATTGTTGCACTAATGCTTTAAATGGATGCCATAAGAAAATGCGCATATTTTTATTTTATGTAAATCAAGTTTTGTATGGTAAATGGATAATTTATGTAATTACTACGATTTTTTGAAATTTGAATCTGCCCCTGTTTTGCACCAAAACGCAGTAAATTTTCATCACTGTGCGTTGCTGTGATTTTGACATTTTCGACGCAAACTTTACCGATTACCGTATCCTGGTAACCTTTCCGATTAATTAATCGGAAAAAAATTGTATGTAAATTTCGGGCAAATCGGAGACAATTTTTCTCCGATGGGTTACGATGATAAGGCTGTATATGTTTTAACAAGAATATTCAAAAAGTATAAATGTAACTTCATATAGACCAGATATTTGCTCACAGTGTGAACAATATATTGTAAAAATACTTGGCATACAACGTGCGAGCTGTGTTCCTTAAGTATAATTTATGTTCTCTTTTATTTATTTGATTATATTCAAACGATAATTATACTTACATACATAAAATGGAACTATAGAAATTCATTTATAAATTTTTATATTTCACTTTGCATTCGTAGCCCGCTGGAATAGTAAAAATTTACAAAACGGCATGCCTCAAATTTGTAAGTTACGACGGAATGAATATTTGAAAACATCAAACACTCAAGTTCAAATATTTTTCTTTAAATAAGTAAAACGTAAATCGATTTTTTTTTAGCACAAATCCAATTTAAAGAGAAATGCATCTTGACCATCAATTTCAATGGTGAAACGAAACCCTAGAAAAGCATTTCCAGTACAGAGCACATCGTCATAGTCAAAATGCTAACCTCAAGACACATTCAAAAAGGAAAATATAAAACATCATGACGCCGCCACCGACAACCCCGACGTTTGATGCCCTAATTTATTTTAAAGATTTCGTTTCGCAGGAGATTTATATTGTAGGTATGTAGACTTAACATTTCAGAACCTATACAAAGCAGAAGGTTGTGTTTTCCATCAAAAATAAAAGAAACTGTGTCTTTCTTGGTTTTGTTTTACGCAATATGTACTACAGTCATATAGTCATGTTGACACAGTTTAAAGCTAAGTTATCTTTTGCAAAACAACACAGAGTGTTATGGTGAATCTCCACTTAGGGTGTTCTGCGCGAGTATATTGTATGCAAGCGAATCCCCTCGAGGCGTTTATTCATTTTCACTTCAGAAATCAATATTTTCTTAAACAGGGTGTTGGTTATAAAAACTGCAAACGCATATTAAGATAAAATTGAACTCTGTTGCCTTTCTAGGGGAATAACAATAATTTGCGAATAAGTTTCCAGGTAAAATACTCTAGGTTACATTAAGTGGGCAATGAAAATTCGCTAAGACTGCTTTAAAAAACGTTACAAACTCTATCACTTTTGTTCGTTGCCTAGTGAGTGAACTGAAATTAGTTTGAGAACTGTTTCTTGTTATTTTTTGTTATTTCAAATATTTTTTGCTAACGCAAAACTCACGCTTGTGAAATTGCCTCCGGTTTGATATTCTAAGCGCTCAATGAACTCAACTAAGAAACTTTATGTACATTTTCAGTAAATTTATTTAAAATATCGGTCTCAGTCATTTTTACATTGCAAGTGGAAAATTGTCCTGAGAAATAGTGTTTATATTTCTCAGACTATGGAGTCCGTCTTAAAAATATAATGCGCTACGTACTCGCACGAACTTGCTCTTGTGGAAATCTTTTGGACTACACAAAATTACTTTAAATTACTTAAAAGGAGAAAAAAAAATAAAAAAATGGCTGAAACGTTAGACCAAGTTGTATGATAGCTATAATATTAAACGATTGTTTAGCCAAAAACTTTATTAGAAATGTTCAATTTTAAATCAGTTCAAACGTTATAAGTTTATGACCAAATTTGAAAAACAACGTAATTTTATTCATTTTAAGCCTAACATTTGCAATGCTGTTATATTAAAATCACTCTAAATATAAACGCACAAAAAGTCTTATCAAAATCGTTAAGAACCTTTTTCGATAAAATTTGGAAAAACTTAAACTGATATGAAAGGTGCAAAACTAGAATTTCTCCTCTAGGCAATCGCACTACGCATAACTACCACTGTACACTGGTTCATCGATGGTTGATGTCGTATGTCAACTTTAATTCAGTGCTGGAGAGACGATTTATTACTTTTGCCGAATAACTTCAAAGCAACGAACTAAGCGAAACAAATGATAATGATGAGATTTCACATCAACGGTCGAACTGTATGATTATTATACAAAATTGGAACACTTTTCAGATAAAGTTGTCCTCCGAATTTGATATTAGTAAAATAGTACTTTGTGTTCACAATGGATGTTAATGGTTAAGTTAATTCTGGCATTTTTAACACATATACAAATTTTGTTGTTTCGCCAACCATTTTATGATATCGTCTGCTCTACGTGGTTGAATTCGGTTGAGCTCAAAAAACGTCGGCAACATCCAGATTTAAATATAATTTCGATCTATATTCATTCAACCTATCAATTGCATTGGACTGTTATATCGCCTTTGCACATGGCAATGCAAGTTGACCTGGTCACGCAGTATTTTTTCAAGATGTTATAATTCACGTGTCTATTACAAAGATTGTAAACTCATTTTCTTTCTGTTTATTACTGCTTTTGGCTTTTTCATATCCATCATTATTCAAACTACGATAAGAAAAGTTAGTTTAAAATTGTATTTAAATCAGTTTATTTAATATAAAAAAAATAGTGCGTATACGCCCTGTTGTCCTCAAGTGACAAACCACATAGACGTCGTATATGCTACACTAATATTTATTAAAATCTGTTCTAATTTTTGACTATTATTCTATCACATAACTTAAACTATAAATCCTAAAACCTTAATTTATTGATATATTACATACCCCACCATAATTACTTTAAGAGTCTGGTCAAAAGTTTCACGCACACAAGCCAAACAAAAGCCAGCAATTCTATCCTAACCTAATAAATGTGTTTTACTTTCTTTCTCAAAGGAGGGTAATAAATTTGTAGTCAGATCATTGAAGGATTTCAAATATTTACATTCGAATAAACCCGAAAACATCTACATTCCTTATGTATACTTGTACCTTTGGCTAAAAATTATATTCCGTTGGTGCTCTAGATTTATATTCACATACATATGTATGGATATACAAAATGGGTTCAACTTGGTTGAATTTACAAAAACTTTGACACGAACAACACGGGCGCTTCTACCTTGAAAGCTTTTTATACACACAAACAAAAATCTCTAAATTGCATGGTGTCCTACTGACCCAATTCTCGGTCACTAACCTGAATCCTTTTTGCACACAATAATTGTTGTAGAAATATCGATTCGCAGTGGCAGGACTTTTCCTGACACAGTGAGTGTGCATATACACACGTCCATCCGACCGAGCTGTTTCAGAATCAGACTTAGCTCCAATGAGTGTGTCACTATACCGTCGCGCCCCATTCCTATTTTAACTATACTCGTACACTACATTCCACTAAAAAGCTATTTTAAGTTAAATCTTCAACACTATACTGAATCTGAGAATTGATTGGTGCAGTTGCATTCGGGACACAATAAGCGACGGATATTTTTTGATATACATTTGCACAGTGAAATTTAATGCATTTATAGTTTTCATAATTTATTAGAATTATTACAGAACATATCAGTTCAGAAAGTTCAAATTTTCCCCCCAAAAGAAACATAAGAAAAAAATAAACACCTACATAAATACAAAAATGATTTCGAAACTAGGATCACTAGAAGAAAAAATCAAACTTCCTCCTACCGAAACAATTAGCAGATTCTATCAACAGCCACAAAACAATCGAAAGGCTATAAGGATACTCACTGTTGCCGTTTATGTGTTTTGTGTGTCATTGGCTGCAATAATGTTGTCCCTTTACTATGTGTTCATATGGGATCCAAGTATTCGACCGTTTGTCACTAAAATGGCTAACTGTGGTGAGTAAGTAGATATTTAAGTGAGTTTTTTTTTCAATCAAACAATGAGAGAAATTTGCTTTAAGCATTTTTTTTTTCTTTTTGAAATTCTTTTTCCTTATTTGATTTTAAAATTAAAAAATCAAAAAAAATATTTTTTTTAACACTTGTAATGAAAGTCTTAGAAACATAAATAATTAAATGGAAGACCGTTAAAGTGTTCTTTTAAAATGAAATGTTTTTCTTGAAAACAAACAATATATTTTTTTAGACAGTGATTATAACATTTGAAATAAAAAACTCACTTTGAATACATTTCGTTAATTGGAAAAAAAATTGTTGGTTCATGTAAAAAAAGAAGGGTGGGACATATCCTTCCAGTTTTACATTTTCGTTCTGTTCGTATGTGTATAAAAAATCTTCTGGCGAGCATTTTGAAAATGAAATCCAAACAAAAGAATTTCGTAGGTATGTTTGAGTGTAATATTTTGCTTCAATATAATATAGTTTATGCATTGTGATTTAAAAAAAATAGCAGCTGAGTTTATTTGTAATATGAAATAAGTTTAGTCGTAAAGTTAAAATTGTTCCATTGAATATTATTGCCTTTACTTAGTGGATGTAGGACTGAGCTATTCAGAAAAGACCTTTGACTCCGTTTTCATTGTCTCTTCGACAAAACTATTGCGTTGAGTTGGAACCTGAGGGTCTTGAAGTACCTACATACATGTATGTGTGACATGTATGTTTCTACAGTAAACGATTTTTAAAAAAAATTAAGTTATTGTTAAAAGCATATAAGTCCGTTATTAGATAAAAAATTTAGTAACAAAAAAAAAATCGCATACAAAATTTACGGACACAAATAAATATGTACATAGACATAAAGCACAAGAACAACAGTTTCAATTTCAATTATATTATTATATAAAATTTTGTTTATTTCTCTATATATTATGTGCACAGAGCAATTTCTTACATAACTACTCCACTACCAGCATTTGTAGGAGAGAAGAATTGTTTGTGCTTTCACTTTACCTTCAAACAGATCGGTCTGTCTGACACCCACTTAAAGTGTCAACAGTTTGTATAACCAGCCGACCCTGGGCGTTCTTCTCGCAGTATGTTGTGTTCGGGATTTCATTCCCCAAATAACTTCGTAGAGATAGACTGGTGATTTGCTTCAGCCAGCTCATTTCTTTGGAAATCCCTTGGCCAGGAGGCAACATCAGTTTCACATGACGTTTTGATTCTTTACAAGTGTTGTAGTTAGTGTTTGTAATAGCTCCGATTGTAGGGAGACTATCTGTACAGTATACATCTGTTGTTTTTTACTAACTTTTAATGCATCCTGAATATCAGTAAAGACGAATAAAGATTCTGCAGTTATGATGGATGCTTGTTGTGATAGTCGTATGATTTCGCCTTTTAGTTAGGTTTTATATCCATCCGTGAACATAAACTTCCAATTTTTTGCTTTGAGTTCTGATAAGGTGCTAAGGAAGAGCTTGCGATTTAATATTGTTTCTTGTACGAGTTTTCCCATAAGAAACCCGAATCTAAGAGCCAACCTGGTGGTAGAGAAGTACATTTTTGAAAGATATTTCTGGATTAAAGAATTGTAAATATAGCGGACCCCCAAAATAATTATAAAAATATATGTCGATAATATAAAAAATAATAACTTTATAAGAACAAATATAATGTTTTGTTTTTTTATTCAAAACTTAAAAAAAACATATTTTTATATTTTCAGACAAAATAGTTATACCTGAACAAATTGCTATACAACTTATGAACTCTTCGGAAATATCGGCAGAACAATTTTATAAAAACATATATGAATATTATCAAAGAAATCACAATCAGTACCTGTGGAATAAGGATGGAACACATCAAAATTTACAAAATTCGCCTGTAAATAGGACTCCCAAAGAAGATGATACGGTGCAGCAAACAGAGGTTCCAACAAGTTCAACAAGTCATCATGTACTAAATTATCAATTTACGAAACAAAAAGAAGCGAACGAAGTCGCTCTTCTTGAATCATTAGCAATTGCATCTCAAGAAATTCACAGTGCCACAGCACCTCCAATAAACGAGAAGCCCAGTAACTACGACGACGAGGATTACTCTGAAGACGATTCAAATCTAGGTGTGGAATCCAGCGGATTCTTCCCCTTCAACTTCGAATATACTAATCGGAGAAAATTTGATGCCGATTAGTACGGACCGTATTATGTTATTTTTTAAGAAATTTATTATGATTTACTTTGGAAATCGCAGGGCTGTTTGTTTTTATGCTATAGACTAAAATCATTGCATACCCAAAAATATATATCTATACGAATTCGTTCATACTACGCGTTAAGCGAAGTAAACCGTTATGAACTGTATATAAAATAAGTTAACGTTTCATTCCAAAAAGATATAAAAAGTGCAATAATTATAATCAAAATGGCCAATGATAAAATAAATATAAAAGTAGGAACGTTCGATATTACTAGAAAAACGAGGGATCTTCATAAATGTAACTAAAGCAATGTTTTTTTTTTTTTTAAGATAGCATAGGGTATCGTTCGTAGCCGTCACTTGTTAGTTACCATTCGAATTCACTAAATCAAATTCACAAATAAACAAAAATAAAATATTCAATTTGATACGATATACGATAAAAATTTATAGAAACAATTACTGCACATGATGCTTAAACTAAAGTTGGTCAGCCGGTCGATCATCTTCGTTTAAATAATATTGGATGTAAACATTTAACCAAACGTATTTAGAAAACATTATGGAATTAGATGTAATAATAATAAAAAAAGGTGTGTAGTAAGTGTAAAAAGTTGTAATACATATGTAATATTGAAAAACTAATAAACAAGAATCGATAAATGTGAACTTAATAATATAATTAACAAGATGTAATAGTGTAGGAAACTGCAAAAAATATGTTACAATAATTTGAATAATATCTAATAATAAAAGTAATATTAAGCAATTAAATCAACTTGATTTCAGGTCAGAAAAGAGATATGAAGACATGTAAAAACTACTTTTTTGTGAACTAAGTAATGATCCTACTGTTAAGAACCAAGATCTACATTTCGCAGTACAAAATATTGACTTTAGTATAGTAAATGATGTTATTGATAACGACTGGGAATACAAGCTTCCCACTTCACCTTGAGTGTTTGACATGCATAATCAATTTTAACGAATAACACACACCACTTAGGCTCCGTAGCTTGCATTTATATTGAGAAGCGTTTGAATGAACCAACAACCTTTTCACAAGAGCACTTCTTTTCAAAAGGAATTATAGCTATTTCACGGCTGCCAAGATCATCAGTCTCCTGTTGTTATACTCGTCGGTTATAATCTCGAAAAACGCTTTATTTGAATTGCGGAACTTGTGTAGGTTCCTCTTTAGAATTACTTAAACTACAAATTTCACCACTGAATCTTATTATTATTAACATCAATTCAATTGTGATTGATTATATCAATTCACTGAGAAGACCGCATTTTTTCGAGGAGTTCTTTCTATTTTTCTCATTCGATAATTATGCCAAACATTCGTTACACGACTTTGGTGAAGCTGGATTTTATTCAGCTTTTTCTACTAGTGGCGTTCACCGGGTTGACCTTATAAAATTTCGAGAAGTCTCATGCTTTCGGATGGCTCCATGTCTGAGGCCAATTTTTAGTAACTTCTGACGGATATGTTTACGAAAAACAGTCAACCCATTACCTTCGGACGTCGGATGTTGCGGATGTTGTTCGTTGCGATGTCCTGCTAGGTATAGCTACGATGTTTTCGAATAGAACTTTAGCAATTTTGCTTTCCATCCGTACAGTAGTTGAAGTAGGTTTCATTTATTCTAAAATATCTAGGTATCAAAAACACTTGAAAACCTACGCAATATATTAGATTGCGTATTCACATTTTAATCTAGTTATTGTTGAACGTAATTTATATTCTATCGGCTTACATATTCATCCCTATTACCGTTGTCGTTTGTCGTAAAAAACGACACGACAACGAAAACGACAGCTGTCGTAAGCGACGAACGATAACCGTAATAGGCATGATAATTCATGCTTTCGTAAGAGACAGACGACAAGAATAATAGGCATGGCAATTCATACCTCTTATCGTTTGTCGATTACGACAGCGGTCGTTTTCGTTGTCGTGTCGTTTTTTTACGACAAACGACAACGGTAATAGGCATGATTAAGAAGTAGAAGATTGATAACCAAGTTTTTGTTAGCACTTTAAATTTAAAACCATCATCAACTGACATAAAATATAATTTTACCCATATAAGGATTGCTTGAGTACTTCTAGATTTTCCTTTCATATTTTAGAAAAAAACATTTCTTTAATTTATGTTTTAAATGTAAGTAAGAAAAAAGAGTTTTTTTAGAAAATCATCAACATTTGTGTAATTTGGAAAAAAAAACAATTTTTAATATAGTAAACACATTATTAACACTTACTCTTTTTACATATAACTTCTTTCATAAAATTCTTAAATTATTCACCAGCCATGAAAACATGCGTTGTTTTGTTCGCTCGCAATAATTTTCCTGCTCGCTCTGTACCAATTATTGCAGACACTTGAAGCATGTCATATTTTGAATATAAAACGGTAACGCTCATCGAATTTTCAAGTCCATCACGAGGGTTTTGGTAGCTCTCCTGCATAAGATTAATTAGTTCGGGATACAAGTTTGGCCAGAATGGAGGTTGATAGAAAATTAAATGGCGAACGCCTTTAATTCGGGTGCGCCTAAAAAAATGAGCTCTTTCCGAATAAAGAAGGAAGTGAGCAGCACTGTGAAAGAACATATCGCGTGCACGAGCGATCTTTGCGTCTTTGGTGTACTCACAGATTTGTACAAAATTTACTGTTTCAGTTTTGAAGTAATTCCTTAGTCGGACATAATCGAAGTAACTTGGAACGTAAATCATGCAATGAGCCATCGATGGACTTTTGAATTGTGGCAGAATTTCATTGACGAAATGCTTAAAGCGTTTTTCAAATGATCCCTCAATCGATTCGCAATCTATTTTATGAAACACTTGTGGTATCTGAGTAAACACTTGTCGAATGGAACCGTCAACTATCGGATTAACCACTCGTACTTTCCCTTTGTAGTTGCTGCATTTTGTGCTAAACAATGAACGGAACTCGGGCAGCTCGTGTGAGGTACAAAACAATGTTTGTCTATAAAATCTACTCAAACCGTTTAAACACCATGGCCGAACTCGGGAAAAGTCAGTATTTCTGATTGATTGAGGCTGCAAGTGCATATGATCGAGTACGTGCAACAAATGCTCCCAATTCTGGGCTAAAAACAGTTCCGCTTGATCAAGAACAAGCACTTCGATTGAAGTTAGAAAATCATAGTCCCGTTCGGCGTCTCCAGCAGCTCCTACAACCATTCTTAATCCCAAAGGTGAGGCAATCAATATGTCCGATGAATAGAATTCAGTATAAAGTTTAATACATTTCTTCGTCAGCGATATACCTATTTTGAAGTTGTCATCTGTATTACCGGCAAAAGTTTTTTCGTAGTCTTCGGGCTTGGGAGTTGTTTTTGGGAAATACAACGTGTCTCCTGTATACTCTTCCATAAAGCGTTTATAGTTGATAACTGTTCCGTCAGTTTTTGCTTTTTCTGCAAATAATGGTTAAATATTTTGTGGTTATATATTAATTTATATCTCATTTACCAGATTTATCTCCATACAAAAGATCTACAAAATAGTTCACAACTCTAAAAGCTCCATCGCGAAAAGGCAGAACGATAAGAACCTTTGGTCTGACTAATCCTTGATCTTGATAAGCTTCGGGTATAACTGTTGCTGATTTTTTATTTTCAGCTGCGATTTTTAGTTTGGCATTGTGATGTAATATTTTTGTACGAGTTTTAAGCATATGATTCAACGAATGAAGACAGTACACAAAACGAATTTCTTCAGCATTTTGTAATGTCCTCTGAGCAAACGACAAATCTTGATACCTTGAAATAATCGAAAGAATTTCTGTTTGCAATGTTGTAAGAAGCTTATCGGGTTTATGTTCATTGTCAATTTTGTTTGCTTTTGATATATTTTTACATAATTGCTGTTTAATTCCAAACTTCTCAAATTCAGATTCGTTTAGAGAAATTATTTGAGGTTCGTTGCCTTCGCTAGCATAGTGCTCTTCATCGAGAAGAACTTTTTTCTTTTTTTGTGGAGGATCAATGATGTTACCTCTTCCAGATTTAGATATTTCAATTTGAAGTCTACCTAATTTCGGCCAAACCAATTCTGAATTTTTCACCGGACTTGGTTTTGCCAAGAGATTTTCTACATGTTGCGGTGATAGCTCAAAATCAAAATGTTCCGAGAAGTGATCAACAGAAGGTTTTTGTTCAGATTTATTATTTTCGATTTCTTCGTCTAATTCTCCTTCTTCATCATCAGCTTCGTTTTCACTTTTATCTTCATCATCTTGATTTTTTTCGGAATTATCGTTATCCGAGTCACTCTGCTCTACAAGATCTTGATCTGAATCTTCTAAAGCATCTTCTTCTTCTTCTACATACTCTTCTTCTTCTTCTACATACTCTTCTGCTTCATCAAGTTCATCATGACTATCAGCCCCTTCGTCGGTTGAAACAAAGTCTTCATCTTCTAGTTCCTCATCTCCTAGTTCATCGTTTTCTAGATCTTCTTCGTCTTCCTCTGCCGATGCGTCCTCGTTTTCATCGGAAGAACTTTCGATATGTTTATTCTTTTTTCCTGTGCAAATATAATGATTTTATTATTAACTTAAATAGTCCTTATTTGATTGCGCAAAGAGTATTCCCCAGCACTTTGATTTTTTTATTAAATTTGACCAGAAATCAATTTGAAATTGATGATCTCAGTGTCGTTGCTTAGACCTAACATGGAATGATTCATCTTTTAGTGCGGTAATTAAGTCTCATGTTTAGTCAATTATGGTCTCAAACAAAAGAATAATAATATTCTTTGGGACGACAGCCTCATGGTGAGACCAAACCTATTGGAGGGGATTGACAGCATTGACTATTTGGGGAGATCTACATTTTTACTGCGGAGCCCAAACGACTTACATGAGATGCAATTTGAACAGACAAATGAATTCTCTTGAAGTATTTGTAAGAAGTGGCTGGTGCACTGGTGTACGAATTTATGCTCTTCCTTAATAGGTGGGTATATCCTTTCGTTGTTATTAAATTATCAGGCAAGGTAGAAAATTGCACTTTTATGTTCTGGGAAACGAATAATAAATAATACCATTCACCTTCATCAAAATTAGGTTTTCAGTCTTAGAATTGAGATCGAAAGTATTATTGCTGAAAACATCCAGAATTTCGCTATCTCAATACTATCTCCTATCTAGTTTATTATGTTCCAAGGACAAGGTTATGGACTGTGATGAAAAGTGTTAAATCTCGAAAAGTTACTTACCGTTTTTGTCCAATGAATTTAAAAGAGCTTCGAAAGCATTTTCTTCTTCGACTTCACCATTCTCATGATCTGCTTCATCATCTTCTGTTGGTCCTAATGTTTGTTTCTTATATTTATCTTCAATTATTTTATGTCGCCGTTGTAATTCCTCAGCTTCTTTGCTTCTTTGAATGAAGCGAAAATTTTTACTACGCTTATTGGTTGAAGTTTTATTATTTTTAGACGTTGTTTTGCTCTGATTAAAGTTAGGCTTTTTGCCTTTTCCTCGGGAATAGTTCTTTTTTTGCTTGCGCATTATTTTCAGTATAAATATTTTAAGATTGTCTAATTTTTTTGCTTTTCAAAGATCAAATTTGTTAAAAATTCCGAATTTTTGTCAACAAAAACTGTCCTGTCAAGAAGAGTCAGATTTTCGCACGTGTAATTCATTTTTACAGTTCATTTTAAATGGCGAAATGAATACGTTCAGTCGTATATACAAATCTAATTGCTGAGCCTGCTATTACACCATAATTTTTCAAATTACGTAAGGACCAGTTGTACAATCGTGGTTCAAGTTTTTAACTCACCGATTTTGGCAGATTATCTATGGAAATCAGTGGTTTAAAAATTTGAACCACGCTGAACCAAGATTGTACAACTGGCCCTAAGAGGAAAAGAACAAAAGATGGTCTTTTCCATTTTTTCTCTCTTTTATTCTAACGTGTTTTGAAAGAGAGTCATGACTCTCGAATCATGGTGCAATAGCACATGGAAAATATTAAGGCAGAACCACAGCTCATCAACTCGTACTCCTCCATCTCATCCCGTAGAAAAAAATGTTTTGACGTGCTTTTCTATACGTAAATACGTGTGTATAAATGCAAAGTTATAAAAATGTATTGATTAGCAGAATTTGACAGTCCTATTTATAATGCACGTGCATGCATACAGAGTTAAGTTTATGCAAAAACTTGTGATAAACAAAAAGTTTGTAAGCCAACAGACGCGTTTAGCTTTAAAGCGACCTTTACAAAGTCAGTCATCTACACATATAATCAGTCATCAGGTTAAATCAAAAGGGTTTTGATTTTTTGTCAAACAAATGCACGCATACAGACTTATTTTTACAAACACTATGCAAATGACTGACCGTGTAAAGGTCGCTTACGGCCAGTTGTACAATCGTGGTGCAACGTGGTTCAAATTTTTAAACCACTGATTTCCATAGATAATCTGTCAAAATCGTTGGATTTAGAACTTGAGCCACTAATGTACAACTGGTCTTTAGTAAAAATTAATCGATTGACCGTAATTAGACTGGGAAATTTGAGACATCGGAAGCGTGAGTACTGTTCCAATTCCGAATTCAAGTTTGTTTCCCATTTTGTTCATTATTTGCTTGACTGCCGATGTGTTAACATCGCAAAATTTTCATAATTAAGCTAAATACAAAGTGATAGAAAATGAATTCTTGGAAAAGGAAATAAATAGAAGCATTAATACTAATTAATGGATGTTATCCTCTTTTATAAAATGCAAAAAATTCGCGTCGTACAACTGTCTCACTTCACAAAAATTCCACCCGCTGTAAGTGAGGCGTCCTCAATTGAGGACCTGTGTAATCACGAGAGTACTCACCACGCTAGACTCAAATTTCCCAGTCTAAACACTGTCATTTATCATAAAAAAGGTAAGAAATAAATAAACTATTCATGTAAACCCATTTAAGCCACTGAACTATCCCAAATATTCGCCGAACTCTTTTGACACGTTTGTTGTTGGTTGTGCCAACACTCCGAACATAAAAGAAATAAAAGTCATTTTCATTTTAAGATTCAGACTTCACTTTATCATTTTACTTTACAATAAAAATGGTTTTGGTGGATAATTCTTTGGTAAGACTTTCGAAATATAATTAAATAAAACATAACGCCTTAAATCTGTTCTCATCATTATTTCAGTTTATTTTAAAACTTGAAAAATTCGCAGTTGCGGCAAGAAATGATTCTTCTTTTACGGTAACTTTTAAGCGATGTAAGTTTGCCACGATATCCAAAACAAGTTAATTATGTTAAAATAATTTGTTTGAAATATCTTTTTTTAGTTGATGGTCATAATAAACCAGTGCCTCGTGAAGGAAAACCTCCACTGCGTGAACCTGAAAAGTACAACTGCCTGATCAGAGCTCAAACAAAGTCCAAAAAGGTGAGTACACTTTTTTTGCCAAAGGCTCTTGATCATCATATTTTAAGAACAATACTGGGTACCTCGTGCCATTCCTAGTTGAGAATTAGCTTTTTTCAATTGATATTCTTTTGATTGCATTTGATCATTCTGCCAAAGATGTGGTTATTTTGATATGTACCGTCGGATTTTATATTGTCCAATGCTTTTGTTCACCTAAGCTCTGCAACACCTTAATCTTCATCAGATTCATTATTGTAGACAAAAAATCATTATTGCTTTATCACGATTCCTTTAATTTATGTATTTGTTTATTCCTTTTTGGCTATACAATCCAATCGGTTTGCAATAATTACCACGTCTTTGCGTCAAAGGCAAATTATGCGGATTATCTATTAAAAATTAGTTCAATAGGCTTTGAAAATGAGCTGCGATCGCTATATACCTTTTGAGCATCCCAAGAAAAGGCTTAGGAAAATTCGATATCGGGAAACTATAAGCAGAGATATTTAGGTAATAAATATACAGATGTCCATGCCCATACAAAAATATGTCCCTATTTTTTTTTTCCTATTGGGTGCTCATGCTGCAATATTTGCAAGCAAGCATGAGCACCCAATGGGAGTAAAAACTAGGGACATATTTTTGTATGGGCATGAGACATCTGTATATTTATTATCTGTTCTATAAGTCTTAAAACTATACTTTCTTTGTCAAAAAAGCATTTCATGATTTTGATGAACAAATGATGATCGTTAAGTTGCTGGAACAGTTGTTCCAAATAAATATTGTGTTCTAGAGATGTAGATGAAGTCAAGAAATGTTCCATGTAGGTAAAACGGAACTCCAAATAGCATTTCTTCGTGGACTGAAATGGTAATCTCGGAGTTAAAATGTCATCTTGCAGAATTAGAAAAGACCAAATGGTGTAAAAAATTTGTGACATGATCGGACCAGATTTATTTTTCGATCTTACTTTTAAGCAAAATCAACATGAGGTATCCAATCACCATTGGCTTTTTCAACCTTTTACCCAATAAGCCATTTACAATAATCACTAGTTGTAAATCAGTGATATGGAAAACTTTTAGGTGATGAAAAGTTAAGTTAGGATTCTACATCTACAATTATTGCCGGCCAAGGAATTAAGCGTAGCAGGATGCTGAAATGAAGCTCGACAGTCTTTTTCACAGAAGTTTCTTGGAATATAAGTTTCGAGTCTTTGCAGAAGTCAAGATTTGTATCGTTGTTATTTAAATACCTAACATTTCATTATTTATTATAAATCCCAGCTCTATAATTTAATATTGCACATTTTCTCTCATTTTTTATTTTATCTTTTAGAATTTATAATTATTTATTCATTTCATTTTAGCTATCCACTATCGTGAAACAGGAAGATGTTCCTAAAATGATGGCAATGTATGCCCAATTCATGCGAAGCAACATGGACGGTCTGAAGCGAGTGAAAAAAATCAAAAGCAAAGCGAAGGCAGCCAAGGGATAAAAGTTACTCTATATTATTTCAGACTGGAACTGGAACTGCAAATAAAAAAAAATGAAAATAACTGATATTTTCAGGATTTATATATTAAGTCATTTTTAATTTGAATATTCTTATAACTTTAAACAATGAAGAAAACAAGTTGCAATTGTAACAAACACGAAGTAACAGATTAAAGTGCATTTTAAGAATTTTTGTAATTATTCAATTCTTGATGGAAAATTTATAACCATAACACAACCTGCAGATAGTTTTATAGGAAATAAAAAGTTCTTCAATACGTTTTACATGACATGAATACTGTGTTAAATTCAAATCGTAATTTCTACGAAGCTGCAAGTTTATGGGTAATTGCTAATACATTGTTTCCGTTTATAATAACTTAAACTACACAATTAAAACATACATATATCGGTGCTCAACTAAAGCCTTTGAATAAGGTTGATTAAATCAAATTTTAAACCCTTAGGGCTATGAGAATACGTATACATTCCTTTAACTTTACACAGGGTCAAAAGACAAAATAAACCGATTAGAAAAAAATTAATTTCTCATAAAAATCCAAAAGACCGTTAGAAAGAAAAATACTTAAATCACTACAAAATTAATGCCATTTGCTTTTTGTTTTAGAAAAATGCAAAACAAAAAGTTTATAATTACAACACAAGCCAACAACAATGACAACAAAGACTAAACAAAATCATCATCATCTTCTGAGCTGTTATGAATTCTTAAAACTCGTTTTTTCTTCGCAGGTGGTAAAAATGTATCCTGTACTCCTTCCAGTTTAGCCTTTCGCTTAGCTCGTCTTTTGGATTTTAAAATTTCTTCAGCCCGTTCCAGCGGACACATAGATTTTTCAACATCGGATTCTTCATCACTCAAAACAATAAATGAATCTTTCATATATGAAACGTCGTCGGCGGTCACTTTTTGTGAAAATATTTTCGAAACGTCGTTATATTGGCGACGTGCAGGAATTTTAAAAGTTCCTCTGATATTATTACAGGGACTTCTACCAAATAAAAAAATATAAATTCAGTTTGATTTTGTAAAATAATTATTTTTGATTAATTTACCTAACAGACTGTAAATAGACTCCAGTCATAGGAATTGAGGATTCATTTTCTGCCACGTCGTCGTCAACAATAACCGAATCGTGAATATATCGTCCTATTGTGTGCTCAAACTCATCTTCTGTTGCAGAACCACTCAAGACTGCTTCGTCATCGATAAATTCATTGATACGCTTTCGATGTAAACGTGCATTTTTGAGCAAACTTCTACGAATGAGCTGAAGTTAAAACAAGAGTTAAAACCAAACATTTCAATAAAATTTCTGTTCATACTTGCGGACTCTGTTGAGGTATTGAAATACGTTTTCGTATTGGAGATGAGCCGTTATCGCTGCTGTCAGTATCACTTTTGATAATTCTTCTTTTAGATCGTAATTTTGATGGCACGTGTATAATGCTGTCATTTGCATGATGGTCTTTAATATGATTCGGCTCCGATTGTATTCGATTAACGATTCGTTGATTTGCTACTGCCGGCTTTGACTCTGATTCCGAAAATTTACAATACCTTTGTCGAATTTCACCCCAGGTGAGGGCTTTCTTTGTAAGAAGACACGGTGAAATTTGTGCCGGCGGAGAAGTGATCAACCTAACGGGTGACTTTTCCTTAGCTTTGAGTTCTTGAATTGGTTCGCAGAGCTCATCAAAAATATCGGGAGAAGCTCTGTGAGGGGATACAGGTGCTCCATTTGTATTTGACTTTGTTGTAACAGTTTCCCCGATTTCGTCTAGGAAAAATTCAGACAAGTCATTAATGTCAATGTCAGCCAATTCAGGATGAACACCGTCAACATCTGAATACTGCTGTTTTTTGCTCTCTTCTTTCCTACAATATTTGCCAGTTGGAGTGGAATCCAAAGCAATTTCGCTGTTAAGTTTTGTGGTTGTTATAAGGGATAGAATGTCGTCTGGAGTGGATTCATCCGAACCCAAAGTAGATTTCGTTTTGACCACATTCAAAGGAGATTTCGTTTTATGTGGTGTAATACTTGCAGAAGTTTTTCCAATTGGGCAATAAGTAGTCTCAATACCGACTTCCAATGCGGAAATATTTTTATTTGTTTTTAATTGGCTGGCAACATTGCTGTTCTCAATACGTTCTATTATTCCACTGTTTGCTGCAATTATTGCATCGAACTGATCGTCAAAGAAACTCATGGGATTTGCATCTAAAGGTTCTTGACTTATGTTACATACGTTTAAGCGCGTTGTATCGCGCTTACACGATTCTGTGTGTTCAGTTTGTTGAATTTTATTAGTCTTTACAAAATCAAGAATATTTTTTTGACTTTTTTTTGTAAGTGGTATTTTTTTAGCCGACTTTTTTGAAACTGAACTTGCTATAGGAGTTTCATTGAAATTAAGCAACGACTGTTTCAATGGCCCTGTTCGTATAGGCGTTGATTGATGCGTTGTTCCTACAAATACAACGTCATCATCACTGTCATTTGCTGCAATTTGAGGTGTTTGTCCAAGTACCTTACTTTTAACAGGAGCCATTGGAGATGGTTGAAGTTGGGAATAATTATTGTTTGTCCTCTGTTGCATTGGGTTCTCCCATTGACTCATATACTTGGAATCCAATATGGCACTATTACTGTATTCACGGGTGCTCTCGTATAATACTGATGTGCTTTGATCATCGATTTCGTCGATTTCATCTTCATAGACCATTGATTTGATGTAACTTTCTTTCAAGTATTCGTCGGTTGGGAAAAGTTTCGAAACAGTCTCAAACTTTTCCATTAGTAACTCGAAGTTATTATGGCCGATTTCGCCTTGTGGCATATTAAAGAAAACTGATTTATATTTTTCAGATAAACTAGAGTAACAAGGAGACTTCGAAGATGTTTTTGTACTTTCAACTAAAGCTGCTACAGTGTCCTTACAACCAACAACATTCACTATCTGAAGGTATGCCCGAATAATTTGCCGATCCTCGGGTGTTACACCTTTCAATGGAATATTATATTCGTCTATTCCTTTTTTCCATAACTCTTGCATTTGGTTCCAGATATCAGTCATAAGATCAGGACTAAAATCTAGTACGAACTTAAGGCTATCTTTAGAGATTTTATTTGAATTGATGGCTTTAATAGTTTCAACGGGTTTTCCATATAAATTGTTCCTAACATACTTTGCCATTTTCTTGACCAGCTTATTATTGATGTCAATATTTTTCGGAGGAGGAGACATTTGGATTATTTCATCTAGCTCTTCGTGCAAGGTTTCATTTATTTTTGGTGACCGTGTCCTTGCTTTGGTTGATACATGTGGCAATTGAGAATCTTGAAAAACATATCTCTCGTCATCGTCGAGTGCAACTTTTTGCTTAAAGAAATGTCTCAAGTCTTTTTTCTGAGCTTGATTCGATACTTTATTGCTTTTTGATTTTAAAGGTTTATTTGTTGGTTTCGGTTCATCTAATTGTGGTACTTGGATACACAATTTAAGGCATTTTGGATCAAATTCAGTTGGAACCATTCGCGGGGCTTGTTTATAAAATACAGAGTTAAACTGCCCACTTCGTGAAATACTCTTGTTCATTCTGTTTCGTTCGGAGAGTACATCTTTGAGTATAGTGTGTTCTTTACCCTCGGTTGCAAGGATTATTACTTTGCCTTCTTTTTTTCGACCAGTTCGTCCGATTCTTTGAATGAATCTTGTTGGGTTTGCAGTGCTGATATCGAAGCACACTATCAAGTCTACCTCACCTACATCGATGCCTTCTTCTGCCACAGAAGTGGCTATAAGAGCGTTACTTGTACCGCTTCGGAAGTCGTTCATAACATTGGTTTGTTGTTTCTGAGTAACGGCACGAATCGAACCAGTACCTCCTTTGCCTTAAAAAAAATGGTTGTTAGTAAAAATTGCATTATTTATTAAATACATATCCAAATTAATTTGTTTAATTTAACAATTCGAAAATAGACGGAGCTCGGTTCTTTTTAAAGAGTTTTTCAATCAAATATGAACACATAAACTTAACTGACACACAGGTGCGATGGTTTTTTGCGAGACTCGTAGATAATCATTTAAATTCTGTATGCTGAAAAATTTGTTTAGCCCTTGAAAAACTACATAACTGCTATACAATAAAGAACTGATTTTTCAGAAAATATAGAAAATGGAGCAATATAATGATATCGGTCGGCCAACAGAGACCCAGATCTCCCTATTAGCGTGATTAAAATAAATGTACACCACTCACGGGTCATTGCGCACATTGGCTGAAAGATTAGGGGCTATCGCACATGATTTCTGCAGGAGCCATCAGAATCCACAAGAAAGATAAACCATAAGGCACTTGCTTTGCGGCTGTCATAATCTCGAAAAAAAGTCGCCGCCACCGCTACCTGGGAAGCGCATGTCTCCAAGGCAAGCATGATAAGATTCATAAAGACCACAGCTAGTCAAGGGGATTGCAACCAAATCAGGGTCATATAACAACTCTCGCAGGTCACAAGCAACTTCAAACTTTATAACAGTTTTAAGAAATTACAAGAATAGGGATTTTTTCGCATAATCTTTTTTGCAAAATAAAACTTACCTACAAATAGTCTTGGTCGTATTAAAGGCCTATGCTGGAGAAGTAAACGATGCATCAGCATAACTGATTCACGATACTCGCAAAATATAATTACCCGTGCATCTTTATTGCTCTGTGAAAAAGAAAAACTGTTAGCTTATTCAGCAATGGAAGCACCGAATCTCACCTCAAAGTGGGCCAACACATTTTCTCTTGCTATTTCAAATTTGGGATGACCAAAGTCAATGTTCAGGGGTATTGCTGCTATTTGTCCATCTAACATACATTGATCGCTAAATGCAAATGGATTTGGTCCTATTTCTTCTCGAATTCTTTCGATGAGACGACGTAGATTGGGTAGCAAAACTACCACAAACTTAGGTCCACCTTCTTGGGTCTCATCGAAATTATTTAGAAACACCCTTAGGCCATGACGTTCCAGCAACTCTATGGCATGATACACACTGATGCAAATACTAAAATCTGCATTCAATTCTTTTTGATAAGGCACTCTATCATTTTGAGTCATTTCACGAAATCGTTTTTGTTCCATCACAAGCCAATTCTTACTGATATTGCTAGGTCGGCCGGAAATAAGCCTGTTTTCTATTAAATTTCTTATGTGAGGATCTGCTATTTCGAGAAGTTCATTTCGAATTTCAGTCAGTTTAGTCCCAAGGTCAACTACGATTACTTTTAGTTGTCTTTTGTGTACATACGAGACTACATCCACCGAATCTTCTGTTCGCACTTCCAAATTTGAGATGAAAAGGTTGCGAATGACTTCCTCGACATCTTCTTTTCGACGACCCGGTGTAGCAGAAAGTGCAAGTATTCGAAAGAACTTGTTTTTGCTCCAAATATGTCTTATGACTTCTGTGTAAGCATAGCGACCCTTTGCTCTATGTGCTTCATCGACTACGATAAGTTTAACTGCTTCAAAGGGAAAATTAAGTTCTGCGTCTAAAATGTCGGATTGCACTGACTGAGGTGTGGCAAAGAAGACTCGCTTCGATTGCCACAACTGAGCTCTACTTGCTTTAGTAAGTTTGCCAGTTATTTCAACGGAATGCGCTTTTGGAATACCCATAATTTTACAACAAGCTTCTATTTGCTGAGCAACGAGAGGCCGTGTTGGTGCCATGAAAATAATTTTACCCATGGGATACCATCGGTATATGTTGAACATTACTACAGCTGCGATAAAAGTTTTCCCGAGACCTGTAGGCAGGACAACTAGTGTGTTGTGGAACAAAGCCTTCTGCACTATGTTGAATTGGTAAGCTCGTTCAGGTAAGCTTGAGGGATAAATCCATGCTTCTGCTAGGTTGTTGTCAAAGCCTTTATATTTTTCATCAGATCGCAAGGAGGATGTGTTAAGATTCAAGTCATCATTTAGAAGGAGAAGATCAGCATTATCATCTTCCATGTTATCATCCCAGCAACTGACACCACTAGTTGCATTAGGTTCTTTGATATTTTCCACACCAGACATGTTTATTTGTTATGTTTGGCTTTCGAAAATGATTCTTATTAATTTAATTTACATTTATTTATTTAATTTCACAACGTCTAGCTAAAAAAATCATTTTTTTATTCCGTTTAAATTTTTGTTTTCCTTCGGTTTTTCGCGCACTTCTTTGACACTTCTTGTAATAAAAAAAGAAAACAAACAACATTTTTGTGGGTTTGTTCAAAAAGTAAAAAAAAAAACTGTACAGCGGCAGTCGGCCAACAAGCCAAAAAAGTTTAAACTCGTACAGCCATTGACGTACCATGGACCGCCAGTCGGTTGAAATTTTCATAAAAATTTTCATACAATACGTTAACTAATTTCGCCATTAAAATTTAAATGAAAACGATAGTATATTCATCTGTAAGAAACTCATGCCATAGGGAGTGGATTTGTTTTGTAAAATAAAAGAAGTTTGATAACAATTTCCACCAAAATATTTCAATAGTAAGTAATTTATTAAACAAATCATATCACTGATACGCAGATTCCCCGCTAGTAGTTGATGCCGCCCCTAGTTATGTTGGAACACGCGTGAAGTTGGCTACTGGCGGTCCATATGTAATACGTCAATGCGTACAGCCACACAGGTCATATACTTCCACAGGTCATCAACTTGTAATCCTCCGTCTCCTCCCGTAGAAAAAATTTTTTACACTCTCTTTTCTATACATGAATACGTGTGAACAGCAAAATGCAAAATTGTAAGAATGTATGGTCTATCCAAATTTGACAGTCCCATTTGAAATGCACGGGCACGCATACAGAGTTAAATCTCTGCAGTTTTGAAAGTTTGTGGGTAAAAGTGGGTGGAGCCTCCTGAGTTGATGTTCTATTTATTTATTATTCTATGTCTACTTGTTATCCTCCGTCTCCTCGCGTAGAAACAAAATTTTACACGCTCGTTTCTATACATAAATACGTGTGAACAGCAAAATGCAAAATAGGGCTTTTTAGGTAACATATGTATATTTCTCTTTCGCAGAGCAGTGTCAAAATCAGCAGTACGCGGATGACAGCTGAAATTTTTTTTATATTGGTGACAAATTGATTGAAAACAATAGCGGACATTTTAATGTTGTGCGCGAAAATTGTGAATATAGTATATTATTTAACTTTAGTCAGGGAAATCTCAAATTTCAGAGGAAAAAAAGAGATTATTTATGAAATACTTTTAAAAGATTTTGAGTTTGAAAAAAGCGTGATACATATTTCAATCTGTCATCCGTGTAGTTCCTTATTGTAAGAATGTATGGTCTAGTCAAATTTGACAGTCTTATTTGAAATGCACTGGCACGCGTTCAGAGTTAAATCTCTGCAGTTTTGAAAGTTTGTAGGCTAAAGTAGGTGGAGCCTCCTGAGTTGATGTTCTATTTATTTATTATTCTATGAATTAAAATAATAAATGACTGAAATTGCTCAAATGTGTTTATTTTTTTTTTTTAAAGAAAAATGCATATAGATTAAATAAGCCCTATGTCAAAATCGGTGGTTTAAGAACTTGAACCACTATTGTACAACTGGTCCTAATTGTTCGTTAATATCAGAGTTAAATAAAACAAAACACAATTCAAAAAAACACAAAAGACAAATTCGACATTAATGTAAAAACAAAGAAACAAAAAAAAAAACAAACAAAAACAATTCAAAATTAAAAAAAAAAAACATTACACCGACTGTTTCCCTCACTCGTTCAAAAACTATAGAGCAGGCTAATTTTTCGATGTTTATATAGTTAGCACTCCTTCATTACACCACGTCAAACAAATCCTTATTTATAAAAAAAAGTGTTATCGATATTATGTGCTCTTTCATTGGTTGCAAAAAGCCCTTTTTTATTGATCTAGATATATTTTTTTCTCATCTTTTTTAGATTTTGCATTTCATTGCATGGTCAAAAAAATCAAATCGAAATCTCGATTTGAAGTGAGTTTTTTTCATCTATACTTTCGCATACACACCAATGTGTGAACTTAATTGTCAGGTTAGTGCGAGTTCGGTTTGTCTCCCTCTGGCCAATGTGAAAATGAACAAACGTAAAATAATGTACACAACTACAAAACAAAAAAATCTTTTTGCGTTTCATTCGGCAAATTTAAATCTCAGAGCAATATCTGAAGTTTCCAATGAAAAACCACATTAGTTAAACGTCCCATCTAAAACTCTGGTTATGATAATAGTCAATGCGCACGTTCGGGGGCACACCAAAATTGCTTTTTAGATACGTCTGTAACGTATGAGTTTGCGAACTACCAAAACCGGATAGGTGTCAAAAGACACACAAACACATATTCGTAGTCAGCTGTTAGCCAATCCTCCCTTGGCTTCGTGAGTATACTAAAAATTTTAGGATACTTTCAGATTTATTTCCCCGCCGCAGCTATATGGTCGATCAGTTGTGTTTTAACATGGAATTACAACAACAGTAAAGTATGCGAACCACAATAGTTGTGCACGCGAACGCAAGCAATACAACCATGTGATGTCACTGATCTCTATATATAACTGGATAGTGGATAGATACCAAAAAGTTGGGCCTATTTGAAGAATTGTTATACAGATAAACAAACCAAAATCGTTTGTTTATCTATATAACAGTATTCCAGTTAAGGACAGTTTCTCAACTGCAAAATTGGTGGTTTGTTTACATTTGTGGCTGGTGCTCGTGTTTTAGATTAAAAAGTTTTTACTTTTGCTTTTATATATTTTGTGTTTCGTCACGTAAATTGTCGGTTTTAATTTACTTACATAATAAATTAGAAGTCGCACTATCGGTAGAAAAGTGAACTCAGTTTTTTTCCGTATCAAAAGAAAACGAGAAATCTCCAATATTTCCATAGTTTGATATTCGTCTAAAATTTAATTCAATGATTTAATGAATGGTGGAATCTTGTTATGAATTGACACAAACGAACGGGAAAAAGAGTGTAAGGTGCTAACGTCACAATTGAAAATTACGTCACAATTGAAACAACAACAAAGTGAAAATGCCAAAGTGTCGTAATCTTGTATTCTTACATTCATGGACGTATACCATGGTATTGATACCACCAGTGTGTCACAGATATAAGGGCACTCATATTAACGAAGTAAAACGACGGAAACGATATACTTTTCCGTCGTAAACGAGCTGTAAAATTTTGTATGGGAAAATTTTTCCTCGCAACATATAAACTTTCATCACGAATTTGATGCGGAAAGTGACGATGTAAAGGTGTAAAGAAGTAAAGTCGCCATTTTTGTTGACATTTCATGAAGGCCGGAAAATTAAAGTCCAAATATTACCCTTTAAGAGCGTTTTTCAGGAGGAAAAATTTAGTTTTGCAAATTATCAAAAAATGCGGCGTTCATGAAAACGTATAAGGGAAAGATACTTTTTTACATCAAATGTGAATTTACGTCGTTAGATGAATACCCTTAAGTGTAAGTTCGCCTTATTTATATTTTTGGGAACACATCCGAATTTGCATTTAGCTGTCACCTGTCACTGCTCAACTTTGCCTCTGAGCAGATATAAAATTTGTGTAAAGCCCCTTTTATCAATTCTAATCCAATCAATTCAATTCTTGAGTTTTTAAATACATCATAGAGTTATGTTTTATTTAATACTCAAATAATTTAACTTATTATTAAAAAAATATAAATATAGTTATTTCGCAATGGCATTCCATTGGTGTGATAATGTACACACAACTTCCTTTACCCCTCGCGATTATCAAGTAGAACTGCTTGCAACAGCGTCCGAACAAAACACTATGCTATGCCTTGGACACAAGTCTTCCAAAGAATTCATAGCTTTAAAACTTCTTCAAGAAAAAGCCCGTGACCTTAGACAGAATGGCTCGAAAGTTAGCCTCTATCTATGTCGACTATCCGGAGAATCTGCATATAACTTGATTTATCATCTGACTGATCTTAAAGTGTACATTGAGGCAAATCAACATGAAAATCAAAAACCACTTGTGAAATTCCAAGAAGCACAAGTTTTAATTCTCAGACCAAAAACATGCTTGCTGGCTTTGAAAAATGGTGATATAAACATGGATAATGTGAATCTCATCGTATTAGAAGACTGCCACGAAATCAAGGAACAAAGTGATATGTTTGTCCTTTTTAAAGACTATTACAGTAAACTTGAGTGTAAGCCAAAGGTGCTGGCGCTGGCTGGTCCCTTACATAGTGCTGGTTGTGCTCCAGAAGACTTAAATGCAATGTTGGAAATCCTGGAGAAGAAAGTTTACTGCAAAGCTGAAACAGCAAGTGATATCGTCACGGTATTAAGGTAAACTTAAAAAAAACCTTATTAGGATAAAATATTAATCGAATAATTTATAACAGGTACTGTACGAAACCCACAGAATTTATTGTTCAATGTGATCCACCGCAGAAGGATAAGTTAACAACGATTTTAGAAGAAATAATTTGTACACGTAAGGCGTTCTTAAAAGACCACAGATACGATCCTTCCGAAATATACAGTGATGAGTTTTTAGATGAATTAAAAGGTATAAAGTTTTTATTTAATATACATATGTTCGATATCATGCTGACAGTGTTTCTTATCTACATTTTTAATATTAAAGTGCTGTTAAATGTTTAAGCAGACACATTTCAAGTTTTAAAATAGTCTAAGAGCCCGCAGCAGATTTTGGGTGTGTAAAAGTCCCGAAAAATATTGGTACAAATAAAAAGACCTTGCTTTGGTGAACATAGAAATGTAAGTCTGGCTGTTGGAAGTGGGGGCAAACGCGTAATACGCGCCCAAAATACACGAAAAATCGACTTTTTGGATTTTGCTTTGTCGCGCCTAGTTTTTATTCCAAATTGAAGATAATGGTGCCCTGATCACGAATATGTAAGTCTTATATATTTTGAGTGTGGCAAAGTGCCCGCAAGACTCGTCCAAAATACCGGAAAATCGAGTATGAATTTTGATTTTCCCGAGCATTTTTTTTTTGTTAAATCGAAATTAAGGCGTTCTGAGCACTAATATAGTCCCGAAATGGGCGGTAGTCTTAAGTAAGGCAAAGTGCTCGCTAAACGTGTGCAAAATACCAAAAAAATGCATTTGTGAATTTTGCTTTTTTGCGAAAAACTTTTTTTTTCTCAGATTGAAACATTTTTGCTGAGGTTTGCTAGGAACATATTTATTTAAATATAAGTTTTAATTTTGTAGAGAGCAAGGATAATTATACTGCTAAGGCAGCACTGCATATTGAATAGCCATCCCCCAATCACCATCTGCATTTAATTATATTAGAAAGAGATGCATTTATTGATATGTATATCTTATTACATTACATCTTTTCATTGTCTTGTGTTTAGCGGCTTAACCGAATGATAGTTTCTGTTCTTTTATTTTATAATCAATAAATACTGATTTTATAAAGTTCTTTTTTTTCTTGTATGACTCGAGGTCATAACAAATTTATTTGCTTTAAAAATATAAGTATCTATGAAATGTTGTTTTTAGATTAATATTTATTGAATAGCCTGTTTGCCAGAGTTACCACCGTTTATTGTTTTGAAATTATCAATAACCTTTCTATTATATTTGTAATATATAGTTATATACATCCAAAGCCAACATGTTGCAGAAAAATGTTCCACATTTACAAGTGGAAGAAAAAAGATGAACATACATTCCCGCAAACTTGAAAATCGAACCCTACCTACTACAAAAAAAAAAGTTCAAACCCTATCAATGTCTTTCTATTTCCCCCACCATTTTTTGGACACACCCAAAATCTGCTGCGGGTTCTCGGTCTAAAAGCTTTCTAGAGGGTTTTCTTAGTTTTCGTTGTATTTGTATTTATTAATTCATATATATGTAATGAGCAATAGGGGGATTGGGAGCGGTTCAGAACCGACAAAAAGGTGGGGATAAGGAAGTCGGAAACAGGACGGGAACGAAAAGAAATGAGAATGGAATGTCTAGCCGAAGGGACGTGCTTGCGAGGCACGGATGAGCTCGTCGGATAGGGGATCTTGTCCCTCCGCTAGACCTCACCTCCCACAAAACACATATTATGCCAAGAAAAATAGATGTTACAAAAGAAACACCAAATGCACGCACACACTCAGCTCCACATTAGTTGTGTTCGTTGAGCCCTGGGATCGCCCTGAAGTAGCCCCAAAGCGTTTTTTTGAAAAACCTCAACTCGCCCTGGGTAACAAATTCTCTTTTATTTTAGACCTGGGGTCGCCCTCAACTCGCCCTAAAGTAGATCTAGGTAATTTTCTGGGGCGAGTTGAGGTAAACAAATTGACATGTGTGTTGTCAAACATATGTTTACAATTGAATATTTTATTTTGCTTTTGCAATGCAAAGAAAAGAAATTATAGATTTATTTTAATGAAAATAAATAAAAAACATACAAATAAATCAAAATGTAATTGTTTTATGTTTTGGAATGTACCAAAAGCAACAAATTTCAAGTTTTAATTTCAGAAACAAATATTTTTTGTTTCATTCTTTTTGTCAACAACACAAAACCTACCCTTGTGCGTTTTTTGAGAACCAACAAGCCGGGTTTTTTTTACAGCTCTTGGGGTTGTCAAGAAAACCTGGGTCGACCCATTCAAAAAATAAATTCAACGAACACAACTATTATGGGCACTGCCGTTGTTGTTGCAGTGTGGCCTTACCCCCGCCCTTCCTGGATTTGGTTGGCAAATGTATTACAAACTCCCCTATTGCCTCATTACATTTGTATATTAGAACTCTAATGCGTTTTTTATTACAGACATCCCTGATCCAAAAATAGAACCGACACAATTTCTAGACATTTATTTAGAAGCCTTGCACGAAATGGGGCCTTGGTGTGCTGATCGAGTAGCAATTAGTCTAATTCATCAAATAGAAAAACAAAAGATAAAGACCCCATATGAACGACATTATCTTTTGCTCTGCATGGTCATAACTGCTCTCTTTGAAATACACACCTTGTGCGAGCAGGCATTTAATGAGGTTGCATCTGAAAGAGAAAGAGTAGAAAAATACTCAAGCCCCAAAGTTCTAAGACTTCTACAAGTTCTTCGGCTTTTCAAACCGGAAGAGCAAGTTAGTGAAAATGAACATCTGGGCAATATAACAAAAGAAATTGACAAATTAAACTTCCATAAACTTAAACAAAATCTAGAAAACACCTTTCAAACGGTTGAAAATTTAAGTAAATCGATTTCAAAAGACATTATAGAAAACCTTGATCCAATTTTAAAACCAACTTATGCAAATCATGCAAACCACAACGAGAACAACCAACGAGGTCCGAATAATGCTCTTATTAATTCCTTGAAAAACCGCAGAAACCAGAACGGACGCCATAAAAAAAGGCCATTCGCTCGAAGACACAACCGAGATGCCTTCTCTGATCCAGATGCCTTGTGTGGAATTATATTTTGCAACAATAAGTACATGGCAAAAGTTCTCTTCGATTTACTAGCAGAAATGAGTCGCCATGACACTCAACTTAAGTTCTTAAAATGCCAATTTACAACAGATCGAGTAGCCGATCCCATAGCTGAGCCTAAAGAAGCCGAATTGGAACATCGGCGACAAGAAGATGTACTAAAACGGTTTAGAATACACGATTGTAATCTTTTGATCGGAACATCGGTGCTTGAAGAAGGAATTGATTTGCCAAAATGCAACTTAGTTATTCGATGGAACCCGCCAAATACATATCGCAGCTATGTGCAATGCAAGGGCAGAGCTAGAGCCCCTCGAGCCTATCACATCATATTGGTGGCTCCCAACTTTGCACCAGAACGGTATAACTGCACTTCAGAGTCACTTAGTGATAAGTCTCATCATATCATTTGCACAGAATCTGCAAAGAGCGCAGAAGATAATGTAATTAAAGAAGCACTTCTTCAAAGTGATATTGTAGAGGATATATCCCAACCAAAACCAATCATTATTGAACATTCCTCGGGCGCATCCGTGAAAATTCTTAACCCCGAAGTAATAGCTCGTTCACTTGCCGCAAGTGTTGCTAAACTTCCAAAGAGTACAGATAAAAGTAATCGTATTACGGAAATTTCTTATCAATCTTCAAATGAAATTCAAGCGAATATATCTGATAGCTTAAATTCGTCAACAGAGTCTAAAAATTCGCCAGATAAATCTGAGAGGAAGCGTCTAAAAAAGAAAGACTTCGAAAATTGCTATGAAGTAGTTCCAATATCTGAGTTAATCAATGTCAAAATTGATTTAGATGATGGTCTGAAGACAATTACTAATGGCGAAATAAATGAAGAAAATATAGACCTGACTGTTAAGGTGGATGAAGCAGAGGAATATAAATGTACAATAGAGGAACGCAGCAAACAAGGAGATAACTATAGCCACAATGAGAGTGCCATACAGGATATGGAAAATGCTACGAACGAAATGGTTGATCGTTTAGCTCAGTATCGGGAAATCGAAAAGGTTAGTCTTATCTTAATAAATTATTGCAACACGCTGACGTCACGCTTATTTCTAGATGCTGCTTGAAAAGTGCGCGAATACCGAACCGGGTGAAGAAGAACACCAGGAAGCTGATAAATTTACAAACTGCATAGAAGCGTATAAACCTCTTCCAGAGCTCTTGACAGGTGCTGCAGTAGATCTTTCAACGGCAATCGCTCTCATAAATAGATATTGTGCCAAGCTGCCTTCTGACACATTTACCAAACTAACTCCATTATCAAGATGTGCAAAAACGAAACGCTGTGGACAAGATTTGTATCAATATACACTTCGGCTGCCAATTAATTCGCCTTTGAAATATGACATAGTTGTAAGTTGAGTTATACGTTATACCGTCATTTATGCTTTACCGTTTTATTTATTTATTTTTACTATTAAGGGCTTCCCAATGCCAACGAAAATTCTTGCAAGACGTATGGTGGCACTTCAAGCTTGTAGAGAGCTACATCTTTGCGGAGAGCTAGACAATACTTTGCAACCAATCGGAAAAGAGGGATTTAAAGCCTTTGAGCCAGACTGGGAGGAGTTTGAGTTGGAAAAGATAGACGAACAAATTGTAACAGAAAACGCAGAACCGCGTCCTGGGACAACCAAACGCCGGCAGTATTATTACAAACGTGTAAGAAATATTTAATTATTTGTTGTTTATATCTTAAATTAGGTGAACTTGATTTATTTGTAGATCGCATCCGAATTTTCGAATTGTCGACCTACGGCTGGTGCCGTGTCATATTTGTACTACATTAACTTAACCCTGCAGTGTCCTATTCCGGAGGAACAAAACACACGTGGTCGAAAAATCTATCCACCTGAGGAAGCTTTGCAGGGATTCGGGATACTGACATTGAAAAAAATTCCCAAAGTTAGTGCTTTTCCCATATTTACCCGCTCCGGAGAAGTTAAAGTTTCAATAGATCTGGCAAAAAAGCGAATAGTTCTCACTGAAGATCAAGTAACTCGAATAAATACATTTGTCAACTATACATTTAGTAATGTATTAAGATTGCAAAAGTTCCTAATGCTCTTTGATGTTGATTCAACCGAAAATTGCGTGTTCATTGTTCCAACAATTAAAACCAAAAAAAGTGGAATTGTAATTGATTGGGAATTTCTAGAAGTAATAGCAAGAGACTGCAATATGATGCCGCAAGTAGTAACAGATGAAGTGAGAATAAACAAAGAATTTGATGCTAATAAATTCAAAGATGCAGTTGTTATGCCCTGGTATAGAAACCAAGATCAGCCACAATACTTCTATGTGGCTGAAATTTGTCCTCATTTAACACCATTAAGTTGTTTTCCTGGAGAAAACTACAACACGTTCAAACACTATTATTTTGTTAAATATGGCATCACAATTCAAAATGCCAATCAACCTCTACTCGATGTAGATCACACAAGTGCGAGGCTTAATTTTTTAACACCTCGATATGTAAACAGGAAAGGTGTAGCTTTGCCTACAAGTTCGGAAGAAACAAAACGAGCGAAAAGAGAAAACCTGGAACAGAAACAAATTCTTGTTCCAGAACTTTGTACTATTCATCCGTTTCCAGCTTCCCTATGGAGAACAGCTGTTTGTTTGCCATGCATACTTTACCGAGTAAATGGACTTTTGTTAGCTGACGAGATCCGGAAAAAGGTGTCTTTTGACATAGGATTGGGTTGCATGGAAATCGAAGATGAAAAATTCGAGTGGCCAATTTTAGACTTCGGATGGAGTTTAGCTGAAGTTTTAAAAAAAAATAAAGAATCGAAGACTGAAACTGCTTCTGTAGATAAAATGAAATCTGAAATAAAACCCCCACCGCTTGTTGCGGCTGAAGTACAAAAAGTGGCTGCGGTCGTGAAAGAAGAGAAGAAAGTTGTTTTGGAGGAACCAGAATCAGTGAAGATAGAAAAGTCAGCAAATGAAATAGTACTAGAAGGAGAGGAAAAACTGAAGGTAAGTTGATTTTTACAAACATCGTATTTATTGTAAAATTAGGCAAACTGTAAAGAATTCCTGATCTCTTCTGTTGCATTTGGTTTAAGTCATCTCTATAAGTGATGCAGTTCAATGTTTCCACTCTAGCTCTGAAATTCAAATTTAGTACCAAACATAAAAATAGCTTTCTTCGGTAAGTATTTGAATATTTAGGTTACTTTAAAGTATTATTGAAGCAGATGTTGGGGTTCCTGTTAAGCGTTGACCTATTGTTGACTCATCTGTTTTAAAAATAATTGTTTGGCTCATGCAAGTTACCTTCAGGTAGTAAAGTATGGTCGTTGAGTTAGTATAATTTGCAACCCAGGGAGACAAAGAACTTGAGTATTTCAAAGTTATATCTATCCATTGTTCAGGCTGCTTTGTCGATGCATATACTTCGTCTTGTCCTCATTAATAGTCAATCTCATTTTCCATACCTCCTATTCAATAAAGGGAAATACGCTCGCTTCGTTTTGTCTATAATATCTATGATAGATTGTACCTATTTAAATATTTACTTGCTGTAAGAACGATAATGTAGTAGCTAGATTTCTCCATTCCAAGAGAGGAAGTTTGACTGCTTAGATAAGACATGGCAAAATCAATAAAAAGCTAGTGTGAATCGATCAAGAATTTTAGTTTACGATTGGATTTTCAAAGATTAATTGTTTATTTTATTCTTAAATCAAACTTTCAGGCTGATACGTTTATCGAAATCGGAACTTGGTCTAACGACATGGCTAATAGTATGAGCGAGGAAGATACTGACATGGAAGATGAAGAATTTTGCTCAGAGTTTCTTCCCCCAAACGTAAGCTTTTGCAAAACTGAATACGGTAAGTCTGTCATTAAAAGAAATAAACTTGAAATTGTGTAATTAATTTTCCATAAAGAAATAATCAAATCCGACAAACCAACTCGTTACGGTTCACCTACGTTTTGGGATGTTGAAGACTCAATGAAAAGTAAACTTGACCGTAAAAAGAATTCAAGTTTTATATACAGCTCAGATGAATCATTTACTTCCAATTATGATTACGACGATGAAATACTATCCAGCAGTGGAGATGAGAACGATGGTCCTCTAAGAATAGAATTTACTTCGGATAATGTAGCCGAAGCAATAGAGACTGAAGATGAAATACTTAAACGCCAAAAACAAATGTCAATAATACAAGATACGATCGCAAATGAACGTGACTATCAAGTAACAAAGAATTTACAAGTAGGTTACAATTTTGATGGTGATGATACGAATATTGAGTCTGAACTTAAATCCTCCGAGAAAGCCTTCTTGCTATCGACGGAGAGGTTAAAAAAAGAAATTCACTCGTCAGGAATGCTAGTTCGTTCCAACCAACTTCTAAGCTTACCCAAAAAACAAACCATAATCGAAGAAAGATATGCTAAGAATTTTTCCAGCATAAAGAATTTGTTTCCATATTTAGATGAAAACGTTATCATGTGTTATATTGCTTTGCAAAAACGAGATTTGCAGGACCTGCAGCTTTCCATAACGGATGTTGAAAAATTGAATAGAATATATTTAGAAGGAAATATGTCAGAGGTTTATTACGTAGATGGAAATGGTGATATGTTTGATAGTTTCAATGATCACTGTTCCCTCATAGCAGAAGGTAAGAAAGAAGTTTTGGTGAATTTCGATCGACAAATCGAAAAAAATAAAAACAAAACCTCATTAACATCAATCCACACAAAACCTATCGACCTTAAAGAATTAGAATTGAGTTTTGACAATCAACCAGAGTTGGCTGGCCATCCTGGTCCAAGTCCAAGTATTATTCTACAAGGTCTTACAATGTCTAATGCAAACGATGGTATTAATCTAGAGAGACTGGAAACAATCGGTGATTCATTTCTAAAATATGCCATAACCACATATTTATACATAACATATGAAAATGTTCACGAGGGTAAACTAAGCCATTTGCGATCAAAACAAGTTGCTAACTTGAATCTTTATCGATTGGGAAGGCAGAAAATGTTGGGAGAGTGTATGATTGCGACTAAATTTGAGCCCCACGACAACTGGTTACCACCGTGCTATTACGTACCCAGAGAGCTCGAAAAAACGCTCATCAAAGCGAGAGTAAGGATAAGATATTGTTTTTGAACTCGAATGAAACGTTTGGTTTTAGATTCCACCACATCATTGGAAACTTGCTGATTTACCAAATATCAAACAATTAAGCAGTGAAGAACTTTGTGAACTCGTCCGCAAAAAGGCTGAAAAGTTGGGTCAGCTAAATGTAAATTAATGACTATAATCGTTTTATCAAAAAATTATATTAACATATTTATTTATGTATTTGAAGGATGATCTAGATAATACTAATGATTTTCCTCGACGTGATAGAAATGAATGTATGACACCAGACAGTGCTGATGGTAGTGACTTTGATTTTCAGTCTCTGATTCCGTACAACTTGGTTACTCAGCATAGCATTCCAGGTAAATAGCAATTTTGATAAAATATAAATCAATTATTTCCTTTTGAATTTCTTTAGATAAATCTGTTGCGGATTGTGTTGAAGCCTTGATAGGAGCATATTTAATTGAGTGTGGTCCGAGGGGAGCACTGCTGTTCATGGCTTGGCTTGGAATTCGAGTTCTACCTGCTATTAAACAAAAATATGATCATAATACTCCTCGAATACCTGGAAGTACACGGCCAACAGAGGATAGCGATGAAATCGTAGTTTACGGTTCATGGTCAGCACCAAAGTCCCCACTGCTAGAATTCGCACCCAATCCTCGAGAACAATTAGAATCATTGCTTGACGGGTACACAGAATTTGAAGCTGCAATAGGATATAGCTTCAATGATCGTTCATATCTTCTCCAAGCAATGACACACGCTAGTTATTCACCAAATCGTTTAACTGATTGTTACCAACGACTTGAGTTTCTGGGTGATGCAGTATTAGATTATCTTATAACCAGGCACCTTTACGAGGATCCTCGGCAGCATTCTCCAGGAGCTTTGACTGATTTGCGGTCAGCTTTGGTGAACAATACAATATTCGCTTCACTGGCTGTTCGACATGGCTTCCACAAATACTTTAGACATTTGTCTCCAGGACTGAATGAAGTTATCGATAGATTCGTACGAATTCAGCACGAAAACGGTCATAGTATAAGCGAAGAGGTGTGTACTGTACACAAATATTTACTGTTGTATTTTTAAATAACTTGTCATTTCTTAGTATTACTTATTATCCGAAGAAGAGTGTGATGATGCTGAAGATGTAGAAGTTCCAAAAGCCTTAGGAGATGTATTCGAATCAATTGCAGGTGCCATCTTTCTTGATTCCAACATGTCATTGGATGTAGTTTGGAAGATTTATAGCAATATGATGAAGCCGGAAATTGAGCAATTTAGTAATTCTGTGCCAAAGTCTCCAATTAGAGAATTACTCGAACTGGAACCTGAGACTGCCAAATTTGGGTAAGAATGAAATATAAATAAATATGAACAACTAAATCATTAAGTTAATTTTTCCTTACAGGAAACCAGAGAAACTTGCTGATGGAAGACGCGTTAGAGTAACCGTTGAAGTATTTTGTAAGGGAACTTTCCGTGGAATTGGCCGTAACTATCGAATAGCTAAATGTACTGCTGCCAAATGTGCACTACGTCAACTGAAAAAACAAGGACACATATCGAAAAAACATTAACAAAGATTATTGTATAGTGATTTATATTTCCAATCGTATTTTTAATTCAATAATTCCAATTTTTGAATTCAATAAGAATTCATTCAAAAGTCTTAGACGAATTTCGAAGTTTTATTGGTTTTAGAGTCAGATGGTAAATGATCTCAAAATGTTCTAAGAACCTGTTGGCCGATTCTAGAAAACGATCTGCCGCGCTCTCAATGGCGTATTTGAATTTCCCTCTGCTATTCTTAGTAGAAAAATTCAATTAAATTCGCCACTACAAAATCGCGGCGGATCGCTTTCTGGAATCGGCAAACTGTACTCCAACAAAACTCGAAACAATGTTTAAGTCAAATGAACTCTAATAGAAAATTAGCAAATTGTGAATACACAATAAGGTTGACACTTATTTTAAAAAGATGTACCTTTAAAACTGAGGTAAGCCGTTAAAATTTTCTCTAAACAACAAAAATAAAAAAAAAATAAAAGCCTTTGAATTTAAATTGCCAAATAATACTGCAATAATGTCTTATTAAACAACAATATTAATTAAATCTATGTTCAAAATTTTTAAAGCAAAATGTTTATAAAAATTGTAGCGCGATGAGTATACCAATAATTTATCAAATAAGTGCAATTCTTAAAAAAATCAAAAAAAAAGCAATATCCAAAAGTTTGGAAGAAAAAACAAAAGCTTAACACCCCTATCTACCAATGTTTTTTGTTTATTACGACATTTGTTGTGTTTCATCATATCAACTTTTTCGATGCGATAATGCTTAATAATGGTTAATTATTCAACATTGAAAAATATAAATCATTTCTTCTGTTTTAACTTTTTCATATGAATGGCGCTACCTCTACGTTTTGCGTACTTTAATTCATTGAGTTTGTATATTCTTCAATTTATGTTCAAGATAATTTTTTTATTAATAAAAAAATCCTAATTTAATTGCTAATATAATATTTCTACGAATATAAAATGTGTTGATGAGACATGGTCCACTTACAGTAATAAGTTAATTTTTATTTACGGTGGATAATTATCGCACTATAAATTCAGTAACAAAATATGTAGGTACATCGTTTCCCTCACATTTGGGGGACGGTTTGTCTATTAGTGTTTCTTTCTTAAAATTGGAAATAGTTTCCATGAGATTCCTAATTTTTATATATAAAATGTTAATAATCTCGAATGGGAGCACAACTCTTTTTGACGGGAGCGTCTCTCCCTTGTATATGACAATGCAAAAATACATGAGTTGGTCGTACTGTATTGTTTTCACGATGGAATTTTTTATCGTGGAAGCTTCCTCTGATGATCTTCTTAATTTTACCAAGCTTTATCATTCCAGCTGCCATATTAAGCATCTTCATCTCAAATGACGTCAATTTACATTGTCCAACATTATGGACCGTATGTATGTGCTGGAGAATCCTTTCAGCTTAGAGATCACTTCGGTCACAGTAAATGTCAGAGTTCTTAGGCCCAATGAATGATTTGACAGTGACGTTCATTTAATTTTTTTTTTCTCATTTACATTGTTAATAGAAAAAGAACGTAAGTTTTGCTATTCAATATCTTCTTCTTCGTCCAAAAACGATAAAAATAAACTTATTCATACATCTAACACAAAATATAATGTTGGGGGCCCCAAATATCTCGCACTTCCAACGCCTTACCCATTGTATGTTTCAACAGTTGACCTTAGAAAACGTCGACAAGCTTTCAGTTTTTCCATGCCTGAGTGCTGGTGTCATACCTTATAACTCAGTAACCGAAAGGTTCGTAAAACTTTTTATTTTCAAGAAATTAAATTTGTTGGTTTTTATTTTGTTTTTAAGTTAGCACTAAAAAACTGTACACAAAATATTATTTGTAAATTAATTTGACTCGTTAAAGTAATTAGTACACATTGGTAGTAGGGGTGAATACAAACAATTATGTGGAATAAACATAGATCAATTTAGTTAAGTATTATCAAATACATTAATAAAGAAAAAAAGTAGTGTTTTTTACGAGTTAGGATACTGTTTTTTTACTAACATAATATTAAATAGAAATAAATTATAAATGAATCTGATGTGTATTTCTGGCTTCAAATAATTGTAATTAGTCTATGATAAAACAATTATTATTATTGTAATTAAATTGTATTTCCTACGTTAATTAAATAAAACAAAAAAAAAAACTATAACGATGGTCTGAAATAATTTGTAATTATATTTTTATGAGTTTTTTAATTCAATCACTTACATCAAACAAAATTATTTTAATATGTATAAGAAAAGATAAAAAACCGAAAAAGTCTGCACGCCACTCCAACCCAATTTTTGTTTTGATGAACTTTTTGTTAAATTTGAACTGTTGAAAAAAGAATCTTTTTTTAAATACATTTGTACAAATTATTTTAAAATTTAATCTTCGCAAAATGAAGCAAAATTATGAAACAAAATAATGATTCTACAGGGGATATGTGTGATTGTGAGCTATGAAAAATGAAAAAATTAAATGGGTTTTGAAAAACCCTAATCTTGTAGAAACGGCCTCGATTACATATTCTGGAATCGCATTTTAATTATTAAAGTAGCCAGTTTCTTAATTTGTAGTTTATTTGTGGCAAACTGAAAGCTTGAATTTAAAGCATTTTGAGTTTGAAAACTTCCAGAATTGCTTTTAGAAAGTAAATCAAAATATTTAGAGAACATCTCCTCTTTTAATTGTTAAACTTGGAATGAAAAGCAAACTATTTTAGTTTTATAATTACAATCCTTTAAAAAACGCTGACAGCGGTGGGATTCGAACCCACGCCCTTTCGGACTGGTGCCTAAAACCAGCGCCTTAGACCGCTCGGCCACGCTGCCGTTAGAAATAGCGGTTTTATTCACATGGCTCACACATTTTTTTTATCAACACCTTCAAAAAACCGGTTCTACAAAAAAATAATTGTCAGCTGTTGCCTTCATGACGTGTCTGATTAATGCTATTTCTGAGCTATCAAAAAACGGTATATCAGTGAAATTTCCATTGTGGGTACTTACTATATACCACAGGGACAAGGGTAGTCTATTCGTATAGCTGTAAGTAGATATCGATCAAGCAATAGAGCTGATAGCTGAAGCAATCTGGCCACACTGAATGTTGGAAATTTTATTGTCCTCTCCACGATAAACCTATGTAAGATATGCCTCCCGGATCTACCAACGATTTCCAACTTAATTTTTAGAACCTATTTAAAGTCCACAGCAAAGGCAAGTCACTGGGCTGATCTCTAAAAGCTCATCGAATCGTATTGAAGTTGATAAATCCTTTTCGATCAGCTTCGCTTTAAGTTAGGTATTCTTAAAAGCGAATATGGCCAAAATCCATCTAAATAGCTGCTATTTTCTGGTCATGTCTAAATGCATTTCCAGAATTTTCCAAAAATATAAAACTGCAATTAAAAGCGATCTGCCGCGCTTTTTGGACCTGGTCTACAAAACTAGCAGATTATATTTTCTCGCTGACGCTGAAGCTAACTTCGTTGCATTTGTTAATATCCGGAATAGAGTCTATCAGAACATGGGCAGCATAGAATGCTGTCTTTTACACGCTTATGTGGTGCCCGTTCGCTCTTAAACGCCCACATATACATACATACGCCTTATTTATAAACTCATTTTAACAATTGAAGTACCTAAATTTACGCCGCCTTTAATATGCCGCTACTCAAGAAATCCTTATTTATAAAAAAAGTCAGTTGTCAGAAAAAATAAAGTGCACTCTTACACCTCGGTTCTTGAGGCTTTTCTATTTTCAAACATATGTAGGTATGTGAATGCGAAATGGAGTTAGTGATGCAATATCCCGATAACTCATTCACTTTCGGGTCTTATCTTTAAGTAGAAATAGGTAGTCAAAAGAACTGTTATAAAGAGCAAAGGATTAAAAAAGCTTTTCTTTGTGTACAGCAACTTTGTTTTGACTTGCTCGTACACATCCATAATAGATTACATATAGATTTCCAAAACTCTGAATTTCAACAACAACTTGAGGATGTTTTTCTATCCTGATTCTTACACTGAATTGATTTGCCCAAAAAAAAACCCGCAAAACAACGGTCTTCAAGTGCGTAACATCAGCTTGATGTGTAACTAAATGCAATTTTTACCTACCTACATACACACAAGTTTTGCATTAGTGCAAAAAAAAAGTTACTAGATATACTGTCAGTGTATTAATCAGAGACGCTGAGACTGGTCCCCTTCTGAGACATTACCATACAACCTTCCGTTACAATCGTAAAAGAAAGGCCGACAAGAACCCCTGGAAAAAATAAATGTAACGACACCAGCACATCAGTATGCCTCAGAAATGGAACAATCCATAACCTAGAAGTTTTCTGATGCGACGTTTTCTGAGATCAACCCGACAAAATCTAATAGCAGATCTGATGATAAAGTGGTGAAGTGAGAAAATTGTGATATTATTCGAGATCATAATATCGTCAGAAAAGAAGGAGATGAAGATAATGCATTACTAGTAGGTAGGTACTATGTTTAGTTTTATTAATATGTAGGTTAGGTACATTCTTGACTAAAAAAATTGTTTTATTAAATTTCGCACCATGTAACTTTCCACAACGTAGGTACCTTTATAGCTTCTACCTTCCGGTTGCTCGTAGTTAATAATAACATATAAGCAGATTAAAATTACCTAATGAGGAGTGTATTATCATTATCATTAACCATAGTTAGATTCTTAAGTTATACCTATGTACCTATACGGGAAACTCCTTACTATTATTACTTTTTTGCCTTTCACCTGGTATTTTAACCTTGAAAGCTTAAAACCCTTTCCAAATTACAAGAATGCAAACTTCAGGGTTTTAGGAAAAAACAATAAAAAACCTGTTGACAGCGGTGGGATTCGAACCCACGCCCTTTCGGACTGGTGCCTAAAACCAGCGCCTTAGACCGCTCGGCCACGCTGCCATATGCTTGCTGGCGGCAAAAGTCTCATTTTGAAATTAGGGTTACTATTTTGGTTCCTAATTAAAATACCCACAATGTTAATAAATAATCAATGACCTTTTGTCTTTACTTAGATCTAACCACTCAAATTCGAGCAATAAGTACACAACGAACCTGTTCTTCACTTTGCTCATATACCATCAAAAGGCCAACGGTAACTTATTTCTGTGAAGCCATTTCCATTTTGGTTTATTTTCGATTCAATAATCAATTTTTTTTTACTAAATTGGTAGGTTTTTTGTTGTCTGCATTTTGAAGGTCAGTAATCCTGTTCGGGTAGTTTTGCTGGCTTAACTAGTTTGTTAAATATTAAAGATTGGTGCGGAATTATGTGTAAAAAGAGGTGTGATACAAGACCCAAATGCCTTAACATTATTTAGTGCTAAAGTACCTACCTACCCATAGTTTTTTTTTAGATCATATTAGTAGGTAAAGGCATAAAGCTATCTTTATAAATACTAATCGAATGGATGACTGAATCCAATAGATGTGTTGAAATAACTTTAAAAATTGAAGCAAGATGCAAGTCTATAGGAGATATAAATGTAAAATTATAAAGTAAGTAGGTATGTAGGTAAGGTGCATTATCACATACCTAGGTATAGATAGCGTATATATAAAATGTTTTGTTATAATACAAATTCTATATACCTACATTGAAAAAATTAATAAATATAGAATAATAAATAAAAATAATTTCAACTAAGTAGAAGACTTAGCATTAAATTTAGTGGACTTGTTGAATTATTGATTCAAATTAGCTAAATCGGTATGGGTACCTATAACGACATGTAAATTCCTAGTCCTTTACAAATTTTTACTTGCAAATGTAGGAACCTATCTACCTATATCTATTTTCTTCGGATATGGTTAAACTACAGGATTTGAAGCGCATTTTTTATTTGATATTAAAGGAGAAGGAGGTACTATAAATAGGTACATATACATTTATAGGACAGGGGAATAAGTTATGCAGTCGAAACAAAAAAAATTGAGATAACAATCAAACATGTGACATTTACCATAATATAGAGAAGATGAAAAAAGTAGGTTCGGCAATTCTTTCCGTCTTTCAGTCTGGATATATTGATCCCTATCATCGTATCGGAGAAACCTACGATCGGACAAATGTTCCGATCGGAACATTTATATTGTTCATGGTAGCCCAATCGACGCCTGTCGGCGCATGGATAATAACAAAAATAAACAAAAAAAAAATGTCTATGCTTGTTATTAATTTCAAACAAAATAAATTATTCGTTTCCTTGGTCACCATCAGACCAGAAAAATCTCAAATACAGCAGTATCCTCTAGTTTATTTGTTAATTTATTTATTTTTTATACCATCGGACTAAATTCCGCCTTCAATTAGCTGTCGGAGGCAATCGGAACGTATACAAACCTCACAATCGTCACGCATCGCACGAATTTACTGCGCGTTGCTGTGATTTTGACATTTTCTACACATACTTTAATTTTTTTCGAAGGCATGCCCGATTAGTCATTCGGAACGGTTATCATGATACCAAAATCGTACATTTCGTACAAACCGGAGACAAAAGAGCAAATTCGTGCGACCCAGTCGTACTCTTCAAAAACAAAACTTTTGATGCTTTTGATCACAAACACGAGGAAGCAATTATCAATGACGATTTTGTTTGAGAAAAAAAAACAAGAAATGCCAAAAATTTGAATAATATTATATCAGTGAGAGATAATTAGTACACCATATTACCGCTGTAAAAACCAAGCGCATACCGGTTGGAACAAGTTTTAGGCATCGTTTGTATGGATGAAACTTTCCAAACAAAAAAATAAATTAAAAAAATAATTAAAACTAAAATTAAAGCTTTTTTGCAAAATGATGCATGGTATTGAAATTTGCTTAAGTCATTTAGATCTTTCTAAAAAAATGTTTGGTTTGAAATCGATTAACCCGTTCATGAGATAGCTCAAGAAAAAAATAATGGTTATATGGAAGGTAACGTTATAGGATTGTCAAATTTTTTTTTCGCGATTTAACAAAAGGAAATCAGTAATTTTTTCAAGAAAATCGTTGGCAGGTACCGTTATTTTTTGAGCTAAAAAAAATTCAATTGGCATTTCTGAATAAATTGAGTTATAGTGAATTTTTTACATCGCATCTATAAAATATACACGATACAATCACAAAAAAAAGTCAACTTCATTGTTTCAACATCTATTGGAAGGAAAAAAGTCAACTTTTCCGATAAAACACTTGTAATCCTTCGTCTCCTCCCGTAGAAAAAAAATTTTACACCCGCTTTTCTATAATTGAATACGTGTGAACAGCAAAATGCAAAATTGTAAGAATGTATGGTCTAGCCAAATTTGACAGTCCCATTTGAAATGCACGGGCACGCATACAGAGTTAAATCTCTGCAGTTTTGAAAGTTTGTAGGCAAAAGTGGGCGGCGCCTCCTGAGTTGCTGTTCTATATATTTATTATTCTACGCGATAAAATCTAAAAAAAATCCAAGGAATTCGACATAAGATTATAAAATCGATAAAAAAACACTTATTTTCTGAAGGTATTTGTTATTTTAATAGCTATGTCTAAAATACTTACAAATAAAAATACAAAACCCCTTTTTTTATTTAAGAAGTTGTTGCTCCGTTAATTTTAGTCGATATAGTTAAACATCTGAAATTAAATGATTTTACATATCGCACGTTGAAAACAAAAGTGTCACTAAACAAAAAACCTAGTTTTGAGATATGGCCATTTAAAGATTTGGACTTACTTCAATTGTCTATACCTCGCAGAAAAAAATATTAAAATGGTGTGTTACTTTGCCACAATATAGTATATTTATCTTCTTATAAAATGGCATTTTAAGATTACAAAAAAAAATCATGTGTATTTAGAAAAAAATTGCTTTTTGAAAAAGTTCGGTATAGTGGCACGTAATTATAAATAAAATGAAATTTTATTATTGTTAGAACGGCACTAAACAAAATATGACTGTTATAAACTTTAATGTTTTTTACGGTTAGAATAAAAGAAAAATATTGAAAAATGGCTTTAAACCAAAAGTGTCTGTTAAATAATTGCACTGAACATAAAATCAATGTTTTTTTAGGAGAAAACCGACGCTAAATGAATTATGACATTAATGAATTCACTTTTCAGTATCATAAAAACTCTTAGCTTCAAAATAAATCGACATTATGCAAAAAGTGTCATTTTATCTTTTAGCAATTGAGTGATTTACGTTAAACTTAAAAGTGGTACTAGCGACCTCCTGTGGAAAATAGACGAAGTAAAAAACGAATATCTTCACAAAAGATGGGTGGTATATATCGGAACCTAGATATCACTATATAACTTAAAAGTGCTAAATTTTGTATAGTGCCACTTTTGTTTTCAACGTGCGATATATTAACGCATAGGTACATAAAGAGAGCATTTTGTGCAATATAATAAATTTCGAATGGTTAAAAATTAAAATAGAAATTCACACACGATCCTTAAAAATGTTTCCTTCTTTTAAACGATAAACACGATTAAAATCTGCAAACTAGTCCCTTTGTATAAATTAGACCTTTAAAATTGAACCGATTGACTGGCAATGCTTATCGAAATATATGAATTTTTCGTACAACAGCAACACTGTCGCCATCTTGTTGACGTTTCGCAATTTGTGTAGGGGTGACGGGTGAGTCAGAAAAACCAAATCCAAAAGTCAACTTTGGTCTTCACAAAAATCTGTCGTGGCATAAATAAGAACTATAAATTCTTTATTAAACAAGATTTAAATAATCAACAATATTAATATCCAGTTCAATAACTAGTTAACAACAAATCGATGGTTGTAAAGCGGGTGTAGCCGGAAAGTTCTTTAAAGTACAAGACCTTTTGTTTGTGCAAGAAACCGATGGATTTTCTTGTTCGCCCAGAGATCGAGCGGTACTTCGGTTGTTACTGTCGTCAACTTAGTAATAATATTCCGTAGTAAACCAACAGCTTTAGCTAGCAGCGACCCAGCAACAAAAAGACCACTTTCACTTATTCAGTCAGGGACAACAAGAAATAAGTCAAGACGTAGGTATCAACAAAAAATAGGCAAGTCAGTAGTATAAACATGTCCCAGAAGTGGAGCTCATTACTTGCCAATGCAGTCGTAAAGTTTTTGTTGTTAGTTGGTTTTGGAAGTCCACAGTGTAAGGTTGTTAAAGAAGATTATATCAAATAATTCTAAAGCTCTGCGATTGTCTGCAAATTAAATTAATAAAAATAAAAAGAGACTACAAAACATAAATTAAAAACAAAACCAAATCATGGAGTCGTACGAAGAATTGCACGAGCGATTGAGTAAAGTTGGTCAGGAGCATCTTTTGAAATTCTGGACAGAATTGTCTCAAAAGCAACAACAGGAACTAGCAGCTGACATTAAGGAATTGCAGCTCAATGAGTTGAAACATTATTTCGACCGCTGTACGGCATCTCTAAGAGAAGATGGAATTAAACTAGACGAACGTTTGCAGCCCATTCCAGAATGCAAATTGGTTAGCATCGGCAGCACATCCAATGACATTCTAAATGAGTACCGCAACGAAGGATACAGGCAGATCAGCAAGGGACACGTTGGCGTAATACTTATGGCCGGTGGACAAGGTAAGCTAAATTAAAATAATTGTTGCATTGTCCATGATTCTTAGTGGGTTTTCAAAAAAATCTCTATTGACAGTCAATGAACCACTGAACTAGATTGCTTAACTTATTTATATGGTGGCGTTTAGTTCTCTACTCACAGTTCTTTTTATTGTTTACTTATTTTTTATTTACCTCTTGCATGGAAAATTTTAGGTACATATTCCATAAGAAATGATTTTCTATCATCATTCATTTATTCCACATTCTGGTCACGCAATTGCATTTAAACGGATTTTTGTTTCTTTTCTAAATTCCATTTGAGGTGTAGGCATGATGAATGAAGACTGACTTAAAATGACAATGAGAAAAAATCTTTTGATTATTTATACTAGATACTTGCCTTTAAAATAGGAACGTTAATTTATATTTTTACTTGCGACATCAGTTATTTATATTTATTTATCTTTTTTCATTTTTGTTTACAAAATGAAATTCAAGATAACAATTGTTTATCTGTTTTGAAGCATTTTGCAATTAACACGCAAGACGTATTTTGAAAGGTTTTGATAAAACTGGTAATTTTTTTCTTGTAACAATAACCTAGATGCTTTTCGTATATGTGTAGGTATATTAAGTAAAAATAAGTTTGAAGACAACCTTGAATAGATCAGTTTTAAAAATTTATGAAGTTGAACTTAACGAGGAAGCCATTAAAGATTGTTCTTACTCTTTTAAGTTTAATCATTTGAAAATAAATATTTTGTTCATAAGGTACCTACATCATAGCTAATTCAAAAGTTCAGTCAAATTGTAGATTCTGTCTATTTCTAATTTAATTTTAATTAATTTTTTAATTTATGTTTTTTTTAATTCAATATTTAGAAAACGGGTTAAAATATTTTTTTTTATTTCTAATACATTATATCCAAATTATTTAGCACTTTAAATAAGCATATCTAAAATTTGTAAAATACGTTTTTTTTTTTAACTTGCAGCAAGCGATTCAAAAATAAATATTTGCTTGCAAACAAAAATCTTGAAGTAATCGCCTGCGTGAAAACTTGTTTTCTGCAAGCATTTTTGCTTCCTACGAGCACTTTCCTCGCACGGTATGACTGCTTATATTTCTAACAAAAATATCTGCATACTTTGATTTCGGCTTGAATCTATATAAAAAAAAAAATAATCACATGATTATTTTTGTATTTTTCGTTTATATTTTAATTTATACTCTAATTGAATTAATTTTTTGAGTTGTACCCGCCGTCAACTCTCGACAAGAGCATGTTTGTGGAACCCAGTCGTGCACTTTATATTTTTGTTTACAAAAAAGTGAAAAGTTTTTTTTTGTGTAAAATCTAAAAGATAATCGCTGGAGTTCACTATTCGTTCTCAACAAAGCTTTACCGCCTCCACTGAATTGCAAGAACACAAAGAAAATTTATTTCGACCAAGCAGAGATTGGCCAATTTTTGGAAACAAACTTTTAATGTCAGTTGCAAATAAAGGCATGAGCTTCTTTCTATGACTTTTTTCCACTCGATGCCATATTTGAACCAAGTAAATGTATTCCGTTTTCAGCATTGTCCGGACTTCATTACTACACAATACGATTCAAACTGCTGTTTGGCAGATTACTTAATATCTGTCATCGTTTCTCTTTATTAACAGATGACACTTTCCTCCGTTATGATGCGATCAATTTACTAGTATATCTTCTCTTCACGCATTTGACTGGTTCATTTCAGAAAGCCTTAAATTTTCTGTTGTCAAAGATTCTGTCGTACTTTTAAAATATTGCAAACCGTTAAAAATTGCTAAAAACTTTCAATCATTTATTATTTATTAACATAAAGGTAAATTTCACATCTTACGTTTTTTTCACAATTTCAAGTTCCTCGTTAAATATCAGAAGTAAAATCAAATGCAAGTGATCGAGTAGTAAATTTTATTGATTTATTTTTACCTTCTTTAAATGTTAGTATTTCAATAAGAAAATATTGTTAAAAAGTAACAACATAGCTAACATAGTTGTTAATACAAAAATCCTTCTGAAAGTCTCCAGCTAAAATTTTCAAGCCCCCAGATTAATGAAACGCCGAACAAGTTAAACAAATTGACGACATAATGCCCACGAAACGGCTCTGCTATTTGAAGTGACTCTATGGTCTACTAGATAATTTACTACTTACTTGTTTCAACGTTCGTTTTCGATACATACTGGTTTTTTTGAATTATTTATCCAGACTTCAAGAATTATTTAACTAACAAATATGCGGTTCTAGTTGTTTTTCATTGCAAAATTAATACCATTTTGTTGAATAACCTTGAAATACCGATGGTATTCTGTGTTTGCTGGTTAAGTTGAAGGTCAATAGAGTAGGTCCATGTTTGGTCATTACCTGTTGTGGCAAAATTATTCAAATTTAAAATCTTTAAAACTATTTTAAGTGTTGCATAATAAGAAATAGAATATTTAATGTTTCTTGGTGTAGTTTGGAATTTAGCATTTCAGTGAAATGTTGATTGTCAAATTAGGTCGTCTAACCAGTTAAATTTTTCTTACAAATTAGTTTATCTTAGGTTCCCTACGATGAACCTATATAAACCCATTTGCCGTATACACACTCTTTTGGCATAGATAATGATAGTGAATTAATTTGCCAATCTAAACTGAAGTGTACATAATTTTGTATGTTCACAGAAAATCGGGCCCTTAAAACAGTAAAAAGCTTGAACTCTTAAGCAATCAAAATGAAAAACCACATACAATCCGTAATCTTTTACTTTGAAATTGTTATTTTATGTTTTTGTTGTTTGTATTCGTTGAGCACCACTCGTACATCAGATGTGACCTTAACATTGATAATGAGAATGAAATATTTTAAACCATACAGATTTTGCGTATTTCAGATTTTATTGGCTTACTTACATATACTCAGATACTGTGAGAATATGAATGATTCATTAAAGATGATGACAATAATTTTATTCAAAGGTAGATTCATTATCACTAAAAGGTGTGACATTTTTGTTTATGCGTCAAGCTTTTGTTAAAAAAAAATACAAATGTCTACAAGAGCAAACCGGCATACGTGCCAAAGCTTGATAGAATCAGAAGAACTTGTGTATCGGACAAATATTATTATCAGGCGTTGTATGATGATAAAAAAACAATTTAGCATTTCAAGAGGAAATAATAACTTTGTTTTTGATTTTGTAACACAGAGAAATTAAAGATTTAATCAGTAAATCTTACATGCTGTTAAACACAGTTGAGTAAGCTTATGCGTGTATACCTAGGTATATCTACACGTTTAAGAATACTTTACATTTTAAGTATATTATGAACCATAATGAATTTCCCACAGTATTGTTTTAGTTCGTCGTTGATATTATAATAACCATTTTTTCCAATTTTGTTTAAGTTAAGTTGATGATCATCATACAAACCAATAAATCCGAAAACTCTCCCAAAACTGAATTTAAATTTAATAAAAAAAAAAAAAAACAATAGGTAAATATTTCTAACAGTAAAATATACTGTTAAATTGTAGTTTAATAATACATAATTAAATAAATTGCGCGATTTAGTCAAACAAACTTGCCATTGGGTTAAACAATTTAAAATAAACTAAAACAGTGGGTCTCCACACACGAGACTAATTCACCCGGGGGAAAACCGGTTTTCTAGAAGATTTTAGTCTGTTTCATACTGCCCACTTCACTTCTCTCTACTAGGAAACCGGTTTTCCCCCCGGATGAATTAGTCTCGTGTGTGGTGGCCCAGTTAATATAAAAAAAATACACGTAAATTATTTGTTGTACTGGTACGGAGAGACTTTTTGTATTGATTCTGATACTTAATGCTAATCAGTAGGTACAATCCATATAGCCCAGAATGGGTGAACGTACCATTTCAACACAACGATTTCCCTAATAAATCATTACGGCACGGTTTCTTTTTAACATTTTTACATAAGTTTTCATATAGGTTTATATGAAAATTTAATTTATTTGCAGTGTGCCTAAGTTGGCGATTCGATGTTTATCCATGTTGGCGACGCCATTAATATTCACCATTTATTTCTTTACTTTTTGATTCACCTACATTAAACATATCTTGCCTTCTTTTAATTTCTTCATACTTTACTGTTATACTGCATTGTTTTTTTTTTTTTGTAAATTCACACAACATATGTTAATTTTAAGGATCATGTTTCATTTTTATGAATAACTTTCATTTACCAACAATCATGTAACATAAGTTTTAACTGGTTAAGGAAATATTAAAAATGAAGTTCACATGATGTTGAACGACAAAAATATACAATTTGTCCGTATGTTTCTTTACTCCATAGGAACCCGTCTCGGCTTCGCTCATCCCAAGGGTATGTACGATGTTGAGCTACAATCGCGTAGAACCTTGTTCCGCATACAAGCTGAACGCATACTTAAATTGGAGCAGTTGGCCTTCGATTACACCGGCCAACGTGGTCGAATTACATGGTACATTATGACATCAGAACACACAATCAACGCAACTCTTGACTACTTTGTAGCCAATAACTATTTTGGACTAAAGAGAGAAAATGTTATTCTCTTCGAACAAGGTTCCCTGCCGTGTTTTGAATATGATGGCAAAATAATACTAGATCAAAAGCATCGAGTTGCACGTGCTCCCGACGGCAATGGAGGAATCTACAGAGCCATGAAGAATCGTGGTATCTTAAAAGACATGAATACAAGAGGTATCCAATACCTACATGCTCACAGCGTTGATAATATTTTAATCAAAGTCGCTGATCCAATATTTATTGGTTTTTGTGTCAAAGAGAACGCTGATTGTGCAGCTAAAGTTGTCGAAAAATCAAACCCAAACGAACCGGTGGGAGTTGTTTGCATGGTCGATGGTAAATATCAGGTTGTCGAATACAGTGAGATAACATCTAAGACAGCTGAGATGCGCAACTCGGATGGTCGACTTACATTCAGCGCAGGAAATATTTGCAACCATTTCTTTACAACTTTATTTTTACACAAAGTTGGTCATACATTTGAGTCTGAACTTAAACTGCATGTTGCCAAGAAAAAGATCCCATTTATTGATAACTCTGGCAAACGGATTACACCTGAGAAACCAAATGGCATTAAAATAGAAAAGTTCATCTTTGATGTGTTTGAATTTGCTCAAAAATTCGTTGCGATGGAAGTTCCACGAGACGAAGAGTTTAGTGCACTCAAAAATGCCGACAGTGCTGGCAAGGACTGCCCATCAACAGCCAGAAATGACCTTTATCGGTTGCACAAAAAATATATTGAAGCTGCTGGTGGAATAGTTCATGGCAGTGAATGTGAGATCTCACCATTTCTTAGTTATGCCGGGGAAGAGTTGGAACAATTGGTCAAAGGAAAATCATTTACATCTCCTGTTTATTTACGCAGCAACATGGATTCTATGAATGGCCATCTGTAAAAAAGTTGTAAATACTACTTAAGCTATAAATACTTAACATTCAAAAACTCTACTCACATATTACTTAAATTAGAAACATAAAAATACACAATATCCGTGTAATTAGAATTTACTATTAGTTGTAAAAAAAATTCTTAAAGGCATTGATGCCAGAATTCCCGGATATGCCAATTTAGTATTCATATTCATAAATTTGTTGTTATAGATGTCTTTAAATTTGATCGTTATTATATTATATCTATGTATGTTATTATTTTGACCTATTTTATTTTTTAAACTTTTGATTCATACATAATCATGAATAAGGGAAACGTTGTTTTGTTTTATTAAAATTATTACGACTTTAGTTACGAAGTGCAATCAAATTATGAACCTATTTTTTGTTTTAGAATTTTGTAAAAAAAGTATGTTATATTAACTAATTTTACACAAATGCATATTTGAACATTTACAGTCCTAGGCTGCATTGTTTTTTTTAAAGACTGTAGCACCCTCTAGTTGATTTATACTTTAGAATCGTTTTCTGGGTAAAAATAAATTTATTGGCTTATTTTGAAGTTTATGAATGAAGCTGAAGTTAATATAAGTTCCATACATTCATGAAACGTAAGTCCAAATTACACATGTGAGTTTTACTAACAGCTTACTTAAGTCTCACAAACGTGCCTTTAGCTGAACTTTTAGTAAAAAATGCTTACATTGTAAGTTGGAAAAATTGCGACTGCCGGCTGAACGAGCTGTAATCCACTTCTTTAAGGTTTGGATTACACATTTACTTACGTGAGTTACTTATTTGACTATTTCTGAAGTTTTTACTAGTGTAAAGAACACTGTAAGTAACTAATAGTCAAATTTTCAGAATTTACTAACATAAGTAAGTTACCTTGGAATTTCGGATACTTCAGTTTAATTTTTTTTAAATTATTGTTATACAATCTATAAGACTTAATTGCAATGAAGATTGTTTTAAAAATGTCCGTAAATTACGCAAGTAATTTCGTCGTTGTATAAATCAATACAGTCTCTTCTTTCTAGGTTTTGTCATAGATCCTTGTTTTATAGCTGTTTATAAATATCTAAATCTCAACAGCAAATATTTAACTTTGAAACGAATATAAAAAAAAAACAATTAAACATTATTGATATGTAAAAAAAAGATACTTTTGTTGTTGTTTTATTATGTTTGTATGAATTATGTACATTCCGGAACAAAATATATGTATATATTTATGTTTAAAATGTTAGTCAAAATTAGTTATTACATATTGTTAGCTCCTATTAAATTTTTATTATATTTGAATTTATTTAATTGAATGAATATTATCAGATTATATAAAATATATAAGGGCTAAGGAGTAAAATTTGATTACTATAATGTTGAAAAGAAAAAAATTAATAAAATATATTCAATAATCAAAACAATCTTTAAACATGCATCTTTGAATTATATAAGCTTTTTTACAGGACAAGTTTTGGTAACGTTTAAGAAAATCGTGAAAATCGTGTCTGTTCTATGAAAAAGATTTTGTTTAAACTTCGTGTATGTTACTATTTCGGGAATTCTATTTCAAATACATTTCTAACGATGTTCAAGAGACACAACATTGTTCTCACTGTATTTCTATGTCCTTTCACTTTCAAAGTCTAGAATTTTATTTATTTATTTTATTTTACCCATAAAAGCAAGTTTATGCGACCCAATCATGCATTTTAATTAATTTATGAAGGTATTCTACTGATAAAGTGCAATCTTTTATTATTTTATCAATCTTATCGATTGAAGAGCCGGAAATAAATTATGATCTAAATTTGTTTCAGTTTTTTGCTTTTTTTATAAAACAAGTAAAGGCACTTGTTTCAAAGTACGTAATCAACTGAACAATCTGAACATTGTTGTATAAACTAAGAAAAGATGTTTTGGCAAGTGTTTATTATTATTTTCTATTTACAAGAAATTTAAATCTACAAGGTAGTCGTCACCTGTACACACATAATGATTCAACGCAAAATGCTATCTGCTTTTTTTAATTTAAATTAATAAATCAATTTATGTTTGAATGTACCCAACAGGCACGTAGTGTGACAAAAGTGTGAATGTCGAACATTGTTATAAAAAGAAGAAGGCTTCGGTCGGTTAATAAATAATTACTATTCTTATATAATAAGTAAATAAGCTCCATTATGTAGTTGCTCTTTGAAATTATTACTTTACATTAATACAAATAGATTTGCAACTCAAGTTTTGGAACTTGGAACGAATACCACATGCAACCATTTTCAAACTTTAAATGTTAGAGAATTAGAATTTTTAGAGAAAAGGCTCCAACGAGTGGACTGATATAAAACTAGTTTGTAACTAGTTTCAAACTTGTCATTTGTAATCTGGTTTGCTAGACGCGCACGATTCAAATTTGGTCTACGACTCTGGCATATGATTCAGTCGCGTTCTCGTGCGAAAATATTTCAAACCAGTTAGATTACATGGAATTCGCAAAGACCCTGCAACTCGCTTTTTTAAAATAGTAGACTCAAGTGAGGAGACCTTAGGCTATGAGTTTTAAGATCATAAAGTCAGCCAGAACTGCCGACCCCACTCTGCTCGTCATTTCTATCATCGTAATGTAATGTTTAATTATTTTCTTAAAACGTATACATTAGAGTGACCGCAACGCTCGAAGAAATTTGAAATTTGAAAAACGTCGTTTTCCGGTTTTTTTTGTTTTTATTTTATTTCTTGATAAAGTCTTTTAAAGAGCTTTTTAAGTCGTTTAAATGCATCGGTTTTGTATTTTGACGGAATTTTTGTTTTTTTTGCACAAAAAAATGCTTCTAAAATGAAAAGGTTTTGCTGATTCTTTCAGGCTTAGTTTAAAAATTATTTTATTCGATGAGATGCATAGCCCATAATCTTTTTTTTTATTTTTAATAAACAAAAAATTAAAAAAACAAAAACAACACAAACGAAATTTTTCAGACTTTGAGCGATTATCGGCACCATTTAGCGTTATCCAATCGAGTTAAAATTTTGGCTATATACATAAATATCTGCAAAGGTTGATGATTTTAGGGTCATTTTAGGGTCATTTTAGGGGGTTCTACCGACCCATTTTCGAAAATTGATTTTTGCGGTCACCCTAGTATACATACATATCTTGCTATATCGCACTATAAACGCAAATAAAAATACACGACTGAATCGCAAAATCAATGCATTGATTTGATGAAATAGTCCTTAATCTTTATGTTTTCCGGTAGGTGACCGTAAGATCGAAAAAAATTGGCACTACTCTACACTACTCTACTACAAGTGCGTTTACTTTGGAAATTACCACTTCTGGGCTCTTTATTTTACAGCCATACATATTCGTAAAAAAAGTAATCTTAATAGGTGTTTTTCTTTTTTAACTCTTTACAGAGCACAGAGCAGAGCCCGAGCATAAAGATCATGCTCTGAGATGCTCTGAGCATAATCTTCTAAGATGCTCTGTGTGCTCTGAGTTAAAAAAGAAACACATCTGAGCAATTTCTTTCACTTATGGTTGGAAATGCAAATTATTATCATAATAATTTGTTCATAACAAATTAATAACATTTGCCTAAAAAAAAAAAATGCTTCGGCCATCTCAACTGTTTGAATTATTATACATATTTCTTTTTCTTACATGTCAAATTCATTTTGCTCTGTATGCAGTGTGCTCTGCCGATTTTCGCTCTGAGCTAAAAAAGAAACAGAGATTTCTGTTTTGACATTTCAAGCTTTGCTCCGAGCGCTCAGAGTTAAAAAAAGAAAAAACCTTAACAGAAAGACATTTCCGGGACGACTTATCTTTTATTTTTTGTGTAAATATTTCTGACTTGCCTTGTACTCATCGGAAGTAAAAATCAAATAACGATTTTTTTGATTTTTGCTTAAGCCCAAAAAACTGTATTGAATAAGGCTATTTTTAGAACGGACATTATGACCTAAAAATATTACTCAATTTGAAGAAAATTCTACGCGTTTCGTCTTATTGGGACATCATCATGACATATGTATAGTTAGTCTCATGATGATTTCATAATGAGACAATCGCACACAGTCTTCTCTATCATCACAATGTCAGGTTTGTTTAAAACCTGTAATTCACACGAAGCAATACTTGCACAATTGAGGAAGTAAACAATGGTTGTTTCACCGAAAGTAAAATAAAAATGATTTGACAATTTGTCCGGATTGTAAAAAAAATTGATTCAAATTTGTTTGATTGTTAAGACTTTATGCAAATTTTGTAGATTGTAAATCGATGATTTGTCTCCATTAAAAACATGGAAATATATTGCTACACATTTTATTATAAATACATAAATGCAATTCAAATCTTTTACTAATTAATAATTATCTATCTTTTCTCCGCAACAACTAAACGGATCTGCATGATATATAGACCAAAGGAAATGGATTATGCTACTTAATATAAATGGATTTGAGATTCAAAAAAAAAAAAATTAAAAATAAATGAAGCTTACATGTATGTAGGTAAATATGTGATCGAGTTTCGACCGCTGGGCGAGCCAAGTCATAAATTATTTCGTCTAAATACTAAAAACTCTTTTTTTATTGTTAAAAAACCAAAAAAATAAATGTAGGTATAAAATAGCTTGGTGATACTAGGCATAAGTCATAACGAAAGCACGGAAAAGCTTTCAAAACTATCGAATTACCAAATAATGACAATTCGTTGCTTTCAACCATCTCTAGTTCTTAATGATAAACTTGCTTAAGTGATAAGAAGAATAAATACTTTAAACTGGAGAGGGATCACGACAATCGATGGTGGTAGAATCTCTTATCAGTTATATTTTGCTTTAAAAGTGTATACAAGTCTTTTTTTATTCTTCTTAAGTAACTGTGAAGTGAAGTGCTTATTGAATAATCAATTAGTTTATTTATAGTGGCAACATTTGACAAACTTTTTGTCATTGTCCAGCAATAACCGAACCAAGGTTATTATAATCGAGAACATAATAAAATGTCTAAGGAAGAATTCATTGCAACAGGTAGTTTTCTTGACTAATTTATATATTTTACAATATTACGACTTAAAAATATTTGTAGAACATCAGCACAGACGTTTAAATCCATTAACTGGACAATGGGTGTTAGTTTGTCCCCACCGCATGAAGCGCCCATGGTCAGGTCAACAGGAATCCCCGCAGAAAAATGAACTTCCTGAATTTGATCCCACCAATCCACTCTGTCCAGGAGTAAGCCGCCCCAATGGTGTTGTACGTTCTTCATTTTCTTTAACAAAATATTCCTTTCTTCAAAATCTCTAGTTTATTTAAATAGAAAAATCCAGTCTATGAGTCTACGTTTGTATTTACAAATGATTTTCCTGCTTTGCTCGAAGGTGTGCCAGACCCACCTAAAAGTAGTGACCCACTATTTCAGGTCGCACCTGCTAGAGGCACCTGCAGGGTTATGTGTTTTCATCCAAAATCAAACACCACTCTGCCATTGATGAGTTCTACAGAAATCGCTGCAGTTATTAAAGAGTAAACACTATATTCTATAAAAAAAATGTTCTTATACAAATATTCTTTTAGATGGATCAATCAATACAATGATTTAAAAAAGATATACACTTGGGTTCAGATTTTCGAGAACAAAGGCTCAGCTATGGGTTGTTCTAATCCACATCCGCATTGCCAAATTTGGGCTTGCTCCTTCTTCCCATCAGAACCACAAACCAAAGATAAAAATCTAAAAAGCTATTATGAGCAGCATAAACGTGCTTTGCTCGATGACTACGTTGACAGAGAGCTAGTAAAGACAGAGCGAATTGTTGTTCAGAATCCTGATTGGTTAGTTTTGGTTCCGTATTGGGCATCCTGGCCATTCGAGACTATGTTGATTTCACGCAACAAAAATAAGCGAATAAATGATTTAACAGGAAGTCAAATCGATAATTTAGCATTGACCATAAAGGAATTAACTACAAAATATGATAACCTCTTTGGATGTTCATTCCCTTATTCCATGGGTTGGCATGGTGCGCCCACCGGGGATGAGTTGAAAAAGGATGCTGCTCACTGGACGCTACACGCTATCTACTATCCTCCGTTATTACGCTCTGCAACTATTCGCAAGTTTATGGTTGGTTTTGAACTTTTATGCCAAGCACAGCGAGATCTTACTCCTGAACAGGCTGCTCAGAGATTGCGCGACATTGATGGCAAGAAACATTACTTGCAATAGCCTGTACAAATAGCTTAACATTTATACAATTCAATGTAATTCAAGTATGTTAGAAATAAAGTTTCGGACGGTAGTAATTACTGTTTCCTTGACGAAAATCACTTTCATACCACACTTTTTAGTGCACTGCTACTACTGTCCATTTTTTTATTTATTCCCTTTCAACAGTTTTTTTTAGTCGAGCCTTTCGCATCCCGCTCAACTGATGCTTTCTTTCGCAGCTCGGCTTACATTTGTCGCTTATGGAAAGCGACAAGATTGATGAGTGCTTAGATGAGCTTGTTCAAAGCTTAAGCCTTCAAACAGTTCAATTACTCTTTTTTTAACAACTTGGTGGAGATCTAAGATTAATTCTTCTATTCTGTGTTTTTAGATCAGACAGAATAGAAGAATTACATGATTTTTTGGATTCGTTAGTATTTAAAGTCACTTGTTGTTTAAAAACTGAGTACCTAATAAAGAACAGAATTTTTTTTTGTTGTGTAATTTCTCACTCGTTTTTATTTTTCATTTTAAATATACAATAATACAATTATATATAATATAATTAATTTAAAAATAAACCATTCAATTGCATAGGCAAATACATTGTATAATATTATAATTTATTATTACGTGTATATATCTTTTTTTTATCAACTTTGTTTTTGACTGGCACATCGAACATTAATATATAGCTAACACTACATACAGCCTTACTACTCAAATACATAGAATTAAACAATTCAACAATAATAATACATTTAATATATCTTATTGTAGCCGAAGTCAGACATAGTACATAGATTACAGAAGCGATACTTCGACCAATTGCAATAACATCGAATGCAGCACACATTTGGGTACAGGTTACAGAAATAGGAATAAAAAAGATATAGCAGCAAAGTGGTTCTTGCAAGAACTTTTAATTTTTTTTTTTCAATTTACGCCGTGTACTTCTTCATAAGAGCACGATTCTCAAGAGATTGCATTTCTTTAAGCAGCAGGGCAATATTGTATCGCAATCGATGAAACATCGCAACAGGGAACTCCAATGTTCGATACTCACCGTTTGGAGTTTGAAAATGGATTATAATTGTTGGTTGTGATAGTTGAATGATTCCACTAAAAAAAAAAAAAACAAACGAACTAAGTATGTATGCATATATGTATAATCATTAATCTATGCATATGTTTATAACTATATTAAGTTTTAATTATAAGAAGAAAGGACTCCACACTAAACCATTAAAATTGTAAAGGTTTATATTGTATCCAGCTAACATGCATTCTATGTTTAATGGCACATGTTATTGGGCCATGTCATGCTAATGGAGACAAATGATACATTCAGTAAGACGTTCGAAGTCACTCTAGTTTGAGATATCAACATTGGTAGTTTTGGACAGTCCCAATTTGGAGAGATCTTTTAAGTTCTTGCATACAATTCAGTTGTATACCTAAAAATTCTTTCACTGAAGGTCTGAAGGAACTGCATTACATGATTAATCAGTGTACTATTCAATAGAGTTTAAAAGTGTAGTTTCCGACTACCCCTCTTCTAGTAAGGGGCCGGTTATAGCGATCAGGAAAACGAAACAGGAAAAATTTTCAGACCGATAATTTATTATGTTTTTATTCGATTCAAGACACAAATGTTACACTTGCCGATGGCAAATTACTAGACGAATTTTTTGTGATGATACAATTTTCAGTTGAACAAATACTTATTGTAAATTTAATTTACAATATTATTTTATTTAAATAATTTTCCGTACATAAATTCCACCAGGAAAATAATTAAATAGATTTTTTACAAAAAATATGTCCGTTATTGAAAATTTTATCACAAACAATTCTGTTAGTCATTTGTCATCGATAAATGTAGCATGTGTTTGAAGAAAAATCAGAACATATTTAATTATCGATTTGAAAAGTTTTTCCTGTTTCGTTTTCCTGATAGCTAAAACCGGCCCCTAAGCAAAGGAGTTGTGTTTCTTTTAGAACTATATATCAAGTATTAAATGCGAATCAAATATTGTGAATAAAAGGTCACTAGAATGTATAGTCTAGAAAATATTATTTGAGCTTTAAAATGTTTCAATTTCGAACGCCAGAAAACATTTTTTAACAGAAACCAATATACTGTTCGATTAATTACTTACCAATCACCAAGCGAAATATTTATCCGCCACTGCAATCTCTTCGGAGGAGACCTTAAACATTTGACCTCATAAAAGTTCTTTGTCAAAGAGTCCCTATGATTGTGCAAAACCTTGCTAATGTCGTCAATGCATTCCTCTGTGAATCTACAAAAAAATGTATCATATTCTGTGCTTCTTTAGAAATTTCAAATAAACTCACTTTAATTCCCTCAGACATTGTCTCAATTCATCGTCCTTGACACTACCTTTGGGTGTCCTTAAAAAGATTTGCATTATCTGAAGAATGGCTGCAAATAATTCGCAAAAGTTTTCTGGAATTTCACAACCGGAATGAGTTAATTTGGTGAGGGCCAGATCCAAAACTTCTGGTGAACATTTACGGCTTTCAATATAGTGCACCGAAACTTGAATAAGAACACGTAATACTGGTTTGGAGAGTTGGGGCACATACTTAATGTAGGGCTTTACTGTTTTCAGCATTGTGTACTTGAAGTTGGACGACATTTTAGTGGAATTGATGATTAACAGCTGCTAAACAAAATGTATACTAGATAATAAATGAATTTTATGACGAAAAGGTCGAAGAAAATTACCAAGTTACAGAGGAGGCAAAACAAAAACAACTCAATATGAGAAATACAAGTTCACAAAAGTTGTTGATTGATAGGCTCTGAGGCACATACGAAAATATAGTTATCTGGAATTGGTTTTTAGCCAGTGATTGAATGGATTTCTAAAAGAAATTATTTTGAATATAGTTACTAAAATATCCAACGTTTGAAAAGACTTACTTTAAAACAAACTCCTATTTTATATTTTTCAATTGTAAAAGGAAATAAAAGCAGAAATCTTTTATTTCTATGCGGGATTTGATAATTCGAAATACTTCTGTTTAGAAATGTTGATTTGACATAATGAGAATGACTGACGTTTTGTTTTCATGAATACAGGGTGAGACGAAAAAACATCCAACCATAAACTCTGTAGTTTGTATATGGGCATAAGTGTAGTCAAAATTACACGAGTCTCTTTTTGATGCGTGAGTCTGAGTGGCGTGCTTTCTCATAAAAAAATACTTATATAAAAAATATTTATAGCCTACTATGCAGCTGAAGTGTGCGCACTTTTTTACATTATCAAAACGATTTTATTTTTCAGCCTATTTACAGCATTTTGAAATACAGAGTTTTGAGATACAGAATTTTGACCAACCTTTTGAAACACAGAATTTCGACTTACAGTATTTTGGTCATACAGTATTTTGAAATACAATATTTTGAGATACAGTATTTTAAATACATATTACCCATACATTATTTTGACCCCGACCCTATATAACCGGTTAAAATCTCCACTACTCTCTACACTCTTTTCGCACACAATTTAATTGACCGGGACATTATTTGCTAGCGAAATGTTGACGTTTCTATTTTGTTCGTGTTTTTTGTGGTTATTAATATTATAAAATGGAGTTCAGTTCATTTTATTTGATTATTTGTGTATTTTGAAAAATATTTTTTGTACAATTTGTCCGGTACCGTTTCGTTTACAGTTCGTCTGTGTTTTTGGAGACAACGGAAAATTTCGTTTCACTTCAGCTGCATTCTAGGATTTATTATTATTATAAAATGGAGTTCTGTTCATTTTATTTGTTTTTTGTGTGTTGTGTAAAATATTTTTTTTTACAAATGGTGGAACTCTACATGAAAGTTTGTCTGGTACCGTTTCGTTAACATTTCGTCTAGGCTTGTGGTATGCAGCTTTATGGTGAAACGGTAGATAATCGGTTCAAGTCTCCACTACTCTCTACACTTTTTTTGCACACAATTTAATTGAAGCCTAGTATGCAGCTGAAGTGAAAAGAAATTTTCCGTTGTCTCCAAAAACACAGACGAAATGACAACGAAACGGTACCGGACAAATTTTTGAGTAGAGTCTCGCCATTTGTAAAAAAAATATTCCTCAAAACACCCAGAAACAATAAAAAAGAACAGAAATCCATTTTATAATAATAATAACCACAAAAAAAAAAATTAAAAAAATCGAAACGTCAAAAGTTTGCGAACAATTAATGTCCCGGTCAATTAATTGTGTGCGAAAAGTGAGTGGATACCATGTGGAGACTGGAATCGGTAATCAACCGTTTCACAATGGAGCTGGGTAACACAAAACGGAAAGAAGAACGTTAAATTTTGTTTAGGATTTCACTGTGTCATTTTTGTATGGGATTTTTCGTTTCACTTCAGCTGCTGTATAAAGTCATAAAATAAATAAGTTGTATCTAATAAATGTGTAAATCAGGGCTGTCGTTTCATTTCTCAAGTTAGCAGTACCTCACGAGAAAAAACCAGTACATAGCAGTACGTCAGTAAAATAAATTTTTTGTTACAGTTGAAGTTTTAAATGTAATCGATTCGGAAGGGTTCGTTTTTCTCGAACCTGATTGATGGTATGATAAAACATTTCAAGATACTTTATGTAGATAGTTATATAAATAACAACTCTTACCGTAACAATTTTCCCAAAAAGTTCACAATATCCAAAAAAGTTGCTAAAACCTAGTTTCGACACCTTCCCGTCCCTCCTTTAACAAATGGTACTTTTAAGGATTTGCTCAAGACATGAAAACAAAGTAAGTCTCCAGCAAAATCGAGCTTTGTCGGCGAAATTTTGGAAATAAAGAGCTTTTAGGTTTGTTTATTATTTGTTCCTTAAAATCAAACCTTTTCACTGCCCGGAAAAGAATATTGAAACAACTATAATGTAATGTAAATAACATGCCTATGTCAATATTTAGGATTAGGGGTAAATGAAGATGTTTTCAATACTTTAACTCAAGAAGGTGACCATTTAAGTCAGTGTCATTAGCTTGGGTATGAGTTGAATCTCAACCAATGTTGTTTATAAACCTTAAGTTCTCATCCTATTAAAAACATTGAACATGTGTTTTAGCCAGTATATAGTCATATCAGCAAATTTTTGTGTTGAAAAAGTAATTAAAAAGACCTCAAAAAGAACCGTTCGTCGGCTGTTCAGGAACTATGCTTCGTCGACCAGGAAATAGATTGATTTATAAATGTTCCTCTTTAACTGAATGGGAATTTTTTTTTGGAATGTACGCATAATAAAAATCATAAAAATAGAAGAAAAAATCATCAGACGCAAGATTAACAAGGTTTGATTTGCTTTAAACAGGCTCACAAGTTGAGAGAATTAAGTTTATAATATTACAAGGCCAACTTCACTGATCAAATCGGGAATAAGTTACCAAAATCTAAAGCTATGACTGTACTGCAAAGTCAAAAAGACAAATTGTAAAGTAAAAATTGTTGATCACTTGTAGAATTAAAATCAAAATTCAACTTTGTTTTGGGTACTTGTCTCTAGCAAAACTCATCAGTTTAAAGCTGATTCCTTTGCAACTTGCAACTTGCGACGTGTATTCAAAGAACCCGAAATTCACAAATCCTTCAGCCCTGAATTATTGTTGCTAATATATGTCTACCCTTAACCAATTATACTAAAGTTTGTTCTCTCCAAGGTTATGGACACGCTGGTAAACTATCCTTTTAAAAAATATCTTGAATAGTACTACTTTCGTATCGTTTTTTGATGGCTTATTATTTCGAAACCTGGTGGAACCAATATTTAATCATTACGGAGTCTCAAAAAGCAGTACAAATCTGCAATTGCAGTACTTCGACAGCCCTGGTCTGAATCCTAAGAAAATTCGTCATATCTCAGTATGCTTCGCCGAAAATTTTATTTTGAAATGAGACCTTTTCGCTTAAAAGAACAGTAGGTATAGATTTATTTTAGATTTAGATTTAGATTTATTTCATCAATTTCATCAATCAGAGCATATTATAAACTCTTACAGACTAATATACATAGGTAGGAAGATATAATTACTGTAAGTGGGCTTACATAATTTATACAAGCAAAAAACAAAAAAAGAGAACAGAAATCAATAATATGACAAATTAAGTTATTTAATATATTTAAATTTTGTTTAATATAACTGATTTAAACGTTTCTCTCGTGCAAACCATATAAAAATCAACTCTAGAGCAAATAGAGTTTGCTTCTCTGATGCAACGGGTGATGGGTTCATTTCGACCGTAGTTTGTAAAATGAAACTGCTCATAAATTAAAAATCGTTCGCGTGTAACTCTTAAAGGTGCATTGCCCTCGTAGACTAAAGCAGCTAATGGAGGACATTTAATATGATTGGTCATAATATCTCTGATCAACATAATTGAGAAGTATTTACGTCGAGTTTCAAGCGTTTTTAATCCGAACAAAAGACATCTGGTTTTATAAGGAGGTGTGACTATTCTCCAATTTAACTTAAAAAAAACGTAGCGTGTAAAATTTCTTTGAATTTTTTCTATTCTCTGCGATGAGTTAGCATAATAAGGATTCCAAACTGTACAGCAATACTCAAGCACAGATCTAACTAGAGAATTATAAACTGATAGTAGAGTATATGAATCGTTAAATTCTTTGGTATTCCTTTTAATGAAACCTAGCATCTGGTTGGCTTTATTAACCATAAAATCATAATGTGGAAGAAACGATAGATTAACATCCAGAATAACTCCTAAATCTTTTTTCTGGGTTACTCTTGCCAGCTTTGTATTTTCGATACTGTAGTCGAAGAAAGTTGGATTACGAATCCTAAAACAAGACAATATTTGGCATTTAGCAATATTTAAGTGAAGATGGTTGATATCACACCAATTAGCCAAACTCTCCAAATCCTCTAGCAGAAGGCTACAGTCGGATTCGCAAGCAATCCTTCGGTAAAGCTTAAGATCATCCGCAAAAAGAAGACAATGTGAATGCTTGAAAAAAGTAGGTATGTCATTGACAAAAAGTAGAAAAAGTAACGGGCCTAAATGGCTACCTTGTGGAACACCCGAAGGAATAAGAATATCTTCAGAGTTGAAATTTTGGATTTTCACAATTTGGATTCTTTCAGTTAAGTAAGACTCCAACCACTTTAAAAGAGATGAATTGAAACCAAAAGAAGAAAGTTTATTGACCAGAATTTTATGATTAACTCTGTCAAAAGCTTTCGCAAAGTCGGTAAAAATAATGTCCGTTTGGAAGCCTTTTTCCATATTATTTATTATGGCATTCGCCATTATCGTTAGGTTAGTTGCTGTTGATTTACCAGCTACAAACCCATGTTGAAAAACTGAAATTTTATCTTGAATAAGTTTTGAAATTCTGTTATAAACTACTTTTTCAAAAAGTTTAGGTATGGCAGATAACTTACAAATTGGCCTATAGTTTGTGACTTCCTGTTTAGAACCCGATTTAAAAATTGGTGATAAAAATGAAATTTTCCAAGTTTTCAAAAAATGACCCTCAGACAAAGATAGATTAAAAATTCGTGTTAGAGGCTGAGATAAGGCAATCGCACATTTTTTTAAAAGAATAGGTGGAATTTCATCTGGGCCTCCTTTCTTGTTCAAATCTAGGCCTACCAATGCTTCTTCCACTTCCGCTTGGAAAAGGTCAATAGAGCCAATGTCAACACATTTGGTTAAGTTTGGAAGGTCTGAATGTGAAACATATTCAGATGAATAAACTGATTTAAAATATTTCGCAAATAAGTTGCAAATTACGGGAACTTCACTAGTAGTTGTGTCGAGGTACTTCATACAGCTTGGAAGTCCGAAAGATTTTCTTTTGGTATTTAAAAATTTCCAAAAGCCTTTACTATCTTTTTTTAGATCATTTTCTATCGAAAGAATGTAGTTACGATACAGAAACTTGTCCAAATAGTCAAATTTACGTTGGCAGACTAAATAATTTGTACGAAAATCTAGATTTTCTTTGTTATTTTTGTAAATTTTGTACGCTTTATTTTTTTGATTTTTGAGGTTAGTTAGTCTCCTATTGTACCAGACTGGATTTGAATTAGCTATGAAACTTTTAATAGGTACATACTTTTCAACTGCGTTTTTCAAAATATTTGTAAAAATAGAGTAAATATTTTCTAAATCAAAATCTTGAAATATATTAACCCACGAAATCGATGAAAAGTACTCGACCATTGCATCAAAGTTAGCCTTTTTAAAATCATAAACAATTATGTTACTAACATTTTCATTTTTTAGATAACAATATAAAATAAGATCTCCTTCAATTGCAAGATGATGGAGTGAATTTTTTATAATAGGTAACATAGATTTTTCTACTGAGATAAAAAATTCCTTGTCCACAAATACCAGATCCAAAATTCGATTAAAATTATTAAATTGATAGTTAATTTGAATTAAATCATACTGGCTTAAAAAATCAATAACTGATGACTCAATTTCACTTATTACATTAAAAGGAATTAAATGTTTATCGTCTAAATCTAGACTCCATTTGATGTCACCAAGGTTAAAATCACCAGCAAAAATAACATGTTGTTGTGTATTTAAACTATCCAAAACATTTTTAGAATTAAACAAATGTAAGTTATAGAGTTCTAAGGTGCTCCTTGGTGGAATATAACTAGCTAAAACAAACAAATCTGAATTACCTAAGTTTATACAGACAATAAGCTGGTCAACATCTTGGTTAGGAGAGGACAAGTTTGATTCTAACTCAATTTCCCTGCAAGGCAAACTAGCTCGAACCGCAATCAATACTCCACCTCCCCTTTCCATTCCAGTCTTTCGCTTACATCTGTCTTTTCTAAATACAGTATAGACATCTGAAAAAATTTCAGATGTTAAATGATTTTCTGATAACCATGTCTCAGTTATAATTATAATATCATATATACATGAAGAGAATGAAACATATACTGAGTCTAATTTAGTTCTTAACCCACCTACGTTTTGATAATAGAATGAAAGTTTCTTATTTGCAGAATGATGTGATGATGTTTTTCTTGATGAATTTAGAGATGAAATTAAAGATGAATTTATTGATAATGATCCAGCAAGTAGATCTGAAGTAGTTGCAGCAGCAGTAACTTCAGTGACAATATTAATGGATGAAGATGTATTGTTTACTTGAGTTTTGTTTTTATTTGATGGGTTTATAACTCTGTTGTTTACTTCACCTTCGAATTGTCGTCCTTCTTTGGAAAATTTACAAATTGTTTTATTTGCACATGAATAGGCCAAATTGATGGATCCAAGGCCGAATCGAAGAAGTTAGCAGGAATCCCTAGCTTGAAATTTACAAAGCGAAGTGAGTCAGTCAGATTAGCATTTTTTTTAATTAGCTTTGTACAACGTAGATAGCTTTTAGGAATTTTTATTTTAGCTGCAGTATAATCCATAACATTTTCTTCTGTAACATTGCTGTCTAAACGAGAAAGATGCAAAAATCGCATCTTAGGAAAAGAATACTTATTATATACAAATTAATCAAAACCAATATCTTGAATTTTTATTTTCCAAAATATTTAACCATTTAAGTATTGTACCAACAATCTTAAAGCTAAAAAACATAATACTATCGGAAGCAAACATAGACGAAAGAACGTTAGGAAACAATCAATACTTTTAAGTGCTCGCATTAAAAGTTCACTACAAGAAATGCTAAACAAGAAAACCATAACCACAAAAGTGTATAAAAGACATTATAAAAGTTCACTTTACACTATCTTACGTAAGGAACAGAGTAGGCTATACTATACTTACACAAAATGTATATTACCAGTCAGATTCGTATGTTAGCTAAGGGATTGGTGAACAATTTGTTTAGAGAAAACTTTAAAATCCAACTACTGACCTTGGACATATACCTACTTTGGAAAGCTTTCACAAGAAAACCATTTGCCCTTGAGTTACACGCGTGCACCTATAGATTAATAGGTTAAAGTATCGTCTTCTCCAACTTTCGAATGAACTTCAGTACAATGGCCATCGATTTGTCCCCTTTTATGTTCGACACACTGGCAACACTGTGGAACTTGTTAAACTGAGCATGACGGTATTTTCTCCAAAAGTTTTTGCAACTTGAACTTTTGCGAAAAGTTTACACGTCAAAGAGCCAATAGAAATTTCGGCGCGTAGGGTAATCCAATTGTTGTGGATCAAATTGGGCTTTTGATGGTTTGGGGTCAGCGTACCTGTTATGCGGGACAAAGGATCCTTGATGTATATAGTATATGGAATGCAAGCGGTTTTACGTCATACAAAAAGTGTGATTCATTTGTATGTTCAGGTAAAAAGAAGCAGAGAGAGGGGAGAACTTTTTTAAATGTAATGAACGTTATCATGATAAAAATGTTAATGTACCTACTTACTTTTTAAAGTGAATGAATCTGCACTTGAGTTCTAATTTCTTGCGGGTATAAGAACAGTGTAGACAGAGATTAAAGGATGAACAATATTGGTCTGAGTAAAAGTTAATTAAGATGTAGCTATATTGGTTAAGCTGAATTTAATTAAACAAAGTTTTGATTGATTTTATAGAATGGGTAATTATCTACTTTAAGCCCTAGTGTTGTCGCTATGGGAAAAATTGTTTTGTAATATTTAATTTTTAATAATTGCTTACACTTTTTCATATATAATGCTTAATTTTTTTTCCCAAGAAAACTAAGGTTCTGCTAATTTTAGACCTAAAATTCAAAATTGAAAAATTTCTCTGTAGGATAAATTATACCAGTCCTGCAGACATGACACTCTGACAGACAGACAGAATTTCGTATTAATTTTTGTAGTCTTCTTTCTCTATCATCGTTATGTCATGTTTGTTTGCAACTTAAGGCATAACTTGCCGTGATAAAAAAGACAAATGTGCTTATAGAGGCGTTTTTAATTTTATAGCCGACCTTTAAAAGTTCAACACTTTAAACCTTCAACAAGCATTTCAAGCGGAAAACGCCAATTTTGCTTTCTAATTCTTATTATGAAAAAGTAGATGAACAATCCCAAAAATAGAAAACCATTTAATTTTGCCAGAGGTTTTATGGGCCATATGCGATTAAGGAAAACAAGCTATGGCCTTTATTTAAGCTATTATACGAACTCAACAGTATTGGCTTCAAAAGTAAGTCTATATGTTTTCAAGAGACTCTTGAGAGTTCGCAACCCATTCTGCATATAAATTGCTTATTATGCTTACGATTATCCTTTTTCCTAATACTTAGATACCATCATGTTCTTGTCTCGATTTTACAATCCGAAATTTGTTTCGCCTTCGGGTATAATTGAAAACGAGTCATTATTAAATAGAGAAGCAAGCTTAATAAAAATTGTTGAAAAGGAAAACCACTTGTTTGTCCAATGAATTAAGGATATTTCGAATGACAAACAATTTTTCATACGAGAATAGGTTTGTTATCCACAATGAATGGTGTATTTTTTTTTGTCGAACGCTATATCAGAGCTATAGAGATGCTGATAAATGAAAATAAATCGTAGCAATATCTGCTAACAATAGATATAAATACATACGTCAATGAAGGCTTCATCGCATTTGATCATATTGTGTGAAAAATCTAATTTTAATATAAATTGATTTCGTTTGATGATGATTTTTATTTTTTTTTATTTTTCGGGACTCTTGTTAGGTCGAAATTTTAGGAAAAGATGTGAACATATTGGTATTTTGATGTACATATTATATTGGGGTATATCATGGCAAGTTATGTATATACTTTCATAACTTTGTTCAGCTTTCATACACAAAATTAGAAATAGAAAGACTCGTCAAACAAAAGATTAATGACCGTATTGAGAATAAAAACATTTAACTTTTCTGGTCGGATTATCCTGTGATTTTCCAGTCATATAGTTTTTTTCTGTTTTCAATTCAAAAGAGGAATATTTTGTCTGAACATATTGTGTCTCTTTCTTATTTTTGTAATCTTAAATCTTAATTTGCCCAAACACGATGGAGCCATGGAGACAAATGCCTCTGAGCCGAACCAAATTAATTATTGTGTAAGTAAAGATGACTTTAAATGACTACGCTGCGTTCGATTTTCAACGTTCTAAAAATCCAACCGACCCATAGTCGAAAGCCAAAGCTGAAAAAATTGATGTTATGCCATATAGTATGTAATATGCAATTTATTGCTGTATAGATAATCTTAAAAAAACAATTTTTGCTCCACCGCGACGTATGTGGCACCTTTATTTGGGCTTGAGCTATTTGTCCCCGGTTCGAATTGCTCCAAGCCCAAGGGCTCCATCAGGTATTGTAAGCTTTCAGAGAAGACAATACTTAACTTATTATGTAATAAGTCGAATTGATTGGTTCAAATTTTTAAACCACTGATTTCCATAGCTAATCTGTCAAAATCGGTGAGTTAAAAACTTGAACCACGATTTTACAACTTATGGCTCTAAAAAAAATTCCTCAAAGCACCCAAGCAAGCTTTAGTCCCAATATTTTCATATTGAGTTAATATAAAGCTTTAATAAAGGCCATAGCTTGTTTTCCTCATTCGCAATGGTCCATGCTTCTGCCTCATACAGAAAGAATAAAATGATTTATGTATAGCGTCTCCTTGGTTCTATGAAAGAGGGATTTACTATACACTGTACTTAAATGCCTTCTCAACCAGAAAAGAACACCGGTTATCAAGAGTAATTATTTATTTATTATTCATCAATAGGCCAGTTGATTTATACATTGGAGAAAAATATAGCATTAAATTTGACTTTGTGGGATATTGTTTGGTATGGTCCGTGGTTTTGCGTGGTATGTACGTGGTTTTGCAGTTTCGGACGACCGCCGCCAACTGAAGGAATCGAAGTCCTGCTTATAATTCCTCAACTATGCATCCTTGAGGAATGTTTACTTTAGCCATCTTTAACTAGAATTTGTGACGATTTGAGTCATAATTGAGCTCTCTAGGCATAATAGGTACCGAGATTTTTTATAATTATAATTTTCCTACACAAAAAAATAATTTGAAATTGCTGAAATATAGTATGAAATTATTATAGCTAAAGAACTGTTTGACACCTATATTTCTAACCACAAATGCAAGTTCATGAGACCCATTCATACATTTATTTGAAAGCAAAACTGAACTGAAACAAAAACAAACACAAACACCTGCCTAATTAATTAAAAACCAAAATAATTCTTCTTGGTTGAAGAAACGTTTTGTGCATCTAATGTTACTTACGAGGTTATTTTATAAATTCTTAATTGCAAAAAAATTTAATTGCTAAAAATTGACACAAGTGTTCGCATTCCCAGTGTCTATATTACTACATTTTATATGGAATTAAATGTTTGTGGGCGCAAATGTTACCATTTCTATTTACATTCATATCCTTACCCCGAGGCGTTGTAATATCCTTTCATAAATTGGTTTTGGAAGTTCGCATCATCATGGTAGTTTCAAGAAAAACATTATGAGATATTTGATTGTGTATTAGGGACAAATATCTATTATCCATGTACCTACGTACATGGATGCAAATTTAAAGTCAGAAATATTTTTATATATGTGTGCAAATCTGAAGGGCATTCTATCACAAAAACATTATTGCTGTAAGGACTGTATTCGATAAAAAAAAATATGGAATTGCATAAGGAGCTAGGTAGGTAAGAATGGCGGCTTATTCTAATCTAGATTAGAACAAACCCAATTAGCGCTAGGTGCGCCGTTTTGATACCAAAACCATAAGGAGCTAACATTCTAACAAAACAACTATCAATAATATTGAAGGCGTGTTTTATTGGTAAGTGTTTAGTCACTTTAGCAAAATTTTGTATGGGATACGAAAAGTGGCGATAAATTGGTCAGTAATTAAAGTGAACATAAAAGTGAAGATAAAATCTTGGAATGCCTGGAAATTTTTGTCTCGAAATATAATGTCAATACATTTTTTGCTTAAAGGTTGGCGGCACCTATGACAGCTTAAGACATGGACTCCATATACAATGATTATTAATGGTTTTGCGGAAGAAGTAAGAAGCTTTCAACCTACGAAAGTTTTGCTGATTTTGAACTTTTCGCTTAAAAACAAAAAAAAAAATTGGTTAAAGCAGGTTATATTCAAACTAAATAATGATTATTTAACCGGTTTTTATTTGTTTGTAGTGGAAGGTGGGGTACAAGTTGACCAACTCGGCATATACAAATAGCCATACTTTGCAGACACATCCATAAAATTATTTGAAACTTCGGCTTGGCATATAGTCAAGAATACCAACTTTGAAATAAAATAAAAATGAGGATACAAAAGTGAATATATAGCGTTTTATTGGTTCTTTCCAGTGCTGACTAACTAAAAATTACCAACAAAACACGACTTGTATTATCTGTTTGAGAATCCTTCCAGCTCAACTAATGCTCCTACTATGGAAGACAAGTTCTTCTTCTCTTGGTCTAATGAATTCACGTAAGATGCTCAACAGCTGATGTTGATTTTGACAGAATCGACTCCTAAAAGACGGCAACATTTTTGATCTACACAAGACAACTGAAATTAGTTGCCTTGTGTAATACGAACAATTTGGTTGGTTGTCTAGTTATTTAGTGGTCTTTATGACAACTCAACTAAGTTGCTTAATAATTTAACTGTCCAAACAAAGAAACTAAGAACTTATGCATTTCACTAATGTCATATTCCTTTCAAATAAAAAGATGACTTTTTTCGGACTAAAGTTGCTTTTTTCGGAAAAAGATTGATCTGAGGGGAAAACATCTCAAATAATCATGAACCATAGAGTTGCTTTTTTTTCCCTTCAGATGAAATTTTCAGGGTTCGATATGAATCTCGATTTGTCGCAAGACTTACACATCCTCAAACGAATTTATTTTAAAAGGAATTTGCAGAATTAAAATGATTGAAAACAATATATTGTGCGTAAATTTTGTTGTAAATTGTGCTATATGTCAATAAAGTGAAGTATAGTTAAAGATTAAAATCGCTTTTACAGAAATATACACAATACAATCAAAGAAAAGAAGCAACTTTTTTTATTCAAGATCCATAGAAAGGAAAAAAGTCAGCTTTTCCGATCAAATCTGGCGAAATGAAAAGAATTGGACATAATACAACCAATGTTGACCAAATTGTGTCTAATAAATAGGTATAGTTTTCGTGAATGAAAAGTTGCCCCTTTTTATATTGTTGTTATTGGTAAGATTGTATAGATGTCATCATGCCCCTTTGTTTTGAATTTGTCGTTAAATTAATATTTGTATTATGTCAAAGTTTTGTTTTCACATAAATAATTAATCTGTGCAGAACTCTATTTTAAAATTTAAAATGTTGAATTTAAGATTGCACAACGTTCTATTCTCACAAACTATGTAAACGTATAGATATTCCTGTTTCTTTATTTTAAAATGTTCTATTACATCGAAAACAGTCTCGCCATGTTTGTGTTTAACATAAAAACCGGATGTAGGACGTATAACCACACGTAAATTATGTATGAAGCTACACAAAGAAGTTTAAATAAATATTTACTCAAGGCTTCTTCAAGAGAATTTACCTTCTGTATTAAATTCTTGGCTCTTGGAGTACCCAGTCTAAAATGTTCAGCAAAATTATTGACACTGGAATTTCCGTAATCTAGTCTCCTTCTCTTGGAATTTCTCTGTATATGAACACACAACGATGCAAGGATTGAAATATTTCAATCATGTATGAGGGAACCGAATTGCCTATCTATGCATCTTTTATCCTTTTTTATATTTGTTTCTCTTCGGTTAAGTGAATTCTATATGAATATTCCATATCAAGTGCCCTAAGCAAGGACCCCCGCTGATTTTAATAGCAATAATTGATTTAAATTGTTTAGCAAATTGACCGGAAAGCATCGATGATTGGCCGGTAAGGGTAGATTTTTGAATGTAATTAAAATTCCAATTCTGCTTAAACAGTTTTCGAGTACAGCACGAAAACGTGATGAAAGCTAATTGATGGAGAAGTACGTGGTCATAATTTCTATGATATTAGGTACACTGCGGGAGAGTTTTGAGAAAGTATACAGTTTTGCTAAAAAAATTGTTCGCTGAAGCTAATTAAGTTGCAGTTACTTTAAACAATGTTTTCGTCAATTAGTGCACCCTTGTGATAAACTAGTATTTTTTAATTGAGTTTCGCTTAGCCCTTTGTAGATTCACAAAAAAAAAAAATTTTAATTTTTATGCGTTATATCAAATGTGGTGTAATTGAAAAGATGGCACCCAAAAGCAAATCTATTTTACTTTACCAGGTTAGGCGGTAAGGGTAAGAAAAATTTATCCGATTTTTTTCGAGAAAAATGGTATTCAAAAAACTAACTTTTTAGAAAAAAATTTTTTTCCAAAATTTTTGATTGCAGAATTAATTAAATTTAAAAGTAATTTCAGAATATTAGATTTCGTCGAAATCGGTCCAGCCGTTCGAAAGATAATCGCTATCATAAGTGTTGTCAGTGCTCTCGTTGGGGAAGGTCCCCTCTGTGTTGTGTGTCGTCTGCTGTGTCGATTTTTCTCCGTTCTGTTTTTTATTCGTCGTGTCCGTGCGTCATATTCATCGTTTTCGTCGTGACTCGTGATAAATCAAACAATCAATTTATTTAATATACACATTACAAAAACACTAGAAATAAACAATAACCAAACCATCTACATAAAAGCCGATAAGATCGCGCAATAATATAATATTAAAAGCAATATCAAAAAAAAGTCAAAAGCACAGCATTTCCAAAAAAAAAAAACAACAAAAAAATGCCTAGCATAGCACAGTGAGTACCCATCCTCTTTCCCTCCTTGCACAAACAGTTGTATGGCTTATCATGTGCATTACTTTGCAATGTGCTTTTTTTTTTGCTCACACAATGTATGTACATGATTTGTCACCAACAACAGACGAATAGAGGATTATTGT